>OU015746.1:15983544-15995644 GCA_907169655.1 Acomys percivali
TGAGCATAGGACACAGGTGCCCATTGTTTTCTATGTGAGCATAGGACGCAGGTGCCCATTGTTTTCTATGTGAGCATATGACATAGGTGCCCGTTGTTTTCTATGTGAGCAAAGGACGTAGGTGCCCATTGTTTTCTATGTGATCATAGGACGCAGGTGCCCATCGTTTTCTATGTGAGCATAGGACGTAGGTGCCCGTTGTTTTCTATGTGAACATGGGAAGTAGGTGCCCATTGTTTTCTATGTGAGCATAGGACACAGGTGGCCATTGTTTTCTATGTGATCATACGACATAGGTGCCCATTGTTTTCTATGTGATCATACGACATAGGTGCCCGTTGTTTTCTATGTGAGCATAGGACATAGGTGCCCATTGTTTTCTATGTGAGCATAGGACGTAGGAACTTACAATTGTGTCTGAATAGGAGGATATGATGATAAAGCTATGGATTATTAACAGAATGCAGAACTAATAAATATTTTTCTCTCTAATTAATTTCTCTGAATATGTACATTTTCTATAATGGAGATACATCACCTTGACTTTTCAGTGCTGTTGGTCAACTCGAGGCCACTGTGCATGCCAGTCAATTGCTTTACCACTGATCACATTCCCAGGTCCATTAAAAAATATTATTTTCAGTACATCTCAAAAGCTAAGGTTGTTTTCCTTTTTTATGTTTATGTGTTTTTCCTGCATGTACGTAAATCATGACTGCACAGTGCCTTTGGGGGCTGGAAGAGAGCAGTGGGTCCTATGGGACTGGAGGTGCATGGGCTTGCGAGCCACCATGCGGCCTCTCCGTGCTACATTCACAACCACAAAAATACTAAATACATGTCATCAAATTATCCATTTTAAGCTGAACTGTACTTTTTCACTCACGTTTAAGCTTCTTCAGGCCCTCCATTATTGACTGTACGATAACCTTTCCATTCCCTGCAAAAAAATTAATTCAGATCCAGAGGTAGCCACAAAAGAGGTTAGCAAGGCTAAGAAAGTTGTGAAGCTTTCAAAACAACATGGTACCTAACTCTCACCCCCACAGGAAGTACAAGGCTGAAACTTCTATGTGTTTGCTTTGGAATTTGGATTAGCTTTCTGCTCAGCTGTATATGGTGGAACAAGGTATGACTTTTGCAGGGAGACAAGTGTCTCTGCTTATGCAGCGTGCTCCCTCTTTTACACAGCTCAAAGAGTGGGGTGGATAGTCACAGGTCACAAGCCGGAAAGTGGTACTTCCAACAGAATCTGGCCTCATTCTAGAAGTATCTTTTCCAAATAGATGACTATATATTTTTACTTCTTTTTATATTCATTTATTTGTGTGTGTGTGTGTGTGTGTGTGTGTGTGTGTGCGCACATGTGTGCATGAGCACCATAACATGCAAGTGGAGTTCAGAGGGCATCTTGTAGGAATTATTTCTCTCCTTTTGCCATGTGGGTTCTGGGGATCAAACTCAGGTTGTGACGCTTGGAAGCAAGTGCTCTCTGCTGAGCCATCTCATCGGCATGTATATATGCATATATGTATGTATAATGTTATATACAACATTATGTATAATATGTTACATATAATATATGTAAAAGTGAAGATATGAAGAGAATGTGATGGCATATGCTCAAATGTTAGAGTAGGGAAGGCAGGGCCTCCTTCCTGTCCTGACAGGTCTTCTAAAAAGTTTTGGGTTTTTTTTGCCAGTTGTGGTGGCGCACGTCTTTAATGCCAGCACTCAGGAGGCAGAGGCAGGCAGATCTCCGTGAGTTCAAGGCCAGCCTGGTGTACAAAGTGAGTCCAGGATAGCCGAGGCTACACAGAGAAACCCTGTCTTGAAAAACCAAAAAAGAAGAAAAAAAAAAAGAAAAACGTTTGTTGTGTATGATGAAGCTCAAGCACAAGGCATATTTTCTGTCTCTAACAAAATCCTGTCAGAATTCAGAGAAGAAACAGTGGTGTTTTGGTTGAGGAGTGAATGGAGGGACAGGAATGCAACAGGGACCGTGGGGCAGTCAAACGGGCTTTCAGGAGCGCATGGTGGAGTGGGAGAGAGTGGAGGGCAGCAGTCTAGACAGAGTGGTGGTAACTAGGGACAGAAATAGGAACACGGCAGTTTTAGGGACCCGTGCTTCCGGGGTTTGCAGCAAACAGGACGGGAGCGGCAGAGGAGAAAGCTGAGGCATACGCGGGGGCTATGCTGCGGGTTTTAATTTGTTTGCTTTTATGGTGCTTGCACATGATGGCGCTGGGCCAGTGCTCCACCCTGACCTGTGCCTCAGCCACACACAAGAACCTCTGTTCAAGGACAGGGCTACACAGAAACTATCCAGCCATGTCACTGAAGCATAAGGCCTGGGAATGTTACGCCGCCACGTGCTTACCTTGTATAAACAACAGAAACAGTAGTAGAAGACTTTAAAAAAAAGTAGCCACAGAACACAAGGACCAGTGGATAAGTGACGCAGCAGTGTACAGCATTATAAATCCCAGTAAATGAGGGACATGGTCAATCAGCTCAGACTCCTGCTCCTCCCGAGTGCCTGCCTACTGCTTAGCTTATTTCCTAATTTCAATAACTCTAATATATATATGTAATTCATTATATATATACACACATGTAATTTTATTTTTGTGTTAGAATCATGCCCTCCCACACACTAGCTTACTGGTTATACTTGGGATTTTAAAAAGGAAAGCACAGGCATAACTGTAACACACCATCCCATCTCTTTACTTTTTACATTCTTGGTGGGCAAAATGTGGCTCATGGAGCAGCTGCACTGGAGCTTGTTAGAAACGCAAGGCTTCACCCTGGACCTGGACCGAGCCTATACTTTAACAAGATTCAAAGGCGTGCTTGCTGGTCTTATGTCAACTTGACACAAGCTAGGGCCATCTGGAAGGAGGCAGCCTCAGCTGAGAAAACACGCCTGCGCTAGTGCTCCTGGGTTCTATGAGAAAGCAGGCTGAGCAGGCCATGGGGAGCAATCCAGCGAGCAGCATCCCTTCATGGCTTTTCCATCAGCTCCTGCCTCCAGGTTCCTGCCCTGTTCGAGTTCCTGTCCTGACTTCCTTTGCCAATAAACAGTGATACAGAACTGTAAGCCAGATACGTCCTTTCCGCCCCAACTTGCTTTTTGATCACGGTGTTTTGCCACAGCAACAATGACCCTAACAAAGATAGAAGGTAAGTCACACACGCACTCAAGCTCTTTACATGATACAAAAAGGATCATCTCTGAGGTCTTCTATGCTGGTGGCAAAAGTGCACTTTTAGGAAGCCACCACCACCCGTGCAGAAGCCCTCACCGTCATATGTCAGGTAGGGCGTCAGCTCTTTCAGGTCTTCTTCCGTGAGCTCGATCCCCTCATTCGCCAGAAACTTGCTCAAGTTCTGGATGTCAATTGCTTCTCCTTAAAAAGGATGAGAAACGGGGGTGCAGATTTATTATAGAATCAGTTCCCACAAAGGATGACCAGTGCTGTCTGTGCTTATGCAGACCACCGCCCTCTACACCCGGAACTCGCAGGAGTGCTGGGAAGTCCCTTGTCTGTAGTTCTGCTTTGCTGTGTTAGCAGGATGTGACAAGGAAAGCACTGTACTCCAGGATTTGAACAGCCCCCCGCCCCCCATGCACCAGACTAGGCTGTAAGCAAGGCCTCGCTTTCCCCTTTCCTCTCTCTTCTGCCTCTGTTGAATATTCACTTTTTCCTATATGCCACCCTCCCTTCTTTTTGACAAGGTTTCCCTGTGTTGCTTGTGTTGCCTATGTCGTCCAGGCTGGTGTCAAAAATGCAATCTTCCCGCCTCACTCTACTAAGCAGTCTGGGATCACAGGTGTAAATCATCACACCTGGAAATACACACCAGTGAAAACTTTAACTTTTTGAATGATATTTGCCTTTAATTTACTTCTTTGGTCACTATGCATCCTAGCACTTCATCTTATCTCAACACAAAGAATAAAGTTTTCCTTACTCATTGTAAGAGATTCGATTGCTATAGTAACTGAAGGGCTACAGTAGCAGGCTGTTACTACTATAGGGGGTGGCAGGGGCAGGAAATCCAATTACTCTACCACAAAAACAGTTCTCAGGGTTCTTCCTAGTCTTTGATAATGACTGTATTTATATAAAGTGAAACTCTTATGTGAATATAATTTTGTATTTTGTCTTGCTGTAAAGTCCAGGCTCATCTCAAATTTGTGATTCTCTTGCCTCAGCTTCCTGAGTGTCACTATGGTTGGCTTATGATTTATTTTTTCAACCCCAAATGATTTCTTTATAAATATTTTTAAAGTAGCATGTAATCTTTAAAAAAATACTAACATTTTTTAAAATTATTTTTTTTAGGTTAGTGTACAAAATGACAGATTTCGTATGGCTTTGTGGTATGTATGTCATTTCACTCTGGTCCCTTTCCTCATCACTCCTCCCTGTCTCCAGCTCGCTCCCCTCCCCCACAGTTAACACCCTCTGGTTTCCTGCAACATGCATCTATTACCCTCTCTGTCCCTCCTCTTGCAAGCTCTCATCTTCCCCTCTCACGATCCCCTTTCTAGTTGTGTGAGCTTCAAATGTACACACATGTGCACATACATACACATATGAGCACACACACGTAGGCATGCATGCACACAGTATTAAATTCATAAATGAGAGAAAATATATTGTCTTTCCGAGTCTGACTTAATTCATTTAGCAATGATGTGCAGCTTCCACTTTTCTGAAAATTTTATGACTTCATTTTTTTTTTTTTCTGAGACAGGGTTTCTCTGTGTAGGTCCTGGCTGTCCTGAATTCACTCTGTAGACCAGGCTGGCCTTGAACTCAGAGATCTGCCTGCTTCTGCCTCCTGAGTGCTGGGATTAAAAGTCTGTACCGGGCTGGAGAGATGGCTCAGCGGTTAAGAGCACTGTCTGTTCTTCCAGAGGTCCTGAGTTCAATTCCCAGCAACCACATGGTGGCTCACAACCATCTATGATGTGATCTGATGCCCTCTTCTGGCCTGCAGGTGTACATGCAGACAGAGCATTGTATACATAATAAATAAATCTTTATCACCATCACCTGGTGATTTTACTTTTCTTTTTGTTTAAAGCTTTATTTATTTATTATTATATATACAGTGCTTTGCCTGCATGTACTCCTGAAGGCCAGAAGAGAGCATTAAATCACATTATAGATGGTTGCTGGGAATTGAACTCAGGTCCTCTGGAAGAGCAGTCAGTGCTCTTAACCTCTGAGCCATCTCTCCAGCCTTGATTTTACTATTCTTTATGGATGATTACAATTCCATTGTCCCATGTAATCTACTCATCTGTTGATGGACATCTGGGCTGGTTCCATTTCCTGGTTATTATGAATAACATATGGTTATGCAAGTATTCTGTGGTAATTGATAGCATTTTCCAGTATTTTTCCTAAGGGATAACTGTGTCATATGGTAGCTCTATTTTCAGTTCTTGGAGGAATACTGATTTCCACACTTGCTGCACAAGTTTATACTCCCATCAGTAATGAACACTTGCTCCTCTTTCCCCACATCCTCCAGCATTTTTTTTTTTTTTGATGTCACCCATTCTGACTGGGGTGAGATGGTGTCTCAAAGAAGTTTTGATTGGCCCTATCCAAGCTAAGGTTGTTGAGCACCTTTCCAAGCATGTATTGGTTGTTGGCATTTCCTTCTGGAGTACTGTTTATTCAGTTCATTAGATTATTTATTAACTAGATAAGTTGTGTTTTAGGTGTTTTGTTTGAGATGGGGTTTCTCTGTGTGGCCCTAGTTGTCCTTGAACTCTCTTTGTAGACCAGGTTGGCCTTGAACTCAGAGACTCTCTGACCTTTGCCTCCCCAGTGCTGGGATTAAAAATATGTGCCACCACAACTGGCTTATGTGTTTCTTTTCACAGTTCTTTATATATCTTGAAAAATATGTACTATTTCATGTATTTGTGTGTCATCATTGTGCAGGGGCCCTGTAAACCTTATGCATAATCTTCCAGTTTTAGTGTGAGTGTATAGTGGTTCTCATACATACACTTAGATATTTCTAATCTATCATAGTTTTCTTGCTACTTACTATGAGAACAAAAATCTTGAAACAGGTTTTTAAATTTTACTCAGTATAGATACTCAGTGTAGGGGATTATTTGGGGTAAAGGGTATGACTAGTTCTATGGGTTTGGATATCTGATTCTGTATTGGAAATTTCTGGGGAAATTTTCAGGCAATACTACAGGTATCAGCATAAATACATGTTATGGTTTACTTGCATTCAGTACATCCACAGCAATGGAAATATGCCACATAAAAGAATCTAAACTTTACACATGGTGGCACATGATTATAATCCCAAAATTTGGGAGATAGAGACAGGAGAATTGGGATTTCAGGGTCATCTTTATCTACATAGTTGATTTCAGTGGCCTGGTATTCATGAGATCCTGCCTTGAAAAAGCAAACCATAACAAACTAAAGAATTCCCTAGCCATCCACCCCAACCATCCAACAACCAACCAACCAACAACCAACCATTCAACCAACCAACCAACAACCAACCATCCAACAACCAACCAACAACCAACCATTCAACCAGCCAACCAACAACCACCCAACCATCCAACAACCAACCAAACATCCAACAACCATCAAACCAACCAACCATGTACATACAAAGAGCAACCTTTATGCATGGGAAAGATATTTGCGCAGTATTTAGTAGCTAAGTGTTTAAGATGCTGCTTGTAAGTGTTTCCCATCATGGCTTGAAACTCACCCTTGACGTAACTGACGATATCCATCAGTTCACTCAGATCCACAGTTTTGTTACCTGTAAATTAAGGGGAGAAGATTCTATGCTTCTAAGTCTCATGAAAGTTATGCTCCATTACCTTCTTAACTTATGAAGAACCTAAGAATGTAGTCATCGTCCCCCTGCCCCGAGTTTTCCTTAGAATTTTATGAATTTATCCACAGAGTTAACAGTGCTATCTTGGAGATAAAGAAAGCTTATACTGTGAAATGAGTAATTATTGTATCTTCTATTTTCCCAGTGCTTTAGGGACCACCAGAAAAAATATATAGTTATTTTCACTATCTGCTAACTGAAACAGCATTTTTTGAGTATTACTTTAGATAGCAAACCATGGTAGCAGCCACAGAAGCTGCAGCTTTGTCACTAATGTAAACCATGCAAGGTTCACGTCAGTGCTGTTGTAAACAAGTCGACATGTTGCTTATGCTCATCTCTATTCTAAAAACGACAACAATCTGACCTGCTAGAAGAACTCACACACTTTACAAAAGTATTATCCATTTCATTTTGAATGTTTTGATAAACTATATTTCAGCATGACTTGTTTCTTGCTAATTGTGTGCATCTGAAAAATTACTCAGAGGGGAACTATTACAGCAAATGCAGAAACAGGTCCATGGCACAGTAAGGTTAAAGCCCCTGATATATATGAAGACAACAGAGTGGCCAGGAGGAACTTGAGCAGGAGTGTGTGTGTGTGTGTGTGTGTGTGTGTGTGTGTGTGTGTGTTTGTTTGCATGAGACTACATTTCCCTGGCCAGCAGGGTGATGTTGGGGGTACTCACCTTCAGGTGGAAGTGTGTGTGTGTGTGTGTGTGTGTGTGTGTGTGTGTGTGTGTTCGCATGAGGGATATATTTCCCTGGCCAGCAGGGTGATGTTGGGGGTACTCACCTTCAGGTGGAAGTTGGGACACTAGTTCTTCAAGTTCTTCATCTCTCATCTTAATTCCCATGATTTTCAAGAGAGATTCCACTTTCTTAACTCTGACCCGTGGCCCTTAGGAAGGAAGGGACATTGATTCACAAGGGCGAAGGGTGCTGATCATGACCGTACATAAAAATCTTGCTGGGAAGTCAGACCCTGGAGCTCGGGAAACTACCAATGTGTGCTTGTCCTGTCCCAAGGTTTAGATAAGTATGAAATAAGCACTCACTTCTTTTTTTAAAAATTTATTTATTATGTATACAGTATCTACATATATGTGTGCACACCAGATAAGGGCACTAGATCCCACTATAGATGGTTATGAGCCAGCCGGTGGTTGCTGGGAATTGAACTCAGGACCTCTGGAAGAGCAGACAGGGCTATTAACTGCTGAGCCATCTCTCCAGCCCCCAGCATTCACTTCCTAACAGGTTTACATTTATGAAAGACAAGGAGATGTTTGTTGCCTTTTTGGGTGCTGGGAATCAAACTTAGGCAGTGCTCTGCCTGACATTTTACAAACCTTAAGAATATTTTAAAATTAAAATAAACTTACATACATTCCTTCATCCTCCTTCTCCTTACAACCTCTCTTATATCTCCCCCTCAAATTCATGTTTTTGAGGGCTGACCCCTGTTAGGGGGCTCATTCCTAGGGAAGATTAAGTCTCCTCCCCTCAGTAGTCCTTAATTGTAGCTTTTCATCTCAGCTGAGGGCTCTGTCACATCTCTCTCGTCCACACTGACAGCCAGGTCAATTGGATTCATTTCTTTTATGTGTATGAGTATTTTGTGTGCATGTATTTGTGTACACCGTGTGAATGCCTGGTGTCCACAGAGGTCTGAAGACAGTGTCAGATCCTGTGAAACTGGAGTTAAGGCTAGTTGTGCAGCATGGTGTGAGTGCTGGGAACTGAACCTGGGTCCTCTGCAAGAGCAATGAACGCTCTTAGCCATTATGCCATCTCCCCAGGCCCTACCTTTACTTTTCTTTCTTTTTTTCCGGTCTTTTTTGAGACAGGGTTTCTCTGTGTAGCCCTGACTGTCCTAGACTCACTTTGTAGACCAGGCTGGCCTCGAACTCACAGTGATCCACCTGCCTCTGCCTCCCAAGTGCTGGGATTAAAGGTGTGCCACCACTACCTCCAGGCACTACCTTTACTTTTCAAGTAGGTTTTGTTTTGTTTTGTTTTGTTTTGCTTTTTGTTTTGTTTTTGAGAAGTGATTACTTCTCAAGCTGGAAAATTTCTGGTAATTTTTTTCTTTCAGAACTTGGAGCTGAATCCAGGACTTGCACATGCTAGCAAGCACACTACCACTGAGTTAACATCCCATCACATTTTCAAAAAATTATTTTTTGAGATAGAGTATGGCTAAGTTGTTCAGGATGGCTTCAAACTTGGAATCCTCCTGCATCAACCTCTGGTAGCATTTTAAAATACAGTGTCCTAATAATAATGATTAAAAGAGCATACTGGGTGTGGTGGCCCATACTGGCAGTCCCATTACTTAATTGGATGACATAAGAGGATTGCTGCAAACTGGAGGCCAACCTGGACTACAAAATGGGGCCAGCCTGGGTTACAAAATAAGGTCCTATCTAAAAACACCTAAACAAACAAACAAACAAACAATAACAACACATACACAAGATTAAAAGGACAATGTCCACAATAATAGGACATGTAACCTATGGCTTTCAAAGTTCATGCAAAGAAAGAGGTAAGTTATCAGTCATATTGATGGGTCAACAAATTGGCAGGAAGCAAAGCTGGACCATTCTAAGAGCTATCACTAGACATAAACGTTTCCCCCCTTTAGACCAGGGCCTTGCTATATACTGCACAGAGGATTGGAATTCATAATTCTCCTGCCTCAGCTTCTCAAGAAGTAGGACTACAGGCACCTGGCCAAGGTGTTTTTTTTTTTTTTTTTTTTTTTTTTTTTTTTTTTTTTTTAATTTTACTTGTTTCCGTGCATCTGACTCACCTTTGAGATTCTTGACATATTTTAGCAATCTGTTCTTATATATCTTCCTGCCAGCTGTAAGGTAAGATGCCAGTCAGAGCATAAGTTAGTTGCTGGGAAGGTTCACAAACAGCAAGAGCACAAAACAACATCTGTAATTTTAGGAAAACTCCTCAGGCCACCTTCTAATTTGTTTGGACATTTACTTTTACCATAATATAAGAATGAAGCCAAATATAAAGAAGTGATTTATAAGCATATACATTGGTTGAGTTAAAACGTCTTAATTTCCTCTTTCAACTTTTTATTTTCCTCTTCTTTTGAAAACAAAAAGTGTCTTCTTTTTAAAAACTGCACAGATGTCTGTGCCCTACATGCATGCAATACAAGCAGAGTCCAGAAGAGGGCGCCAGATTTACTGGTATTAGAAATACAGATGGGTTTGAGCTGCTGCTCAGGTGCTGAGAACCAAACCCCGATTCTCCGCAAGAGCAACAAGTGCTTATAATCGCTGTGCCATCGCCCCACTCCTCTTCCAGGTCATTACTTAGAGCTGGCACTACGCCGTGGGCCCCAGGAACATTTCACTTGGATAGTAGAGGTTAGTGAAAGATACTGCCAGTCTTCAGGATTAAAATGTGAGCAACAAGACCAGGCAACAGGATTTCTCTTACTGTGGGGATTATATTTTCTTGGTGGGTTTCCTTGGCTACAAACATACAAGTTTAGAAGTATTCACCTCTGCGGCCTTGCACCCAAGTCCGAGGGAGTGGCTTCAGTACTCACCGTAAGGTGCCAGATCCTTCTGCAGTCCCCTGTACACCTTGTCCGGGAGCACCAGTCCCATTTTCCTCAGCACGTTTTTCAGATCATCCATGTTAACCTTCTCCCCTTTAGAAAGTTGCAGGTTTTTAACAGGTAAGGATTTTAGCAATGGATGGATGATTTCCTTTCCTTATTGTGTGTGTGGCCATGCAAGCACTTTCTGTGCACATGTGCATGTGGAGGTCAGAAGTCAGCCTTTGACCCTCAGGAGCTGTCTGCTTTTTTGAGGCAGGGTCTCTCACTGAGTAGGTGATGCTGATGTCAGTCAACTCTAGGGACTTGCCTGGCTCCACATCCCTAGCTCTTGGCTTACAAGTTTGGACCACTATTCCCAGTTTTTTCCCTGTGTGTTCTGGGTTAGGGTTAGGGTTAGGGTTAGGGCTAGCGTTAGGGTTAGGGTTAGCGTTAGGGTTAGAGTTCTGGGTTAGAGTAAGGGTTAGGGTTAGGGTTAGGGTTAGGGTTCTGGGTTAGGGTTAGGGTTCTGGGTTAGGGTTAGGGTTAGGCTCTCTGGACTGAGCTATCTCCCCAGGTCCCAAGCACAGATGATTTTAAATCATAGATAAGTGTTATTTAAATTACTTATGTGGCACAATCTTACAGGAGTGAAATGTCAAAGAAAATTGCTAAGATACAGAAATTCAAAGGGCATGTGAACGTGCCATTTGTTCTAGAAGGAGGATTTAGACTTTATTTTAAACTCACGCTCCAGACACAGATCAAACACCAGCACACTATCTGACTCTCAGGGTTGCTGTGTAGCAACAGGTCTGCAGAAGCGTCACCTCAAGACGCAACAGTTTTGGCTGTTTAGACAGAGGTCTAATTCTCTGTAGTTCCTCCCTGAACACACACACACACACACACACACACACACACACACACACACACACATGCACACACAAATACACATACACAAACATGCACATACATATGCACCCATACACACACACATGCACACATATACACACATACACACACACAAATACACACACACAAACATGCACATACACATGCACCCATACACACACACATGCACACACACACACACATGCACACACATACACACATGCACACACAAACATGCACACACAAACACACATGCACACACATACATACCCCAACATGCACACACATGTCCTACACAAGCAAATAGCAAGATTGTGGGACAAATAGTCAACTTTTAATTTTGTGTAATTGTTAATTTTGTAGCCTCAGAAGAAAACTAATGTTTAAAGACACTATATTTTTCTATAAATAGGCCCTAGTTAACAATGAATGCCATGTTAACCATTTACTTACCAGTAAAAGTTTTTGCTTCATCCATTAACACACTTAAATCGACCATTTCGTTCTCTGAAGGAAAAGACAGTCCAGAAACAGATCCAGTTAGGTTTGGAAAAGTCACAAAAATTTATTATAAAAAGTCATTTTTCATGCTTTTTATTTTAACGGTTTTAGTTCACAAAGAAAGGAAAAGAGAAGATGGAGATGTAAAGACATCACGGTCTTCTAATCCCTTTCTGAGATAACAGTAATCCCTCTCTGAGATAATAGTAATCCCGCTCT
>OU015746.1:16011986-16023141 GCA_907169655.1 Acomys percivali
TTTCTTTCTTTCTTTCTTTCTTTCTTTCTTTCTTTCTTTCTTTCTTTCTTTTGAGATATAGTCTCACTATGTAGCTCAGACTGGCTTGTAACTTGCTTTCCTCTTGCCTCAGCCTCCCAAGTCCTGGGCTTGCAGCTCTATGCCACCACACCCATCTCTGATTAAGTTTGTTCTTACTGCTACTGTATTACTATAACATTCTGACTTGTAAAATTCTAAGAACTCTCTGTGGCATAGCTTAATGGTTCCTTTCTAGAAGCCAGGTGTGCTAGCTTACACCTCGAACCTTTGTACTTGGAAGGCCAAGGCAGGAGGAGCACAAGTTTGAGCTAAGTCTGGACAACAGATCCTGTCTCAAAAATCCAAAAAGAAAACAACTCTGGGACCAGACTACCTGAGCTTTCTTGGCTCCATCACTTTCTTGCTCTCTGATTTTTGATAAGCGACATCCTAGTCTCTTTGTATGTACAATAGAGGTAAAGACAGAACCTAACTAAGAGGATCATTCCGAACACAAGACAAGCTAATTACCTACAAAGCACGCAGGATAACCCCTTGCATCTGTCAGGACCATGCAGTGTTCCTCAGCACTATTTACTATTGGATTAGCACTACAGATCAAAAATGTATATCCTGAGTAGTCCTGTTTGAGGTTGGCATTTCCTGTGGTGTTGGAGACTAGATGCCTGTCATTGCGTGGGTGTCCTTGGTGTCCTTTCTCGAGCAGTGGCCACTGGGCTCAGTTTGGTAGCTCTGTGTGAAGCCACTGCAGTCTAACTCCCTTCTTTCCACGCACATCCTCATCCCAGGCCCACTGCCAAGCTCACGCTGCAAGTTTTACTAGGAGGTAAACTCACGATCAACTGGTAGTTGGTCTATCAGCATCTGGGCATCATCCTTGTTGAGATTAATTTCTGCATCTTTAATGAGTGCTTTCACCTTATGTGGGGCCATCTTTAATCCTTAGGAAGGAAGGATTTGAGAAATACAATGATGAGGGGTCAGTAGGTCACTCGAGGTCATGCCTAAGTATCAGTGCTGTTCAGAGAACGGGGGGTGGGGGTGGGGGTGGAGGCGAAGGACATTTAAACTATTCCAGTGACAATGCCTTGTGAAGTCATTTTCCTTCTTTTGTCTTGTGAATCCTTACCTTGGTTCTTGAGATTCCATTATAGCTGTGTGAGTGTGTTGCACGTACTGATAACTGAATTCAGGGACACACACCTGCTAAGCAAACTCTCCTTGGGTAATACCTTGATTCTAGCTCTTAGAAGGAATTTAAAGAGAAGGAAGTGAGGAGTTTGGAGTTTCTATTGAAGACCTAAACTGGTATTTGTCAACGTAACTATATAATAGGATTTAAAAATTGGAATTAATAGATAAAAATCAAGTCTATGGATTTATTACAACAAATCTTGTAGGAAATTTATTTATTTTAAGTTAGTTAATGTGTGCATGTGTGTATGTATGTGTGTACGTGTGTGTGTGTGTGTGTGTGTGTGTGTGTGTAGAATTCTCCTGTACTACACTGCATATGTGTAGGCCAGAGAACACTCCCAGGAGTCAGTCTCACTGGGTTCCACATGGGTTCCAGGAATCAAACTCACATCCTCAATCTTTGCAGCAAGCACCTTTACAGGATGAACCATCCTGCTCGCCCAAGTGAAATTTTTACTGATACATGAAAACAAAACAAAAAATCCATATGGATGAGAGGATGCTCTGTTCCAACCCATGCATACATGAGTACTGTTAAAGTCAGGTTGGACATGTCTACTCCCCCATACATTTGTCATTTCTTCATGGCTACAACCCTCCAAATTCTTGTGTGTGTGTGTGTGTGTGTGTGTGTGTGTGTGTGTGTGTGTGCGCGCGCGCGCGCGTGTGTGTATCTTTCTGAAATGGTGCCATTGTCTGCAGCCACCTACTGTCCAGTAGCCACAGGGCTTTTTGTTTCCAGCTAAATGTTCCCTTCTGCTTGCCCCTGTCTACTCTAAGCTCCCACGAGACCCATGTTTTCAGATTACATATATATGTCATATTTCTGTGTGTGTGTGTGTGTGTGTGTGTGTGTGTGTGTGTGTGTGTCTGGCTTATTTCACTTACTACAGTGGTCTCCACTTCCATTAATGTTGTTGTGAGTGATGAGATTTTCTTTTTTGATGGCCAGCCAGTATTCTGTTATATATAGGCACCATTTTTCTTTATCCATTGTTTACATTCCTTAGGTACTATAATATCATGGGAAACTTTTTAATACCATTTTTTCTAAATGCTATCTCTGGAAATTCAAGCTCAGTATTGCTGGAAAAAGGCCTAATGCTCTAAGAGCTACTTTTCCATATGGTTCTAATGTATGACTTTATTGGAGCCACTGTTGCCAGGTCTATTGCAGGGAGCCACTCTGACGAGCATAGTTTGTCTAAGGAATTCAACAGCAGGGGTGGCATAACTAATACTCCTAAATTTGTAAAGTAGGGAGAGGTTTGAAAACAACAGTGTGGCTCAAGGACTTCAGTGTCCCTGCCAAGAAAAGACCCATCAGGCTTCTCACCTTCAATGCTCTCCAATTCTTTTATCAGCCTTTTCTTGAACAGTTTCCCACCAGCTGCAAAATGGAAAATTTCAAGTTTCAGGAGACAATGCAGTGACTCAGAAGTCCACTAAGAAGCAAAAACTGTAAAAACACTTTATTCTAGCACTTAATATTTTCACTCTAATAATAAAATTCAGAGCTGGGCACACGCCTTTAATCCCAACACTCAGGGAGGCAAAGGCAAGTGGATCTCTGTGAGTTCAAGGCCAGCCTGATCTATAGAGTGAGTCCAGAACAGCTAGGGTTACACAGAGAAACCCTATGGCAAAACACAGAAACCAACCAACCCCCAGGAATGGAAACAAATCTCAGTTTGGTGAAATGTTGATGGTGGGTGATATGCGACATCTTTACTCATCATACAAGTTTATATCTTAACATTTCTCCAAGGCTACTGTGGTACCCCTGTATCTCCCCCACCCCTGTGCCCTCCCCCGGCACCATGGTACCCTTATGACGCTCACCATCAGTTGGCAGTTTACCCAGTAGTTTCATCATTTTATCTTCTGGGAGTTTTATGCCCATCTCTTCCAGGTAATCTTGTAGGTCAGAAATGTCAATCTTCTCACCTTTAAAAAGCAACAAGTCCTAATGTAATAGTTGAGAATTTGAAGGATGATAATTCTATATTACAGAAAAAAAAGTGTCTATCCTTTGTTAGGTAAACATTACTGAACTCAAGTTGGCAAGAATGTAAGAAATAAATAACTAAGGCAAAACTGAAGAGGCGTTCACCAAAGTTAGGTTGGATAATTAGATGCAAACACTTACCCACAGATAGGAGGAGTGAGGGCGTGCACCTACTAGGGAGACACTGTGGGTTATAATATAACTTTAAGAAAAGCTAGAATCTTACTTTTCAGGTGTGTGTGTGTGTGTGTGTGTGTGTGTGTGTGTGTGTGTGTGTGTGTAGCATACGCATATGCAGTATATGCAGTTGTGTGCTTGTGTGCACACTATGTAGGTATGCACAGAGGACAGGGAGGACGTTCGTTTCCTGCTTTATTGTTCTGCCTTTCTTCCTTGAGACAAGGTCTTTCCTCTAACCTGGAGCTATGAGTGCAGGCAGCAAAGCCCAGCAATGCCCATCCCCTCTCCCCTGCTGGCCTGTGTCCACCTCACAGCAATGGGGTTACAAGGGCCAGTGTGGCCCTGCTAGCTTTCTATGTGGATTCTGGGATGCAAACGCAGGTCCTCATGTTTTTACAGCAAGTGCTCTGACCTACCTAGCCATCTCCCCAGGCACCCCCCCCCTGCACCCCTGTGCAGGCTCCCTAATCACAGGTCATGTCAGTATATGATGCTTTTTTTTTTTTTTCTCCAGGGCTTTTAAAAAGCCTTAACTCAGTTGGCTTTCTGTCAGATCGTATAGATTTAATGGATTTCCTTTCCTATCTTTCCTTCCTCCCTTCCTTCCGTTCTTCTTGTTCTTGCTCTTCTTCTTCATCTTGTTCTCCTCTTCCTTCTTGTTCTTGTTCTTATTCCTCCTCCTCCTCCTCCTCCTCTGGTCTTTTTGACATAGGGTTTCTTTGGGTAACAGAGCCCTGGCCATCCTGCACTTGTTTTGTAGACCAGGCTGTCCTCACACTCACAGAGCCTGCCTCTGACTCTGAGTGCTGGGATTAAAGGCAGGCATGTGCCACCACTCCCAGCCCTTTCTCTGTTCTTTTTTCTTTTTAACATATACATTTATTTTATTACACATGAATAAAACAAACTACATACAGCAGTAAGAGACACTAGACAATCATGAGTTATATAAATGTTACATTCATAGTGATTTGGCTATTTGTATTTGTCAAACTTGAAGTAAACATCTTTTCTGTCTTGTTGGGTCTAAATTTCTGAATGAAATTTAATATCTATCATATCTCATCTCTGTTAACTTATATCATTTATTTTGATCTAAACAATCTGGTCTTCAGCCCCCCCCCCCATCAGAGACTTGAGAAGGAATAAAACTTAAATGCCTGAGTGAACCAGTAGTGCAGGTTAGCAGCTTCCAAAATGAAAAAAAAAATGACAGAGACAGTTTACTGCCTGAACAGTCACCCAGCACTCTCTATAATGTTGGAGCCTCATCCTCAGCCTGAAGAAACCTTAAGAGAATGACGTCCCATTCCCTCTAAGGGGCTGGGTAGGTTTCTGTTTGCTCTCTTGGTCTACAGATGCTTATTTTCACTGGGAAGTGGTTATAAGTTATTATTGGTCTTAAACAGAAAGAAAACTAGGTTGAACTCAGGGACATCTCTCTTTTCCTTCATCTTTCTTTTGTAGGTAAGGAGATAGGAGCTGAAAAGAAAGGGGGACATAGAGATACAGAGGGAGGATAGAACAAAAGGTAGATTATTGAATCTACTCCTCAACTCAAGGCCTTACTCACAAATAAGGTTATTTTTAAGTCATTGATATAGAATTTTGTATATTGATGCAAATCATGGTCATGTCAAATACTTTCTCTGTTCTTGACAGTAATTACCACCCACTCTGGATCCTGGGTTTTCTCTGGAAAGTAAGCTCATCTCTACTCTTGCCCAGGAATACTAGCTTAGAAGGACTAACAATTTTTTTCAAGATTATAATGTAAAGTGCTGGAGGGACCATGTGGCATCACCAACTATCAAACACGGGCAAGACTACTTTGGTAGAGACATCTGCGTGATGACACACTCATTCCTCACCCCCAGGCATGAGGGCATGAAGAACCACATATCCTCGGCCCCTTTCAACCGTCTCCATGGCTGTATGGAAATCCCCCTCATGCTGTTTTTTTTCCAGATTGATGATATGGTCTAAGCAGACAAATCCAATGCTGGCATAAACAAACTCCCGCTTTCAGTCTCTGCAACCTAAATGCCACGCTTCTGTCTGGAGAGGAATGCCTGGGGGTCGGGGTGGGGGTGGGGTTGGTGGCTCATCTGCACACATGGTTGGAGGAAAGAGGCACAAGGGCTGTTTTCCCCAAGAACTTTCTAGAAGCTTTCTTGTGAAGCTGGACTGCTGGGGTTTCTAGTGCTTGCCTGTCAGCAGCTCTGGGGATTACAGCTGAAGTGAAAACACTTCTTCATCTGCTGTCTGCTCTTGATAAGACATGAACCTTACCATATGCCCTAGACTTACGGCTTCTGATAAATTGCCCCGGTTACTTCTTATTGTCCCTTTATACCTCGTCTGCTGTCAGAAACACTGGCCTTACTTTGTCTGGAAAACACCCACTCACCGGGTAAAGGTCAGTTCTTCTGCTTGCTCCCCGGTGGAGCCTCCTCTTGTCACTCTTCCCTGGGCCTACGTGGCCATTTCTGTTCTTTTCCATTTCCGAGGCTTTTAACATAACACCTATTCTATGGCGCTTACCTATACATGCTTTCCCTCCGCTGTGGAAGACTCAGCTACGCAAAGCTCTTGGATGGCTTGTAGAGATCTCTACTTAAGGTCACTTAATAGATGATCAATAACAATTAGTAACCCACCTGTAAAAAGATTCCCTTTATCCATTACCTCACGCATGGCAACCATCCCGTCATCTGTGAAGCAAGACAGAGTTTATGCACAAAAATGAAAATACACACAGAAAAAAGATATAGAGTTACATACTGAAGCAAAATACAGAAATCTACTCAGTTTTCAATATTTGCTTTAGAATTCTATCCTGCTTTCATTGGACTGAAAACGGGGAGAGACAGAACTCCAATTATGAAAAGGACACTGATTTCACGTTGTCTATGGTACCCATTTATTCTGTCAAGACAGAGGACGCTGAGCTAATGCCGACAGTGCCTCTTCCTTTCCTTTTGCGAAGAATTCCACGTTATTGGTTATAGAGCTGGCAAGTGCCTTAAATGGATCAAGTGCTGTCTAGCAAAGGTCTGGCTGGGGACAGCGACAGGACCTGTCCCAGGTCAGACTTGGCCTCAGCTGTCATTCTCCCACTAGCCATGCTCAATACGAATGGAAACATTTGATGAAATTAGTAGAACTTTAGTAATAGTTAAAGTACTTATTTATTGAGACAGGGTGTCGCTTATCACAGACTGACCGGGAGTTTACTGTGGATGACCTTGAATTTCTGATCCTCCTGCCTTTGCCTCGTGAGAGCTGGAGTTACGAACTTGTGCCAGTGTGCCCAGCTTAAATAGGATATTGTTATTTGATTTACTTTAAGTAATTAAAACTTTTGAGGTAGTGCCTTTCTATTTAGAATTGGCTAGTATGTAACTCTAGTTCAGGTTGGCCTCAAACTTGTGCTGGTTCTTCTACCCCCACTTCCCGAGTCCTGGGGCTTCAAGACACTCCTCTAAATGGGCTGTGTTTAGAGCAGACAGCACAGCGAGCCAGTGCCTCAAAGGAACACAGCTCCCCCATCTTCTCTCCTTCTTCCCTTTAGAGGAAAAGGGCTTTCTTGTCTTTATATACTCATTTAGTCCAGCAGGTGGCTGCTGGCCAGCTGGGGACAGGCATCTAATGCCATGTCCTAGGACCACCAGCCTGGAGAGGGCACCTCTGGGAGACATCTGCTACCTCTAGAAGTAAAATAGTTGTGCGATTTCACTAATGTTTCTAGAGAGAACACGCTAAGAAAAAGTATGTCCTTTGTGACCAGGTTTTTCCCCCCAAAAGATCAAAACTAGAGGAGACACCATCAGCATCAGCCACAGAAGCCAAGAAGACCATACAAGGAATACAATGAATGACTCATGCCGATACTCAGATAAAATGAACGCCTAGGCATAAATCACCAACTCTGACCTAAGAGGAAGAAGACTAAACTTTACAGCCTGGCTTAAGGCCCTTCTGGCAGCCTACCTGTTCTTCCTTCCCACCCCAGACACTTTGTAACTTGAAGCAGAAATTCTAGCTTTGAAGAAATCCTTGCTACAATGTCTCATGGCAGCGTGCACTGTTTTTCTCAGCTGCAATGTCTTTATTAGAGCGTTTCTGCTTATCTGACAACGTTCTCTGATCCTTTTCCTGACAAACTTAGCTTTTTGCTTTTTCAGAATCTCAGTGAAGGCGGTTTTTAGCGTTATAGTACAACTGTAGAGCATTGGGAAGATGTCTTGGCCTCTAACCTTCCTTATTAGTCTATGGGCTAGAGCCTTTGTGTTGCTGTATTCCTAATACTCACATATGTTGGCACTTGATAAATCTCACCGCATGAGCTGATAAATTTTTGAGGACTACATTTAAATCTCTTTACATTTATTTTTATGTGTATGAGTGTTTTGCCTGCATGTGTGTCTGTACAACACATGCATGCCTGGTGCCTGCAGAATCCAGAAGAGGGCGTCGGATCCCCCTGGAAATGGAGTTACAGGCACTTGTGAGCTTCCAGATGCATGCTGGGAATGGAACTCAGGTCCTCTGCCAGAGCAGCACATTCTCTTAACCACTGAGTCATCTCTCCAGCCCCTTAGCTTAAAAAAAAAAAAAAAGATTTGTTTTTATTTTAAATTATGTGTGTGTATATGCACATGACTGCAGGTGCCTCTGGAGGCCAGAAGAGGGCAGAAGTGGGCAGAAGTGGGAGTTACAGTGGTGGTGAGCCGCACAGCATGGCTGCTATGAACAAACTTGAGTGTGCTGGAAGAGGAATGAACAATCTTCTTAATAAGTCAGCCATCTCTTTAGCCTTGAAGATGACACTTTCTATCTTTTAGGATAAAAAAAAAAACACTTTTGCAAAAGTCCAAATTTACTCTCTGAAATTCTCATATATAAGTCCAAAGTTAGGAGCAACTTACTATTAACTGGCAGGTAATGTAACAGGTCTTCATATTCATTGTCCTCAAGTTCGTAGCCCATATTTTCCATGAAAGTCCTTATTTTTTTAAAATCAAGCTGAATTCCTTAGGAAAAGCATGAGAAAGAGAAAAGCAACTAAAAATGCTAGTCATGCCCAGGCATTAATGTAAAGGGTGAGCAATCACTGGAATACCATTGTTTGAGCAAAGAGATTTATAAGGAGTTAGGTAGGTCTGCTGCATTCTAGCCAGGAACTACTAAGAACTCGCATAAAACACACCTGAGCTGCCATGGGAGTGGAAAACCATGTTTTTACAGGTGTGTTTAAGCAGCAAATGACTTAACAACTTAAGACACAAAGAGGGTTAGTTGATAGATTTACCATCATCAAAATACAAAACAACAACAACAAAAATGGGAAGTCCAATTTTACCCAGCTTCTTACTTACCTTTGAGAGCCTTGATGCCTTCCAGCAACTTGTGCTTATATACTTTCCCCGAGGCTGCAAAGCAAGGCACAAACTGCACACTGTGCCCTGGATGTGGCTCAGAGTCCACAGCTGCAGTAAACAGCTCTCAGGGGTTTCTCTCTCTCTCTCTCTCTCTCTCTCTCTCTCTCTCTCTCTCTATATATATATATATATATATATATATATATATATATTTATATTTATATAAATATATAAATATATATATATTTTCTATTTATACCCCAAGTTAAGAATTAGAATAGAGGAAAGTTCTTAAGATAGTAAATCAGCAGGGTATAGTGATGCACACCTTTAATCCCAGCACTTGGGAGGATCTCTGTGAGTTCAAGGCCAGAAGGCCAGCCTCATCTACAAAGGGAGCCAAGGCTACACAGAGAAACCCTGCCTCAGCAGAGGGGGAGATAGTAAATCTATCCACCTGAAAACTAGTGGGTACATGGCTTCTCTCCCTCCCTTCCTCCTGTCCCCAACACACGGTCTGGATGTCTAACCACCCGTGTTGACTGCAGCACTGTTGCCATTGGTTAAAGTTGGGGTCAGCTTATGTGCTCATCAGCTGATGTGTGGAGAAAGAAAAATGTTTGTTTTATTTAGCCATAAAGAAGAACAACGTCTTGAAATCCTGTCATTTGCAGAAAATGGATAGAATTGCATGTCACAATACTAAGTGATAAATGAGCAATATTTGTAAAGACAAATACCATGGTTTTTCCCCTCTCATTTAAGAACCCTGTGTATGTGTTGCAGAGAATCAAGCTGAGTGCCTTGGCCACATGAGTCAAAAACTCTACCATTGATCAATATTCCTGCTCTCATACGAACTATTTAGAGTTTAAAAAAAGACATGAAAATAAAGAATCATATTTGTTGGGGAGCACTGTGGGGGTACAGCAGGGGCTGAAGGGAGGACTGAGTAATAAAAGTACAATGAATGTATTTGTAAACATATGACAAAACCTTATAGTGTATATAAAGATATATACTAACAATAAAACAAATTATTTGTCACAGTCAAATGCTTACTCATCTAAATATAGTAAATAACATTTAAGCATTTATGTTAATATATTATTATTATTATTATTATTATTATTATTATTATTATTATTATTATTCGTTTTTCGAGACAGGGTTTCTCTGTGTAGCCTTGGCTGTCCTGGACTCACTTTGTAGACCAGGCTGGCTTCAAGCTCACAAAGATCCACCTGCCTCTGCCTCCCAGGCACTGGGATTAAAGGCGGGTGCCACCATGCCCGGCTAATATTTTATTCTTAAAACACGTATTTTTCATTATTTTGTTTAACCCTCTCTGTAGTACCTAAACTATACATTATAGACTTTGTTTCATTCCCTTTTGTGACACCAGTACCTACTGGTCACTACCAGTTTTCACTGGGTCAGTAAACAGCTCACGGACAAATACGTGCTGAGTCAGCACTTACCGTCAGCCAGCATACCCAAACCTCTCATCAATACATTGTTTTCTTGTAGGCGGCGTCTTAACCCAATGTTCTCAAGAACATTGTCCATGTCCCTGTGGTCAATCTCCTCCCCTAAGTAAAGAAGACGAGAGTAAAATTGTTCAATTACACAATGTCTATGTAGCATCATCAAATATGAAATCTAAGGACAGTAACAAGGGCTGGAGAGGCTGCTCGCAGAGAAGAGCACTGGCTGCTCTTCCAGGGATCCATGTTCAATTCCCAGCACCCACATGGCGGCTCACAAGCATCTGTAACTCCAGTTCCAAAGGATCTAATGCCTTCTTCTGGCCTCCATTGGCACTATACACAACACACACACACACACACGGTACATACACATATATGTAGGCAAAACAGCCATGGGTATAAAATAAAAATAAATAAATGCCCCAAACATTTAAAAACATCAACAGAGACACTGAAGAGTTGTTTCAGAAGAATGACAGAAATGCCACTTCTTTCTGGTCAGTGGAACTCTTCAATTTTGGGAATGAAAAACAAGCACACAGGAAGTTGGTGTTTCTTTAAACACCACCAAACCAGGTGATGCCAATCATTCTGCCTGTACTTAGCATTTATTCTGATTTTTGCCTGAATTTTGCGTGTAGAGATATTTAGACAAAAGGGTGATACACTGTGTGATACACTATGACACACTACAGCTTCCACAATGAGATATTTTGTTTTGTTTTGAGCGATAATTCTGCATTTTGCTAACAGATGTCATAGGTGTAAATCTGCCATGTCATTTTTGCTATTGAAACAGTAGAAAAAGAAAACATGTCGCTAGTCAGGTGCAGTGGCTCACACCTCTAATCCCAGCTGCAGTGGCTCACACCTCT
>OU015746.1:16035055-16045642 GCA_907169655.1 Acomys percivali
ACACACACACACACACACACACACACACACACACACACACACACACATCTTGACTTTCCATCATTACTTCTCACCAGAAAACAAATCAGCTGCATTCGCCAAGGAGCTCAATGAAAACCTTCCAGTATCTGAAATGCAAAGCACAAGTGAGACGCAGACCACACTTCTTTTGTTGTTTGTTTGCCTATGAGATTTTCTAAGGTGTCATCATAGTCACAGGGGGCATGTGCTATTTTCTGAACTGTTTCCTTGTATCTATATGATAGAATTTTAAAGAAAGTGAATTAATATGCTAAATTAGATCTTCTTTATTTTTTAAAAATCAAATCTGTCATTTATTGGAAGCAATTGTAGAACATTTGCATTATAGAATCAGAGAATAAAACTTGCATTGATTATAAAACATGCTGAGTAAATCTCGTGGTTGAGGAATTATTCAGAAGACAAAATCCTAATTTACTGATGCTTACAATAATGAAACCAATTGCTATTGTTTTTAAAATGAGTAGTATTGGACTTATACTTTTATTTTCTATAATTAATTGATTCTCTACAATATACATAAATGTGTGATAGTAAATTTGTAGGAGAGATGCCACTTTTCCTAAAATTTGATATATGCACCCTTCGGGCCAGTGGTGAGAGTACACACAGCTGATTTGCAAACTTTGCCTACATGTAAAAGGTGAAACAGTTCATAGTTCACCAGTGGCAGAAGACCATTAAGAGTTCTTTCAAAGAATAACAGTCTTAATTTACAAACTTCAGGTGCAAAGGTTGGTGTGCTATATGAACTTTTGGAATATGACATGACATTTTTTAAGCATTCAATGAGCTAAATTTAGAGCAAAATCCAGCATAATGGTACCATAGAGTCAAATCAAAGCACTACATGGATAGCAACTTGCAGAATCCAAAGACATGTGTAATGTTAACACATTTGGTTTATTAATATTTTTCACTCAGCCTATTCTAGGGTTTAAATGATCAATATTAAGCATCATATTTCTAGAAATAAAATGAATCCCTGTCATATACTTCACACTTAAGGTAAAAATGATAAATTAGATCTTCTAAATGGTTATTTGGACCTAAAGATACTTCTTTTGGTGACAGATAAACTATCCAGGCAGAAATCT
This sequence comes from Acomys percivali, assembly GCA_907169655.1. Taxonomy (NCBI): domain Eukaryota; kingdom Metazoa; phylum Chordata; class Mammalia; order Rodentia; family Muridae; genus Acomys; species Acomys percivali. The sequence goes on from OU015746.1 coordinate 16,036,195, forward strand.
CTGCCATTCTATTTCTAACCTATCTGACTGTCTTTTAATAGTTGCTGAGTAAAAACATGATGCCTTTTACTGCGCATTACATGCTAAACAACTCCAGACTCCCTTTTTCCGCCTCACTTGACTTCTCTCTCACCTTTTCTATCAGCTACCCTAGTAACTTCTACAGTTTCCCTATGATGTTCAGTGTAAGTTTAGGAGTGCCTTTATCACTCTAGGGTCGATACCGAGATTAACAGAATATATATTCTATTAATATATAATCATTATATTCAGTTACTCTATTATCTACCTATCATCTATCTATCTATATTTCATTATAGTGTGAGATGGGACACTATGTAGCCCTGGGTGCCCTGTAACCCACTATGTAGATTAGGCTGCCCTCAAACTCACAGAGATCTGCCTCCTTCTGGCCCTAACTCCCAACCCCAAAGCTGGGATTCGAGGTATATGCTACCACACCTGGTGGAAGCTCCATTTTCACCCTTGAGGATTATAGCTCCATATGTCCTTCCTAAGTAACCCTGAGTGAGAATCGCCCAGGGAGTCTACAAGAGGGGCTCAAGGATTCTTGCTTTGTTTGGTTTTGTTTTGTTTCTCAAGACAGGGTTTCTCTGTGTAGCCTTGGCTGTCCTGGACTCACTCTGTAGACCAGGCTGGCCTTGAACTCACAGCGATCCGCCTGCCTCTGCCTCCTGAGTGCTGGGATTAAAGGTGTGCGCCACCACGCCTGGCTATTAGCTCAATGATTCTTAAAGGAAGCCATAGTAGTAAATAAAATACCATCAGTCTTCAAGAAGCTCTGGAGACCTTTCAAGTCTTTTTTCTCAATATTGTACTTCAGGTTTTCCATAATGTTTTCTAGATTACTTGCAAAACCCTTTCCCTCTAGAGAAAGAAAGAGATGAAATAAACAAAAAAGGTAAAATCATGTTTTAACATTTACAATTCTCCTTAGTCCTGGGGACTGGGTAGTAAAGGAAGGAAGGAAGCAAGGCTTGAATGCTTAAGGAAAGAACAGCAACAGGTGGCAGGGGAGGGTGGAGGGTGAAAAGGGAGCACCCTCTACATGCCATGAGCTATGCTGGCAACATTCGCAGTGAACACCTGAAGAAACGGGAGTGACGGAGGCTTGCTAGCTGTTCTTCATTTAGTCACAGTACAGATGTCAGAAACAACCACAGTTGTGGCTGCCAGGTTTGAGACCTGTCAACTGATCTCTATAAATTTAAACTGAAAACTATAAAGGGGGTTAAAAAGACCAATAAGCTACAGAACATAAAACACTATGGGTGAGAACTGGCTCAACACTCAGTTGTTGAGGCATGAGGAAGCGGATCGGTGTAACACAGGTGGGAAACAGTGACGAGAAAATTTCCCACTGTAGCATTTGTGTGAGATGGAGCAGTGCTGGGGCACAGCCCTCAATGGGAAACAAGCTGCTGTGGCCATTAAGTAATAAGCAGGCTTTTCGGGGGCGGGGGGGGGGAGACACAAACTTGAAGGCCTGTCTCACTTGACCGTATATTTGCTACTCACTGTGAAACATTTTTAAACCATCCACCAGTCGGTTGTGAGACACCTTATCAGCTGTAACAAAAGATATAACCAGCGTCATGAAAACAGCAGTACTAACGCCCACAGCATGACTGTGCACTGCCACTATGAAGACAGTGACCTTATAGATCTGGGATATCCTGTCTGTTGTCCATAGCTTCTCTTCAACTTCGATAACGGGTTCTAAATGTGCCACTTTGCTGAGCTGATACTGATCTGCCTTGTTCCTCTTTGTCTTGCCTTTTCTCCTGTCCTTTCTTTGTACTTTAGGGTTTCAGACATTACAGAAGTATGTCTCAACTCAAAAATTTGTAAACAGATTCATGAATTAATTTCCTAAGACATTCTCAAACCCTGTCCCAACAGAGTCAGCCCCACGTCAAATAGTCTCCATGGACACACAGACTTTTGACTTTAGTCTTGTCATTTAAGAAGTCTTCAAAATGTTGAATGCAAACAAATGTGGAATGCATGCTCGATGACTCCCCTGTAGCCCCCACAATGCACTGCACACACTCAAACTAAGCTCCCCGGAAGCCGAGGCTGAACCAGAAATGCTCACAGGTAACTGGCAGAGTCTTCATTAGATCCCAGCATTCCTTAGGTGTGAGTTCTAGTCCCATGTTTTTTAAAACAGTACTGATTCCATCAATATCCACTTTGTTTCCTTTGGAAAAAAATAGAAATGAGAACAAAAATTATTTTAAATTGTGTCATCTACGTTTACCTGAAGGATTGAATGGTCCAAGGGGATATTAAAACAATCAGTTGCTTAATTCAAGGCAGAAAAATAATTTTGTGTGTTCGAATGAAATGCCCAAGGCAATGTTATTTTGTTCTAACTCCATTTTGTGTTTGCTCAGACAGTTCTCAGCCCTCTACCCACAATGGTCAGGTCATGTCTGTTTGGCAATATATTTGATATTTCCATGGCCTTGACCATGGTCCAAATGGATTAACCAAAATAATTTTGTTTTGTTTTTTGTTTGTTTGTTTTTGGTTTTTCAAGACAGGGTTTCTCTGTGTAGCCTTGGCTGTCTTGGACTCGCTTTGTAGACCAGGCTGGCCTCAAACTCACAGCAATCCACCTGCCTCTGCCTCCTCAAGTGCTGGGATTACAGGCATGAGCTACTGCATTGGGCTCCAAAATAATTAAAAAAAGAAAAAAACAAAACAAAACCCAAAACCTAAAATTACTAGAAAAGGATATAAGTTAAAAACAATTGACATGTTTTGTCTAAAATAAGTGCTATGATCTGTCAGGAATGAATATTTTAAGGCTACTCTGACATCATCTAACTTTGATGTAAATTATGGTCTTTGTGGTTTTAACCTGTCCAACTCTATCCCTGAGTTTGGGCACTAAAAGACGGTCCAGTGGCACAAGCCCACTTTTGGTCTGGCCATCCCAAAACAAGAAAAAGAGGATTAAAAAAAAATTTTTTTTTTTTGAGACATGGTTTCTCTGTGTAGCCTTGGCTGTCTTGGACTATTTTTTATTATTTGGTAATTACATATATGAATACAATGCATTCAGAACATATCCATCTCCAATTCAGATTTCCCACATAACCCGCCCAACTTCCCATCAGGTCTTTTTATTGTTTTGTTTTTAATAACCCCTTAGTTGGATTGCTGCTGGCCATATATATGCACATGTTCGCAGGACACCATCTGCTGGGCTCTGATCAGTCTATCAAGGGCCACACCACTGAGGAAAATTGACTCTCCCTCTCAACAATTGCCTAACAACTACCAGTGTGCCTCATGAGACCCTTCCCTCTGCATGCTACACATGCCATATTTTTATGCTACATGATACTATGACAAGGTGATTTATTCCCCAAAAGACTAATGAATTAATGTACTAACAAAGCCCCGGTGATAGGGCTTAGATATTTTAAAAGAATTTTAAATGTAAAATTCATCAGAATATTGCAATTTGAAATCATTTTTTCCTCCATGGCCTTTTACTCACCTATAAGTGACTCTACATATTCCATTACCTCACTCAGTTTACCCTTCCCATCTGTAAGACAAAATACGAATAAGACCGAGGCACAGTGACTCAGACCTTACAGTGTGAAATACAACATGAAATTCAAATGTTTACCCTGATTTTTTTCCTGCAAATGCAGAGCATTTTCATTCCCAGATGAACATGGAATTGAAACCCAAAGGTCTAAATGTGGTGAACATATATTGCAGATTGTATCATTTCTACCTACAGTGGTGCTTGGAAATTTAAAAGGCATTGTTTAATCTTGGCCTGTTCCACTTTAGAATCCAAGCGCAATCTGTTTGATCACTTCAGTATTACATATTTTAAAAGCAGTAATATGCTATAGCCCTCAGGAGGCAGAGCCAGGCGGATCCCTGTAAGTTCAAGGCCAGCCTGGTCTGTATAGTGAGTTCCAGGACAGTCAGGGCTACACAGAGAAACCCTGTCTCAGGGGGAAAAGAGAAGCAGTCTTGTGGCCACATCTGTCTGCATGGAGTAGGAGCTGTACATAGAAGGCTCTTTGCTCAAGAAGCTTGAAGTAGCTTCTATGCACTGCCAGCCCACCTCCCTTCTTATCAGGGCTAAACGAAAAAGATTTTGATTTACAATTAAAGTAAGGTTACTTCAGCCTAGGCTTTGCTGTCTCAGGAAGCTTTATCTCACTTCCTATAGCAGAGCTAAATAACTTTAGCCTAAGTGTATGGAAAAAAAAATACAACAAAAAACCCTGGGCATTGCTAAGCACCATGCAAGGTCAAATCAAAATCACAAGGAGTCAGGATGACAATTGTTAAGGGAGTCGAGCAAGAGCAACGTTACACAGTGTTGGTGGGAGTGATGCTAGTGCCGCCATTATGAAAAGCAACATGGAAGCGCTTTGAAAACAAAAGTGGAATCACTGCCTGACCAGCGATCCCAGAACTTGGCAGACGGTCAAAGGAAGGGACTGAGTATTTGAAGAGCAGTCATGTTCCCCACACCGGTCACAATAGCTGAGAATCAGTCAGTGCAGGAGCGCCTGATGAACGGGAGACATTATATGAAGTGAGGAGAGACAGGCGCTGTTCTCTCACTGCAGACTGTAAAAACACTGATCTCCAGAACCTGGAAGGGGGTACCGGTCAGAGGATGCATGCTCAGCGGTCCAGTCAGTTTCAAGAGGCCAACTGCATAGCAAGTGACCCAGTTAGTGACAATTTGTTGAGCTCTGTGTTTGTTTGTTTTTCTAGACATAGCTTCTCTGTGTAGCCCTGGCTGTCCTGGAACTCACTCTGTAGACCATGCTGGCCTTGAACTCACAGATCCGCCTGCCTCTGCTTCCCCAGGTTTTTTTTTTTTTTTTTATTGTCTTGAGTTCTTTCAAAGTGTAAATAAGCATACAATTTGCTATCATTAGGAAAAATTTAACTGTGTGAGGTGATGCATTTGTTAATTAGCTAGATTTAACCATTCACTAAGTAAACTTTAAAACAGCATGCCACATCAAACATAGACAGATAACTATCAATAAGATATATAGGACAGTTAGGTGTGTTTCCTTTCCTGAGCTTCCTGGTGATTTGGTGGACTTATTTTTTATTTTTTATTTTCCTGAAGGCCAGAAGAGGGAGTCAGATCCCCTGGAGCTGAAGTATTCACAGGCAACCATGAGCTATCCAACACGGCTGCCGGGAACGGAACCTGGGTCCTCTGGAACAGTGGTCGGCTCTCTTAAGCACTGATTCTTAGCTCTGTTGAAATGATCCTTTGTTACAGTCCTCTGGCTCCCGAGGTCTTTAAATATTCTCAGTAGCATTAAGGTGCAGCCTTGCAAGTGGGACCTGTCCCCTAAGAGCCAAGTCATCTCCCACTGAAGCATTACAAGCCGAGGTAACAGGTTTCCCCACGAGTACACATCTACAAATTTGTCAGAGGAGCTGAGAAACCGTGCCTCGGAAGACACAGTGACACGCTCACCTTCTATCTGCGTACGGTTCTTCACGTCTTCGAGTTCCTCATCCTCCAGGTAATAGCCCATTTCTTCCAGGATGTCATCCAGCTTGGAGATATGACACTTCCCACCTTAGGAGAGAAGGAAGTGAACAAAGAAGGAGCCAGCGGCCCAGCTACCATGGGGGATGCAATCCATTGCACACCGGCAGCCAGCGCTCGCTGTGGAGACCTGCTGGAAGCTGGAATGCAATGCGCTTTGCCAGTCCTGTTTCAGGGGAGGCTTCCACAATATGCAAGAAAAGTGTATTTAGACGTTTATTATTTATCAGATGAGTTATGCAAATTTTTACTTATGTATTGATTATATGTGCTGATTCTATCCGCTATAAACTATCTTTTAGATGAACCGATGAACTAACACTCTTGATTAGCAAACAGAATTCGAAACATTTTCACTGCCAGAAAAGTATAAATTACATTAGTTATAGCTGCACCTAAAAGATCTTTAAAAATCACTTAATTACTTTGTAATGATGACATGATTTTTGTTGTTAGGTTTTTTGTTTGTTTGTTTGTTTGTTTGTTTGAGACAGGGTTTCTCTGTGTAGGCCTGGCTGTCCTGGACTCGCTTTGTAGACCAGGCTGGCCTTGGACTCACAGAGAGCTGCCTGCCTCTGCCTCCCCAAGTGTTGGGATTACAGATGCGTGCCACCACGCCCAGTGACATAATTTTTGTTAAGTTAAGGTAAAACCTACAGATTATAGTTTTAACTGCCTTACGAGATTATCACTTACCAGAAAACCCCTTTATATGATCAAGTAATTTGTTTTTAAATACTTTTCCATCATCTGTAAAATAAGACACACTTAAAATTAGAGAAAAATGATGTATACAGTAAAAAAAGGAACAGAAGGGTATAACTTTAAGTGAAAATGAAAGATTTACCTTTTAAAGTTATACTTCTCTACTTCCCATGTCTATGCATACTATTTTTTTTTAACAAAGAAATACAAAATAAGATTTTTTTTTTTTTTTTTTTTTTGGTGACCTTCGCCTCTCAACTTCTATTGATCTGGGGACTGAACCCTAGGGCTTACACTCCTAGGTCCCCTTTTGTCCTCCGCCTTTTATTCCTTTTCTCTCTTCTCTAAGTAGTGATAAAGACTGAACCTAGGGCTCTGTGGATCTAAGCAAGACCCACTGAGTCTTTTACCTAGCCCTGGACAAACTTGTAACCGTGAAGCTGACAGATGTCTTTCCTCATCTCAGATTCCCCCTCCTTCTCTCTGTTACTATTACTTCATCCTTTTATTCTCTTCGTTCTATTTAAACTTTATTTATCTTAAGGTAATGGCAGTATTTTAAAAAATACTGTTTATTTATTTATTTACGTAGACACATGTGTGTCTGCGTGTGCCTGTGAGCAGGCAGTTGCCACAATGAGAGTGCAGGTCGGAGCAAATCCTCCAATATCAGTACTCACTATCTATCTTGCTTAAGACAGGATCTGTCAGTCAGGTGTGGTGGCGCACACCTTTAATCCCAGCACCCGGGAGGCAGAGGCAGGTGGATCGCTGTGAGTTTGAGGCCAGCCTGGTCTACAGAGTGAGTCCAGGACAGTCAGGGCTACACAGAGAAACCCTGTCTCTAAAAACATAACAAACAAACCAAAAATAGGATCTGTTTGCTGTTGCGCCATGTGGTGACTTCTGTGGAATCCCCCACCTCTGCCTCCCATCTCAGTGTGGAAGGGCTGGGATTATAGACCCAAACTTGGCAGCTCTTACATGTGGTCCAGGGATGTGAGCTCAGATCAGCAGTTTGCACAAGTGCTTTTACCCCTAGGCAGGAAAGGCACTTTCCATGCCAAGATTCAGCTTAAAGATGTTGGCAGGGGAGAAGATGCTCTCAAAACAAATTCAAATGCCAAAGACACAAGCCTTCCCAATTACAGCTCAACGTCTTTGTTTTCTAGGTGTTTTGGGGAGGGAGAGGTGCCAGTTTTATGATGTTCTCACACTGAAGTTTATCAGAGCACAGAGATACAGTCCATGGAGTCCATGGAGCACCTACCAGCCACCAGCAACGTCTTCAGCAGCTCACCGACTTCCTTGTTTGTGAGCTCGATGCCCATGCTCCCCAGGATTCTTTGTGTGCTTTTGGCATCGATTTTTCCTCCTTGGGGGGTGGGGGGGGGATGGAAATAATAAAAGTGAAAATTGCTTGCTAACTTTAGATGATACAACTAATTGTGGACAGAACAGATGGAAATGCGTTCAAACTTGCAGGAACTATGCATTTGTAATGGTCTGAATGGTTTGAGAAGTGGGACCATTTGGACGGAAGGCCCTGGTCTGCTGGAAGTAACTTCCAGGGCACCAACATCAGGTGCACTACCCTATGCTTTGGCTGGACTATGAGATGGATGACCTCACCACTGGCATACTGTCACGGTTGTATCTTAACATCTCCTGTGTTAGAGTAGTTGCTAAGTATTTCAAATAAACGATGGTCTGTGTTGACTGTGCTATCATGGTGAAATGAATTAAATAAACAAACCAAATAAAGAAGGAGGTTTCAGAATTAGTGTAGAGTGCATTAAAGATATGTATCATCACAAAATTTTGCTAAAAGCTAAATAAACCAATGTAATTTTTATGCCAGTTAAAAATTTTGAAGCCATTGACAAGGTAAGAAAACTTTAAGTGTGTGTGCATATATTCATATATAGTATATAGGCACATATATATGATATGTATATATGAATACACACATACATGTTGCAGGATGTTTGATCCCATTGTTAATCCCCAAATTGTGAACTGGAAAAACCTATCTCCTCTTATGGTGTGGCTCATCCCTAACACACACCTTTAACCTGAGGGTTCTCTGTTTATTTTAAACAAGTAGTTGTAGTGGGGCTCAGTCCTAGATCGCACTTTCATTGCAAGAGCTTTCTGTAAACAGGATTAAATAAAGTTAACCTTAGGTCAACAGGCAGAGCAAGAAATCAGCTGACAGGGAGTAAGTGGAAAGGGGGGGTGTTCAGTTTGGTGGCTTTTTAAGACAGTGTGGAGAAGAAAGGCTTTTTTCTTTGGGGACATTGACTAGGAAGGTCATTTGGTGCATTCTCTGTCTCTCTAAGCTAGCAGGTTTTCACCCCAGCATCTGGCTCCTGAGTCTTCACTGGTAAAATAACGATTGAGATTTTATTTAAAAACAACATACATATGTATGTATTGTGACAGGGTCCTTATATCTAGTCTTGGCTGGCCTGCAATTCCCTCCTGTAGAATGGGTTGGCCTCGGACTTGTGCAGTCCTCTTGAGTGCTGGGATTACTGGGGTTGACCATCTTACTATGGAGCTCTGGCTGGCCTGGTACTCACTAAGTCTCCAGACTGGCCTTGAACTTGGAGCAGGTCTTCTGCCTCAGCCTCCTGAATGTTGAAACTACAAGTATGCATGACATGCCAGCTAAGAAAATTCAGTTTCAAAAATGTAAACATGAAGTTTTTGTGTAATATCTTTTACAGAATGTCTTACTTACCTGTGTATGTTCGTATTTCTTTTAGCAGTGTCTGCAGATCAGCCATTCCAGCATCTGTAAAAAGTCACATATATGCAACTGTGCATTGATTCAGAGATTAAATGGGACTTTAAATAGGACCTTTTCTTACAGTTTTAAAAAGCATAGCATAATGGCACACACAGATGGACATGAAATAAGGAAAACTACTCTAGAATCTGTTAGCTATTAATCTCAGTATCTATTCTCTCTTTCTGATTTCTGTCACCTTGGGCTGATAGTAGACAAAGGAACTTGCTGCCAAGTCTCATGACTTGAGTTCCATTCCTAGGACCCACATGGTGGAAGAGAGAACTTATTCTAAAAAGTTGTTCTCTGACCTACATGCTCATCATAGCACACTTTGCTCAATACACGTTCTCCCCCCC
>OU015746.1:16050642-16065020 GCA_907169655.1 Acomys percivali
TCTCTCTCTCTCTCCCTGTGTGTGTCTCTCTCCCTGTGTGTGTGTCTTAGTCACTATTTTATGTTATATTAAAGTGCCATGACCAAGGCAACTTAGAGAAGGAAGCATTTAGTTGGGGGCTGGCTTACAGTTTCAGTGCATGAGTCTATAACCATCATGGCAGGGAGCATGGCAGCAGATGGGCAGGCACGTGCTGGAACAGTAGCTGAGAGATCACATCTGATCATAAGTTGCAGGCTGAGCAAGTGAGACTGGGCCTAGTAAGGGCTTTTGAAACTTCAAAGCCTCCACCCGGTGACACACCTCTTCCAACAAGGCCACACCCACTCCAACAAGGCTGTACCTACTCCAACAAAGCAACATCTCCCAATCCTTCCCAGACAGTTTCACTAACTAGGAGCCAATCATTCAAATATAAGAGCCCTTGGGGACCATTCTCATCCAGACCACCACAGTACATATGTACATAGCTGCACACATGTAACAATAGCCATGCAGAAGTCAGAGGACAAGTCGTGGGGGTCTGTTCTCTCCTGTCTATTCCTTTTAAAGAGAAGATAAAATACTGCAGCAAAGAGTTAAGGCCAGGAAAGAATCGTGTGGACAGTGCCAAACCAGAGGAAGAGCACAAGGATGTCCATCTATTACAAGGTAGAGAAACATATAGTTTGATGACATAGCTTTTGGAAGATACTGAAGTGATGTAAATAATATGAAATTAGCAACCCCTTTGCTATAATAAGCTGTCTCTCTTCACTGTCCCTTAAGTAAGGATGTATTACCATAACTCACTCTAGCACATATCTCATATACATCAAAATTAATGAAAATAAACTAAACCAAAATGTGTTCTTATATGGTATGGGATATATATATATATATATATATATATATATATATATATATATATATATATACCTATATATACATACATACATATATCAGCATCAAAACATATGATGCTCCCGGAGGCCTCAGACATGAGCATCTGAAGGTAAATGTCCTGAAAAGTCTGATAACTTTCAGATGCTTACCATCAACTGGTAGGTTTTTGAACAGTTCTTTGAGTTTCTCATCTGACAGCTTGATCTTCAAGTTTTTCAAAACATTTCCTAACTTATTGACATCAACTGTCCCTCCTAAGGAAAAGAATCAGGAACACCAAAGAAAGTCAGTAACTTCCCTGAATAAGAAGATGTTCACTAATCCCCTCATATCATGTGGTCAACCCAAATGTTCAAGTGCACAGAAGTGGCCGAGATGGAAGGGGAACTGAAAATACCCTTGCTTGGTCCAGAGGAAATTCCTTACCAACTCGCTCTCCCACCAGTTACAATGGTAGGGCTTAAAAACTCACTGCAGTTTGCTGAGTTAGTGAAGTTCCCCCAAATAACAGCCAATTCTTTATATCATATTTTCTATGTGGAACAAGATTTCAATCTGATTTTTGTCAAAAGCTAATATTGCCCGCAAAATGAAAAATTATTTGGACAATGTGGCCGTGGAGACAAAAGAGTTAAGTATGGGATTAGTGTGGTCTCCATGAGAGATGACAGCGCGGGTGTGAGTCAGGGCTCCTGCTCATTTTTCTCCTCCTCCTCCTCCTCCTCCTCCTCCTCCTCTTCCTCCTCCTCACCTTCAAAAGATTTCAGACAGTCTATCAGTCTGCTTTCATATACAGTTTCATCGTCTGAAAAAGAGGGGCACATGCACATCACAGAACAGTGGCGGCGGCAGCTCAGAGGGATAGCACAGAGCCATCATCTCAGTCACATGCTTTTCAGTGATTTGCCTTCTAAATAGTTTGCTCTTTTGCCTTCCCAGGAGTTCAAAAGCATGCAATAGAGACACGCTTCAGAGCACATGTGTAAGTGGATGGGAATAGCTGCCTAATAACTTGTTGCAAACTTCACACCGGAGTGCAAACACATCTTTCCCCCATTTCTCTTATCTTCCTTGTTTCTCCCACTTCCCTATTCCTGCCAGCCCCACTTCCGCCTTACATCTCAAAGATAACTTTTGCTGGAGGGGTGGAATGGAACATAATAATGGCTTTCATCTCCAATCACAGGAAATTAGGAAAATAGGGTTGGTGAAAGAACAAAATTATACTTTCTGGAGCAAGAGAAAGGTCATTTGAAAATCATTTCATAGTTCTTTAAAAAAGCAAACAAAAACAAACGAACAAAAAATAACCACCCACCCACCACCACAATAATAACAACCACCCCAAGATACAGCCAATTACACCAGGAGATAAAGTTCATTTTCTAAAGAGTGTCTTAACACACAAGTTGATGTTCTTTAACATTCTAGTGTGTTTGAAATACCATCAACTGGTAGACTTCTCATCAGTTCTGGGTATTCTCTGGGTGTCAGTGTTATTCCAGCATCTTCTATAAAATGTTTCACATCTTTCACATTAATTTTGTTTCCTTCAAAAAACAAATAGTAATTACAGTTTGCAATATTAAGAGATATCTAAATAGTAATAGATACATGGAAAAAATTGTCCATGTTTTTATAACAGTTAGAAAACAAAGGCACAGAAAAGCTTTATTCATAGCAGAATAAACAGCAGGAGAATTAGAATGTGTCTCTTTCACTCCAGGGGAGAGAAGCTCTTTTATTACACTTAATTTTAAAAAGTACTTGTTTCATATGCGTGCGTGGGTGTGTTCCTGGGTATGCACATATGCAGGTGTGTGTGGGCATGGAGGTTAGAGGTCAGCCTCAGCTGTGGTCCTTCAGGGGCCATACACTTTGTTTTTTGGGATGGTGTTTCTCACTGGCTTGGAGTCCATACAGTTAGCTAGGCTGGTTGACTAGCAAGCTCCAGGGATCCACCTACCTCCACCTTCCCAGTGCTGAGGTTAAAAGGGTGTGCCGCCATTACTTGCTTGTAATGTGTAAAGTGCTGGGGCTTGAACTCAGGTCCTCATGTTTGTGTGCCATGGGGCATCCAGATGAGGAGCAGCACACCCATAAGACTCTAGAGCTTTGTTTATATGCCCATGAACTCATGTATTATTGAAAAGATGTGTTGATATAATTAAAATTTAGGGTTTTAAAAATTATTTATTTGTATTTTACTATTATTATTATTATTATTATTAATATTATTATTATTTTGGTGTTTTGAGACAGGGTTTCTCTGTGTAGCCTTGGCTGTCCTAGACTCACTTTGGAGACCAGGCTGGCCTCGAACTCACAGCTATATACCTGCCTCTGCCTCCCGAGTGCTGGGATTAAAGGCGAGTGCCACCAGCGCCTGGCTTTATTTTTATTTTATGTACATTGGAGTTCTGGCTGCTTGTATAAGTGTGTAAGGGTATTAGATCCCCTGGAACTGGAGTTACAGACAGTTGTGAGCTGCTATGCAGGTGTTGGGATTTGAACTCAGGTCCTTTGAAAGAACAACCAATGCTCTTAAACACTAAGCCATCTCTCAAGTCCCCCAAATTTAGGGCTTTAAGGTTTACATAACTTTTAACTTGCCTAAAACTGAGTTCACATCTGTTAGTATTTTTTTCAGAGGGATTCTTCGATTAGCTGTAATACAGAACATAAACAATTAAAATGATGACTTATCATTTAGAAAAATTATAAGTTAGGATCTGTAGGAACCTATACATTTTACAAAGCTATTTGTGTGCACCTTAAATTTATATTTTCTGTCTTGAACGCTGGATTCCTCACTAGAAGGAAGGACCCTAAGCTGTGGCCATTCTCTTGAACACAGAATTCGGCTGTGCTAAGTATCATGTCTTCATGGTATGAATGAACCATGTCGTCAGTCCTCGGGTATTTAGATGCCTTCTAAATATGGTGATGATACCATTCATCACTCTCCTCTCTCCTCCTCCCTTCTCCCTCTCTCCTCATTTTCTCCTCTCTCTCTCCTCTCTCCTCTCTCCTCCCTTTCTCTCTTTCTTCTCCTATTTCTTCTCTCTCCCCTGTCTCTTCCTTGCTCTCTCCTCTCTCTCCCCAGCATTGGGAGAACAGCTTGATGACTTCAGATTACCACAAATGACAAAAGATATTTCTTCATACTTCCAGACCAAACTCTTCATAAAAAAAATCTAAAATTCTCAGATCAATCTAATTGTAGAAATATGTTGTGTGTGTGTGTATGTGTGTGTGTGTGTGTGTGCATGTGTGTTGTCCAGATGGCCTGGAACTTAGTAGTAGCACAGAGCAGCCTTGGGTTTGCAGCAATCCTCCTGCCTCTGTATCCCAAGTGCTGAAGTTATGGGCATGCATCACCATGCCTGCTTAATCTTAAGAACTCTTTTTTAAAATTAATTTGTAAGACTAAATTGTACCCATACAATTCAATTATAATACAGGGTTTCCTTCCAGTACTTTGGAAGTGGCACTGCAGGCTGTTTAGGGTACTCACGGGATCCCACCCTCAGCCCCCGGGCGTCCTCATGCTCACCGCCAGCAGTCTGCTTCTGGATCACGTTTTTCATTTCCTTGTTTTTGAGTTTGAGCCCCAAGTTCAAGAGAAGTGTCTTCATACGATTGGGATCTACCCTTCCACCTTAAAAACAAAAAAACAAAAAACAAAAAACAAAAACCAGAAATGTGAGAGAAACCAGAGTAACTTTCCACAGGCCTGGGTGTGGTGGCGCATGCCTTTACTCCAGCATTTGGGAGGCAGAGGCAGGTGGATGTCTATGAGCTGGAAGCCAGCCTGGTCTACATGAAGAGTTCCAAGAAAGCCATTACTTCACGTAAGACTCTGTCTCAAGAAACAAAGGCAAATAAACATACAAAAAAGGATTCAAGCTTGTTTGAGATTGGTTTGGCAATCATGCTCCTTCAGCAGTTTTATAACTGCTGGGCTATTAATTCCACTTTTCACAGAACGAGGTCATGCCAAAGGGAAAAGGGTGAGTGTGCGTGATAGTTTTCTTCATAAAAGATGAAACAAACAAACAAACAAACAAAAAACTCAAACAGCATCTCTAGAGCTTAAATACCTACTCAAGTGGGTACTATTGTGGAAATTCTTATTCCACAGAAAAATTTAGCTACTATAATTAGCATAGAAGATGGTTACATAAGAAAACTGTTTTTATTGGGTGGAGGTGTAGCATCACTTAATGTGGAGAAGTAAAAGTCATTGTCCAGGTAAAAAGAGCCATGCTGTGAGCAGCGGGAATGATCCTCCTGACTGTCTCTGCCGTTACACAGACAGTAAGCACATAACTAGCAGGGAGTCACAGACACATTTACCCCTTGGTTGGATGAATGGGTATTCCATGTGCCTGTCACACTGAGGACATCGCAACTCAATGTGATTCAGTGCTGAACATCTTTCTTATATCTTGACTCTTACTCAAGTCAGTTACTTCATCTCGGCTACAGGCATGATCATTTCTTCCAGCACCGGAAGAAAGTCACCGTTAGATATCTTAAGCATCTTTCATATGGTAGGAAGCAACAAAGAAACTCCTTTAACTCCCTTTTTACACTCTATGGTAAGTAGCAGGAGGAGAAATGCATTTGTAGATCATTTCTAGACAAATTGTGACGCTAACAACCAACCTGTTTCTACCTATACTCAGTCTTTTGTTTTACTAGAAATGAGAATCATGGCCCCTTGAAGAGAAAAAAGTCACCGTCTGCATTTAGCTATACCCATATATTGCATACCTGTATTTTTTTGTTTGTATTGTAAAAAAATTCACATAATAAACAATGTTGTGATTAAACAAAAAAAAAAAAAAAAAAAAGAAAGACCACAACTCAAGGAAGCAACCCAAAACCCACTCGACTCCCCTTAAGGGAAAAGGGGTGTCGTTCCCTTAAGGTCTCTTCTGGCTGATTTGGGATGAATAATATCTTTGTAGGGGCCTAAATAAAATTGGGGAAAAAGGTTAAGCAAGCTAGGAATAGCATTTGTGGTCCAGTTTCTGAGTGTTGAGAAGTTCCAGGCTTAATTAGAGTCATATGTAGGACAGTCTGAATGCTGGACCAATTGGGATGGGAAGCTTTCTTCCAAACTGCCCTGTTCTGATGAGGAACAGCAACTGAAGCACTTGGTGCTGGAATATGAAGGATGCAGGATAGCAGGGTCTAGCATGCTGGGAGTAATGGATCCTGTCAGGTCTGATCCAGTGTCAGTGTCCGGTTCTTTTGTTTTGAAAACATATAATTTCTCATGAGCCTTATACAGTCCTAAAATTATAAATGTATAAGGTGTGCATGATGCACAGAGCAATTAAGGCTGGTTCTCTGCTCTTTGAATGAGCAGGAAAAGACATCTGTAAATCTTCATTCATGCCATATGAAGAATGGCATCTAATAATAAATCACAAGGATTCTGTAACCAACAAGAAGCATTCTTCTCATGTGGGAAGCTGCTAACCTGCACTTCCTGTTTACTCAGGTAATTAATTTTATTCCTTCTCAAGACTCTGATGGAGTTGAAGACTAGATAGTTTAGTTTTACAATTAAGCTTAGTTGTTTAGTGGTTAAGATGTTTTTAGGTCAAGATAGATGTTTTAAGTTGATAGAGATGAGATATGATAGAGGTTGGTTTACATTCAGAATTTTAGATTCACCAGGAAAGATGTTTTCTTCAAGGTTACCAAATACAAAAAGCCAAAACACTATGAATATAACATTTATATAATTCCTGATTGCTCCTTGCTGTAGGTAGTTTATTGTATGTATGTATACTAATATAAAGGTATATGTAAAAAAAAAAAAAAAAAGTCCAGGACTCTGGTATCATTTGCGCCAACTTCCAATGGGATGTCAGAGTAATTTTGACTATATGAAAATTTTTGCCACTTTAAATATACATGTCTTGAAATCTTGAGTGGTTCTGACTAGGTAACTGGATTCTGAGTTGCAATGTTTTCTAAGTTGTCCATTTACTGGATGACAGCTCCCAGCTGAGCATCATGGCTGCTCTCTCCCAGCACAGTGATGGCCAAGCTTTCATGAGATCCGTCCAAGACACAGAAGTAAAGTGGTGCGTTCAAGGCTGATTTCTCTGACCTTGATGCTGACCTCATTTACATACCAAGTATATACAGAGACCGTAATGGTCAGTATGTAGAACAGGCCCCAGAAGAATCATGACCATAAACTAGGAAAAAAGGACCAAGACTGAGAGTCTCACATCAACTCAACTCTATATGCCACGTTCTCATAATAACATTTATTACTCACCTTTGAAAGACCTCAGAGTTGACAGGAGTCTATTTCGATAAACGTTATTATTTTCTGTAAAAAAAAAAAATTACAGTTCAGGACAGAGAACGTTTCAGAGAATATAGAGGTAGACTTTTTGTTCTGTGACCGACCTTAGGAAGAGGGTCGCTTTGTACCTTCAAGTCATGATGAAGTTAAGGAACGAACATCACGATGGTACAGGGTGAGTGTCTGCTTAGAGGCTGAGAGCTCGGGTTTAATGGCTCGGCGTTTGGCTTACCAGTTGGCTCTGTGGCCTTAAGTAGATTTCTGCCTCTGTGTCCTCCACTGTAACTTTGGCATAAGGTGTTCTTGCTGGGTATGAGGAGGATGTGAAGATAGATCCTGAACACTATTAGGTCTAAGTAACTGATCTAGGAAAGCATCCAACACTATTAGGTCTAAGTAACTGATCTAGGAAAGCATCCACCCCCAAGACAAATACTGGCTCATATATGAGAGGGAGCAGAAACCCACATATTCATTGTTCTTTTTGTTTTCTTTTCCATCTTTAAATATTATTTTTTAAAGATTTATTTACTTTTGATTTTTATGCATGTGCCTTTGCCTATATGTATGTCTGTGCACCACATGCTTGCTGGTACACTTGGAGGCCAGACACGGGCATCGGATTCCCTGGAGTGACAGACGGCTGTGAGCTACCTGATGTGGACGCTGAGGACCAAACCTGGGTCCTCCCCCAGAGCTACAAGTGCTCTTAACCATTCGGTCAGCTCTCCATCTCTCAAATTAGTTTTTAAATATATTTTTGTTTATTCCTTGAGAACGTTAACACACGTATATATTGTATTTCGATCATATTCATCCTCCACATTTCTCCCTCATCTTCTTCCCAACTTTATGCTCTCTTAAACTATTTAATTTAACTCGTGTGTGGTGTGCAAGCACACATGCATCACGTGTGCGCACACACTTTATGGGTGCCCCTGAAGGCCATAAGGTGGGGTAGAAGCATTTGCACCTGGAGTTACAGGAACTGTGGACTATCTGGTGTGGGTGCTGGGAACGGAATTCAAGGTTTCTCTGAAAGAACAGCAAATACACTTAACTGATGAGCCATCTCCCCAACCTCACCCCCTTGAAAAATAGCCCATTGAATCTAATTAATGCTGCACATATATGCATGGCTATAGGGTCCCCTGTGAAACAACCTACCACATTCCTAAAGAAACACAGACTATCCTTTCACATCCATAAGTGTCTATAGCCTCTCAGCTGTGTCCCTTCCTCAAACCTGCTGGAATACTGACTGACTTGCTCCCATGAAGGGAACCACAGCTGCTGTGGGGTCCTGAGTGCAGTAGTCCTGGT
Organism: Acomys percivali; assembly: GCA_907169655.1. Taxonomy (NCBI): domain Eukaryota; kingdom Metazoa; phylum Chordata; class Mammalia; order Rodentia; family Muridae; genus Acomys; species Acomys percivali. Next base: position 16,059,188 of record OU015746.1, read on the forward strand.
GTGCTCGGACACTAGCTCACCACACTCCTCCCCACCCTCGGGACCATACGGTCTTTCCTTCATGTTCTCTGAGCTTTTTTGATTTTTCCCTTTCGATAACTATTTTTCAGCTAGGGTCTTGCTTGTGTCACCCAGACTGGCCGTGAACTCTGGGTTCTCCTGTTTCAGCCTCCCATGTGCTGGATATTTCCTACTTCTGAGTTCCCCATCCCTCTTTTCTACCACATATTCATTCTATTACTTTTGCTTATTTCACTACTAAAGGGTGAGATGCCTGTGGCCTAAGAGGCAGCAGCAAGTATTTTCTTAGTCCTTTATGCCAAGGCTCACACGTGTGAAGGCTTTTCTAACTTCCAAGTTAGTATAAAAATGTGAGAAAAGTTAATTTCTTAGCACCTGATAAGAACATTATTTACAGAATTAGGTGTTTATGAGAAAGCACTTGAAAAGATTTATTTTTAATTTTATGTGTGTGTGCGTGTTTGCTTGCATGCGGTATGTACCAAGTGCATGTCTGTGTGCCTAGGGTCTGTAGAGCTCTGCAGAGGCCACTAGCCCCCCATGTGGATGCTGGGATCAGAACACAGGTCCAGCGCAGGTGCAGCCTGTGCTCTTAACCACTGAGCTTCTTTTCCCAGCCCAAGAAGAAGCATAAAAACATTTCCTTCCCTTCCCTCCCTTTTGACAGGGTTTCATGATGTAGCTCAGACTGTCTTTAAATCCCCCTCTCCTCCTCCTCCTCTTCCTCTTCCTCCTTTTCCTCCTTCTCTTCTCCTGTCTTCCCAGGTCTGGGATTACAGACATGTGTTACTATGTCTGGCTAAAAGATGCTTTTAAAAGCTGACTTTGAGAGACAGGAGGATTACTGTGAGTCAGAGGCTAGCTTGGGATACTTAGTTTAAGGCTAACCTTGGCTACAGTGTGCAACTTGTCTAATAAAATAAAAATAAAACAGACTTACATGGGAGCATGTTGAGCCTTATTGTTTAAAGGAGAAACAACACTGATGGAAAAGGGAGAGAAGTTTGGCTACTTGCAAACACTGACAATAAAAACAAGAACTTTTAGGGTTAGCTTGGGAGGCCTGGTAAAGGGTCAGGAGAAGACAGGCCTCAGCAGCCAGATTTAGAAAAGTGTCTCAGCAAGCACGGGCCTTCCAATGAGGGCCTCTGCTGTGTACCAGGATAGAAGATGTAAGCACCTCTTACATCCTTTCTTCTCAACAGTGATTTTTGTGTACAATCATTTGAGAATTAAGTTCTGCACCCGAGGAATCAGGGAGTTACAGAGACTCTTCGTAAGGAAGGGCTGGAGGATAGGTAAGGATAACGTTTCAACACAGGCCAATGCGTACTCCAGAAGTGGCGGGGAAGGCTGAGTGCTCATGTGCTTGCCCCGTGCGCTAAGAACAGGAATTAGGATCCCCAGCACTTGCATATATACCAGGTGTGTGGGGCAGCCCCCCTACAATTCTAGCCTTGGAAAGCAGAAATGGGGGATCTCTGAACAAGTTGGTTAGTGAAGCCAGTTATAGCTTCGATATCTGGGTGAGATCAAAGATCATCGTGGTTAGTTCACAACATCAACCTGGGCTCCATGTGCACGCACACCCACACACTGTGCCTACACACAACTAAAACTCAGTACCCACCATGCAACCGTGCAAATGAAAAAAGGAAAAAAATATAAATTTCAAAAGGTTGAACCATCAGACTGATGCTTCTGGAGGCCACAGCAACATGCATGCAGCTTACCATCGAACGGCAGTGTTTCTAGCAGGTCCACATATTCTTTATCGTTGAGTTCGATACCCATTTCTCCAACAGTGTTTTTTAGGCTAGCGACCCCAATCTTTTTTCCTTTGAGAAGGCAGAATGTTTACAGGTGAACATTTTAGGAATTGGTAACTCATTTAGAAATGTTGGGGTGGGAAGGCACTGATGCCATGGCACACGGAGGTCTGAGCATAACTTCTGTGTGTCAGCTCTCTCTTTCCACAGTGGGTCCTGGGAACTGAGCTGATGCTGCCAGGCTTGTTTGGCATATAGCTTTCCCCACTGAGTTAGCTTGATATTTCAGTTATAAGAAAGAGATTTGTAAGAACATGTTATTGACCAATATGATATGTCTTTTACAATAATAGTTATATGAATACAGTTTCAGTTTGGAACTAAGAAGAAAGACAAATACAAAGTGACAAAACGTGAATGGAAGCCAAAGAAAATCTACCCTTATATTAGTATAACAAAGGCCCTCAGTGTTGGGGACTGGTATGCAAATGGGATAATGAGTTGCCAGTAAAAGTAGTTCTAATAATAATCATACTGACTTTTAAAACTGATCATACAGGAAACTATCTTAAACTTTCCAAAACCTTACCTATTTGTTAATGTGCTTACTTAGAATTTAGCTATTTATATGTAGCAAAAATATTTATAAATGAAAAAGTATGTATCTTTAAAGAACACAGGACTTGTTATTAAGAATAAGTCTTAGCTGGGTGGTGGTGGCACACGCCTTTAATTCCAGCACTCGGGAGGCAGAGGCAGGTGGATTGCTGTGAGTTTGAGGCCATCCTCGTCTACAAAGCGAGTCCAAGACTACACAGAGAAACCCTGTCTTGAAAAAAGCAAAACAAAACAACAACAACAAAAAGAATAAGTCTTGCTCTGGGCATGGTGGTTCAGGTCTTTAGCCTCAGCATGTAGAAGGCAGAGACAGTAGGATCCCTGTAAGTTTGAGGCCAGCCTGATCTACATAGTGAATTCCAGGATAGCCAGGGCTACACAGAGACCCTTCCTCAAAAAACAAAGAACAATTAAAAAAAAAAAAAAAGAGTAAGTAAGTCTTGTGGATTATTTTGAATACATAAATTATCAAATAAATTTGATCTAACAAGTGATCGAGGAAAATGACTATGTTGATATCAACAATATATCAGGGAAAACATCTAGGATATTTATAGCATTTGGATATCAGTATTGGAGAAACTCACCTTTGAAATCTTTTATTTTTGCTATTATGGTTTTCAGATCAACCTTCCCATTCTCTGCAAAAAAATAAAAATAAATCACAGAGTGACAATGAAGCTTTCCCCCTTCTCCCAGCTAGAGCCATCTAAATATTAGCTCTAGACACCTACATGATATTTTCAGATAATTAATGCCAAGGAGAGGCAACATGTCCTCTTAACTTTTTTTTCCTCCAACTTAGTATTGTACATTGTGGTGGTGTGAATGACAACGGCTCCTATTGCCTAATATATTTGAATACTTGGTACCCAGTTGGTGAAACTATTTGGGAAGGATTAGGAGGTATGGCTCTGTTGGAGGAGGTGTGCCATTGGGGCCAGGCACTGAGGTTTCAAAAGACTGTGCCTATTCCCAGTGTGCATTCTGGATCTGGTTTTTTTTTATAGCATTAAGATTAACAGTTGCTGAAAGAGTTGAAAGAAGTTGCTCTTAAAAATGATTTGGGCTTGGGTTGGTGCTACCACACAGTGGTGAAGAGGACTCAACTAGCATGTCCAAGGTCCTAGGTTCAATCCCCAGGACCACAAGAACAGACCGACAGAGGAAAGAGCCGGGTTAGCCTGTCGTTCTTGGTTGGAGTGATGGCTAGTGGTAGAGAGGCAACTGGTTTTTCAACTACCAGTATTGATCTAGCTATATTTTTCATATCTTCTTCAATCAATATTGGCAAATTACTTTCCCACTGGAAATAATTCTCATTTTTTACTGCATTTAAAGCAGTACTTGATTATTACAGTCGTATAATTATTTTCAGTTCCCACAGTTATGTATCTCTTAGAATTCCTGCATTTCTCTATGCATTGCTTTGCTAATTCAGAACAGGCAAATCATTCACCAGACATAATCTATTTTAAACATTGCTGGTAGGCAAGCTCCTCTGTAGCCATTCAGTGCCTGCCAAAGGACCCCCGGATTTCTTCCTTCTCCCTTCTCACCTGAGAAGGGTCCATTGGGGTTCATCTACCCTCATCGCCCATGGTGGAGACTGGACTTGCGCTAATATTCGGATTCTCCTGTAAACTTTTCAAAACGCCCTTCTGATATCAACTAAATGCCACCCAGGGAAGCTGCTAACCCTGAGGTGGCCCAAAAGGGATGTGTAATAGCCTAAAAACTTACCATCAACCAGTAGACTTTCTAAAAAGTCTTCAAATTCCTTCTGTGAGAGCTCGACCCCCATATTTTCCAGAAACGGGTTCAAGTTATTTATATCAACTTTTCCTCCTTAGGAGAGACAAAGTATTAAAAAGATATCAAAATGTGGGGGAAACCTTATTAATTCAGGTGTGCTATGGTTATCACTTTATTCATGAGGACTTAGGATTCAGAAAGACCTAGTCACAGGAGTAAGGGAAAGCAACATTGAAACTAGATACTAGCACCTCACTCCCCAATGGTGTCTTTTTGTTCATATTGAACGTATGCGGTTCTAAATGGGTCTAGAAAAATTGCCGGAGAATCATAGCATAATAATCCAGTACATTATGTTGCTGAGAAAATATATTTATGATATTTATGTTTAATAAAGATGAATTCATGGACATGAGCAGCATTGGAATCATGTCTATTTATCTGTTCTCCCATGATGCTTTGCACTCACTTTTAAAATTCTTTATACTATCCAGTAGTCGTTTTTTATACACTTTTCCTGAAGCTGTAAGAAGAAAACACAACTCAGGTCAGAAAATAACAATAAAGAATATTTGCTTAAACAAACAAGCAACAACCTATAATTCTTGTACTCCTACGACTTCAGAAAAAAAGTTTTTAATGGTTTCCTCCTAGACTTATTTGTCTTCTCTCAATTAGTAATGGAGTTTGTTTGGAGAAAGAATTTATTTGTTTGTTTGTTTTCTGTTTTTGTTTTTTGAGACAGGGTTTCTCTGTGTAGCCTTAGCTGTCCTAGACTCACTTTATATAGACCAGGCTTTGAATTCACTCTGCTGCCTCTGCATCCCAAGTGCTGGGATTAAAGATGTGCACCACTGTTTCTGCCCTTTTTTTTTTAAAATGTAAAAAACAACCCTGTAATTTAAATGTACAGGTGTTTGGGGAGGGGCGTGTATGTGCACTATTTGTGTGCCTGGCACCTGGGAAGGCCAGAAGAGGGCATCAGATCCCCTGGGACTGGAATTATAGGCAGTAGTGACCCACCATGTAAGTGTTGAGAATTGAATCTTGGCCCTCTGCAAGAGAGGCAGGATCTCCTAACCACTGTGCCATCTCTCCAGCCCTTGGAGGGAAAACTTTCATGAGGCAAATCAGTCATGACCAAAAACCGATGATCGTTGGTTATAAACTCTGAAGCATATATCCCATTTGATTTGTTTTGTTTCTGACTAGCATCATTTATTTTTCATATATATATATTATATATTACTGTCTGGCATGTTAATGCAAAGAACAACACTACATAGGTCTTATCAGGAGAAATGAATGAAATAGCTCTGTTTAGCATATTGAAAAGTAAACAATTCAGATATTCTTTTGGCGAAAATACTCTGGAAGTTCTATTTTAAAGTACTGGTCACATGAAGTTGGGGGGGGAGTGGAAGGGAATTAGGGGAGGGGTTGGAGGAGGAGGAATGGGAGTGAAGATCAAAATATATTCTATGCACAATATATAAAATGCTAAGAAATAACAAACCCTAGCACCAATTTTATACCATCTTAGAAAAAGAGTTTCACACTCAAGTACTCAAAAACCTTCTGAAGGATTTATATACGTGCCAGTCCTTGTCAGCACACATCAATACATCAACACATCAACACATCAATACATCAACACATCAACACATCAA
>OU015746.1:16072178-16090392 GCA_907169655.1 Acomys percivali
ACATTTTTAATCATTATATAAACTGACAAACTAAAAATGGAAAAGGGAGTTTTTCCCATGGAAAAAATTGAAGATTTATAAAGTTTTGGTTAAAGGCAAGTTGCTAAAATGTGTTGTGTTGAATTTGGGATGGACGCTTCTAAGTAGGTTGGAGAAAGAAAGTCCAGACAGAATCCGACTCCAAGTTTCAGGTGAACTTAAAAATAAGCACATCACCCTTCTTAAAAGCAAGTGAAATTGGGACGATGAATCAGTGTTTTTATGTGGGAGGCCCTCCAAAGAATTTTTCTGTATTAAATTAGCATGGCCTTGGTCTTTTTTTCCCACTGAAGTAAAAAATTTAAGGTAAATATTATCACAGTCCATGTTTCCTGATCAAAGATTGTTACCCCAACTATTTGTCTCAGTCACAATTACAAACACTTTATTCTCCTATAGAGACCCATAACTCTAGGTGTGGGGTAAAGAGGTGATATTTTAAGTATACTATGATAAGTAAGTGGCCTGATCCAGGAGAAACGGAGCTGTAGAAAGCATAGTAGGCCAAGGTTAGAACTGTTTAGTTCTATAATTGTGACTGTTTAAATTCTTTTTATTATAAGCAACATTAAGAACTCTGAACATACCAATTTATGTAACCTATGTGGTATATGTCTAAAGTTTTCTGTTCCCTTCTATACAATTCCATTAAGGACACTTAACCAAAAAAAAAAAAGGACACTTAACCAGTGGGCTTGTGGAAAGGAATGGATGCTCAGGAGAGGCAGAGAGGGAGGCGGTTCTGCAAAGTTACACACCTGAGAGTACAGGGTGGCATAAAAGAAAGAGGTATGAAAGGTGCCAGGGTTGTGCACTTAGGATTTGGCCACGGGGATCCCAAGCACACTGCCAGACAGTGTATTTCAAGAGTGGCAGGCGGGAACCAGGTACTTTGGGAGAAACAAGAGGAAACAATTTTCTTCCTGTAAACCTTTCACTCTGGTTTCTACTCCCCTGATCAATCTCTGAATTAAAGTCCTGGCTTTATCTTGTGTGGCATTTTGTATCCATAGGGGAAGAAACTGGATTACTGGACTTAGATTATTGGCAGTAAAGTGAAAGAATTTTGTTCTTACCTTCAAATTCAGCAGGGTTTGATTATTTGTTTGTTTTGTTTTTTGGTGTGTGTGTGTGTGTGTGTGTGTGTGTGTTTTGGTTTGGTTTTTTGTTTTTGTTTTTCAAGACAGAGTTTCTCTGTGTAGACCTGGCTGTCTTGGATTCACTCTGTAGACCAGGCTGGCTTCAAATACCTGCCTCTGCCTGTGGAGTGCTAAGAATAAGGCATGTGCCACCATGCCTGGCCTTCAGCGTTATTCCTAATCTTTCCTTTTTTTTTTTTTTAAGTCTGTTTTCAAAATCTAGCTGGAGATTTTTTTGTTTTTGTTTTTGTTTTTTTGAGACAGGGTTTCTTTCACTTTGTAGACCAGGCTGGCCTCGAACTCACAGTGATCCACCTGTCTCTGCCTCCTGAGTGAGTGCTGGGATTCAAGGTGTGCGCCACCATGCCCAGCTAAAATTCTTGTTTTCAAGCCTAGAGAATGCATACTGCACCCCCCCCCCCCCCCCGCAAGCTCACAGCACTCACTGTTTTTGGGCAGTCTTCGTGTTAGATCCATGAATTCTTTCTCGGTGATCTTGATTCCCATGTTTTCTAAAAATGTATCGAGGCTGTTGACATCAACACTGGCTTCTAAGGAGAGGACAGGAAACAGATGCAATAAATGGAGCAAGTCGAAGTTGGACCGCACAGCTGTTCTAGTATATTCTCTCTTTAAGAGCCATGCATATTACTATAATTAAAACATCACATGCTTCCTGATATTATTGTTATGATTTCATAATTAACTTTCAGTGTTGTTCAATAAGCAAGAGAATGGAATTTCCTCAGTTCTTATGCTGGCCTACAGAGCAAAGCTGTCTTAAAGTCTGTGAAAAGCCAGAGCTAGTTGACTAACGTTTTGTACAACAGCAGTTATCTTTGTTGCATGCACCTGCAAATGATTGGCCTCTACTTGTGACATTTCTAGTTAAAACCATTTCCTCTTGGGGCCTAAGGGGGGGAAACCCAAGGAAGCCTAAACACTTCCAGCTTGGAAGAGTACTCAGTACACACGGCTTCCATGTTGGTGTGAGCGCATGGTGATACAAGAAGGAAGATGCCTTGTTTCACAGTACAAATAATGGTCTCAGAGGCCTTCTTTTTGTTTTTCGTTTGTGTTTTTTGGTTTTTGCTCCTTACCAGTCAGAGACTCCATGCTTTTCAACAACTTTTTCTGAAAAACTTTTCCATCATCTATTGAAAAAAAAAAAAAAGGTGTTTTGGAAATGAGTCAAGAGATAGTGCACAACTCCTATTTCAAAGAATACTGAATTTAAAAATCTTCACCTAAAGAGCATCTCAAATATATACAGATAATACACAAGCCACAATGCTTGGTTTCAGTGGTGCATGAGTGAAATTTAAATGATCACAACATGTCTAAAATTGCCCTTTTTCCTATAATATAAATGTGTGGGGGGGGGGCGGAAATAGTGTCCTTAACTGCTACTATGGGTGCTCAACTTAAAAGTCTCTGGAAGGAAATTTGATACATACACAAATACTTTGCATCTCCCAACTAAGTCTCAAGAGACTTTAGGCTGTTTGTACAGATTTATCTATGAGAGTATGAAGTTAAAATAAGACATGTTTACAGACAGAGGGCAGGAACTCATGTATGAACATTTTGACTCCTTCAAGGAAGGAGCAGATACAGGCTTGCCCTTGCTTGTTCCACTCACCAAGGTTTCCTCCGGTCAGCACACACATCAACACCACGAGCAGAGTTATAAATAAGTTAATCCAAACACAGACAGTGTCAGTCAGTTAATCATTTCATGACTTAAAAGCATGAGGAACAGACCCGTGAAAACACAGATGGTGGGTTTGCCCTGGAGTTATGGGATTGATATATTTTCTGTTCCCCTGATTTGTTTTTAGTGTTCTTTCACTTAATGAAGCTAAGGTGTGTCCATCTCTCTGGCCTGGGCTGTGAGTGCATCAGTCAGGAGGTGCTTGCCTTCAAGTACTAGACTCTGAGTTGAGTCTCCAGAGCCTGGCTAGCCATATGGGTGAGTCCCAGACCAGAGAGAGCCTGAGGACGGCATCCAAGGTTGTCCTCTGGTTTTCACGCATGCATGTACCCATATGTGTCACACACCACACACACACACACACACACACACACACACACACACACTTAAAAATTCAGCCTTTTTCAATATATAAAATCACCCTTCTGGAAACGTATCTATTTTATTCCTGCAGAAACATGCAGCTCCATTATTTAGCTTTTCAGTCCCCCTGTTCTTTCCTTTCCCACTTCTTCTTTCTTGCTCTCCCTCCATTCCTTCCATTCCCTCTCTGTCTTTAAAAACAAATTCAGTAAAGAATTTTGGTAGCAAACTTATAGCTGGAAGGCTTGGTGATTTCTACATTAAGATTTAAGCGATGAGATTGTATTTGTATCATGATTAGGTTTTAATAGGTTTCAAGCATTTTCAGTTTGGGAATTTCTCTACACAGACCCCAGACCACATTGCTAACAAGCCTAGCTGCTACCCCGTGATGCTCACCATCAACTGGCAGTGTCTTCAGCAAGTCTGAGCTCTCACTAGGATTGAGCTTAATACCAAATTTCCCCAGAACATCTTGAAGACTATTTATATCAACTTTTGGTCCTTTGAAGTAAAAAAAAAAAAAAGTTAAAATATGATCATTTTAGGATCTGAAATAATGAGTGCTGGCCCCCACAATGTCACTTTCACATTCACTTTCTCGCACATTCCTAAGTAAGGCAAACATATTTCTTGATTCTTGATAAAAACGGGGCATGGTCTTCTGTGCCTGTTGGCAAAAAGTCATCCCAACCCTGAAGAAAATCATAATCTATAATGGGCCACTAAGTCAGGGCTTCCTAGTCCTCTCTCTATTGCTGTGAGATGTGATTATGACTAAAGCGGCTTGATTCACTTCAATCATCTGAATTATTATTACTATTATTATTATTATTTTGGTATTTGTCTAGATTCTAAACAAGAGCCAAGGAATTAAAAGGCTCACAAGGCCTAGAGGCGGGCGAGGCAATGAGTGAAGTGGCTATGGGGAGGTAGAGGGCTCAAGCCTTGGCAAAAGTGGATAGGATGGGAGGGGCAAAAAGAAAACAGAACTGGCTCAGATGCACATGCCTGTAACTCCAGCCCGTGGGAGGCTAAGGCACAGAGATCTCACGCTTGAGACTGCCCTACCACTACACAGCAAGTTCAAGGCCATCCTGGGGTACATAGCAAGATCCTGTCTCAAAACAATTAAGGAGGGAGAGAGGGAGAGAATTTAGGACCAATGCTGCTAGACCTTTCAACTCATGAATTTGATCTGAGACCTTTGTTAAAACACCAGTAAGATAAGCACGTTACTGTCAGAAACCAAAGAAACATAATTTGTTTATTAAATATCTCCATTTCTTTGTATTACTGAGCTCTAATTCAAAGCCAAAGACATAAGAAAATTTGAATGGAGAAAATTTCATTATAGATATTTCAAATATGAACATTAATAAACTTATTGTAAAAATCCAAGCAAAACACACGATTATTCAGATAAGATGTCTTAGTAGAGTCCCACCTGTGAAGAGTTTTACTTCATTCATTACCCTTTTCAGTTCAGCTTTATCGTTTTCTGAAAGACACAAAACAGAGCGGATGGCCATACGACAGTGAGACTGTGAACATGACATTGAGCTAGCCATACGTATTTGTTTGTGGGAGCTTAGGTTTTGTTGTACCCTTCATGAGGGTGAGGAGGAAAACTGGCAGACCAAACGGTAACATTGAACAAACACCAGCCTGGGGTGGGACTGGCATGAGGAACACATAAGGAAAAGCACAGACTAAGAAAAATCATGTAAAGCAAGCAAAAAAAAAAAAAAAGTATGAACAGAAACATTATTAAATAAAAGTATGCACAGAGAATTTCGGATCTTGACTAAAACTTTAATAATTATTTCAATTTACCAGTTACAAACACACACATATATATTGTGCAGTATTAGGAAGCAGAATGTCAGGCTTTATAGGACACACTATGTGCTTTCACTACATGATATCCAGGTTAAGCAGAATTGATCTGAGGAAAAAAAGAAAACCCAGACGATCAGTGGCTTTTGGGTTGGCGCGGGGAGGGAGGGAGGTGGTTTATGAGAGAAACGCAGGCAGGAGTGGCAGTGCTCTGTTGTGGTAGGTGTTAACATTACAGATGTGAGCACTCAGTGACCACAGTGTGTGCGTTTGTAACAGTGATGCCATCAAATGGAATAAAAGCTTCAGCTAAAAAGCAGAGATCGTCAGACTCAATAAAAAAGCATTCCAACTCCACGCTATTTATAAACCGCACCCCTTAACCATACGGAGAAAGAAAGATGCACGTAGGTTGTGCAAGCAGGACAACAGTAGTTAGCATCGCTGGCAACACCGGACAAAGTGTTTTTTTAAAGCAAGACATATCATTAGAAGTGAAAAAAAGAGCAAACTTCATAACGATAAATAGATTGATTGACATGAAATATGAAATTCCCAATTCACATGCATTGAAATAATTTAAACGAATAAAATGAAACTATGTGTGTAGTAAGCGTGAAGCACGGCGGCACATGTCTCAGGTCCACTCAGGAGCTTGAGAAAATCTGTGTGTACAACAAAAACACTGTAGCGGGCAGCATACAGTATAGTCCAGGCCAATGCATCTCCAGTGGTGTTTGCTGTGACTGTGCATCCAGTGTGTAGAGTGTGTTCAGAACCAAGGCTGCCACGGAGCGAGCTCTGCAATGCACCATGGGTGAGCGTTTTCAGAACACCCTAGATTTACTATGCTTGAGTGTGAATTCATATTTGGCCATCTAGCATTCAGAAGTCTTTCACTGTTACCATTTTTTCACACCCCACCACGCATTTACATGGCCTCTAACAGGGTCATGACCTACAGTTCAGGAAGCTGGTCAAGTTGTCTACCGTACACTTTCTCTGCGGGACCCATGTCAAAGTAAAAGATAGACACATGGGCACTGAGTTAGGAGGCTGCTATCTAGAACACGTTTACTTGACCTACACTAAAAGAACTTAAGGGTTCAGTGCTTCTCCTTTTCAGAATAAATGCTGAGGCCACCCCCTCATGAAGCTGGCCCAGGAGGGGATTGAAATTTGACTAACACCTTCAAATCTCCTTACTCTCTCTACAGAAGAAAAGATAGAGGCCGGGCATCCTGGCACACACCTTTAAATCCCAGCATTGGGAGGCATAGGCAAGTGGATGTCTGTGAGTTCGAGGTCAGCCTGATCTATAGAGTGACTCTGTCTCAAAACCAAACCACACCAAACCAGATAGAATAGAAATGGGGTGGGGGAGGGAGCACTTCCAATCCTTTGCTGAAATATGCATGAAGCCTGCCAGAGACGGGTGTGTTCTTCCTTTGGGCCCAAGTTTTCAGTATGCCCTTTTGATGTCAAGTAAGTACTTATTAAAACAAGTGTTTATGGTTATTCTTTTTCCCCTGAGAGCTCAATAGTAGTGAAAATGCTCACCATCAACCCTCAGGTTCCTTATCAGATCTTGGAGCTCCTGTTGAGTGAGGGTAATCCCCATGCTTCCCAAAACTGTGTCCACGCTGCTAGAATCAATCCTCTCTCCTTGCGGAAAGTGAGACAGACAAGGCAAAGTTAGTGTCCTGCCACTGCAGAGAAAACTTGCAATTCCTGATGGCCATGGTTTGTCATTTTCATCCAAAAACCCAGGGGCCAACGAGAGCTCTGTTACTGGCAGAATCCAGCAGAGCTAGAGCCTGTCGCTTTAATCAATCGTTATGAAGAAGACACACACCATGGGAAGCCAGGGATGGCTCACAAAGCTACGGCAAGGTGACAATGTTTCTAGTTGGTCTTGTTTTGCTTTTGTTGTAGTTATAATCACCTTTAGAAAGAATGCTGGGATTCAAGTCTCACTTGGAAGCGTTTTACTGAAAAGTAAGTCAATCCAAGTACAAATATTAGTGGCAGTTCCAGATGGTGCATGGATCTGGCTGGCAGCACGATGATGCTACATGAGGGGGTCTCCCTGGATAGCTCCCCACGTGTCTCCTTAGCCTGATGGCCCTCCACTTTCCTGGAGCATTTATAACATGTTTATTATTTACTATTTACTGTTTACTATTTACACTTGGCATGGCTATCAGATTAATAGTCTCTGCCACAGACTAAGTTAACTCAAGGTATGGTAATTCTCCCTTTTCTTATTCCTGTGGAACTTGGGGCTTGATATTTTCTTCCTCTATCAAAGTCTAACAACAACAACAATAACAACAACAACAACAACACTGCATGAGGGCAGAGACATTCTTTCCAAGCTCTAGTGAAAGAAATGACTGCGCAAAATCTAAGTGGATATATGAAAACACCCAAAGGTGTCTGGTAATCTGAGTATTTGGTGGCAGGATTCATGCTTTAACCCCAGGACATGGTACAAATGGCAGACACAGTGGCTTCAGATCCACTCACCTAAGTGTCCCTCTTACCTTCAAAACACTGCATGCGGTCCAGCAGTCTTTTCATGTAGACTTTTCCATCTGTAGGAAAAAGAACTTTTTAGATTACAGAAGAGCAACGTGGAGCTTCAAAACCAGGAAGCCTTTAGGAAGGCTTTCTTAGTAAATTGTTCAGGGCTTTTCTGATTCACCAATAATGAAATTAAATAGAATGTGTAGAATGTTCTAACTTTACAAACACATCACAACACATATTTTCGTTTCTTTTGTGGTATTTTCTCAGTTCCCTATTAGGTCACCTTCTATCTTCTTCGTTTTTTTAATTTGGTTAAATATTAGATGGTTCGATGGAGTAAAAATAATACAAATACAACTGAATTTTTCAAACTAAGGATTACAAGGCGTTAATACTCCGTTAAGACATATAAATTAGTACCCAGGATCCAATTGTTTGGAAGCAGAGGTGCTTTGGCCTTTTCTTGATTTGGGCATACTTGAGATGCCTTGAGGATGGGATGCAAATTTAAAAGTAAAATTCATGTTTCATATTTAGCTTACATACCTAGGCTGAGAGTAATTTTATATAATATTTTTAGTCATCTAAAGTTTGATTATGATATATCATATGAGGTCACATCGACTTTTTCATTTATAGTATCACCTTGGCAACTCATACAGTTTTATGTATTGAGTTTTGGGTATTTGGATGGGGCTGCCCAGGCTGTGAGAGGATCATTTAAGATCATTTAACATAGGTCATTTATTATTATTTGGCAAGCAAGTAGACAGAGACACTTCTAGAAGTTTCCATAATTTAACAATAAGCCCCTCTTGGGGATTACATTCTGGTCACAATTACTTACTATCAACCGGTACATCGTTCATTAGTTGGGAGAGCTGTGCATCTGTGAGCTCGATTCCCATGCCTTTGAGAACTTTTTCTACATCGCTGACATCAACTTCCTTTCCTACAGATCAAAATGGCAATACGTGAAAATTTTAAAGAACTATTTAATGATTACAGGAGACAATGAGATCTTGCACTCCAGGATAACAAAGTCAGGTAAGTCTTAGGTGGGGAAGAGTCTAGTCCTGGCAGAAAATGGAAGTGTTGGCTTGGACTCTGGTGACAAAGACAAGAATAGTGAAATATGTTATAACCGATCATAATTTCTGCATGTGAGAGCTTGCCAGCAAGTGATACAACTTTATCTTTTTTTTTTATTATAGTAAGAGATATTTTTTACTAAGTGCCTTTGAATAATTTATAAAAACTCCTCATAAGATTATAGGGCTTGCTATCACTATGGAATGACATAGGGTTGCCAAATATTGGAGAGCCAAGTTAAGGCCTAGGAAATGGACCATTTATTCTTACATAAAAATGTAAGAATAGTATGATCTGAACACACCTGGGATGTGCAGAATATCCAAACCTATGGGCCTGCAACACAAGGGCTCCTGAGGGAAATGCACAGCAGGGTCTGTTAAGAAAGATTTCAAGCAAATAACCCCATGTCCCATCTCAAGGAGCCGGAAAAAGAGGAAAACAAAGCCCGAATTTAGCAGAAGGAAATAAGTAAATGTCAGAACAGAAACATATGTTATAAAGAAGAAAAACAATAGAGGATTCGGTGAGGTTACGATTAGAAGGGAGAGAGAAGCTGGTGGCCGAGGGACGCCGACTCATGCTACGCCTGACCCAAGCGGGGCAGCAGGTGTGCGGCTGCGCGACGGCACAGCGAAGAGGGGTAAACGGCAGATAGTGACTAGGTGCGCCCCAGAGACAAGCGGCTCTGGACTTGTAGAAGAAACAATGGTTATTTGGGGAGGAGAGACAGCTACAGTCTTAAAATCTTGGGGGAAAAAACCAAATTCTGTGACAGAAGAGATGAACAAATGGGAGCTAGCAGAGACTCAGCCATGCCAGCTCTGGTGATCAGTGGACCTTGAAGGCCAATGGGAGAGAAATGGGAGAACAAAGAGCAAGGCCAGGCGACCCTGAAGGGACACTCAACAGGGCCACAGGAGCTGGCAGAAGGTGCTCCATAGTGCCCTAGATGAAAGTGCTCCTAACTCTGTACCTAAAAGATGCAAACTGTCTGAAGGGCGGGCCAGCAGTATAAGCGCCGTTACTGCGCAGAATAAACACTCTGTATTGGTAAAGACACAGTCTGAAAACATAGGAAGCAATGGAACCTAAAAGCAACACTCACATTGGACACAGACTTTAAGCCAAACATCAGTAAAAACAGAGGTTCAGTGTATTCTAATAGCCTATAAGGAAGGCACAATGATTGTAAGAACATTATAAATTTTATAAAGGAAATAATACTGGCTATAACGAGGCCAACAGTCAACATACAGTAACTCTGGAGGACTTCACGTACATGGAGTAGCAGAACTAATGTTACTTGGACAGTCATATTACTAAAAGTGATGTACAGAGCTAACACAATTTCTGTCAAAATCATTATGACACTTTTCACACAATTAAAAAAACCTTAAAATTCATATAGATAAGCCAAAGACCCCCAAATATCAGAGCACTCTTGAGCAAAAAGAGCAATGTGAGGGATACCTCAATATCTGACTTGGAATCTTATAGAGCCATAATAGATAAAATAGCCTCGCTGTGGCACAAACACAGATCCATGATGAATTGAATAGAATGAAAGTCCCAAATAAACACACATAATTACAGCCATGACAGTCTTTTTAAGGTGCCAGCAACCCACACTGGAGAAAGCCTCTTCAACAAGTGATGTGGAGAACATTGGAATGCGCCTGTAGAAGGCGGAGATGAGCTCTTCAACTCTCACCTCCATGAAAATCAACTCAGAAGGGATCAAAGACCTTAAGTAAGACCTGGAGCTTTGAGCTTTTAAAGGTAAATGGGCAATATTTGCAGATCTAGGCACAAGTAACGGCTGTCTGAATTGAACTCTTACCTACTTGGAAAATAAGAGCAAGAAATGATCAATTTAAAACTAAAAACATCTGTACAGATTAGAGTGGAGTGTTAAGGCTACAGAAGGGAGGGAATCTTGGGCGCTGTTTGCCTCGCTGGCTGCTGGCACACGAACGTAAGCAGCAACAGAGCAGATAGCCTACTTAACAGAGATTCAAACAAACTGAGCTGCTGTCCTTGTCATAGTTGCACTACGAGTTAATGAAATTGCACACCAGGTTGAAATCCCAAGTCCTCCAGATTTCCAGAGTGACACACCTCTGTCCCTTTAGCTACTCACTACAGTCAAGTTACAGAATCAGCTTGGGGCATCAATACATGAATAAAAATAATGGATGTTTAATTCAGTCATAAAGAATAAAATTGTGCTATTTGCAAAAAATTAGTGGAACTGGGGATCGTCGGGTGAACTAAGACAGCACCACAAAGACAAGTGTCCCTGACTTTCTCCTACTGCGAATAGGCAGGAAGGATTGAAGAACGTGACGGTGAAAGGGGGACTTTTAGGTATGAGGAAGAGGAAGGGCGGGGAAGGATAAGAACAGGTAAGAGATGCATGGGTCAAATAATTTGAATAACATACATTTTCACTAATTTGCATATATACCTTACAAATATTCACATTTTATCGCAAATAGCTGATCATACATGTAAGAGTACACAGGGAAGAGTTAGACAGGATTTCCACTTTCTGAGGAAATTTCCTCATGATTGGCGTCTGAAGATAGTTACAAGACTGAGCTGATGAAGAATGAGCCTGGGTCTTCCCTTTATTTGGAAGCCTAAAGAGAACAAGCTAACTCACTCCTTGCATGGCTCAAGGGACATCTCAGAAAAGACAGAGAGAGCAGAAAGCCTGCAAGAGCCAGAATCTGGAGGTGGCCAGGGCCTGGGCATGACAGAACAGCTTCTCAGGAAGTCAGGGCAGCTGCCTTAGATCAAGTCAGTCAACATTCCAGCATAAATAGGGGTTAGGGGCTGGGAGATGAGCCCCCCACTCCTAGCTGAGGAGCCTCTGACAGCTGATGGTGGCTGGTAAAAGGAGAGTCAGTTTCTTTAATGCTGAGGCTCCTGGTAGCTCTCCCACGCTTGGGCGCATGGCCCCAGTGCCGGAGTGCACTGAGTGGATAGGCGGCCCAAACTGATGCAGGGGACGTCAGGCTGGGAGGAATTAGTGGGAGGAGTATGCGAATATGATCAAAATCCATTGTACACATGTATGAAACTCCAATTAAAATATGTAAACTTTGAAAAGAGACCAAATTGAGGAAACACTGGCTTTTTCTTGACCTGATATGCTGTCAATTTTTTTTTTTTATTGTACTTAAATATCTTTTACTCTGACTAAGGCAGCCTTAAAATACAAATTACTCTCACAGAAGTACTCTCTTAAAAGCATTAAATCTTAAAATCTTATATAAATTCGTATATAAGATTGAGCATATTTTTTTTATTACTTGGTGTTATCTCAAAAATATCTAGTTGAAGAAAAATAAACTCAGTTTACTACAAAAGAACTTGCTAACACATCTGTTTGCTAACTTTCTTCTTACCTGTAATAGATTGTATTTTATCCATCAGTTTCCCCATGTTAATTTTCTTATATCCTGTTAAGCAGAAGGAAACAATAATATAGACTCAGAAAAGCTGTGCATCTCAGGAGACTTTTATATCTAACATTAGCTGTGTACTAAATAACCAACAAAACAAATCAAACTAAAATGAAACGTGGCATTTAATAGTAAACAGAAAAAAATATACTAAAAGTGTTTGGACAAAAGGCAAATTGTGAAATAAGCTTATTTTCTTATAGTTAAGACAATTGAAGTTATAATTCTACCCATAATCCTTAGTGAAGGGACTCTGGCCAGCTCCAGAGTGGTGAGCATGGCTCTGGCAGGCTTTTCTTTTCTCCCCCATTTGCTCTGCCTTGCTGAAAACTGTTAGATTGCACTCCTAAAGCTAGCCTCCAAGATTTATTCCCTTATTTGGCCACTTCCTCCTCCTGAGGCTGACAACCAAGGTCCAGCTATCAAAGTATTGAAGTCCAGCAATCAAAAGCCCACTTTGGCTCACCTAATGAACACACACAATTAAAATTAAACACTTCATCCTAACCTGGGGGTTTCCCGTTTTACCTTTATAAACCACCGTTTCCCACATGCCCCATCTGTCTGTCTCTCTATCCAGAGGCAGTCCTCTGTCCCAGGAGACAGACACTCTTCCTCCATTTCCCTTGTTCCTCTTGTCTATCACTAGCATCCAACCCCTCCTCTGAGATGTACAGAGAAAGAAATTAAAGGATTTTAAATTTTAAAAAATTATATTTATTTGTTTATTTTGTGTTAGTGTGTCTGAGGGTGGTGTGCACATGTGGAGGTCAAAGGGCAGCTTGTGGTATTTATTTTCTCCTTCTACAACGTGGGTCCAAGAGGCTAAACGCACACATTATCAGGGTTAGTGACAAGCACGTTTACCCACTGTGCCATCATGCCTGCTCAGGTCACAGGTTTATTTATTTATTTATTTATGTATTTATTTTAAGACACAGTTTCTCTGTGTAGCCTGAGCTGTCCTGGACTTGCTTTGTAGAGCAGGCTGGCCTTGAACTCACTCTACCTCCCTGAGTGCTGGGATTAAGGGCATGTGCCACCATGCCCAGCTCAGGTTATAGGGTTTTGATGTTGCTCTTTGTTTCAGATTATAAGTTTTAAAGGAATAAAATATGAGGTGTCTCGTTTGTTTCGTTAAAAGTTTTTCTGAACGCCATTAAAAAAAAATCTCTCTTGGACTAAAAGCAAATCTCAAAGCAGTCAAACCAATCTTGCAAACCCAACTTGCATTTAAAGCCAGAGTTCTGGCAGCGCGTACCGTCGCTTAGAGTGTCCTTCGCCTGCTGGAGCTCCTCCTCTGTGAGCCTGATGTCCAGCGCTTCTAAAGCAGCCTCCAGATTATTTACATCAACTTTCCCTTCTGTGAAGCCAAAAGGGAATGGAGAAAGGTGGGTGGTTCCAGGGGCTCTAAAGTGCACATATGTTATTATGTTCCACACCATGTCTTACTACTTAGTATGTACTGGAAAAGAAAATGCTTCCGTAGTCTGGTATTGCTGCCAATATTTAAAACCAAAAGAAAAAAACTATGATAGATTTTTATCTAATCTAAAAGGCTAAGAGCAGGGTTAAAATTCCAGCTTATTTCCTCAAAATGTAAAAGTGAGGGGAGAATAAGTCACATAAGAAACACAAATCAGTAATCTTCACAAAGAGAGAGACTTCACTTGTTTCCTAAAAGGTTTCACATTATTTTTCTGGTTATTTCCCCTTATTTTCTTTTTCTTTTTTTGTTTTTGTTTTTTTGAGACAGGGTTTCTCTGTGTAGCCTTGGCTGTCCTGGACCCACTTTGTAGACCAGGCTGTCCTCGAACTCACAGCGATCCACCTGCCTCTGCCTCCCGAGTGCTGGGATTATAGGCGTGCGCCACCACGCCCGGCTTCCCTTTATTTTCTTTCTGTTGTCCCCTTCCTCTTTCTCTTCTTCTAAAACACCCATTCTCAAGGGCCAAGAATTATTTTATTTGTGTGTGTGTGTGTGTGTGTGTGGTGTATGTGTGTGGTGTATGTGTGTGTGTATAGTGTATATGTATGTGGTTTATATATGTGTGTGGTGTGTGTGTATATATGTATGTGTGTGGTGTGTGTATGTGTGTGTGTGGTGTGTATGTGTATATGCATGTGTGTGGTGTGTGTGTGTGTGTGATGTATGTGTGGTATGTGTATGTGTGTGTATATGGGGTGTGTGTGTATATGTATATGTATGTGTGTGTGTGTGTGTGTGTGTGTGTGTGTGTGTGTGTACTATAGTGTGCATGTGGAGGTCAGAGGACAACCTGTAGGAGTCAGCTCTCTCTTTCCATTGTGTCTCTTTCCAATTCCTGGGCATTGAGCTCAAGTTGTCACATTTGGCAGCAGGTACTTTTAGCTACCACTGAGACATCTTGCTGCCCCTGTTTCTGTCTTATATTTCTTTTCTGTCTATTGGCTTTCCTTTTTTCTTCCTCTCTCAACAACTCGGCTTCTTTTGTTCTGAGTATCCCTGTGTAGTGTGGACAGCCTGGAATTCAATATGCAATCCAGGTTGGCCTTATACAAACAGTGATTCTCTGCTCCAGTTGGGGAGGGCTGGGATTATAGGCATAAGCCACCTCAACTGATTTCTACATGCATTTCTAGTCATAATTTTTTTGGAGGGAGGGGAAGTTTGTAAAATACAAAACAGCAGAAAGCTTCCCTGTAGAATACAGATTACTACCAAGAAAGATAAATATTCTCCAGGAATCAAAAAATAAGTCTTTACATAGTGCTAATGTAGTTAGAACGCTTTCTCATTGTTTCTACTCACGTTTATTATTCTTCAAGTCTTTCATCAGTCTGTTCTGAAACACCTTCCCATAATCTATAAAAAGAGACAGAATTCAGCCCTCTAGAATACTGATATGGAGAATCACCGAAAAAAAAAATCACAAATCATATGTTTGTAGCAAGATGCATTTTAACAAGATGTCATCAGAATTGGTCTTTCAAAGTCACCTAACACTGGCTTTAAATGTAAATATTCCCCATTCTCACAAGCTTACCCATTTCTTAGTTTTATAGTCATTTATGAGTTTAATTTTTCTATGTTGAGAGAATGTCTTGTGTCTGTATGGAAACTTCACCTGTCAATAATAAATCTTATGGCCTATAATAGGAGGTGGGACATCTGGCAGGCAGAAAGGATTCTGGGATAGAGCTGGGCATGGAAGATTCTCCGGGGAAGATGTGAGGAGGACAGACTCAGGGTACCTGAGCAGAGGTGACCAGCTGTGTAGCAGAAAGGAGATTAGCACAAATGGGTTATTTTAAGTTATATAAGCTAATCAGAGAAGATACTTGCTATATGGTCTAAGTATCTGTAAATATATTTTGAGTCTCACGAGTCTTTATTCCAGGAGCATAAAGCAGGGAGAGAAAACCCTGTAACATTCCCAAACTGCAACCCAGAAAGATATGGAAAACA
This sequence comes from Acomys percivali, assembly GCA_907169655.1. NCBI lineage: Eukaryota > Metazoa > Chordata > Mammalia > Rodentia > Muridae > Acomys > Acomys percivali. The sequence continues at coordinate 16,087,818 of OU015746.1, forward strand.
TATTCTCCTTTCGTTCTGTTACTGTCCTAGTTTTCAGATGACAGTGTGCTGATAACTCTCAAATGGTGTCTGAGGAAGTAATGACAATTTACTTCCGAGTCAAAAGTGCCTTTGTAATTTTTTGTAAAGACTTAGAACTCCGAAGGCTCACTAAGTCAAGTTCCCTGACGGTACCTGCCACTTGGCACGTGGCATGACTTACCGTCAGTGGGCAATGATCTCAGGAGCTGCCTCAGTTCCCTCTTAGAAAGCTCAATTCCCACATCTTTAAGTGTATTTTGGAGGTGACTGGAGTCAACTTTTTTTCCTTTAATAAATGGATATTCGTAGATAAAATATTAGGGAATACTCAAATTATTTTGAATCATCTACAAATGTGTTTCCACTACTACTGCTTCTAATATAAGAATGAAAAGGAAAGAGATGTGAAATATCCCAATAGAAACAGTTTTTCATAAGTTTAAGACAGAACCTATCCCATAATATTTGTAGATCATATATTCCTAGTGATAGAAACAGCACCAGATAGTACAGAACGACTATATAATTACTTGGAGATTTAGGATAATAATAGGTAGCATAATAAAATGCATAATTACAATATGACATATTCCCTCTATTTTGTTAAATTTTTATGTTGTCTGCAAGACAATATTTATATCTTTTTAAATGCTTTATTGTCCTATTATTATCTATCTAGTTCTGATGTTGGTAAATAATGTCACCATTAGAAAAAAGCAGTAAAGAAAGTAAGACATTATCAAAAAAGTAGACTTTCTGTTTTACCTTTAAAACAAATAAATAAATATGTGGGCCAATGATGTAAATATTTTAGCAAGAGGAATATTGAAAATACACAAATCTATAAGCTATTATTACATCTGAGAAAATGCTATTAAAAATTAAGTTTAAATCATAATTTGTTTAAAAATTATTTATACAAATTCTTACCAGTAAAAGCTCTTGCTTCATCTTGCAAAGCTTTCAGAGACACTTTATTATCAGCTATAACAAAAAAACAGAATCTGAAGCTCAAACTATCATACAAAATAACTCACGAGCCTTTCTCTTCTCCCAAGATAACACTCTAGAGCCACGGACCTGTACACTGCAGAGGGGCTCTTGCTAAGCATATAAAGTAGTTGCCCAATATTTACTCATCCTATATAAAAAGCATGACATACAGAAAAGTTTAAATAGAAAATAAGCTTGTTTCTAAAAATGTGCATTTGTCTTTGATAATGAAAAGACGGGATTCAAAAATGACTCTTTTCTTGCTTTCCTATTCCCAAATTTAGAAGCATCTGTCTGACCATGCCACCAGTTCTCAGGACCCACCCTTCTCATGTGCTTCGTTACTGGGACTGTCTTATCCAAAATTTACTTTTTTCCCTAGAAAAAGTTCATTTATTTGTTCACTTCTAAAGCTAAATGTCTATAAAAACAACAGCTCACAAGTCAGTGGATCAGGGCATGGTGGCATATGGCTGTGTTTCCTGCTTAGGAGGAGGGGACAAAAGGATCAGAGTTCTTAGCCATCTGAGTTGCATAACGTCTTGGTTAGTTTTGTCAACTAGATCTAAGCCAGAGTTCCTGGGAAGAGGAACCTCGATTGAGAAGATGCCTGTTGGTGAGTCTGTAGCACATTTTCTTGATTAATGATTGATGTGGGAGGGCCCAGGCCTAGCCACGTGTATGACAGCATACAGAGCACATCACAAGGCACTAGTTAGTGAGCAGCATTGCCCCCTGGCCTCCACTTCCACGGTTCCTGCCCGACTTCCCTTTTGGTCATAGTGTTTAATCACAGCAGTAGAAACCTAGCTAAGATAGATAGCAAGTTCCAGGCTTTTCTGAGTTAGATAGCAAGATCATGTCAATGGTATCTAACACACTTACCACCAATGGGAAGGTTTTTAGTCAAATCTTCAAGTTCTTTGCTGGACAGTTTGATTCCCATGTTGCCCAGAACACTTTCCAGATTTTTTATGTTGATATTTTCTACTCAGAAAAGACAGAACCAGAAGAATGAAATGATTAACTCAAAAATCGTGGTTTCCAAGGGGACTTGGTTTTTGAGACACACTCCCTTTGAAAATTGGAGGGAAGCTATGGGTCTGATCTTACATTTTCACTTACATCGTGCTATTTATAAATTGCACTAAGAGCTTAGAGATGGGCTGAAGCCCAAGAGTGGGTCTCACAAATGCACATAAAACCCATTTTGAAACATCTGCTTCACATTGAAAGAAATGTTCTGTACAAGTAGAACATTATGATAGGCAGATTTGGGTCATGGGGTCCCGCTCAAACTAAGGCCCTAGCCAAGGACAATACAGGCGGTAAAATTTAAACCCCTACCCTGATCTAGCCCATGGACAGGACAGTTTCCACACTTGAGTGGAGAGAGGGATTTGACTTTCTCAAGTACTCTGGTGCCTCACATTTGACCTTGTCCCCTGGCGGGGGAGACCTAGTGGCACTCAGAGGAAGGACAGCAGGTCACTGAGAAGAGACTTGATACCCTATGAGCATATACAGAGGGAGGTAATCCCTCTGAGGAACAGTCATAGGG
>OU015746.1:16125087-16150026 GCA_907169655.1 Acomys percivali
TGTGTGTGTGTGTGTGTGTGTGTGTGTGTGTGTGTGTGTGTGTGTGTCTGCATGTGAATATGTGTGTCTCTGTGTGTGTCTGCATGCCTGTGTGTGTATGTGTGTCTCTCTCTGTGTGTCTGTGTGTGTGTGTCTGCATGTCCGTGTGTCTGTGTATAGGCCAAAAGACAACCACGGATGTGATTCCTTAGATGCTGTATACCTTGATGCTGTCCAGGGAGCCTAAGGTACTAGTTAGCTTTTTTCCCCACCTCTTTGGTGCTAGAATTAAAAGTGAATGTATGCTATAATACGTAGCTTTTTAACTAAAAAAATGTTTATGGGTGTTTGTGTGCATGAATGTCTGTGCACCACTTGCATGCCTGGGGCCTCTGGTCAGTGGATCCTTTGGAACTGGAGTTACAGATGCCAGTGAGCTACCCTGGAGTGCTGGGAATCAAGCCCAGGTCCTCTGGATGAGCAGACCCATCTCCCCAGCTCCAACACTCAGCTTTTAAAGTGTGGGTTCTGGAGACCAAGTCCTCATGCGTGCGTAGTGGGTACTTTACCTACTGAGCTGTCATCCCAGAGCACGTTTTCAGTTCTTTTCAAAGGTTTGCAAATGGCTTGATGTCATTAAGCATTTTGCAGAGATTTTCACGCTTAACCACACAAACTTGGCCTATGATAACACTAGTAGCAACAATAAAACTGATACAACTTGGTCTTCACAAAACTTTATAATTAGGTATTCCTATTAAGCCCTTTCATAATGAAGAAAGTGAGAGGTAGAAAGAACATTAAGATCAGATGAGCACTAAACAGAACTCAAATTGACCAGCCTCGCCTCAGAACCTGCACTTTAACAGCTTCGCCACTCTGCTGCTAAATGGTGGAACTTACCAGTAACTGGGAGGCCTTGGGTTAGGTCTTTAAGTTCTTTCTCCGAGATGTTTATACCCATGTTCTTCAGAAATGTGTCCAGTTTATCAGGCTTGATTTTCCCTTCTTAAAAGGAGGCACGGGTAAGAGGAAAAGATGTTAGCTTTAAAATGAGACAAAAATAGACAATTCCATTCTTTGCTATTCAGATAATAGGATGATTGCTGATGACTGAACTTTCAGATTGATCAACTTTGCTGTCTTTGCATTTTCTGAATAAAGTCAAGCCATTTAAAGATTGTAAATATTCAGATTTTACTTGGGAGTCTGATAAACTTTTGGGAATTTCTCAAGTAATGGGAAAATTTCTCTACAGTTCAAAATATAAAGTTAAATGACAAAATATGAAATTAGTTGATTTATTGGCACTTCTAGGTTCCCAATAACTTAATGTTACTGGTTTGTGCCTTTAAAACGATAAACTGTGCTCTGCATAATTTTCCACAGTAAAAATGGCAAATTACAGGGGAGTCTGCAGAGGGTTTTAATGATAGAGACAAAGCACTGTGCCTAACATAAGGTGGGGTCATTTCCCAATGTCCAGGAAAGCAAGAAAGGCCACCACCAGCCTCCCCGTGCCTTTGCTTTTGTGTCATGGTTCTCTTACCTTTAAGGGCCTTTGCTTTTGTGTCATGGTTCTCTTACCTTTAAGGGCCTTTGCCTTTGTGTCATGGTTCTCTTACCTTTAAGGGCCTTTAAATCCTCCAGCAACCTATTCTCATATGTCTTTTTAGCAGCTGTAAGAAGAAACAATTCAAGCCAAGGAGCAATCAGTTATCATGGCAGTATAAATATCATCTCAGAAGGGTGTCTCTAGCCTGACTCTTCACTCTCTTCCAATTTAAACCAACATATAGAAACACTATGTCACAGGACTTTTACAAAGGGGAGCATTTAGTCTCTTTGGCATGTGTTAGGCATGTGTTCTGCTGAGATTAACCCATGAAAATCCACTTCAAGGAGGGACGATTTTATTTTGGTCCATGGTTTCAGGGGTTTTAGATCGTGACCGGCTGGCCTTGTGTTTCTGGAACAGAGGTGAGTGAGAACACTGCAGCTATAATGCCTATCATGGCTGAGATGCTCTCAGGGAAGCCAAGAGAGGGCAGGCCTTTGCAAGAGGCCTTTGCCTTCTCTGCTCCACCTGTGGCCCCAGATGACTGCATAGGTGCCACAGGCAGGGTGGGTCTACTCCTTTGTTAATCATTTCTGGAAATGCTCATAGGCACACTCCAATGACTGCTTTACGAAGGTCCCAGGTGCTTCTCAAAATGACAATGAGGACTAGTCACCACACATATAAAGCCAACGTGGCCCTGAAGCACAGTCTATCACCATTCTGATGCCTCGCATGCCATCACACTTTATCCTCTTTGCCTATTTGCTTAACCTTAGGCATTTCTGTAAAATTAAGAGTAACGCTAGGCACTTCTTGGCATTGGATCATAGTGATGACACATCTATTTCCAAATGAAGAGCTAACTGTATAACTGAATGTGTCTTTTCCAGGCAGGATTAGGCTCTGTTGTTTTGGACAGGCTTGTTCATTGAGAATCAAACAGGACAATGTGTTTGTACAAAAGCACATGAACGTAACCTTCCCTAAAGGTCACACTGAGGGGTTTTAATAGCAGAACTACAGATGCCTTAGGCTGGATGGTTCCTGTGTGCAGGGCTGTCTTATTCATGGGAACCTGTTATTACTTAGGGGCGTTATTAATCCATGGCTTCAACCCTCCTAGTGACCAGCATTACCACCAACCCACCCCTGCCAGCTGCAACACACACACAGCTGTCTCTAGATGCTGCCGGCGTCTGCTCAGGATAAAAACTGTCCCCTACTGGGAAACACACAATCTGTTTTAAACACTTACGGCTAGCTTGTAACTTTTCCATAAGCTTCAAGGATTCCTTATCTGTAAGTTCTATGCCCATGTTTTCCAGAATGTCTTCTAGATCACACGCATCAATAGCCTCGCCTATAAATGATAAAGAAACAAAAATCCAAATATTTTTTTAAAGTTACTTAACTATTCTTAGCATTGTTCTCAATTACTGTATCAAGAGAAAAACTTCAATATAAACACAGGTCAGAAGCATCAGCTCAGAACTGTGGCGAAAGTGTTTTGCCCAAAAATAGTAACAAATACAGCTAATCCATATTTCAATTCTAGGAAATTAGAGATATACCACTCATTAATACAAGAGAAAATATCTGAATAGTGCCAACAGCCAGAACAAATTACCATAAATGTATTTAGTAGAGCTATTCATACTCCTAATTTTACTCTGAGTAGTTTGTTACTTACCCGTAGTTGTTCTTACTGCATCAAGGAGGTTGCTGAGACCAGTCTTCCCGTCAGCTATTAGAAAAGACATGATCAACTAGGTGATACATATTTTTAAATACATGACATACTTATTTACAACTTTAGTCAAAGTCTAAGCTTTTTGTTGTTTTCCAAACTTATTTATAATTTATAATTAATAGAATCAAGAACATCTTCTAACAAAGGAAGACCATCTATGTCCTGGCTTGCATAGCCTAGCAACATTATGCCTTAGAAAGATTATAAAATTTGACTTACACTAAGCCATAAAGTTTCATCAGTGGTCATCACAAATGGCTAATATTCATTTTTTGCTCAAAAGTACTTCTCTCTTATATTTGCAATTTCCATGGCTTTCTGGAAAATTATTTCTGTATTTGAGACAACTGCAAAAGCATTTTGGAGTTCTCCATATACTTCCTTATTACAATATTTGGATATTTACTTATTGAATATGCAAAACACTCATATGATCAGTCTATATAATAATTGGCCTTGGGGGTATGTGTGAGGCATTGCTGTGGTCTACAGATCAGTCACGAGTGACAGGATCTAACTCAGTGATTCTCTTTCACGTGGCAAAGCACCTCAGGTCCAGCCCTTCATCACCCCAGAAGTGCACTGTGTTAAACTAAGGCCAAGGCTTAGATGGAGAACAATGGAATCGAGAAAATAAAAGTTAGCTCTTTGAAAAGGTCAATAAAATTGGTAAATCTTTAGCCAGCACCATAAGGTAGAAAAAGGAAAGAATGGTTTTCAACATTTGCTAAAAAGCCAGTACTACTCCAATACTAAAATCAGATAGACAGAATGACAGGCTACTCTCCCTGTTGGATACAAACACAAACCTTTCCTGTAAAATACTTATAAACTCCATTTAAGGACATACAAAAGATGAAAACATGGTTCAGTATATACAAATTAATAAACATAATATATCACATAGCTGAATACAGGGATGTGAGTCACATGACCACTAAAAGTAATCAGAAAAGGCCTTTCAAAAACAAATAACATCCTTTCATGACAGAAACTCTGAAGAGACAAGGGGCAGAGGGAACGTATTTCAACATGATGAAATAGAATGAATTGTTTCTTGGCTCTGTTGAAGTTTCACAGTTTCCAGGGACATCTGAGTTTGGCATGTATGCCAGACAATCCTTTGAACTTCAGAAGCATTCAGATGTTATGTGCTTAGTGCTCACCTTTAACTAGAAGGTTATCTCTTAGATTTTTACGTTCTTTCTCTGTGAGTTCAATTCCCAGGTTTTCAAGAGCTTTGTCCATGTCCCAGAGATTAACTTCCCCTCCTTAAGAAAAGGAAACAAGACAGTCACATGGATTCAGTGCATTCAAGATCTTACCACACCTGCATCTCGTTCAGTAGAGGCTGTTACCTAAGAGGTCACAGTGATACAGTGGGTTATAGCAATGACAGAGAGTCTGTAAAGAATTAGGAAAGGAACCTGTCTCACTTAACATTGACCAGAAGAAAAAGAGACCATATAAAAAAGAACAACTTTTAAGTTAAAGCAGAAGCAATTTATCTCAATTTCAGAAGTAGTAGAGACTACTTTTGCTCATAAAAGATAAGACTAATTGACATAAACTCATAAGATAACTCTTTGCTACATAAAAATAAATTTCAAATGGCTTTTTCCCCTCTGGTAAGGTGCGAGAAAACTCGAGGCTATATGCAGAAATACAAATAAGGATATTTCCTAATAGAACCAATTTGTAAGGATGCATAGGCAAGTAGTGTCTAATATTTATAATCTAAGTACAGACATAGGAATTTAATATCTAAGTTGTTACCTTTACGAGACATTACAGTATCCAGCAGCCTATTCTGATATAACTTTCCAGCAGCTATGGGGGAAAAGTGAATTCATGTTAGAATGAAAATCATGTAGATAACATGTGTGATGACACTCTAGAAACTGCTTTCACATTTACTCTACAATGAAAGTTGGAATGGCAAACCTTGGAGAAGTGACAAGTCTCTGTGAGCTTTGTCACCTTCAATATTGTGGTAGGAACACTCTTAAGCATTGTCACCATCACCATCTCTAGCACTGCTACCATGACCATCATCCTGGCATCCCATCATAGCAGCCCAGCCATTACTGCTCGTCAGTGATTAACTGTGTACCAATCGCTTTTCAAGGTGCTTTACTTCATTCAGTTTCCACTCCTGTTCTGAAGATGTGGAACCCAGGATGTAGGACAGTCAGGATCAACTCGTCCGATAATACAGTGCAGGGCAGTGGAAGCAGGAGTCGGATCTATGGACTCAGACTGGGGACTCCTAATCACATCACTACATCGTCGCTTCCCTTTATTTCCACTTGACTTCTCCTTCCAAGTCCTTGTACTAACTCTTCACTCTCCTCAGTTTCCTTTCTTCCTCTGATCATGACTCAGCTTTGTAATTTGGGATAAATATTAAGTTATGGGAATTACTTGAGATTGAAGGTTTTAAGAGGTAGAATTTAATTAATAATCACATGGCTTCTAAATAACCTAGACTATAATTAACTAGTTAATAGAGTTCTAGAATGATCAGTGTCGTAGAATTATTTATGCCATAGTACGTTCTTACAAGTGCTCATAAACAGCCATAAAATGAAGCCCTTTGAGGGGCTAAAGAGGTAACAGTTTGGCTCACCATCAGTGGGGAGGATTTTCTTGAGCTCGGAGCATTCCGCGTCTGTTAGCTCAATCCCCAGGTCTCTAAGATAATTTTGAAGATTACTTGCATCAACCTTGTTTCCTTTCAAAAATGAGAATACAATTATTTGAGAATTTAAGGACCCACTTAATGATTTCAAATAATGTGATACTCATACCAGCCTGAAGAGTCACCTACAATTTCAGTGAGACTAAGCAAAGGAAGAACAAAATCATCTCTTTTTCTGCAAAGGGAAAAGGAGAGAGAGAGAAGGAGAAGATGGAGGAGGAAGAGAAGCAGGGAGAGGAAGAAGAAGTGGAGGAGGAAGAGGAAGAGAGATTGAATCTTAATGGAGAAAACAATAAAATAATTTCTTTATCTAATTTATTGAAGACGTTCTCTTAAGTCTAAAGTTAAGACGCACTGACTGAACTTTGGCTGCATAATTGCCCAGTGACCAGAACAACACGGATGAACGATTTAAACGTCCGCGTTCTCTCCAGGTACTTTTTGATCTGGGTTATGTGATTACGTGGTTGCAGTGACAAGGGCAGTGCTTTTATTTATTTTCTATGCCGACCTCAATTTTGAGTAAATACTCTACAACAATTGGTATTTTTAGGAAACAAATTACAGAGTGAAACAACATGTTATAAACACACAACCCTATTTTTAAGATGTCCGGCCGCAGTGAGTACAATCTCAGTAGCCACGAGACCCTGCGCCTCTTTACAGTCAGTGACTGCGCAGCTGGACAATGTAAGAAAGAAACAGTCTAAACCCTAGGGTGGCAACTCCAGGGGAAGCGTTTACTCACCGGTGAAGTGTTTTACTTCATCCATTATATTTTTAAGAGTGACATTCCCATCAGCTACAAAATAATACAAAAAATAAATCATCACTATAGATTGAAAATTTGATATAAGACACAAGGGAATACACCTTCTAAGGCTTGTTCTAGGGTTGTCTTTACAGTTTTACTTAATATGTTTTCAAGGTTGAAAGGACAAGTCATCTCATATGTTAAAATTCCTATAACAATCATATTATGCTCCATTTTCTGTCCTTTGAGTTAGTCTGGGCACAAGAAAAATTGGTTTTCAAGTCTTTCTCTGGAATTAATTTTCTTCCTTGGAAACTGTCGAGTGCACCCTCCTCTTTGATAGATGGGAGGAACAAAACCTAAAGCTAGCTCGTGTCACATGCTAGTGGGTTCAGCTGGATTGTGGAGGTTGTCTAATCTACAGATAATTATTAACATTTTCATTTTATTTTGAGTTATTTGCTACTTGATAGCAAATGCTTATGTTATAAAAAATTTTAGAAGAATCTACCTAATTGTATTACTAAGTAATCAACTTTGCATACTGTAGAGGACTACTAAATTCAATGAAATGCAACAGCTATTGAGCACTTCCTTTGTACGTAGCACTGTTTTAAAAATAATAAACACACATTAACACATGACAGGAAAGCTTGTGTAGAATATTATTAGGTGGTAAAGGTAGTGAATCTGAGAACTGGGCACAGAGAACACTGCCAAGCTTTGGTGCTCAAGTTTAAAGAGAGTTATGAGCAGTCACATGGCAGTGACATTTGGAAAGACCTAAGGATGAGGGTACGGGGTGGATGCCTGAGAGACAGATATTTCAGAGTGTGTGCAAGGCTAGAGAGGCAGCATGACTGGGTTCACGTGTCTAAAGAAAAGTGTCTCTGGAATGGGCTAAGCATGGGATGCTAGCAGAAGATTTCAGGGGACTAGAAAAATCATATAAAACCTTCTAAGTCATAGTAAAAACTCTGACTTTAACCCTGGAGGGAACAAAGAAGTGTTGAAGGGTATTATGAATATGGGGGTTTCTTGCTGTAACTTGTACATTAAAAGGATAACTCCAGATGCTGTGTAGAGGACAGGACTAATACCCAGTCCTTAGATTCATTCTCGTGATTGGCTCTAACATGGTTTCCCTGTCCAGGTTCCATCTCCCTATTAGATAACTGTAGCATTTTCTCACTGCTTCCTGTTCCCATCCTTCCCCCTTTATCAGTTATTTACATAGATGGCATCCAGGGTGGGCACTGCAGACTTACACAGCCTGCACAGTCATAGCATACATGCAAGCAAAGCACCCATGCACAACATATGAGCAGCTAGTAGTCTTACAGACTGTAGAGCTTTGGGCCGTGCACATAAGGGTAGACTGACGAGTGTAAGGCTGACTGTCCTCACAGGGAAGGCCCCTCTGCTCCAGGGGAAGCTTGCTGAGGTGAAAGACTTACCATCCCCAGGCAGATTCCGAAGCAGGTCTTTAAATTCCTTTTCTTCGAGTCTGATGCCCATGCTTCCCAGAAGAGAGTCTAGTTTGCTGGTGTCAACAGTGCCCCCTTGTGAAAGACGTAGGCACATGAACAAAATTTAAGGAACCGAAAGTTTCAAAATTATTAAATTGTATGCATTGTTATCTTTTTCAGCAGCGAGAAATGGTAACAATAGCAAAGAGAATCCATAGTGGACTCTATGATAGAAACCTTTCCATGTGTACCCAGCCTCCAGCACCAACCTCCACAGGGCACAGTCTGAAGGGGCTGGATAAATGCATTGTCACTTCAGCAGCAGAGATGACGGATCTTGTCATTTCATTTGGCCTGGGTTTTGTCAGTACATACAACTTACTTTTTGTTCTCTGGAGCTTCAGGTTGCTTCTATTAATGGCCCAAAGCCCCACACAAATCAATCTTTACTCTTTCTCCCTTTACCACTACAAATGAAGTCCACTTCATTTGCTTCTCCCCTAGGACCACACTTACCAGATTCTGTGCTTTCTTTCTAAGACAGGACAACAAAAGCAAAGAAAGCAAATGGCAAATAACCCACAAGAGAAGGCTGAATGTGACAGTCACAGCATCCACAAAGTAGTGACAAAGAAACAGATTCCCAATCTATCTGCATGTCATCATGGCTCTCGCTCACCTTTAAGAGACTTCAGACTGTTCATCAGCCTATTATTATAGACATTTCCATCTTCTGTAAGAAATGTACAGGGCAGGTCACAGATATATGGGAAAACTCACTAGGGTGAAATAGAAAAGCTATAATTTGGGAAAGACTTACTTGATTGTGTATATACATGGGATCAATTGAAAGTGATTGGACCAAGGAGCAGAGAGAGTTCTTAATACCCCACCCAGGGGCAACAGCAGCAGTTGGCTCTGGCCACCTGGCCTGCTTTCCTCTTTACACCTCTGTGATTAATCTGTTTCTTCTCTACTATACTCGTCCCTATCTGTTTCCAATCACAATGTAATGCTTAGTCTTCCCACTCATGCCTGCAGCACAGGTCTGTGCAAAGGATCTTAAGATATACGTTCTTTCTCCCATGACCGAATAAAGGTGACTTTTAAAGCTTGCCACCAACAGGGACTAGAGAAATGGCTCGGTTGGTAAAGTACTTACTGAGTGGATCTGAATCTGTTCCCCAGAACCCATGGGAAAAATGCACTGAGGAGGAGGACCAATGGTCAGCCATATAAGCTTTTTTAAAAGCTGGACAATCCCCCCCCCTCTCTCACACACACGTGTGTGTATGCACACACTACTAAGTTTCCCCTTCCTTTCTTCCTTCCTTCCTCCTTCCCTTTCTCCCTACCTTTCTCCTCCCCTCTCTTTCTTTTTTCAGACAGGGTCTCACTCTGTAACCACGGCTGGCCCAAACTCTATTAGCACTATGCTCTTTTAAAGAACTAATGCCAATATTTGAAATTCTCACCATTGACTGGAAGATATTTTAGCAGCTTTGCCAATTCTTTTTCCTTGAGGTTGACTCCCATTTTTTCCAGAACATTTTTCACATCTTTGACATCAGTCTCTCCTCCTTCAAACACACAAAATGAAATACTTTAAGTATTCACACATAAAAACTACCTCATCTCATCCTGTTCCATATTAAATTTACTGCTTGATAAGGAATAAGGATAGATTGTTTTCTCCTCCCCCATCACTCCCTGTCCCTGTCCCTCTCCCTCCCCCCCAACACAATTGGATTCATGAATACATATTTTTGCTTAATGCTAGTGAAATGCTTCATTTCATATTGATAAAAGCAAGACAACTCATTTAAAACCTGGTGTGGACTATTGACACACAAGAAAAAGAGGCTTATACAATTTCCTAGTTAATGGGGACTGTATTATCCAGGTAAGTATGTTCTCATGTCAGGTCATGTTTCTGAACAACTTTAAATAATAAAAATCATCTATATCTTTATCAGAGTTGTATACTATCATTCAATGATTTAATCTAGAATTTGCCCTTTTCTTTATATTGAAATACTTCCATGTCATATATAAATATCAGACAACTTTCTACCAAGACACAAACTAAAAATTTATTATAAAACCAAAGGCAATAAAAACATAGTTCTAGGACATTAGATAAATCTGATTTAAAAAAAAAGTTTACGAAACAAAAGATAAAGTAGTAAGGCAAACTAAATGTTATTTATGCTCTTTGATTAATACTAATTTATTACCTGTGAGAGCTCTCACTCCATCCATCAACTTAGTAAGCTCAACCTTCTCGTGAGCTGTAAGGAAATATTAAAAATAGAACCATTCAGCATAATGGAGTGTTAGCCAACCATAAAAAAGAATAATATTTCTTCAGTTCAGCCAAATGAATGGACCCAAACAAAGAACATCATGCTAAATAAAACCAATCAGAAGCAGAAAGAAAAGTTCCACAGCTTGTCCTTTACTCCCACCCTCAAATGTGGGATGTTTTTAAGAAGAGCCAATAGGAATTTAAGAACGTTGACTAAGAGAGGTGCTGATGTGCAGAGGGCAAAGGGATAGTTGGACATGAGATAATCAGTATCCACATACAGACAAAAATAAGTTTCAGGGTCCTAAAGAACAGCAAAGGGCCTGTGTTCACAGGAACCCAGAATATATCTTATTAATTACTAGAGGAGAAGAAATAGATGGATCTAAACACAAAGTAATAATAAGGGCATGGAAATGTTAAATATATATGAATGTATTATCACACTATATTCTACTAATTCATACAATTAAAATATTTTATAAATGATCAACTTCAGGAAAATAGGGCATGAAGTCTCTATGCTATAAAGTCTGCATCCTGCAATTGTGACCCATATCACACTCCAGTATGCAAATCTTGGCTACGAGGGATTTTCCAGCAGTAAGTAGTATATTTCCCCCTGATTCAGGACTTGGCAAACTATGGTCCCGGGGACAAGCTCAGTCCAGAATCTTTTATTTTTATCACTTATAATCTCAGAGTTTCCTTTCTATTTTCAGCTAGTTGGAAACTCCAAAAAGAAAACATTTGTGTCTCGTAAAAATTACTAAAATTGTAATGTCCATAATCATATACTGGGACACAGACACAGTCATGTGCTTGCTCATCATCTATGCCTGCTTTTGTGCTATAAAAGCAGGGCTAGGAACTTATGACAAAGTTATGTGGTTGGCCAAGGAAGTCTCGTGGAAATTCCTAAACAACCCAGGATGTTGCCAAGATAATGGAGGTTGCTCTCCACAAACTGTCTTCAGGGCCCCATTGCTGAGGACAACACCCACACAACTGATTGGATATGAAGAAGTAGAGCAGGAGCCTACATGGAGCCTTTGCCCCTATGTTTGGTGCAGGAAGGTACTCTGCTATCAAAAGAGAAACATAAACACCAACTGTGGTGGTTTGAATGAATGGCTCCCATAGGCCCATATAGGGAGTGGTTATTATTAGGAGGTGTGGCCTTGTCAGAGTAGTTGTGGCCTTGTTGAGGGAAGGGTGTCACTGAGGGTGGGCTTCGAGGTTTAGAAGCTCAAGCCAGGCCTAGTGTCACTGTCTCTTCCTGCTGCCTGCTGATCCAGATGTAGAACTCTCTGTTACTTCTCCAGCACCATGTCTGCCTGTGCACTACCACGCTTCCCGCTACAATAACAATGAACTAATCCTCCGAACCTGTAAGGCAGCCCCAATGAAATGTGTTCCCTTATAAGAGTTGCCGTGATCTTGGTGTCTCTTTGCAGCAATAGAAACCCTATCTAAGACAGGAGTCGGGTATTGCTGTGATAGGCCTGACCATGTTTTTGTTTGGAGGAATGTGTACCTTGGGACTTTGGACTAGAAAAGCAGTTGAACACTTTAAATGGGGCTTAAAATGGGACATCTTAGTAGAACCGTGGAAGATAGCGGTGCTGAGGGTGATTTGAGCTGTGACTCAAGAGGTTTTAGTGGAAAAGAATTTTAGTTTGTGGCCTAGAGACTATTCTTGTGATATTTTGGAAGAGAATGTGGCTGCTTTGGCTCTTGTCCAAAAAGTCTGCCTGGGGCTAAACTGAAAAGTTTTGGATTAGTTGTGTTGGCAGAGGGTATTTCAAAACATCCTAGTATTGACTCTGTCATGTGGTTACTTCTGTTCACTCTTATAAAGATCTATAAGGAAAATGAGCAAGCTGAGCGAGGAAAAGTTCAAAATATACAGCTTAAGAGAAGAGGGGCACAAGGAAGTGTGAAGAGAGTAAAGAAAAGCTTGACACTAAGTGGGATAAAGGGTGTGGTGACTTCAGAGCAAGACTTCATCCAGCTAAGACTCCAAGTTGTGAAATGGAATTAAAGAAAAGTGAAAAACCACCTTAAAAAAGTTTAGGGCTAGGTGTGGTGGTAGATACCTTTTAATCCAAGCACTTGGGAGGCAGAGGCTGAGGTGAGTTCATGGCCAGCCTAGTCTATATAGCAAGTTCCAGGAGAGTCTGGAGCCAGGAACACAGCCAATCGCTGGACACTGTTACAGACTTGAGATCTCTGATGCTATCACTGGTAGATTTCCTCCCTAGTGTTGCCTCCTGGCTGGTCACATACAGGTTAGCACTGGGCTGCACTGATGCACGAACCTTGGTTCTGTAATACCTCTTCATTTCTACAGCCTCCTCCCTCCTGCACTGCGGTGCGTTGCTAGATAGAATCTACAAGTACTGAGACCCACAGGCAGAGTGCTGGGCTTCCTCGGGGCTTTCTCTCCATAGGGAATCCAGGACTTTGTCTTCCCCATTTCCTGAGGCATGTGGGGGATACCTCTCAACCTGGATGTTTGCTGCTGCAGGAACAGACTGGCGGGCTTATAGCGGAAGTGGGAGCTGTTGGACTCGGGTTGCAAAGCACACCGGGGTGGGTTGGGGGTTAGGCATCAGTGGCTCCTGGTGAGCGAAGAAAGGAGACTTCAAAAGTAGTGGACTCAACCCTGAATATGACAACTGACCTTTTAGTGGCTGCCCCCGAGCCTGTATCAATAAGAACTGAAGTAGACCCTAGCTATGAAGTGTTACCACACACTATACCTGGCAGACATTAAGAAAATTCATTGTTTTTGTTTGTTAAATGCATTTCCTCCTGTCTTCTATTCTTACTTATGTGACTTCTGTTCCCAATTTTATTTCATAGCCAAGATGACCCTTCCAGCCAACATTTGAGGAAAAGGGGAAACACAAGAGGCTTCTCTGGTTAAGCCTGTTTCTAGAAAACTTAACAATACCTCTTACATCCCATTAGGGAGAACTCATCATATTACCACAGGCAGTTTCAGTGGAGGTAGGAAAATGTAGTGCTTATCCTAGACAGCTGGGCACCCAGCTGAGAAACAAAGCTTCTGAGGCTGAGGAGGAAGGAGAAAGCAGATATGGGAGTTGGGTAAGGGTAGAGTACCCACAATTCTTAGATCCTACAGGATGTTTTGTGTTATTCCTTTTGCTAAATTTCTGAATGGAACTTCCCAAAGCTAGAAGAAAAGACATTTTAATTATGCACATGTGTGTCTGTCTGGGGTATATACACATGAGTTCAGATGTCCATAGAAGCCAGAAGAGGGCGATGGATCCCGTACAGCCAGAGTTCTGGGCAGTGTGAGCTGGCCCGGGTGGGTGCCAGGGACTGAACTCTGGTTCTAAGCAGAATCACTGCATGATCTTAACCACCCAGTCATCTCTTCAGCCCAGAAAAATAAATTTGAAGTTTCAAAAGACTTTCCTCTTGTATGACCATGCATCTAGAAATGCTATGAAAATAATAACACAGATTGGAATTTTGCCTTGGTGTGTTCTCTAACTTAGAGGTGGATACAGGACTTACAATCTCATTCATTTTTTTTTCATTTATCCATTAATTCTTTCCGTTATATTTTTAGTATTGTTTTTATTTTTAACAATATTTTTCATTCTTCTTACTCTTACCCAATCTTACTAACATATCTTTCTTTCATTATCACATAGTGATCCTTTTACACTTGCTTTACTGTTGGGGTAATCACTGTACACCGTGTGGAAGGGTGTCTCTGTACATTCAATTGTTGATTGCTAGACTGGCAGAGAGCTGAATCCTGTCTGCACTTCGGTATTGTTGTTCTGGGGGCTCATCGCTGGTCTCATATTTCCTCTCTCACCTTTTGATTGGCTTAATAAGGAGCTGACTACCACCTGGGCAGGAGAGGCAAGGCAGGACTTCCGGGCTGAGGGACAGTCTCTGGAAGACTAAGCAGATGTGGGAGCTTCGCCTCGCCAGAGTGACAGGGAAGGAACAGGTTCCAGGACAGAGTGAGAGAGAGCAGTAACGGGCCACACGGAGGGACGTAGGGCAGGGATTGTAGGGTTAGAATAGCTGAGCATCTGCCGGCTGTCGTGCCTAAGCTGTTATAAATACTAAGTCTCCAGTCTTGTGCTGGTCCCGCAATGCTTTATCATCTTTGTCTTCCTCGCACTGTTTTGATCGTTCCCTCCCTTTTATATATTTAACCTTGCTTCCTCTCTTCACCTGCCCCCTCCTTTATCTTACTTTTATTACTTTTCATATTTTATTACACCACCTTTGTACTGTTTCCTTTTCCACTGTGGTACATGGTGTAGTAATTGGCTTAACTGATTTTAGCCTTATCTCTATATTTGGTTTGTTCTGGCGTTGTTGCTGTTGCAGTGACTTCTTCTTCTCTCAGTGGTAATGGACATTGAGCCCAGAAGAGATGAATGGTCACTAAAGGTGTCCCCATATAAAACCTGTAAGAGCTAACCATCTGAATACATGTACCATCTGAACTTAGAAACACGAGTGATATGAAATGAAAATTCAGTACATCACTGTGAGCAGGGCATTGTGGGACAGACCATTTCACCTCATGGTGGCTGAAGAAGCAAAGGAGATGCTTGGGTCCACGTCCCCTTTATCCCATAGGATGCTGTCAGGTACATTCAGAGGTGTCTTTGCTCCCCAGCTAATCCTCCGTGGAAATATCCACATAGATGCATCACGTGTGTGTGTGTGTGTGTGTGTGTGTGTGTGTGTGTGTGTGTGTGTGTGTGTGTCTCACCAATCTCCCGGGTGATTCTAAATACAATCCTGTTGACAAAGAAGACTAGCCGCCACAAGGTGATGGTCAGATGTCAGAGGTATTGGGGGAAATGGGAGGAACACCTACCGAAACGGAGACTGAGTTTGACCAGCGAGTTATAATAAAAACCAGGGCTTGTGTGTGTCTAACAGAAAGACTGAGTTTGACCAGCGAGTTATAATAAAAACCAGGGCTGTGTGTGTCTAAGAGGAAGACTGAGTTTGACCAGCGAGTTATAATAAAAACCAGGGCTTGTGTGTGTCTAAGAGGTTTAAAGTTAAAGGAAGCACGAGAGTTTTCCAAGTGAAACGAGCATATGCATCATCCAAGAACCAACAAACAGAAGATGGCGTGAACAAAATGAAAGACAAGCAACCAAGAATTCTTTCATATGTGTGTACTAATGGCTCAGCCATTGAAGGCTAGGCTCGCAACCAAAAATATCAGACTGTGAAAGATGTGATTTCTTTTGTCTAAAGGGTAAGCAAAGGGTGATCCTGGAAATGAAGATCCTGCAAAGTCTAGATTGTCACATAAAAGCATGCTCTCTGGTAGGTCGTGACAGGTGGAGACAGGTCCCTGAAAAACAATATGCACACTGTTTGAAGTAAGTCTGAACTTCAGAATAAGCCATCCCAGCAGTTCAGTGGACAATCTATTATAAAGGGAGCTGGAGGGGAGGGCCAGGGAGGAGAGATAGCTCAGTGGGTAAGTACTTACAGTTCCTGGAGAGTACCTAAGCTCAGGTTGGGGGATCACAGCCGCCTGCCCTTTCAGCTCCAGAGAATCTGATGCTTTCTTCTGGGCTCTGTGGCCACTACATTCACATATATATATATGTGCTCACACAGAGACACAGACACATAATTTAAAAATTAAAAAAGAGAATCTTTAAAAAAAAAAACTGAGGCCAGAGAGAAGGCTCTGCAGTTAAGAAGCATGGGCTGATCTTTTAGAGAACCCAGGTTCAATTCCCAGCATCCACATAACAGATCACAATTGTCTATAACACCAGTTCCAAGGGATCCAACACCCCCTTATGGCCTGTGTGGGCCCCAGGCACTCATATGATGCAGACATACATGCAGGAAAATCAACTTATACACATAAAATAAAATAAAAGAATACATTGAAATATATACAAAAAAGCTTTTAAAAAGACAATATGGAGAGAAGAGTTATATTGCTGCTCTGAGGCCACCAAATGAGGTGACAGGCTTGAAACATGGTCAGTGACAGTAGAAGAACAGAACTTAATGATAAACTGAAGAAATAGACATGAGCCTTTAAGACAATTAAAGTAAGGGAAAGAGTGGCAAAGAGGACCACAGTGCAGGTAAGTTTGGATAAATAAGTGGCGAGCGGCCATTAAGAAGGTATCATAGTAAGCTTGAGAGGAAAGGGAATGAATTCAACTTGAGGATGATGACACTGGGGTTCTAAAGGGTCATTCAAGATGTTGGACCTGGTTAGCATGCAGCTGTGAAGACTGGAACAGAGACGTGGACCACAAAGTTCCTGAGTGACGGGATAAAGGGCCTGGTTGAGGACTATTGTTTACTGAGGTCATGATTTCTTTTGAATCTTGCGTTTTACCCCCTGAATGTTTGGTCTATCCTTTAATGATTTTTGGGGGGTTAGATAGCAATCCCAGCATTACCCCTAGGTATATCGTGTCTACTTTGAGACGGGATTGATGACTTTGGGTTTTAATGAAATAAGATTGCTTTTTACCTTCCTCCAATGTCTTCTTAAGGGGAAAACATTATAAAATCCTTATATAGCTTAGTGAAGACACAAAAGAGCCGCAGCAGTTCTATAATGCTCACCGTCAACTGGCAGGGTTTCCTCTAGGTTTCTGAGCTCTGCTTCTGTGAGGTTAATCCCCATATTTTCCAGGATGGTGTCTATGTAATTTATATCAACTTTCCCTCCTTTGAAAAACATTAAATTAGAAATGTACAAAAGTTAATCATTTAAAACACTGTTTTAATGATTACATACCATTGTTTGATTTCATGATTATATGCTAATATTAAAAATGGAAAAATTTGATGGTTCACATATTTATATTATTATTCTGACTCACACTATGAATACTAAAATACCAGGTAGTAGAGCTAAAACCTCAAAATCAAAGTCAGACGTGGTGGTGCATGCCTCTAATGCCAGCACTTGGGAGGCAGAAGCAAGTGGGTCTCTGTGAATTCCAGGCCAGCCTGGTCTATAGAGAGAGTTCCAGGTCAGCCAGGGCTACACAGAGAAATCATGTCTTGAAAAACCAAAAACCAATATCAAAAGCAAAACCATTAACATCAGAAACTGTTTCCCTGAGGTTTGTAGTTGAGTCAAACTCACACATGGCAATGCTCACTTTTTTAACCCTTTTATGTCTCTTGAACAATAAAGCCTACTTGTGTTTTCTGAAGCTTTGCATTAATTACCACTACTGCTTGCTGAATTAAAAACGAACAAACAAACAAACAAAACCACAGGAACTTTTATTTTCTTGCTTTTGCCTCAAAAATACATGAAATAATTCTTTTGGAGTAAAATTTGGGAAATTCCAAATTTATTTTGGTTTAAGCAAAGATACATGTAGGATACTATTTGACAAATTACACGTGCTTAAAATTTATTAAGCATAAAAGAAATGGCCTATAAATAAGAAACAGGATTTCCTATCCAATGAGCTACTATCTATACCATGAGATTTTTTTTAAAATTCTGTTTTCTTATTAATTCTTTTACTTACTTTTGAGAGACTTCATTCCATCCAACAATCTATTCTGGAATATCATCCCAGAATCTATAATAAAATAATATGTATTATATATTTCAGAACATATAATAAAAGTATAAAATTATAAAAATTTAGTATTTACCTATATCATTAATATTGATATTTTTTCTCAGCAGAAATATTAAAGACAGCATTACATGTGCTATGATTACATAGGATTTAAACATATTTCCTTAGATATTTACATTACATCACTGTTGAAATAAATGAATTGAGAATCGGAATGTTTTGCTTTCTGATCCATCTACAAAGCCTGGCATTGGCCACCGTTTTCAGTCACCCTGCGGCATGTGAAACACATGCACATTTAGAAACTGCTACAATACTGGAACACATTATTTCTCCTTTTCTTTTCTTTTGTCGTTTCTGACTCCTCTTTACTTTCTCCACATCTTCTTGTTTATACAACAAATCCTTTCGCATAGCTCTTTTTTTAAATAAGTCTTTTTTTAAATTAATTTATTCTTGTTACATTTCAATGGTTATCCCATCCCTTGTATCCTCCCATTCTTCTCTCCCTCCCATATTCCCCTTACTCCCCTCCCCTATGACTGTGACTGAGGGGGACTTCCTCCCGCTTTATATGCTCATAGGGTATCAAGTCTCTTCTTGGTAGCCTGGTATCCTTCCTCTAAGTGCCACTAGGTCTCCCCCTCCAGGGGACATGGTCAAATATGAGGCACCAGAGTACGTGTGAAAGTCATATCCCACTCTCCACTCAACTGTGGAGAATGTCCTGTCCATTGGCTAGATCTGGGTAGGGGTTTGAAGTTTACGGCCTGTATTGTCCTTGGCTGGTGCCATAGTTTGAGCGGGACCCCTGGGCCCAAATCTGCCTATCATAATGTTCTTCTTGTAGGTTTCTAGGACCCTCTGGATCCTTCTACTTTGCTATTCTCCCATGCTTCTCTCATCTAGAGTCTCAATAGGATGTCCTCCCCTCTGTCCCAGTTTCCTGGTAAGTGAAGGCTTTCATGGGACATGCCCCTTGGGCTAGTGTCCAGATATAAGTGAGTATATACCATTTGAGTCTTTCTGCTTCTGGGTTAACTCACTAATTATGATCATTTCTAGCTCAATCCATTTGTCCACAAATTTCAGGAATTCCTTGTTTTTAATAGCTGAGTAGTATTCCATAGTGTAAATGTACCACAGTTTCTTTATCCATTCTTCTACTGAGGGACACTTAGGCTGTTTCCATGTTCTGGCTATTATGAATAAGGCTGCTATGAACATGGTTGAGCAAAGTTTCTTGTTGTGTGCTGGTGCATTTTCTGGGTATATTCCAAGGAGTGGAACAGCTGTGTCTTGAGGAAGACCTATTCCCAGTTTTCTGAGATAGCACCAGATAGATTTCCAAAGTAGCTGTACTAGTTTGCATTCCCACCAACAATGAAGGAGTGTTCCTCTCTCTCCACATCCTCGCCAGCATGTGGTGTCGCTTGAGTTTTTCCTTTTGCACAGCTCTTAATAGCACCGAGGACTTAAGGCTGAATTTATACAGAAAATGAAGTAAGAGAGTGTGTAGCTCCTTCCTCGTCTGCTGACAGTCTTGGTTCAGGCTCCATGAGTAACTTTGCGGCTTACCGTCCACAGGCAGGGTCTCCTGGAGATCCAAAAGCATCTTCTCCGTGAGTTCGATGCCCATGCTTTCCAGAACGTCTTGGAGTTCATTGACATCAATCTTATTACCTTTGAAAAGACAACAGTGTGGGTATTAGGAAAACCAGACATGCAACCATACTTGTAAGGCATGAATGTACAAATTAAAGTCTAATGTTTAAGCAACATTTGTCTATGTAAAATCAACAGGAGAGACATTTAAAACTTGTTGCCTCTGTTAGTTTGAATAAGAGATTTCTTTCATTTTTATTTTGGAGAGTTGACAAAATGGCAGAGCAAATGTGTACATAACTCAGAAAATTAGGAGCCTTATCAGAAATAAACAGACATTTCTACAAGCATAGTTCTTCTGATTTATGCTAATAAATCAAAGATTCATTGACATTACTAAATAAAGATTAATGTTCTAGCTGGCTAGTGGTGCACACCTTTAGTCCCAGCACTGGGTGTGGGGTGTGGGTGGTATGCAGAGGCAGCCACATCTCTGAGTTCCAGGCCAGCCTGCTCTATAGAGCCTGTGTTCTAGAACAGCCAGGGCTACACAGAGAAACCTTGTCTCAAAAAAAAAACCCTAAAAATTAAATGAATAAAGTTAATGTTCCTCATATTAATATTTTGAGTCTCCAAATTTTATTTGTTTTTATTTTTGAGCCAGGGTTTCATTGTGTAATCTTGTTGTCCTCAAACTTGTAATGTAGACCAAGATGGCCTTGAAGTCACAAAGGTCCTCCTTTCTCTGTCTCCTGAGTGTGGGATTAAAAGTGGATGTCATCATATGCAGCATATGTCTCCAATTTTTTCTTGCCATTTGCTATATATATATATATAGCATATATGTTTATGTATATCATAATATTATATGTGTATATTTATATCATAGTAAACAAACCCCTACAAACTATAGAGTATCTCCAGAAATGAGGGAACTGGTTCCAAGAAAAAACCAAATAGCATTTCAGTGCTAAAATATTGATAATGGAATACCTAGTGATGAGTTATATGAAGCAGTAGCAAGTTAATTTAAAAATAACTCATTGTTTAAATGTGTATGTGGATGGTGTATTTGCCCCTCTCTCCCTCCCTCCCTCCCTCCCTCCCTCCCTCCCTCCCTCTTTCTCCCTCCCTCCCCCTCACTCTCTTCATACCTTCCTTTGTGTGTCTGTGTGTGTACGTGTGCCTGCGTGTGTCTCTCTGTGTGTGCATATGTGTATACATTCATGCTAGTGTGTGTGTATATAAGTCAGAGGCTGCTCTTGAGTGTCTTTCTTGATTTCTTTCTTCCTTATTCTTCTGTCACTGAGCCTGGAACATACCAATGGCTACTCTGGCCTGGCAGCAAGCCCCAGATCTACCTGTCTCTGGCCCCAGCACTTTGGGCACATATGTGTGCCACATACCCAGGTACTTCTATGCAGCAGCTAGGGATGTGAATTCAGTTCCTCATGCTTATGCAACAAACTCTACCCACTGAGTCATCTCCCAAGGCCCTGAAGCAAATTATTCTTCAACTGTGAGTGAAAATGCAGAATTTAAAAGCTAGAATATACTGCTGATAAAAGCCATTTAACACAGCATAGGATGAGAGTTTTGATCTGATGTTAAGCTTACCCACCTGTAAAAGCTTTCATTGCACTGACCAACTTTTTCATTTCAACTTTTCCATCAGCTGTAAAAAAATAAGCATTCACACATGGACATGATCCTAAGGCTCAGAAAACACGAATCATGACATTAAGTTAAACAGTCTTTATATACTCTAGCATTTTAACATATTTTAAATACTTCACAAGAATGAATTGGGGTAAAAAAAATCAATCTAAACATGACAAATAAAAATCCACTATCTATCTTTTATCATTCAAAGTAATAAAACTCCAGTAATGACAGGATAAAATCTAAAGATTGCTTCAAGCTTACTAAGGTTGTTAACAACTGACAACTGAAAAAAAAAGCTACTTTTAGATTTATGTCATGTGTAAGAATGCTTTGTCTACATGTATGTCTGTGCACCATGTGTGTGCCTGGTACCCACAGAGTCAGAAGACACTATTGGATCCCCTGGAACTGAAGTTCTGGACGGTTTTGAGCTGCCATGTGGGTGTTGGGAATCAAATCCCAGCCAGACCTCTGCAAGTGCTGTTAACTGTGCGCCACGTCTCCACCTAATGGCTAGGCGTTTGTTTGTTCTTTTGTTAGGACTAAGAGAAGGTAGAAGGTAGGCACCGATGCTTCACTATGGCTTTCAGAAGTAGCTCCAATCTAAGGTCCATTTGCAGTACATCTTTGACAAGGAAGCAAGTTTCTTTAGTTTATTTGCATTGCATGGATAAGTTGCAGATAATTTTGAGGACTTTTTGCTATTCCAGTGTGCCATTATGCAGAAAAATGCATGCCTACCCCACATTTTAATTTAAAATATGATTTATTTGGGAGCTGGGCTATACATTTACATGTTTTAAAGTCAAGTGTTAAAAAAGGAACATTTTATGACATGACCGCCCAGGGATGTCTTGTACCCTGTCTCCTAGCTTTTGTTCATTTTAGAAGTAACTAATGTGACCACTTCCCTCTAATTTAAAAATTGGACAATTAAGTATTGAAAATTTCCATAAAATATAGTATAGTGTTTTGAAATAGGTATATACAGTAGAAAGTTAATCATGTAAACAGTCACTAATGCACCTGCTTCTTTTGTGATGAGAATATTAATAATGCACTTTCAGCAATTAAAAAATACACCATTATTTTTCTGTCTTTAATTTTTGAGATTATATTATACTAAAACATTTGCCCCTCTCTTCCCTCTTTCAATCTGCCCATATACTCCCTTCCTGCTCTGCTTTAAGTTCATGGCCTCTTTTTTTCCCATTCATTAATCTTACATGAATATGCGTATGTGCATATATTCTAAATGTAGCCTTCTCAGTCTGTATAATGTTCCTTGTAGGTATGTTTTCAGGGCTGACCATTTGCACTGGATAACCAGTTAGTGTGCTCTTCCCTGGAGAAGACCATTTCTTCCGTTCACAGCATTCCTTAATTGCCTGTAGCTCTTCTTGTAGGGTTGAGGTTTCCCCCATCCACTATGGCATATCCATTGGTGTTATCATTGTGAAAGCATATACTATTACTAACTGTGGTAAACATAAACAACTCAATAATCCTATCAAGCCAGGACGTTGAACTCTTTAAACATCTCTCCCCTTCTTTGCCTACCCCAACTCACTCCAATCTGGTTGCCTTCAGTCTCCTTTCAGGTATGAGTTATACTTCTTAAAGATCCAACATAAAGAGACAGGTCTGCCTCTCTATGTCTAATTTCCATCCACTGAGTTGATTTTCTTGATTCTC
Source organism: Acomys percivali (assembly GCA_907169655.1). Lineage (NCBI taxonomy): Eukaryota > Metazoa > Chordata > Mammalia > Rodentia > Muridae > Acomys > Acomys percivali. The sequence continues at coordinate 16,148,188 of OU015746.1, forward strand.
TCACAGCACCGGGAATGCTAACAGAGATGGTTGTGTATCTAGTAGGGATTTGTCTTTCTCTTCTCGGTCTCCTATGTGCCTGCGTATTTCTATGGCATTGTTTGTAGTGTTTCCAATTTATTACTTATTGAGTTTTGTATATTTTTAGCTTTCTTATTTTTTCTCTATTAGGCTCGACTTTTAGCTTTGTTGACTTCCCCCTTGTTTTTCTAGGACATTTTTTTCTGTGCTGTACTCTTTATTTATATCCTTCTAAGTTTGGACTATTTCTTTCTAGTTCCCTGAAGTATAACTAACTCTAGGTTATCTATTTGAGATAGACCTTTTTAAAAATTCATTCATTCATATTACATCTCAATAGTTATCCCATTCCTTGTATCCTCCCACTCCTCCCTCCCTCCCATTTTCCCCTTATTCCCCTCCCCTATGACTGTGACTGAGGGGGATTACCTCCCCCTGTATATGCTCATAGGGTATCAAGTCTCTTCTTGGTAGCCTGCTATCCTTCCTCTGAGTGCCACCAGGCCTCCTCATCAAGGGGACATGGTCAAATATGGGGCACCAGAGTTCGTGTGAAAGTCAGACCCCACTCTCCACTCAACTGTGGAGAATGTCCTGTCCATTGGCTAGATCTGGTGAAGGGTTCGATGTTTACTGCACATGTAGTCCTTGGCTGGTGCTATAGTTTGAGCAGGACTCCTGGACCCAGATCTGCCCGTCATAATGTTCTTCTTGTAGGTTTCTAGGACCCTCTGGATCCTTCTATTTCCCCATTCTCTCATGCTTGAGATACATCTTCTTTTAAAGTAGTCAGCAATCTTTCTTCTCTTTCTCTTCCTCTTCCCTTCCTTTCTCCTGGTTGTCCTTTCTCCCTCCTTTTCTTCCTTTTTTTTTTTTTTTAAAGCTGGGGGTCTTATAATACTACGTAGCCCTGGCTGGCCTTGATGCTCATTATATAGATTTGGCTGGTCTTGAACTCCCAGTGATCTTTCTCAGTCTCTTAAGTTCTGAGATTATAGGATTATGTCATTCATGCCCAACTATTTTGCTATCATCATCATCATCATCATCATTTTACCTATTTTGTTTCTTTTAGATGGTCTGTCTTAGAGAACAATGCATGTGCTCAAGGAGAAGGTGGGTTCTGGTGATGTCAGATGACGTGTTCTAAAGCATATGTTTCCTTATTGATTTTCTGCCAAAATCTGTCCATTATGAAATGAAGTGTTAAAGTTCCCTATGATCACTGTATTATGGTCTGCTCCTTTCCTCTGCTTTGTTAATAGGTACTTTTCACATATTGTGTGAGTGCAGATATATTTATTCTGTACCCTCAATTATAGCCACTGGTCTTTGTCACAAGCTATGGCGAGAGAAAAATGTGACACTTCCATCATTCTCTCTTACTTCTTTGTCTAAACTTCAGTCTGAATAATTAAATATAATATGGCAGCTGTATCCTTACCAATTGCCTTTACGTAGCTCAAAGCCACAATTTAGATTCTTTCCTGGAATGCTAATATTTCTTTCTACATTACAACTTTAAGCATGCCAAATAAAGTATATTATTGATATAAAGTTACTGAACAATTTACAAGTTATTCTTATTTTAAACCTGAGAGCTCGCTAGACCCTAATTGAGGAGCTCTTAGAGGGTGATGGCACTGAGGGAAGGACAGTCTGTTTTCTTTGCTAGTGTGGCCCAAGGGAGGTTACTTTGATGGATGGTCCTATACTTGCGTGAGTATGGCCAACACTAACTGTAGTCAGTGAGTCATGAAAGAAAGAAAGAAAGAAAGAAAGAAAGAAAGAAAGAAAGAAAGAAAGAAAGAAAGAAAG
>OU015746.1:16150036-16165563 GCA_907169655.1 Acomys percivali
AAGAAAGAAAGAAAGAAAGAAAGAAAGAAAGAAAGAAAGAAAGAAAGGAGTTGAAGGGTAAAATGGGGAGTGGATGTAATCTAAATATATTTTATTCATGTATAAGATTACAAAGGAATCTAAGTAAAAATATTAAATTAACAAACAAACAAACAGAAAACACTACCACCACAATCACAAAAAACAACAAACAACCTAAACAAAACAAAACATCTTGCATTGCAGGATGCCTAGTTCGTTAGATGCTACATACTCACCACTCACTGGTAAGCTCTTGACCATGTCTTTAAATTCCATTTCTGAAACTTTTAGCCCCATGTTTTTCACCAATGAGTCCAGTTTGTTGACAGAAGCCTTTCCTCCTTATGGGAGAAAAAGACCATGAGGAAAATTTGATAACAAAATATGACAAATACAGTTATTTCCTGACTATTACATGTTTTTAGTGTAAGGTTCAAGGTCCATAGAGGCCAATTTAAGTGTAAAAAGTCATGATACAGGGAACATAAAACTTATTTTCTGAGCCTTTTAAAAATAGAATCAGTCACAAGCTGGGCGTGGTGGCGCACGCCTATAATCCCAGCACTCGGGAGGCAGAGGCAGGCAGATCGCTGTGAGTTCGAGGCCAGCCTGGTCTACAAAGCAGGTCCAGGACAGCCAAGGCTACACAGAGAAACCCTGTCTTGAAAAACCAAAAAAAAAAAAAAAAATAGAATCAGTCATATTTCAAATTTTTAAAAAAAGAAATATTCTTATCTACCTATCGAATGAAACAATAAAATCCCTAATGGGGAATTTTGGAAAATGTAATGACCATTTGTTTCTCTGGTATCTCTGTGAATTTTCCTAGATCTGAAACAAATTTTTAAATTGTTAATAATTTTGCTATTGTTCAGGATGCAGACAGCATCATAGCAGATGCCACATGGGTAGCAAACACAGATGCCTAGTAGAGATAGAGATACATGAGAGATTGAAGAATTGGTGGCTCAGTGACTATAAAATGTTATAAATGGAAAATACTGATGTCAGATTTAATTTGCTTTGCACTCACGCACTCACCTTTAAGAGACCTCAGAGAGTTCATCAATCTATTATGGTAGAAATTTCCATCAGCTGTAAGAAAAAAAACACATTTTAAATTAACATAGGATGAGCTGGGCCAATTTTTGGAATTGTAGTCAGTGAACTATTAGCACTAATTACCCTGAAACAAGTATCTTAATTTCTGTTCACCTCCTTTATTCCCTCTTAGGACATTTCAATATTTATTTTTTTTTTTAAATCTTACTTGCAAGAATCAAACTTCTTTGTGGAAATGAGGAAGAAAAATGGGCTTTTTAATTTTGAGGTTAACATTGAAAAATGTTTTTTTTATAAGCTTTTAATTCATTCACTTTACATCCTGATTTTAGCTCTCTCCCTCATCTCCTCCTGGTTCCACCCTCCTTCCCTCTTTCCCCTCATCCTTTCCTCTAGTCCCCAGAAAGGAGGAGCCCTCCTCCCTGACCATCTGACCCCCGCTAATCATGTCTCACCAGGACTGCCTGCATCCTCTTCCTCTGTGGGCTGGCATAGCGGCCCCACCAGGAGGAAGTGATCAATGAGTGGGCAACAGAGTCCTTGTCAGAGACAGCCCTATGCCCCATTTTATGGGGCTCACATAGAGACTGTGCTGCCTATCTACCACATCTGAGCAGGGGGTCTAGGTCCTTTCCATGCAAGGTCCTTGGTTGGTACATCAGTCTCTGTAGGTCCCCTGGGCCCAGATTATTTGGCTCTCTTGTTCTCCTTGTGGAGCTCCTGTCCCCTTCAGGTCCTTCCATGCCCCAACTCTTCCCTAAGTCTCCCTGTGCTCTGCCCCAAAGTTTGGCTACGAGTGTCAGCATCTGTTTCAATTCCCTGCTGGGTGGAGTCTTTCAGAGGACCTCTATGGCAGGCTCCCTTCCTCTTCCCTCTCTTGAAGCACTTCTGGTGTCTATTCTATTTGTCCTTCTGAATGAGAATTAAGCATCCTCCTTATGGTCTTTCTTCTTATTTAGCTTCTTTAGGTCTGTGGATTGTTGTGTGGCTATCCTGTATCATGTGGCTAATATCTGTTTATAAGTGAGTATATGCCATGTGTGTCTTTCTGGGTCTGGGTTACCTCACTCAGGATGATCTTTTCTAGTTCCACCCATTTGCCTGCAAATTTCAAGATTTCGGAGTAGTATTCCTTTGTGTAAACACCAAGAAACCAAATTAATCCAATTTAAAAATGGAGTACAGAGCTAAACAGGGAATTCTTAACAAAGGAACATAGAATGGCCATTAACACCTAAAGAAATGTTCAACATCCTTAGTCATCAGGGAAATGCAAATCAAAACAACTCTGAGATGCCATCTTACACCCATCAGAATGGCTAAGATTAAAAAACTCAAGTGACAGCACATGCTGGTGAGGATGTGGAGAAAAGGGAACACTCCTCCATTGTTGGTGGCAGTGCAGACTTGTACACCCACTTTGGAAATCAATCTGGTGCTTTCTCAAAAAATTGGGAATAGGGCTACCTCAAGACCCAGCTATACTACTCCTGGACATATACCCAAAAGATGTTCCATCATACAGCAAGGACATTTGCTCAACTATGTTCATAGCATCTTTATTCATAATATCAAGAATTTGGAAACAACCTAGATGTCCCTCAACCAAAGAATAGATAAAGAAACTGTGGTACACTTGTACAATGGAAAAATGTTTTATGTGTTTGAAGGCTTTGTCTGGCTGTTTCAATGCACACCATGTGAGTATAGTGCCCACAGAGGCAACAGAAGGCACTGAATCCCCCAGAAGCAGAGTTACAGATGGTTATAAGAAGCCATGTTGGCGCTGGGACTCAAACCAGGGTCCACTGCAAGAAGAGCAAGTTCATTTAGCTGCTGAGCCATCTCTCCAGCCTTCAAGGTTAATGTTTTGACCTAATGCAGTGGATTACAGGTTTAAAAAAAAACCAGACAATTCATATGGATACAAAATGTGAAAGGCAAACTTTAAAACTTTCAGAGGAAAATACAGGATATTTTTAAAACTTCTCAGTAAAGATACATAAAATTCAAACCTTAAAAGGAATTTGCATAAATTTAAAGAGCATACATATCAAGATGAAACTATAAAGCCATGTCAACATCAAGAACTATTTTAAAAAATATAAACAAAAACTTAGTATTTAAAACAGGAAAGCAAAGACAGCCAACTTTACTACTCCTGCTTTATAAATAAAGCTTTACTGGTACATAGCTATGCCAATTTTTAAAAAAATCTATTAACCATGGATAATTTTGGCTTACAACAAGAGAGCAGAGCAATTTTGGTAGAGGTGGTGCAGCGAGAACATTTGCCATCTGGCTTTTTGCAGAAACCATTTGCTTGCCTCCTGGCATGGAATACAAGGAACTTTCACAAAGAAGAAAATAGATGCCAACTGGCAGAATATAATACAAAAATCACAAGATGGGCACTTTGCAAAGGATGAAACAACTGTTTATAAGTACGTGAAAATATTCATGAAGATAATATTGTCTAAGATCATAGATTAGCAGATACTCAGTAATATGAGGCCCTGAGACATGAAAGGAGAAAGGTTTCTGGAGTAGTTGTAAGTTTGCTAAATATTCTGGACTCAACCATCTTTTACAAGCATGGTTAGGATTCCAACCAAAATGTAGGTACATTCTCCAAGGATGTTTCTGCCCTAGAATCTATTTCTTTGCCTGTTTAAAATTGTAAAGACAATGAAAAAATTGAGGAAGGCTAGCTAGATGGCTCAGAGGGCAAAGGCACCTGCTATCAAGATTGTGACCTGCGTTCAGTCTTCAGGAAACACACAGTGGAAGGAGACATGTGCACACTCACATATAATAACAATGTTTCAGAAGAACATAAGGAAAGTTCTGGAAGTAATGTGTTCAGTACCTTGGCCATGGATGGCAATGGTAATATGGGGGAAATGTGTACATTAAACACATGTGATGTTTTGTCTATTAAACTAGCAGTAGAAACCATGAATAAAATCTTGGAAACGTCAGCAGGGTGGCACACACCTGTAATTACAGCACTCAGGCAGGCAGAGGCAGATGGATCTCTGAGTTAGAAGCTAGCCTGGTCTACAAAGTGGGTCTAGGGTAGCCAGGGCTACATAGAGAAATCATGTCTCGAAAAAGCAAAAAACAAACAAACAAACAAAAACAAAAAGAAAAAACCAAAATCATCCAAACCAACAACCAACCAAACAAATATGGAAACATAGGACCTTCTCAATTACAACAAAGAATATAGGACAAGGTACTTATAAGATAATAGTGCAAATACTGAGTTGAAGGAGAGTTGGTTATTATAACAGGAAGTATATATGTACTCAGTGCTTAGAATTTTAGAAAAGCAGGCGTGATAGTGTATGCCTTTAATCCCAGCACTTGGGAGGCAGAGGCAGGCGGATTGCTGTGAGTTCAAAGTCAGCCTGGTCTACAAAGTGAGTCCAGGACAGCCAGGACTACACAGAGAAACCCTGTCTCAACAAACAAACAGACAGACAGATTTTTAGAAAGCTATCCACTAAAAAAACGCACACATTTATTTATTTATTTATATGAGCGTTTTGCCTGCGTGCATGTCTGTGTACTATGTGTGATCAGCAGAGGCCAGAAGAGGCCATCAGATCCCCTAGGCTGGGTTTATAAATGGCTGTGAACTACCACGTGGGTGCTAGGACTTGACCCCTCTGCAAGCACAGCAAATGCTCCTTGACACCAAGCCATCTCTCCAACCCGTCTAGAAGCATTTTAAAAGCCAGTTTCTGTCTTTCCCTTCTCGGTAGGGCAACTCACCAAAGCAGTGGTGAGTCAAGTGGGAGCTATTCCTCCTCATCATCACGGGGAGCTTTTCCCCCCTATAGAAAAGCATTGTATTTACCTATGGAACTGAAGAAATAGCCCAGTTGGGCTGGCTCACACAGTGTATCTGAGCCGAAGCGTCCCTGATGACAACTGCTGCTTATGTGCTTACCGTCAAGAGGGAGATTTTTCATCAGCTCTGCGTATTCCTGCTTTGTGAGCTCTACTCCCATGCCTTCTAGAATCTCTTTCACATCTTGGATATTTTCTTCATTTCCTTATAAAGAAAAAGAAAAGGTAACATTCATATGTTACTCTGAGACTAGACAGTATTTTAAAATAATTATTTGTGGGCACTGGCTGCCCTCACAGAGGGCCTGGGTTTGATGCCAGCACCCACGTAGTGGATCACAACAGTCTTTAACTCTTGTTACAGAGGAATTGATGCTTTTTTTTTTTTCTGATCACCTCAGGTACCAGGCATGCATGTGATGCACAGACACATATGCAGACAAAACACCCATGCATATGAAAATAAAATTTAAAAAATATAAGAAGAAAGAAAGAGAGAGGAAGGAAGGAAGGAAGGAAGGAAGGAAGGAAGGAAGGAAGGAAGGAAGGAAAGAAGGAAAATTTTTGTGTCAGGTGCCATGGCACATGCCTCTAATTCCATCATGCAGTAGGTAGAGCCAAGAGATCAAAAGTTCAATTCTAGCATGGTCTATGCAGTTTGAGGCCAACCTGTGCTATATAGGGAGACCCTGCTTAAAACAATAAAATGAGGGAGCTGGAGAGATTGCTCAGTGGTTAGAGCACTGGCTGCTCTTCTAGAAGACTTGGGTTCAATTCCTGGCGCCCACACGGCAGCTCACAACTGCTTGCAGTTCTAGTTCCAGGGGATCCACCACCCTCACACAGACACACATACAGGAACAACATCAACGTGCATAAAATGAAAACAGCAAATCATTAAAAATAACTAAAATGAAAAAAATTGAATGAACAATTGTGACTATTCAGTGTTATCACCTCCTGATAAGGGAACAAAAGTGCAGGCCCCACCTAGGTGCTTCTAATGCAGTTAGAAAGAAGTAAGTTTCCTCCCTTTGTCCTAGTAAATCAGGTGGTTTCAAACAGATATTAAGCATAGCATACAGTAAAGTATTTATTGAAGAATTCATCTTATATTTGGACAACTGATTAAGGTAATTTTATAATCAGACATTCAATGGCTTTGTTATTCAAATTATGAAGTTTAGATTTTTACTAAACACTACTCATAATTTATAATTTTGTATTTTTCAAGGCACAGAGTACTGAAATTACGTTAATTAAAATTAATATAGAGGACAAAATCTTACTATTAACAAAAACCAGAATTATCCTTAAAAACATATATTTCAAATTATGACTGTGATTAGGTGTAAGCAAGCGTAGACAAGAAGAGCAGGGCCGTTGGGTTAGTTACTGTTTAAGGATAAGAGTGACAGCCTTGGATTTATAGACAACCATGTCTCACCTGTGACTTTTTTCACTTCATTCATCAAGTCACGGAAATTAACTTTCCAGTCATCTATAAGAGTAAATATTAGGGCACAAACATTGTTAAAGAGAAAAATATGCAAATATGATTTACTTCACCTAAGTAAATTCTCCCTATTCTGTCTTGAAAAATCATCTTTTAATTTCAATGACCAGCTCTTAAGAAGTCATGGAGTATTAGGAAAAGACAGGCTGTTTCCATTTCTTACCTAGAAGGATGTTAACATTATAATAATTTGTTTTCTGTGGTTTTCTAGTTATTATTGTTCTATAATTAAAACACTAGCTATGAAGAATACATGGACTAAAATGCCAAATCATAGACAAGTATTTTTAGAAAAATTAGGTTTGCACAGCTTACACAAAGCATGAAGATTCCGATAGGATGACAAAAGATGAGCCATGTAAACGCTACACACCATGCTGTGCACCAGGCCTCTGAGCCATGTAAGTGCTAAACACCACGCTGTGCACCAGGCCCTTGCAAGGCCAAACCAGACCAACTCCACTGAGGCATCTTGAAAGCAGTCCATTTCTGCTGGAGGTGTGTGAGCCCTGGTTTGATGCCGTTACTTTCTGCTCATTTGTTCTTTTACTTGGGAGCCTCACTAGAGGAGTTGTGCCCCCTCCCTGAAACTCTCTTTATTGTGGGACCTCCAGGGGACTGCCTGATGGGGCTTCCTCAGTTGGTTTCGGCTGGATGTTTTGAACATCTAATTGATGGTCCGTGTGTCTGACTGTCTGACTGCTTCTTCTTTCCTTTTACTTTAGACTGTAATAGACTTAATAACTTTTAATAATCAAATCCAAAACAGAAACTTGGGCTTGAAAATTAAAAGAACAAACCTAAGAAAACCCATCAACGTACAAAAGGTCTAAGAGCTCACTAAGCTAGTGTGCAAACGATGCTCTACGGAAGGCAGAGCTGTCGACTATAGAGTTCACCGTTATCTGGGAGGGCCTCCTGTAGCTGTTTAAGCTCCTTTTCCATGAGTTTCACTCCTATGTTTTCCAGGACAGTGTTTATCTTATTCTTCTTAACTTTTCCTCCTTAGAAAAAGATATAAAGAAGGAAGAACTGCATTAGAACGAGAGATGTTAGAGCTGCATTAGAACGAGAGATGTTAGAGCTGCATTGGAATGAGAGCTGCGTTCTACTAAAACGCAGAGTATAGAAAATACAATGCATTTCTAGATACCGATACTGCACTGGGCTGTGATTGAACCTTTAGAGCTCTGTATTAACTGACTTGACATTGGTAAAACCCAGGAAATGGTTTATGGAGCGATACCTGAAGGCAATTAATGAGGCGCACAGCAGAGGGACGTGGAAACAAGCAGAACTTGCCTTCACGGCTACTCTGAAATGTCTGCAGACCTACTTATCCATGCTTGAAGATAGCTTTTGAATAGAGATTATTTTTTAAAAATACCCCCCAAAACTCCTTGTTTTGGTTTAAAAATATGCGCCTGTCTCTGTAAACCGCTTGAGATGCTATTATAGAGGGCCTGAGTATAACGTCCTGAGGCTGAGCGTGATTTGGGGCTGTCAGTGCATGGACAGGAAAAATGAATTAAATTTGTAAATGAAGGACCAAAGGATGAACGTAGCTAGATGTCAGCGTGGGGCCGAAGCCACCAGGGGAGTGCGCAGTGGGGCTCCTGACAGCCAGTGTTTCACTTTTTTAAAAATATGAATATTGTGCTTTACTTACATGTATTCCTGTATTAAGACTATTGGATCCCCTAGACCTGGACAGTTGTGAGCTGCCATGTGGGTGCTGAGAACTGAAGCCAGGTCCTCTGGAAGAGCAGCCAGTGCTGTTAACTGCTGAGCCATCTCTCCAGCCCCCAGTGCTTCATTCAATTTACTTAGTGATAACATTTCAAATGTGAAGCATCATGAACTGTCACACTGAATTCAAGAAATATCCTGGCCAACTTCTTCCAAAGATGCCAAGGACCACCCACCAGGAAGCACCCTTCCTATAGCTGGAGAAGCACCCTTCCTACATCCTCTCAACAGGTGTCAAATGTAGAGCTTCTAACTCTTTAATCACCACCACCCCTAAATTTTCCTCTTTTCCAAAGCCATTTACTGGGACACTTGAAGGGGCAGAAAACCCCCTTCAAGCTATAACCTTATATATTAGACTACAGTTTGTTTCAGCTGGGTGTCATTAAAAATATGTTCTGGATATAGAAACCCCAATGAAACAATAGGCTTTACTCCACCAGGCTTGTCAGCTAACGGCACCCGCCACAAGGTCTCATGATCTGAGTTCAACCCTTAGGACCCACGTGGTGGAAGGAGAGAACCAATTCCCACAAGCTGTTCTCTGACCTCCTCATGTACAGCATGCACACATGCATGCACACACATGCACGCGTGCACACACATACACACACACACACACACACACACACAGAGTTCTTTTTTTTTTTTTTTTTTTTTTTGGTTTTTCGAGACAGGGTTTCTCTGTGTAGCCTTTGCTGTCCTGGACTCATTCTGTAGACCAGGCTGGCCTCGAACTCCCAGCGATCCGCCTGCCTCTGCCTCCTGAGTGCTGGGATTAAAGGCATGCGCCACCACAGCCCAGCTACACAGAGTTCTTTTAAGAGGAAAATAATGCTTAGTATTTCTGCCAGTTGGTGTGATTAACTTGGGGTCACCTGCACTTCTCTAGCTAATCCCGGAATAACTCGTGCCACTGTTGTCATATTTTATATATCTACATAGAATTCAAATGACAATTTGGCAGTTTGTTTTGAAAAAAATATAAGAGATTATGAGACCTTTCACAAAGATTAAAAACAAGTCATTGTAGAGGTAAAATAATATTTATGATAAAGAAGGTAAATCTGGGCACGGTGGCGCACACTTGTAATCCCTACACTCAGGGAGGCGGAGACAGGCAGATCACTGTGAGTTCGAGGCCAGCCTGGTCTATAAAGTGAGTCCAGGACAGCCAAGGATACACAGAGAAACCCTGTCTCAAAAAACAAAAAATAAAAAATAAGAAAATAAATTCATAAACTATGGTATAACTCACAACCTAAGCATCTATTCTCCAACTGCTTGACACTCACCTGGGAAAGACTTTATCCCACTCAACAATCTACTCTTATAGATCTTCCCAGAGTCTGTAATGAAAAACATATTTAACGTCAAGCAAAACGTGACCTGTACAGACACACTCAGTTACACATATGTCTATTTCAGGAAGAATTTTTACTATTTGTTGAATGAATATGTTTTTATGCCCCAATAAAACCTGACTAATTTAGAAATGAGAGTCATCAGTCTGAGTGTGTAATTCTTGACACCTGTGATAATTTTTATTTCTGTATTTTAGAATTCCATGCATGGATACAATGTTTTTTAAAATCACATCCACCTCTTTTGAACCTTGTTCTGTGTCCTTTTCTTAAATTTATGCCCTTTTCCTCTACAGTTATTATTGTCATTGATAGTTTTGTATATATCTTACTGAGTCCAATCAGTGTTGCCACATATGTGCCAATCGGGCTGACCACTTGGACATGGGTAATCTATCAGCAGGCTTTGTCTTTCAAGAAAACCAGCTCTCCTACCCTCACTGGCCTTCAACCACCTGTAGCTCACAAACTCTTAGCAAAATAGCTGTCTGCACCCGAATCCATTTTAATAGGCTCAAATATGCTGATGCTTTTTCATCCAGTTCTAAAAATTTCTTATATCAGAAATATAAAAAAAGCTTCCTTTTATTTTTCTTCTTAGACCAGTGCCACCCCAGTCTAGACGGGTTGACAGTACAAGGCCTACTTGTGCTCTGACATCCTGGGTTGAGAGTGAGAGGGTCTTTCATGCACAACAAAAATTTACTTATACAAATGTTTAAAATATAATGAATTAAAGAAGAAACCCTCCCGTGGTCTTGTCTCCCTAAGCTCCCGCCTCCACAGCTCACCGTCGATAGGCAGCTCACTGATCAGCTTCATCCGCTCCTTATCTGTCAGCTCAAGGCCCATTTTGCTCGTCATATCAGGAAATAGCCGCATGTCAACCTTCGGTCCTTTGAAAAATGTGAAATACTAGCATCTTAAGTATTATAGAATAATTATTTCAAGAAGCAAGGTAATGTTAGAGAAGGATATATTTTTTTAAAATCTTGCTTATATAGAATGCTGGGATGTATTTTAGGGTCTGGGAGTGAGTCAAAGGAGAGGGGAACACGTTTTATCTGAATGATTTCTAATTAGGATATCTGAGTCAGTTCATTTATGCATCTTACCAGAAAACACTGTATTTTGTCTTTCTTTATATATATTTTTTAAATAAATTGTATTATTTGCCCTTGACATAGATAATAGCAAAGTGTTTTATGGTTGTTACTTGATATAGTCTGGTTTGGGTGTTTATTAATAAAGCTTTAATAAATAATCCTGCCAGAATAAATGCCCTAGAAAGTCCACAGTGTTAATGTTCTCTACATTTAACCAACAAAAGGGCAAAAGGATAAAAACCACACATTTTACCAAAAAATTAAAAATTAAAACAAAACAGATTAGGACTAGACTATACTATTGCATAAAGTCTGAGGGTTTAGTTAACAAACAAGTTCTCACTCACCTGAAAACACGTTTAATCCCTTTAACAAGTTTTTCATTGCGACTCTTCCATGTACTGTAAGGAAAAATTCAAGTAAAGAAATGTATCGTGTGACTTGAAAATAGGAAGAGGAAAATATTTTAGCAATATGTCCAGTACTTCTGCAGCTTTTCCTTCTGTGTGAGAATGAGTCAGAATAAAGAAACAAAATGCTAGAAATTTAACAGTTTCAGCAATGCGGCTTCTTTTAGTTCTTCTACAGAACTCGAACCTTCCACATTCAAGGAGTAAGACTCAGAGGCATTTATGCTACATAACTTTTATTTAGATCAGATCACTAAAACAGAATTTTGATATGTTTTGTACTACTTAGTGATGTTTCAGTTTGGAGTTTACTAGCCATTTGCTCATGTCATAGGTCCTCAATCAGTATTTACCCATTTTTCTGGGCAGATTTACTAATTCTTCTGAAACATAAGTGATAACTGTGAGATGTCTTTGAGTGGGAGGATACTTACTGATCAATTAATATCTGGCCAATAAAAGTGACACCTCTGTCACAAGGTGTTTAAAGTATTTCCCCTAGTAGGTGTCAAGATTAATGTAGTCAGAATAATATTAGAGACTGGCCATGAGGGGGAAGAGATAAAGACAGAGGAAGAGAGGGAGGGAAGGAGGGGAGAGGAGAGAGACAGAACATGAGAGAATTATTGCTAGTCATTAATAAAAGGACAATAGCTCATCCCATGGAAGTGGTATAAGTCACATAAGAGGAATCTTAAAGCTCCAAGAAACATTTGAAAAAGTTTCATAAATAGCACATCAGCAGTAATCAGATCAACATACTGAAAACCTCGATGCTGAAACAGACACCTTCTGAAGAACAGATGATCAAGACTGTGATTAAGGGATAAGGATCATCGCACCAACAGATCTTCATAAGGACATAATGACAATACATAAGTTTATGGGATTGATAATTGTTTCTGTTGTAACAGTTAAACTGTGTCTGATTTTTTTTTTTTTTTTTTTTTTTTAGCTTAAATAGAAAGGGGAAGATGTAGAGGAGTTTTAATCCCACAACATGGCTGCTGTGATCATATCTAAAGACCTTCTAGGTCTGTGTGACCCAGCTAGAATATAGACACAACTTTAATCCCAAAAAATAGAGGTAAAGTTAGTTTGTAGAAGGAAGAACCATGTTTAAAAGTGACATTTAATGAAGGGCAGACAAAGTGATGAGTCAAAGAAAGATTTGACGGAATGAGTCGGAGATAGGATATATCTAACTTTCATGAGAGCAGACAGGAAGAATAAGCTACTTAAGAGCAGTACAGGGGAGCCGGGGGTACAGTAGGGCACAGTAGAGAGCGAATAGAGAAGACAGTACGGCAGAGTACAGTGGAGAGTTCAGCAGAGCAGGCGGTGCAGGAGAGAAAGGAGTAGAGCTGAGTAAATAGAGCTGAATTTGTGAGGTTCGACGAGGTTCAGAAGCAGAGCAATTCAGAAGCTGAGAGAAGCCAGTTTTAACCAGTCAGCATGGAGAGGGCTTTTAGCCAGGAGCTTTCCCTGCGGTTAACTTTCTCCTGCTTTGCTCTTTTGTGATGGAATTACTCTGTGATTTGATGCACTTAACTGCTGTCACTGTCCCAAGCAGAGGCGGCTGAGCCCAAGAATACAATGCTTAGAGCAGGGGGAGCAGCTCGGAGTGGAGTGATGCACCAGCAAGGCTGACATGACCCCTCTGCTGTGTTTGCCCTGTGCCAGCTCCCAGGTTTTGCCATGGCTTCGTGGCAAAAGAGGAATGTGTGCTCAACCTGTCTCTCCCAGTCCTTGTTCTGTTGTCTCAGAGGGTGGCATTATGTCTGGGCTAAGTGGGGTCAGAGCGTGTGGAAATGGCCACCTCAGCGGATGGCTGGGGCACTTACATCCTTCTACCCTCAGCATTCACTGCTTCTCACTGTCAATTTCTATGCAATTTAATTTTAATATTTTAATTGTGCTGTCACTCTCTGATGCCTTCTACTTGTTTTTTTCTTTCCTCTAGCTTTTCCCTTCCTAGTAGAATACCTAGATACACTGTTTACCATACAAGTGACAAAAATTTTATCATGAATGACAAAAAAAAAAAAAAAAAAAAAAGAGGCCATAACTTCCTTTCATATTTAAAAGAAATTCCAGTTATGCCTGATGAACTTTAGGGGTTGACTAACTGATACATGCACACACATTCCAAATTGTCCGACTGACTTAGAAAGGTCTCGAATGCTCACCATCAATAGGCATGTTGCACGTCAGATCCTTAAGTTCGGCATCAGTGAGCTTGTACCCCATATTTTTCAAAATGGAATTGATTTTATTGACATTGATCATCCCACCTAGGAAAATAGAGAGGAGTTAGTAAAATCTGACGGATTCTAATCCAAAGCTTTTCCTTTCAATGAAGGTTCCCAGGTTTAAAAAAAATTGATTGGGCAACAAAAAGATCAGTGATGGGTTCACAGTGGAACCAATGTCCTCAGTTTGACCCCGGCGCCGTGCCTGCAGAGCTCCCGCGGAGCAGCACAAAGTCTCACCAACTAAACTCTGTCAGAGTGAACTCAAAGTCAATGCTTTCCTTTCTTTCTGGAAGTGGGGATTGAACTCAGGACTCTACTCATACTATCCAAGAACTTTGCCATTGAGCTACAGGACTGGCTCTACTATTCGTTTTCAAATGGGCTGAGCCATCAATTTGATTTGTACTAGTAAAAAATTTCATCTTTTCACTAATGAGTAGTTCTGTTTTGTTTGCTTTGTAAGAGTATACGATTATCTCAACTCCTACCCAAACTGTCTGGATAATTTCCCCTCTGCTTCATTTTCTTATACAACTTTTTTTTCAACAAATAGGAATCAAATAAAAATAAATAAAAAACAAACACTCTAATGTAAAGATTCTTTGGTAACAAACATATTTATAAGGGAAGATTAAAATGTAGGCAAGTTAATGGGTCACCTCTGCATTTTATTATGTACTTTACTTACAATTAAGAGACTTCAGATCATCCATTAGCCTGTTCTTGTAGACTTTTTCATTGGCTACAAGAAAAATAAATCAGGTCACATACAAACCAACCATGTGGAGAGTCACTAAGGCAGCAAAAGTAATTATTTAAGGTAAGAGATATTAGTGACTTGTGGGGGAGATGGCTGTTCCCTTCCACCATGTGGGTCCTGGGGAAGGAACCCAGTTCACTACACTTGGTGGCAACTGCCACTGGCTAGCCAGGGAGGTCTGGGACCTGCCCGTCGCTACCCCTGCTCTTCCCATGGTGTTAAAGCTTTAGCACATGCTGCCCTGCCCTGCCCTGCCCTGCCCTGCCCTGCCCTGCCCTGCCCTGCCCTGCCCTGCCCTGCTTTTTATGTGAGTGCTAGGGATTTGAACTCAGGTTCTCATGCTAACACACTATCACGTCACTTTTCTATTGCTGGGATAAAACACTATGACCAAGGTAAGTCATAAAAGAAATAATTTACTTTGGAGCTCACAATTTTAGAGGGCTAGAGCCCATGGCCATCATGGGAAGGAGCATGGCGGCAGGTGGCAGGCATGGCGCCGAAGCAGTAGCTGACAGCTCATACCTTGAGACACAACGATCAGGTAGAGAGGGCTAACTGGCAATGGCATGGGTTTTTGAAACCTCAAAGTTCGCTCCCAGAGACATCCCCTAAAATAAAGCCAAACCCCCAATCCTTCCCAAAAAGTTCCACTTAGTAGGGACCAAGTATTCAAATATGAGCTTATGAGGCCATTTTATTTCAAATCACCACACACAGCGTTTTACATATCTCTCCAGTAAATGGATATAATTATTTTTAAGATGAAGTTGGATTATTCATGACTTTAAAATTAATGATTTTATCCTCTAGGAGTTTTCATACTGTGTACACTTAGATATTATATATGATGGTGCTTTTTTTTTTTTTTAGTTGAGTCTTTTTAAAAATATATTTTTTTAATTTTCAAAAAGTTATTTTATGTGTTTGGACATTTTGCCATTATGCATGCCTGGGAACCAAATGTGTGCTGGTGCCCACAGAGGCCAGAAGAGAATGTCAGATACCCTGGAACTGGAGTTACCAATGGTTACAGTTGCCATATGGGTAGTTAGTTCCCTGGAAGAGCAGCCAGTGCTCTTAACTGCTGAATCATCTCTCCAGTCCCAAACTTTACTTATTTTTATTTTATTTTATATGTGTGAGTATTTTGCCTGAACGTATGTATGTGTACCTGATGTCCAGGGAGATGTGAGGAGAACATTGGATTCCCAAATGTATGGATATGAGATGCCTTGTGTGTGTTAGGAACCAAAGCCACGTCCTGTACAGGAGTGGTACTGCTCTTACCCACTGGGCCAGCGCTCCAGACCCCTCCCAACCTTTTACGTTTTAAAAGTTATTTCTCTCTTCCTTCACTGTCAGCCTTCTTATGCAGTTCTCTCTCTCTCTCTCTCTCTCTCTCTCTCTCTCTCTCTCTCTCTCT
>OU015746.1:16165573-16214755 GCA_907169655.1 Acomys percivali
CTCTCTCTCTCTCTCTCTCTCTCTCTCTCTCTCTCTCTCTCTCTCTCCTTACCTATCATCTATCTATCTGTATACCTATCTATTTGCCTGTAATTACGTCATGAAATAACTTTAGAAAGATTTTATATACATTCTCAGAAGCAATAAAAATGTATATTACAATCAAGACTCCATTCGTATTTTACAACACTTACCAGTGATGGGCAGCTGTTCTAGCAGTGCTTTGCATTCCTTGTTTGTAAGAGTTATTCCCATTTCCTTTAGGACATTTGTTATATCACGAGTATCAACGTCTCCTCCTTCGACATCGTAGAAACAAGCATATGTTAGTGCCAAGAAAGCTCTCCTACCTCCAAACACATGCTGAGGCCTCTTCAGTTACAATAGCTGTATGACTCACACAAGTATTCCAAGTGCTCATAATTCTCATGAGTTGGAACAGGAATATAATTTTCACTGAATGTAATAATAGTCATAAAGATGCAGTTTACAACAGGTAGATTAGTATATTATGGGTAAAAAGTTGTATTAATTTATCAGAATCTTATTGTGGGTTTTTTTTTTACAGCTCATAGTTTATTTTCTTATTAACACAGAATTAGGTGAAAAGAACTCACAGAGCAGATGCTTATTAGGAGAGAAACAGTAAATTAATCACAAAGCTACTCAACCAGATTCCTCCAGGTATTCATGTTATTTCCTCATCATACATTGCACCTGCATACATTCTGAAGTGTGTGTGTTTTGTTTTGTTTTGTTTTGTTTTGTTTTGTACACATCTTGAGTGATTTTTCTTTTATTTTTAATTAATTTATTCTTGTTACATCTCTATGGTTATCCCATCCCTTGTATCCTCCCATTCTCCCCTCCCTCCCATTTTCCCCTTATTCCCCTCCCCTATGACTGTTCCTCAGAGGGATTACCTCCCTCTGTATATGCTCATAGGGTATCAAGTCTCTTCTCAGTGACCTGCTGTCCTTCCTCTGAGTGCCACTAGGTCTCCCCTGCCAGCGGACATAGTCAAATGTGAGGCACCAGAGTACTTGAGAAAGTCAAATCCCTCTCTCCACTCAAATGTGGAGACTGTCCTATCCATGGGCTAGATCAGGGTAGGGGTTTAAATTTTACCGCCTGTATTGTCCTTGGCTAGGGCCTTAGTTTTATTGTGTTGTTTTTATGAAAAATTTTATCTTTATGAAAATCTGTTTATAATTTTCTGTGCTAATTTAGATTTTAAAGTCTATCATAGTAAATATACCAGATGCAAAAGACTTTATCAGGAATTTGTATTGAAATAATGCTACATGACAATTGCAGGCAGTTCATCAACACAGGAGAAAGGGAACAAAGTAGGAAAATGGTTTGTAGAAACTAACCTGTAATAGCTTCGACTGTTTCTAGCACCTTGCCAAGATGAATCTTTCCATCAGCTACAAGAAAAAGCCATAGTTAGCACAAGACATTAAACATTAAGAATTGAAGCCTATCTCAACTTAATCTGAATCCATCAAAACTTCATGTACAATAAAGACAAGAATATATTCTATCTTTGGTGAAGTATTGACAAAAAAAGCATTTTGTATTTTTTATGTTCACAGAAATATTAAAATAATAGACTAATGAGGTTGGATGGGTCTCTGAATACTCATATTTCTGGTGCAAAACCCATATTCTTTCCAGCATTTATATTGTCAGTAAAGTTTTCACCATCTTCTCTCTCTCTCTTTCTCTCCTTGCCTTCTCTTCTCTCTCTCTCTCTCTCTCTCTCTCTCTCTCTCTCTCTCTCTCTCATGCAAGCACACACACGCACGTGCACACGCGCACACACACACACGCACACACACACACGCGCACACACACACACACACACACACACACACACACACACACACACACACACGGCTTGTTAATCAGGATCAAAACAGCTGCACAGGTTTGGGCTTGTTGCATCGGAACAAAGCTATCTTAAGGAAGGTTATGAAGACAGGGTCCCAATTAACTTGTACTAGTTAGATTTATTTATAGTCGGGTGATTTTTTTCTATACGTATATAGGTTGTCCCGAAATCACAGGGTGCACATATAGTTTAGGCAATTATTAATGAATTTCTACTCTTTCCTATCAGAAACTGCAACTTAATTTGTTTCCTCTCTATTTAGTCTATTGATTTTTATTCATTTATCAAGCATTTCATTCTCTCCCTATCTTCATCTACTATATCCTGTACTAGATAGAATACCTCTACTGTATTTAAAGGTGACACCTTTTTTTATTTTATTTATTTGTTTTAAAGCAAAAACAAAGTTTACTCTTGTTAAAATAAAATAAATAGGTTGCCATTACTCCATGATAGTTTCTGAACTCAGAATCCTTACACAAGTAAGCTGAAACTTAAAGGTATTCCATTTAACTGACAGATTTGGGAAGGAAAAAAAATCTAAAGAAAATACAAGTTAACCCAGTTGTTTACAGCTTTGAGCCATTAGTCACAGAGATCATACCAAAACAAGGCAGTTGCCTCACTAGAGCTAAGCGGGTAAATTAAGTGCCCCATATGGCTACCTCTGGCCTGGAGAGACTGAGGCAGGACAAGTTCAAGGCCAGCCTGGGCTGCTTAGTATGACTTCATCTCAGAAAAAAAACCTGTGTGCTGCTCACACTGCTGAAGTGGCTGGCTCTCTGAATCCTCTGAATGTCTGGTTCTGAGGAGTGGCCCAGGTTTTAATGTTCAAACTCAGTTGAATTTTTCTTTTCCTTTGTTTTTGTTTTTGTTTTTGTTTTTGTTTCCTATTTGGTTTTTCGAGTCAAGGTTTCTCTGTGTAGTCTTGAGTGTCCTGGACTTTCTTTGTAGACCAGGCTGGCCTCGAACTCACAATGATCCACCTGCCTCTGCCTCCCAAATGCTGGGATTAAAGGCGTGTGCCACCACGGCTGGCTGGAATTTTCTTTTAAATGCCCTAATACACATTGCTCTTAAATAGGGACTTGTTTCTCCCTTACCATTGAAAAACGACTTTTTATCCATAAAATATCACTATCTAATATTTACTCCTGCTCACAAGACCACAATGCCAGTCTCTAAAATCCACTGCGATGCACGCACTCACCTGTAAGTGGTAGGTTTTCTGTCAGACGCTCGTGTTCTTTATCTGTGAGTTCAATGCCCAGGCCTCCCAGAATGCTGTCTAGGTTACTGACTTTAACCATCCCTCCTTGGGAAAGGAACAAAAAAGAATTATGAAGGAAATAGCTAATGGTTCCAAAACATCCATATACTCAGGCCAAAAATTTTAATCTCATATTTTAGCACACCAAAAGTATAAACATACAATCTATTTGTATTAGCAGATACTCACTGAAATTTAGCTCAGCATATTGGCTTTAATACAGCCGCGCATCTACCATGGAAACGATGTGCTTCAAGTTATACAGCTTTGGTAAGCACCTGTCCAATAAGGTAAGATCATAGCAAGGACAGAGTTGTCTTCACGGGGCACAGAAGGAGAATACTGGGCAAGCCTTCCTCTAAAACAGGGTCACAGCAACACAGGACAGTGACAACTCTAGTTCCTGATAGTCAACTTCGCTTCGTTGGTTCAGTTTAAGATGAATAAAATAAAATTATAACCACTTTCTCCACCTGAATGTCACTGACTATACATTTATTATCACAAAATCCTGCAAGGAGCCTTGCTAGCTGGCATTACTTCAGGAGGCTGAACTGTTGGGCTGGCTGCGACCTGAGAGACACTTCTCCAGCCGTACACTAAGAGGCAAAACCTGAAAGCGTTTTCCCTTTCCTTCCTGTTCTCTGTAATCTATGGTATTGATGAATGATGCAAGGAAAGGAGTGAGGAAGCAGCTTAGCTACGACCCAGGCTTTCTTCTTCATTCTTTATTTGTTAATTGGCTTTAGGAAAAAATGATATAGTATAAAAATAATGAAAAAAAAATTTGATATGTGAAATAAGTTAGCAATCCTTCCAAAATGCTATTGGTGAATTCACAGAGAAATGGGTAATATTCCATTCTGTGTGTAATTAGATTTTTAAATCATTATTTGAGGGTTCAATAAAAATGTTCAAGAATGGACATCTTATAACGACATAATATGGATGATTATACCAAAGTACTGAGCATAGGAAATGAGAAATCTAAATATAGAGACACGCGCACAATTAAAGCCTATTGTCATAAATGCATGCGTTGACTTTCTAGCAGATTTTTCTGCCAATCACACTTCTTACAAACCTTTCATAGACTTCACTTCTTCCAACATTCTGTTCTGATACACCATTTTAGCATCTACAAGGAAAAAAAAAAGTGAAATTTATCTCCCAAGGGAAAGAAAGTTACACAGTTACTGAGCAGCTGGCTAGTTCCGGTAACTGAGAGTTTTAAGCTTTTTTAGAGAAATCTTCCCTAACATCCTATGAAATAAAAATTTTTTAAAAGTACATTTTCTTAGTGACAAATATATATATGGTGAGAAAACTGATGGGGAGATATGCAAAAACTCTCGCCGTTCCCTCTGCCTCATCTCCTGCCCGTGCTCTCCTCGGCTCTCCTTTCCCTCCTGTACTTGGGGCTTAGTACCCTGAGGGGGTCACACTGCAGCAATTACATCAATTCTGACGTACTGACGAGCTTGGTGACTCTTAGATTAAAGCTCTGTGGCAGAGGATGTAAAATTTCCTATTCGCTTTCTGCACTTTGTAGAAGGAATAATTGAAGGGACAAGTTTAGAAGAGCAAGCAGCATCCCCCAGGAACCTAGTCCCTTGATAGGCACGTGTGTGGCTCACCGTCTTTGGGGAGGGCTTGCCAGAGCTTCTCTTCTTCTCTTTCACTGAGCTCAACCCCCATGTCTCTCAGAACTGTTCCCAGATCGCTGGCATCAACCTTTTCCCCTTTTGAAAAACAGTAACATTAGTATCTGGCCATTTGGAGAATAATCTAATCATGTCTCGTCTTAAAACTCTCATGTGCTCTATCTCATCAACCTCAAGTAGTAAATTGGAAAAAAATCACCTTCAATTACAAAGAATTATGGGGAAACCACAGGCAGAAGTATTGTCTTTTAATTTTAGAAATTGGATGCTCTCTTAGTGATATTTGTGGGTGGCTAAAACAGCTGACCAGTGCATTTGGGGGAAAAAAAAAAAGAGTCCTTAGCAAATTAGAATGGGATATTTGTAATTCTGGAAGGAGAAATCAATAGAGGGATTCTTAATTATCGATCATTGTTTTCACAGTGGCACTGAGATGTGGATGCCAAAAAACATGTTTTTAGCTTGATATTTACTATGTCCATCAAGACGAGGGTTATTTGAATCCTGGTAAAGTGGATGATCTTATTGATTTATGAAAAATAGCTCCTTCAAATTTCTTTTCAAAAATAAAACACTTAAATTTTATTATTAAATCTAAGACAGAGCCCAAATAAAATTTTAGAGCATCTATTAGTCAAAACACACATAAAGCAACATATGCCAATTGGATACCTTGAGAAATTATTTTTAACATCAACACACATCAATTGAATACTCACCAGTATAAGCTTTCAATGAACCTAGTAAGTTTCTCAGTTCAACCTTCTCATCACCTGTGAAGAAAACATATATAAAAGCCAGGCTGTGGTGAGGCACCTCTTAAATTTGCCAGCACTCAGGAGGCAGAGGCAAGTGGATCGTGAGTTCAAGGCCAGCCTGTTCTATAGAACGAGTTCCAGGACAGCCAAGGCTACACAGAGAAACCATGTCTTGGAAAGAACAAAAAAACACAAAAGAAAAAAATATATATCTAATATAGATATGCATATGACACTAGAGTATGAGATGAAGATAGTATTTATAGACTCTGTAATTTTATCCTATGTTTTTCCATCTTGTGAACTAGAAACCTTGTGTCATGATCACCAGAGCATGATCTATTATGGGATGGGAAATTTTACTTGCAACAGTCAGGGGTGACTTACAGTATTAAATTACCTTCTCCCATAGTAGCTCCTTGATACTTCCATGCCTCAGAAAACTCTTTATTCTGTCAACACTGTTCACCTCAAGACAAGCACCAGGATTTACAAATTGAATGTGCTAAAATAATAATGTTTCAGTTTGTATTTTAAAAGTATATCTTATGCAATGAGTTGGTATTTTATGTCTTCAGTTTCTTATTCTTTTGTCAAGCAGAAGTAAATAATCACTCTAATGATTAATAAACTTTACACAGGGCTAGAGAAATAGTTCAAAGGTTAAGAGCACTGGTTGCTCTTCCAGAGGTCCTGAGTTCAATTCCCAGCAACCACATGGTGACTCACAACCACAGAGATCTGGTGCCCTCTTCTGGAGTGCAGGCATGTATGCAGGCAGAACACTATACATAATAAATAAATAAATAAATAAATAAATAAATCTTTAAAATAAATAAACTTTACACAGGAGAAACTCAATATCTACTTGAAAAACCAATTTTAAAATAATTGTAATGGGAGCATGTTGCACAGCTAGAATTTGTTCAGAAACTTAAGGCAAATTAAAATCTCAGATGTTTCTTCCTTCATTGCATAAGAAATGACTAAGAAGTGTTCTCTGTTGTTTGTCGAAAAATATAATTTTCTGTTTTCCTAATTGCAAATAAAAACATTTAAACACATGTTTCATGTAATTGAGAAACTGATAATTAAGACTGTTAACTCAAACATGTCCCTAATAATCTGGGAATTTACTTAGCATCCTATTGACAACCGAGAGTGACCAGAAGAAAGTATCAATTGCCACTAAATCTCTTAGAACATTTGTTCCTTGTTTTCTTCTTTAACTAAAAGGTAAACAGGCTATCATTAATTTTTGAAAGACTGATATGCAGATAATTCACATATTACACAGCTGGATTTTATGGTATGTGAATTATACTTAAGTAGTTGTGAGTTTTTAGTGTGCAGAGCCAGGCAACCATGACCGCGATCTAGGAACCCTTTCATCACCTTGAGCCTCACACGCATTGGTCTGAAGCTACCATGTTACCCTATTTCTTCTGTTACCAATTCTTGACACTTCACATGCACTGAGTAATACAAAATGTGCTTTTTTATAAATTGCTTTTTAAATTTATTTGTTAATCAATTTCTTTAAACTATTGCATCTCAACATCAATTCAGCTTTAACTGTGTTTCAGAATTTGCTCCAAGTTGTTAAAGAGGGTGATTGACAATATGGCCAAAGGCTCACGAGGTTTGGGCTGGGAGCGGGGCATTCCACAGCTGTATAATTAGGAAGCATTCCGAATAATATATCTTAAATGTCGGAAGACCGTTTTGAGCTGCTATTTTCTATTTCCAGCCTTAACTTTCCTCCTGACTTTCTTAGGCTTCTTTCTCCAGTTTTTGATGATTGATTGGTTATTTATTTATTTATTTATTTATTTATTTATTTATTTATTTATTTTTAGTCCTGGTAACAGTTCTATTCACTCCTTTAGCTTTCCCTTGGATCTAAAATTAAAGAAGTTACTAGCATATGTTAATAAAATAATAAGAAAGACTATCACTTTATTTTACTCTGAGTTCAATGGCTGTTTTTATACATGCCATCTTCTTAATGGAAAAACTCTTTTCTCAGAGTTCACTGCACAGACGTGCACGTTCTTCTCACATGTGTCTAGTTCACTCAGTAGGATTTACACGCTCACCATCAATAGGCAGTTTCTCTATCAAATCTTCTTTCTCCATTTTTGAGAGTTTCATCTCCATGTTTTGCAAAATTGTGTCTATGTTAGCAACATCCACGGTCCCACCTTAGGAAAAAGAGAGGAATATAAAAATAATTTGGATAACCTCAAAATACAACACAAGCTACAAATTACTGCCATGGTGTGTCAGTTTAAAGCCCATTGCAGTATGGCTAATTGTACAAAGACCACCAAGGTGAACAGGAACTTTGCCCTGAAACCCTCCTAGGATATTGGGATCAATTGATATAACTAATTTCCAAAGTTTACACTATACATCCTTACAGAAATGAGAAAGTGAAAGTCACATACATGTGGGCAACAGGAGGATTTATTCTTGCTTCCAGTCCAGAAAAGAGCATATGGTCCTTTCCTCAGAGTACCTCAGAGTAAGTTAACCTAAGAATTTTGAACCATTCTTCTGATATTTTTGCCAAATTAAAAAATATTACAGGTGTACAAAATCTTCATGGTGATATGATTAGCATCTATGTCACCCAATCAGCTTTAGGTTGTTTCAAAGTTTTTTGTTATAGGAAACAGAATTGATGGCCCAATAGACAAGCGCTCACCTCTCTCCCCAACACACACACACACACACACACACACACATACACACACACACACACACACACACACACACTTTGGTCTAACAGCTGGAGAGAAAATTAGGCATATATTTAATTTTCTGTAGCTTTATCTGGTACTCTTTAAAAGTGATGAGTCAGTTCACATTCTAGAGATACATAGAGTTTCCAGGGTTTGCTATCACAGCCTGGGCACTGTTTGGTTTTTATGCTTATTCAGAACCCAACACATGTGTGTGATAGTTTACTGCTTTACCTAGGTTTTCCCAGTTGCTGGTGACATAAAGTGTTTTGGTTTTTGTTTTGTTTTGTTTTGTTTTTGTTTTCATTTTTCAAGATAGGGTTTCTTTGTGTAGCCTTCGTAGCCTAGACTTGCTTTATAGACCAGGCTGGCCTCAAACGCACAACGATCCACCTGTCTCTGCCTCCTGAGTGCTGGGATTATAGGTGCACACCACCACACCTGGCTATAAAGTGTTTTTTTGTTGTTGTTGTTTTTTTTTTGTTTTTTTATAATACTGGCTGATCAAATTTCTACTACTGTATTTGACCAGTTTAACACTTGGTTTTGATTTGTTCTTGCTGATTTGCGTGTGTACTCTATATTCTACATACTCATATTCATCTGTTTTTAAAATAACCAATGTATCAAAACTAGGAAAAAAGTTTCTTATTTTCAGGTGTGGTGTTTTAGGTTCTCCATACTGATTTCCAGAGTGGCTGTACCAATCAGCATTCCCACCAGTAGTGAATGCAGCCCCTTTTCACCCATAATCACTGGTCTTGTTAGCTGTTTCGTTGATCTTAGGCATCTGACTATGGTGAAATGAAATCTCTAGGTTGTTTTAATTTGCATTTGCCTAATTGCTAAGGACGATGAACATTTTTTAGAGTATTTCATGGCTTCTTGCATTTCTTCTATTGAAAACTCTCTGTTCAGATCTATACTCATTTAAAAAATCAGATCATTTGCTCTCTTGATTCTTGTATTTTGAGTTCTTTATATTTCTAGATAGTATAGTGGTGCTCATATCTTAGTAGTAACCAACAGTTGTCTAATTAGACATAAGGCCCAATAAATAGAAAGAAATATGCCTGGTGCTAGAAAACTAGCCAACTGCTTAGACTAGTAAGGCATGCTTCTTAGAGGGAAGAGAGACCAGTATAATTCCTGACTGTGTTCTAAACGTACCCTTGTAAACATAGAGAAAAGCATAGCTTTGAGTCTTTGTCAAGCAAGCTTCTCTTTACATCAAACAGAGACCATTACAGAAAGACACAAGAGGTGTGGAAACCAGTAAGTGCTGTGATGCTCAGCCCAGTGGATGTATCTACAACTCAGCTCCTGCATCAGCTCAAGGGACACTCAGAAGACATGGCGGAAGAGCTAGGCACTCTGTGTTTGGCCATGAGCAGATCTTATCAACTGACGACGAGGCTAGAGTTTGAGAGCTTTGAGGGCAGAGGGAGATGAAACTCTGGAACACTTTATCTGTCGCTTGCTGCTCAGAACTCTGACGCTTAGGAGCGGACTGGATGCCCACATCCAGTGGGACCCCTATCGGAAGGAGGATTTGAACGCATGAAGACGGGTTCTCCACCTGGTACCAGCCTCAGTGCTGTGATGGCTTCCAGGATTCCCAGTTAAAGCACTAGCTTTCTTTCATCTTGGGAGTCTCAGGAGGGTGAGAGAACTCAGGCAATCTACAGAACGCAAGGCTAAGTGTGGCCAGCAGGGGTTCCCAATACACAAAGAAACAAAGACTACTGTGGTGAAGACCGCTCTGGTGGATGGCAGACACTTGTTCAGTGCAGACTTGTCAAGCGCATAAGCCCTGGGGGAAATGGAGCCTTCAGGTTTAATTGCTCCCTCCTTTTCTTGCGCACTGGGTGTTGGTCTCTAACTCCTGAGGCACAGGGGAAGGTGCTTGAGCATTTCCTGCCTAATGTTTTGGTTTGGTTTGGTTTGGTTTTTTGGTACCATTTACTTCCTCCCCCTCACACCCTCACCCCCCCCCACGACTCCTCACTCTTTTTGTTACTACATAAGCAGGTTCTTACTTTATTGCATTTTGATATGCTTTTTGTTATTCTTCAAATATTCTTGTAGTTAAGTTTATGTACTTTATTTTTTTAATTTGGATTTTTTCTTTTTCCTCGTTTCTAGCTTCTTTCCTTTTCCAAACTGTCTCCACCAGTGTTTCTTCCTTCCTTCTGCTCTGCATTTAGTTTTACCTTGCTTTTTTGCTATTTTCATGTTGTGTGTGATTTTGTGTGTGTGTGTGTGTGTGCATGTGTAGGTTTATCTATGTGTGTGTGCGGGTCACAAAACTAAAAAAGGAGGGAGGAGGAAAAGATCTTAAGCTGGATGGAAGTAGAGCTGGTAATGGAGCACATGTGATAAGGAAGCTGAGAGGGGGAGTGGCCAGAGGGAAGGAAGGGGCCAGATGGGTAGGAGAAGAGGGCACAAGCGCTCGCAACCGGAAGGAAAGAAAGGAAACAAAGCACGATGGCGGCGTACATGCATAAAGATGCTTTGTCGTACGTAACCCACGACTTTGTACAGTTTCCTTTAAAAATTAATTTTAAATCATCTTGTATGAAAAGAATGGATCAAGAGTAAGTTTGGTAAAATATACATGGAAACTATGTTCGTAAAAATAGCCTTATGTATGTACTGGCAGGGTTCTAAATGTAGGGAATTCAGCGCACGCTTCGCGTTCACGAGCCTTTTCGCGGTCACTTACTTTTAGAGGCAAGCACGCCATCCAGCAGCCTGTTCTGGTAGACCTTCCCACGCCCTGTAGGGACAGAAGTCAGGTCACACGAGATGGTGAAACAGGGGCGACTACAGCCTTAACTTCATGATTTACCCAGGAAAGGTCTACCATTTATTTGCAAAATATGAAGAACAATACAAACTTGGAAACGTTCTAAATAAGGCTTCGTAGCTCCTGGGAGAATAACTACAAGCGTTCTACCCCGATAAAATAAAACAGTGTCTTAGTTCTTCCCTGTTCGCTCTTCGATTTCTCCTTTTTTTTCCCTAGAACTTTCTCAACCACTCACCTTTACCTATAAACCTGTAGAATATTGAAGATATTCTTTCACTGGAATAAAAAAATAAAAATAGACACATCCTTTTTCTAATATTAGATAAATGACTAAAGATGCAGCACAGCCGGGATTTCTTTCTAAGGCGTGGGACTGCATGGCAGCATCTAAGCTCTTCCTTCCTTTCTTCCTTCCTTCCTTCCTTCCTTCCTTCCTTCCTCCTTTCCTTTTTTCTTTCCTTCTTTCCTTCCTTCCTCCTTTCTTCCTTGCTTCCTCCTTCCTTCTTTCCTTCCTTTCTTTTATACTTTTCAAATATAAATGGTCATGAAAGTTTTTAAAAAATTAAACTTGTAGTTCCCCCCACCCCAGCACACAGACTGCACACAACCTTCCAGTACCATGAAAGCGGCCAACAGGAAGAGAGTGTCCTGTAACCAAGGAATAAACAAAAACATAAAACTATTCCCACAGGCTCCGAAGAGAAACTCCCCGGCGGCCCTAGCAGAGCTCACCATCAACAGGCAACGAGTCCTGCAGGGATTTGAGCTCCTCATCTGTCATCTTGATCCCCATGTCACTCAGAACCTCCTTCATTTTGTCACTGTGGATCTTTCCTCCTTTGAAAACATAAAATCACTCACATTAGAGAACAATCATTTCACAAAATGGTGGGGAAAATTCACTTCCTGATAATGCATCATCCTCTAAGCAGAAAATGTAAATGCAAAGAGAAAAACAATTGTCTATACAGAACTATAGGGAATCACGAACACAATATATCTCTTAATACTTATAAATAGTCTTCGGCTGTGGTAGTGGTACACTGAGAAGGTACAGGCAAGAGGATTAAGAGTTCAAGGCTTGCCTCAGCTGCACAGGGAGTCTGAGGATAGCCTAAGCTACATGAAACCCTGCCTCAAAAAAACAAAAACAAACAAACAAAAAGCTACAAGGAACTTTCATTCCTTGATTCAACTTTTCCACAAAGAAAAGCAATTTGTTTGTCCAATTAGCTGACGTAGTAAGTTGCAGATGGGATATTTCTATATTTCCTCATCATTGACCATATTTATTATCTTTTGATCTGAAAAACATAACTTTCACTTTATAATGATAACTTTAACTGATCCTACACAAGGTTAATTTTCCAACTTACCATTTTTAAATGAGTAGTCTTTGGTACTTTCTTACTCAAACATTCATACTAACATAGAATTCTGACTGAGTTGTTAAAGGTCTGAACACTTGTGGAGTGTTTTAGCACATAAGGTGGAAAGCCGGGATGTGCATAATTGTATCATGAGAAAGCATCATTTAAAACTATAAATACAGAGACTTCAGTTGAGATAATCTACTCAGAGAGTCTCTGCAACTACTGCAAAAGCAGTGGAGTAGAGAACACTGTGGGCCGTCCCTCCACAGACACTCTCCAAGGTGAGGACACGAGGAGAGCGCCTTCAGTTACGTCCCAACTCTAGAGAAGAGCACGTGTTCAGAGACTCAGCAAACGCTGACCGAGGGAGAGAGCCGTGGACAAAAAGGTGATGCAGAAACAAGGGTGACCTTCATGTCTGTTAAGCCAGCCTTCCTCTTCAACTATTTCACCCATTTCAGTCAGCAAAGACAGTGAAAGAGCATCTCACCTGTAAAAGCCTTTACTTTATCCAAAAACTTTTCTGTTTCCACTTCCCCATGACCTGTAAGAAAATGCATACATAATGACCATTTAGAAATTTGAAACACTAAAGAAATTCAATAGCATGTATTAGCAACTGAATTTTACCTATGTCCTCCCCAGTGAACACAAGACACAGGAAGTAAACTGACTACAAATATGCTTCTTAAAACATTGGATTTGATGTTGAGTAAAATACTTATGACATTAAAGCCAATTTCTCGTTTTTAATAGCTGAGTAGTATTCCATAGTGTAAATATACCACAGTTTCTTTATCCATTCTTCTACTGAGGGACACGTAGGTTGTTTCCATGTTCTGGCTATTATGAATAAGGCAGCTATGAATGGTTGAGCATATGTCCCTGTTGTGTGGTAGTGCATCTTCTGGGTATATTCCAAGGAGTGGAATAGCTGGGTCTTGAGGAAGCCCTATTCCCATTTTTCTGAGAAAGCGCCAGATAGATTTCCAAAGTGGTTGTACTAGTTTGCATTCCCACCAGCAATGAAGGAGTGTTCCTCTCTCTCCACATCCTCGCCAGCATGTGGTGTCAGTTGAGTTATTGATCTTAGCCATTCTGATGGGTGTAAGATGGAATCTCAGTGTCGTTTTGATTTGCATTTCTCTGATGACTAAGGAGGTCAAGCATTTCTTTAAGTGTTTTTCCAATTTGTGGACAAATGGATTGAACTAGAAATTATCATAATGAGTGAGTTCATCCAGAAGCAAAAAGAGTCAAATGGTATATACTCACTTATATCGAGACACTAGTCCAAGGGGTACGCCCCCATGAAAAACTTTACCTACCAGGAAAGTGGGTCAGAGGGGAGAAAATCCTATTGAGACTTTAGGGGTGAGAAGCCTGGGAGAATGAGGAAATAGAAGGATCCAGAGGGTCCTGGAAAACTACAGGCGGGTCTGGGCCCTGGGGTCCTCCTCAAACTATGGCACCAGCCAAGGAAAATATAGGCAGTAAACTTCAAACCCCTACCCAGTCTAGCCGATGGACAGGACATTCTCCACCGTTAAGTGGAGAAGGGGATCTGACTTTCACATAAACTCTGGTGCCCCATATCGGACCATGTCCCTTGGATGGGGAGGCCTGGTGGCACTCAGAGGAAAGATAATAAGTCACCAAGAAGAGACTCGATACCCTAGGAGCATATACAGGGGGAGGAGGTCCCCCTCAGTCACAGACATAGGGGAAGGGAGTAGAGGGGGAAGCGGGAGGGAGGAAAGAAAGGGAGGATACAAGGGATGGGCTAACAATTGAGATGTAATATGAATAAATTAATAAAAAAATTTTTAAAAAGCCAATTTCTCAACTCCAATGAGTTGGCATATGTTTTCACAATACACAGTTCATGAAAATTTATAAAAATCATCAATTAAAAGATATTAACATGAACTACACTAAAGAAAAGAATGATGTTACAAGTGGATGTCCTTGAAATATCATTTGTTATATTTTGCCAAGAAGAATACCTAAAGTTACTTGAAATATTTTTAATTTTTTGTAATTTTAAGTGATATATTATAGCATTATTTAAGACACTTATTGTATAAAATATTTCCAAATGCAGATTGTAATTACTTCAGTCAATATTTACTGAGGTAGTTAAGGTGTGAGATGACTGTTACAAGTAAAATTATAGTATTTGTATACATGGTCTATGCATATGCCAGTGACAGAAATACATGTTAAACAAAAATGTAATATCATATACAAATGCATAGATTGCTCATATGGTGGCTAAACCTGGACCAGAGAGATTCTTTCTATTCCTTCTGGTCCTACTGAGGCCGAATATTCCACAAGTTATCTCTATAGCAAATCCAACTAGGTCAGGAAAGTGAAAAAATATGTTTCATTGAGCCACTGGTAGTTTTCAGAAGCAAATAGGGAAGACTATAGTACGTGCCCAGCTACTTAACATGAACATATGTCTGGACAGGATACATTAGGATAGATGTGGCCTTCTCCAGTACACTTACATCTCTTTGATGTGTTAAGTTTTACCACAAATGTGAACTTCAAGTCTTTCTATGCATCTGACTTCATTGTAGATCTACGTCTGAGCGGTAGCATTTGAGGAGGCTTCATTCCAAACACTTCCTTTCACACAATACCAAAGTCAGCACCTCAAGTGATCGCATTACCAAGGAACAGTGTATTTAAAACTGAACTGTTGACTTAAAAGGCACCCACATGCTACACGTCCATTGTTGTCTGACAATCTTAAAGTTGACTTTAAATTGTTAAAAATGAATTCGAATCAATGGCGAGGCTAGAGGATGTTTCCATGTAGTGGATGTATTTTTGCCCTCATAATTCCATTCACATTGACAATATAAGAAAGACCGACTCCATCATAATTTCAGGCAGACCTGTGAGCCTAAAATTATGTTCTGTTTTAGAATTTGATGGTAGCACATCTAAACGTTTTTCTAGTGGTTGTATCATGCATTGCAAGAGAAGGAAATAATTAAATGAGACGCAGTCTGTCTGGTAGGTTGAAAATAAAAATTAAAGAATGAATAAACAAAAGCACATTTAAAGGAACACTCCATACCCTGTACAGTGACAGACTTAGATGAAACTTTAACAACACGGGCAAGCACTGGTGGCTCTAATGTCACAAGCTAGTTGGCTCATGTTTTGTGGAGACAGCCCCACTGAAAAGCTCTCGGGTTTAACATATTTAGCTTGTATTTATTTGACTCTGTAGTTTTTTTTTACACCTAAACTCAACTAAATTTAAGAGCTTATCTCTAGCTCACCAAAGGAGATCAGGAGACGGGGAACGTAGGCTTTGGGCTGTGGAGTTTTGTTTAGGGATGTGATAGCACAGACTGAAACACAAACAGGAATGGCCGTGCTATTCATTCAGGCCTGAACTCATGTGAGATGCTCAGAGAACCTTGCCCACCTCGTGTAGGAAGTGAGTCCTACCGTCGCCAATGTCTCCTTAACCCTTCTGTCTCTTAGATGCCCCTGAAAATGATGATGGGGACTCAGAGTAAAAATGCTCCTTAAAAATCCTTCCCTCTTAGCTATGCTTCCTCTCTATTTGCCACCCCTTGTTTTACTTGACCAGAAGCCCCTCGGTCCTCTGTATGCCCTTCCCTTTTCTCCTACAGCATCACGTCTCTCAGATTCTGCACAGTTTAGTAGTGATGTCACCACACTATCACATGAAATAAAAATAACGTTAAAGAAAAGGTCAAGAGTCAAAACCACATTCACTTTCAGATTAATTTGATCTTTCGTATTTTGGGTCTTCTTAATATCAACTACCAGTGTTCAAAGAGCCCTTTATAGAAGCACATGTTCTCGGAAAATCTAAGTCTATTTTAAATGCTTACCATCAACTGGCAGGCTTTGTAGCAGATCCCTCATTTCCTGTTCTTCAAGGTTGATTCCCACACTTTTTAAAAGAGTATCCATATTTTTGGAATCAGGAGTCCATTCTTGGGGGGAAGAGAGAATATGAGGAAAACTACAGATGCTGCAATGCAACTATTAATACCACTGTGCATCATCATCATCATCATCATCCTCATCATCATCAATTTTGTGAGGAAGATCAAACCCTAACCCAGCCTGTTGATACAGAGGGGGCAGGACCAACACTGGTGTTGGGATTAGGACTGAAATGCTCCACCTGCTTGAGCGACTGACACATCACTACAACAAAGGGTAAAGTAAGTCAGCCGGCAGAGAGGATGGGTACAGCTTAATTTGGTTTTCTGACCTTCCAGATTAGACACCTCTACTGCTAATTAAAGTCCATTCTCAAGTTCTGCTTCCAATTATGCTGATTAGAATGACCATCCTGCTGACACGACTGCAGTATTGGATCAAAGCACTTGCTTCTGAGTAACAAAGAGTGAACAAAGGGGCAGGAGCTACCATTCCCCAAATCTAACAGAAAGGAAAGAGCAGCAGCAATGTCTTCTGAGGACATTTTCTGAATCTCAGTTTGGTCACTGATGCTGATGGTCTCGTGAAGCGATGTGAGCAAAACCAAAGATGGAGAGCTGACTCCTGCAGTCTTAAATCTTAGCAGTATGAGTCCCAAACATGCACAGTAGAAAGCCATGCTTCCAGAGTACCAGAGTATTTGTACAATTACTATTCATAAAAGGAGGGATCATAATAATGAAAACACGGATGTATCTTATACAGGGTTGGTGTAACACTACAGATAGTGGGATATATACAGTTTAATTTAATTTATACTGTTGAAAAAGAAAGACAACACCTATAGTATCGATGGTGCTTATGTACCTGGTTCACGACCACAAGAGTGAGAACAAGATGTGGCTGATGCTCGGCTGCAGTCGGAAGACCTGTGGGAGCTGGCGAAGCATTGCTTTTGGATACACGTTTTTCACTTTATTACTGTGTCTATGTATATAGTTGTATGACTGAGAAATGAGTTGTTCTTTTTTGTTGTTTGCTTTCTGTCATTGCTGTATTTATTTTTTGTTTTGTTTTGCTTTTGGAATAAGGTCTCCCTGTGTATTCCATGCTGGCCTGGAACTTGCTTTGTAGGCCAGGCTGCTTTACAGTTCAGAACTCTCATTGCAGAAGGAGCGAACCAGCTCTTACAAGGTCTCCTCTGAGAGCCACATGCTTGCCATGCATTATTGTATGCACCTACCCTACACCAACATACTTAAGAGACAAACCTAAAAAACCTTAAACTAAACAGAATTAGACATGCACTCTGTCTCTATTGCTGTTGTGTTTTGGAAGTAACAACAGTATAAAGAAATAACGGGGCTATGAAAAAGTGATAGATGGGTTTACTGAAAGAAAAAAATCTAATCAATTCTATTCCTTTATGCTTAAAAACACATTCACAAACTTTAGGAATTGAATTTGGATCCAAGAGCCCATATGAAAGCTACAACCCGGCCAGGTGGTGGTGGCGCATGGAGGCAGAGGCAGGTGGATCCCTGTGAGTTCGAGGCCAGCGTGGTTCTACAGTGGGAGTCCAGGACAGCCAAGGCTACACAGAGAAACCCTGTCTCAAAACCCCAACACCCCCCCAGAAAAAAGAAAGCAAGCTACAGCTTACTCCTATAACCTAAAAGCCGGTAGGCAGAGACCAGAAGATCCCAGGGGTCCACTGGACAGTCAGTCTTGTTGTGGAAGTTTTGGCTTATATGTAAACATGTTTCTGTTTTAATCCCAGGTGTGGGATATGGGGGCTACTCCAGTTTGTTCACAGCCTCCTGAGAGGACACGTGATGTTTGTCAGCTGTGGATGACCTCATGCCGGGTGTGTGTGTGTGTGTGGTTTTTGTCAATGGGGAAAAAAGCAGACCCAACTAGCGACTGGGGGCTCCGAGAAAGAAGAAGGCTGCTGGTGCTTCCCCGCTGCAGCTCCTGGTTGCTGCTGACACAGCTGGACGAGAAGTCAGAGATGTCCTGATGTGAGGATTGAACTTGCCCGAAGGAACCCAGCAACCCTGAACATCAGGAAGTAGCTGAGGAAAACTATGCCTCCTCTCCCCACTAACCTCTCTCTCCTACTTGGTATTGGAGTCTTGGAAGGGATTGGGGTGAAATAGGGTGAGAGATAGAAAGAACCCAAAATAAAAACAGCTGTTTAAAAGTATGCCAACACAGTCTGTCCAAATGAGCTTTAGGTTCAGTGAGAGACTATCTTATACCCACACAAACACACCACTTGGGGAGCACACTCGTCCCCATATATATATGCACACATACACTACACATAGACACTACCTAATTAGCTAACTAATTAATTTTAAAAAGAGTGCATTGGACAATTAGAATACAAAATAGGAAACCTAATGTCAGATCATTTTATAAACTTTGAAAGATCTGTTCACGTATCATTTAGAGATGGAAGGACTTACAATTTAATAAGTAGGATATAGTATGTAAAAACTCATATGGATCACTATTCATCTGTCTTTTCTTTGTGATTAACATCTATTATAAAGGTATTTGTTTTACTTTATCTTTAGTTATGTTTATGTGTGTGCCGGGTGGGGGTGGGGTGGGCTGGGGTGGGTGGAGTATGCACAAATGAGTGCAGTGCCTACGGAGGTCAGGAGGAGGTGGTGGATCCCTGGGAGTTACAGGTGATTTGTGCAGCACTAATGTAGGCGCTGGGAACTGAGCTTGCGTCCTCTGAAAGAGCAGTACTAGGTCTTAATAGCTAAAACCTCTGCAGGCCCTACACATTCACTTTTAAGAGACGTCACATCATCTATCAACCTGCTCCTAAAAATAGTTTCATTAGCTATAGAAACAGATTGTAAAAAGTGCTGGGTCCATTAGCTGGGTTGTACATCAAAAAAAAAAACAAAAACAAAAACAAAAAAAAAAACAAAAACACGATTCCAGAAGTTCAGACCTTGTAATTTCTTATAGAAAGGATTAAAGTTATGGTCGAATGGTTTGATACAGTAGGATGGGGAAAGGCTTGTCTCAGTCATTCTGCTGAGACAGGAGCATTCAAGGCTGGCATAGTGTGAGAGAAGAATCTATTTGCAAAAAAAAAAAAAATTTTAAGTAATATTACAGGAAAGAAGACTCCACAGTTCAGTCTGGCACTCTGCAGAAAACACTCCTACTCTATTCATAATTTTTTATTCTCTAAACTTCCAGTAAATTCTCATCCATTTTCATTTCTCATCTCAGTTCCTTTTTATTACCTTAAGGATAGTCTCTCATTGGATTGAAAGCTGAAGTAGAGCTGGGTGGTAGTGGTGACGCACACCTTTAATCCCAGCACTCGGGAGGCAGAGGCAGGTGGATATATGAGTTCGAGGCCAGCCTCATCTACAAATCAAGTTCTAGGACAACCAAAGCTACACAGACCCTGCCCTGAAAAAAAAAAAATCCCAACAAATTAAGAATAGACAATTCTTTGTTTGACTAGCAGCTTGATAGACTGTAAAGGCAAATTATTCACCAGCCAATGTAACGCCTAAGCTAGGGTTTTATTTATAAAACACAATTGTCGGCATAGTCTGAAAAGGTAGAAAACATTTACATTTCTCAATAGGTAAAGAATCTCCCCACAAAATGTACACAGCAGTAAGTGCTTGTAGGCGACACCATGGCATGAGGACTTACGGTCAGGCAGCTGACTTTTCAGGTGCTGGAGTTTTTCCTTATCCACGCGTTCTAACTCCACACTTTCTGGAACACTTTTCACATCTTCGATACCTAAATCTTTTGCTTCAGGGTTGTAAAAATAGGTGAGAATCTTGGGATTAATCACTGCAGTGTGTTGGGTGACTTCTCTTATGAACTGACTACTTTCTTTGGTCTGGCTTTACCAGCTAGATTTTTAACCCAGTTCACGGTATACATAAAATATAAGGCAGAGTCTGCATGAACTACTCCTGAGAATAAACACTTGTTAAAATGTTGTTATGGAGTGTTTGAAGACATTTGTTGTTGAAATGCAGATAATTAAAATGTCGACTCTAGACAATTAAACCCAGCATTTCCTGAGTAAGCTGCATGGTGGCAGGTGGAATCATTGAGCTTTTTTGTTTTGTTTTGCGGTTCTGGGAACTGAACACCAGTGTGCATGTGGTAAGCAAGAGCCCCGTCACTGAGCTGCACTAATGAATTTCTTACTAACCTACAACTGCTGTGACAGACTCCAACAAGTTTCTGAAAGAAATCGTTCCATGATCTGTCAAAAAAAAAAAAAAAAAAAGAGAGAGAAAGAAAACAATGACCATTGTTTACTTATAATGAGGAAGACTTTAAAAATGTGAAGTCACTAAACTTGAGGACTAAAGAGCAATCAGAATAGATGCATTTTGCTCACAGACAATCACAAGGGTTAAGAATTACTCTGGTAGGGGAGGGGCCTTTGCTCTCCAGGACAAGTCTGCTGTGAGAACTCAGGTAAGTGCCCAGGCTGCCCCTGAGTGAGCTTAGGGAGCGTCTCCACAACCCTCAGCCTCAGATCAACCTTCTCTCTGAAACAGTCACATGTCTCAGACAGGCATCTGTAGTAAAAAGATACATCTTATTTTTCTGCATTGTCCTAGTATTTTTCTCTAGGCAATTTCAACCTTCTCTTAGAATAGCTAGACCCACAAACATGATAATAGTTAAGAAAATAAGCATCTAAATTTCTCTTAAACCTTTCAAGTAGAAAGGGGAGGGTTTAAGAAACCACTCATTCCTCTCTTACTCATGTTGTCCATGCAATAGGAGGGATGGGTGGGAAAATAACATCTCTTTAATTTATTTGTTTTATTGTATGTATATGGGTGTTTTGTTTGCATGCATGTGTGTGCACCATGTGCACACAGTGCCTGAGGCAGTCGGAAGAGGGCACTGAATCTCCTGGAACTTTTTGGGGACCCTGTAGAAGAAACAGAAAAAAAAACCCTCTAGAACTCATAGAATATGGCCCACGGTTAGCATACCCACGAAGGGTGTGTTTCAGCAAGGCATAACTCCAAGAACTACGTGTCCTGAGGACTTCATGTTGTTATGGAGCATAGCTCTGCTTGTTACCTTTGTGGTCCTTATAATCCTCTTACTATGTGAATTGTGTGAGTGCTATAAGGGGGGCTCCCGGCCCCTCACTGGGCAGGATCATTGGCATACTCAGAAACAATGCTTGATCGCTCTCAGGCATTGCTGCTGGAGCAGATGAATGATTCAAGCACCACCCTCGAAAAGAAGCTGCAGACATAGATTGCTAACAATGACCATGACCCTTAGAATGAATTTGGAAAAAGTGATTGTTCAACAAGGTTATGTAAAGATGTTTTTGCTAGTGCTCTGATGTAAAAAAGTCTTGGGGAAAAATATATTATTTAGCAAAGTTAGGTAAAGATGTTTTTACTATTGGCTCTGATGCAGAAAATATCAGGGAGAAATTTGAAGTTAAGAGAAAGTACACTCTTAATAGTAAAGCTAGCAACTTTTTGAGGTTGACAAGCAAAGACAATACCCCCCCCCTTTTTTTTAGGCA
This sequence comes from Acomys percivali, assembly GCA_907169655.1. Classification (NCBI taxonomy): domain Eukaryota; kingdom Metazoa; phylum Chordata; class Mammalia; order Rodentia; family Muridae; genus Acomys; species Acomys percivali. Next base: position 16,187,612 of record OU015746.1, read on the forward strand.
AGGTCTCTCTGTGTAGCCATGACTGTCCTGGACTCACTTTGTAGACCAGGCTGGCCTCAAACTCACAGAGATCCACCTGCCTCTGCCTCCCGAGTGCTGGGATTAATGGCGTGCGCCACCACGCCCAGCTAGATGACAAATTTCTTATACTTATTATTGTCCTCAGCTTCCTGATATGATTTTAAAAATTATTAATGAGTTTATGAGCACTTTTAAGATTTAAAATAGAAATGGCTTATTCTTTTAAAATCTTTATAAAATTACTTTTCTTATTCTTTCTTTGTAACTACAAATTGCAGCCTGCCAGTAAAGAAAAACTAGCTGAGAAATTACCTTGCTTGCTTAATCTCTGTTAATATATAACAAGCTGCTTAGTTACAAATGTATGTGAGTTATTGGAAATGACTTGTTTTTCATGTTTGTTTCTCACCTATAATATGTAAAACATTTGATCATGTGAAGGTATTAAGCAATATGTTTTTCTTATGTATACTTATTGTAATAATTCACTTAACGAGAAATAGAATGTAAATACATTGTGGTTTTTGTACTGCTTGAAAGAGCTTGCTGTGGGGGAATTAAGAAAGTTGTTGGAATCTTGTTCCATCTACCAAAGTTGGAACCTGCTCTTCAGTATTTGTTACATCTACCAAGGTGTGTGTGTGTGTGTGTGTTTGTGTGTGTGTGTGTGTGTGTGTGTGTGTGTGTGTGTGTGTGTGTAAAGTAAGAGAAACTTGGAAGAAGAAGCTTGTTGAAACTTGTCTTATTTCATCATCTAGTGTAAGTGTGTATGTGTGCGATTCTTTTCCCTCCTTCTTTCCCTTTCTTTTTTAGACGCTTGCCACCATCAGTGAAAGCTGCCACTGTGGAACCTACGCCTTGCCTCAGTTATGCTATTTTATATCAGGGCAAGTCCTGGATAGCAACTGGAATTACAGGTGATTATGAGCTGCATGTGGGTGCTGGGACTTGAACCTAGGTCCTCTGGGAGAGCAGCCAGTGTTCTTAGCCACTGATCCATCTCTTCAGACCCAGAAGGATCATATCTAAAGACTGTTTACTTTTGACAATGTCTTCTCTCTTTTCTTGAAATTTTCTGGATTTAAATAGGTTCTATTTCTGTCCACCCTGCTGAGCATCCTCACAAGGTTTTCCCTAAATCTCCAGTCCAATAGTAGACACAATCATATTATCAATAGAGGTGAGTGGGACTACTGAAGTGTTATTTTTAACACTGAGAGAAGGAACTTACTATTGCCAAATGCTTATCTAAGTAATACCTTAGTGAAAATTAAGAATGTTAGAGAGTCTTGTGAAGGGGCTTCCACTATCAAGCGTTCACGAGCAATTAATGTTATCTTACCATCAAACTGCAGGTTCTGCTTAAGGTCACACAGTTGACCCTCTGAAAGCTTCACATTCATAGTTTGCAAAACGGATTCCAGTTCACGGACGTCGATACCCTTTTCTATAGAAAAGAGCATAAGCAAGCTTTAGTCACTGTCTCACTTAAAGGCCTTACAGTGATCTGAACACACGAACACTGAGCGCCAGTGAAGTCTGCCCAACTGCACCAGAAACATCAACCCAAGAACGACAGCCAGGCTATCATTCCTGACCTGGTTTTTGTCAGCTGACTGGCTGAGCACTGCTGAAGAATTCATAATTAACAAATCCAAGGCTTTTGAACGAGAAGTATCATTTATTTTTATTTCCTCAGTGTCCAGACTGTGTGTGTCAACCAATATTACAATGCATGCAAGTTTTTTATTTAATTTATTTTAAAGAGCCATCATGGTATCTAATTAATATCTTTCCTTCTACGATAGAACAAAAACAGCTTATGTGAAAAACTCCATTCAGATCTCTAGAAGAAATGTACATGTGGTATCAGAATACGGACAAGGTGACAGAGATCACAGTCTAACTATTAGAAAGTTGCACAAACATAAAACACATGGATCCTGAATTCATCCACCTTTAGGCCTCTTCTCACCTTCAATGGCTTCCACACTGTCAGTCAATTTCTTTTGGTAGTACTCTCGAACGTCTGGTAGAAGGCACAAATCAGGTTGCAAGTTATTTATTGAGTCATTCTAAAAACCATATTTCAGAATGATAGACAGTAAGGTTCGTCCTCAATATTTATGACACAGGGCGAGCAAACAGTACAATTATATAGAATGGAAGAGCCTTCAATGGGCCTCTCTACTTATTGTCTGTCTTATCTCTCTTAACATTCCTTCTATCTCTAACTTCTTTCATTTTTCCCCTTTAATTTATTGTCATTCACTTTTTTTTTTTTTTTTTTACTCTTCTCCAATTAATTCTAGAGATGCCCAGAACACAGGAACAGACAGGCTTTTTGGCTAATGACAGGGTCAGTGATTAACAGCAGATGGTCTGAAAATTTCTGCATAATGCTGCTGAACTTTCTTCTAAATGAGAACTATTTTTTAAAAAACTTATTCTAAAAAATTGGAAATCTTTTCTTTTTGAAAAATTCCTGGCAAGTATATGGCATTTTATATGAAAGTGATGAACATTCTCAGAGACCAGGTATAGCTATAAATCATCTTAAATGCTATGCAATTTAAAGTTCTTACCATCAACAGAAATATTTGTTAGGTCCATGCTAGGGATATTTCGAAAGTGCAGGATACTTTTTATATCAGTAACATCAATCTTTTCTCCTTCTGATGGCAGAAAACACAAATAAATGAGACTTTAACAAAAGACCTAAGAACTCTAAGCGCATAAAGGCTTTCACACTTACTGTCATCTGGATAATAAAAGCTGGCAAAGACCAACTTTGAAAATCAGGGGGTAAACTGAGTCAGGATGTAGTTCTGCAGCTACCTGATCACTCTGAAGATTTTCTCCAAGGGTAATTTTGCAGGCCAGAATTGATTGGCAAGTCCACTACATGATGGGCCACAGCTGAATTGCTGGCAGCTAGCTGGCAGGAGCTTACATCTCTTATGGTAAGTGTGGATTAGAGCTGATGGCTCTTAGTGGGGAGCTCCCACTGGTGGTGACAAGCGTCCAAAAAGGAAAAGAAAGAAGGAGAGGAAAAAAAAAAAGACCACATACACACCTGAGGATGAAGTAAGACAGACTCCAGCAGGTAGGTTCCAACAAGCTTCTTCTACAAGTTTCTATAACTTCACACACACACACACACACACACACACACACACACACACACACACACACACACGGTGTGAATGGAGCAAACTCCAAAGAGTCCCAAGCCAAACATACATACATACATACACATACATACACATACATATGCAAATATCTTTGTGGATGGAAAAGATTCTAACATCTCTAGCTACTGTGTATATACATATATATATATACATACATATACATATATACATAAAACATGTTTTTCTTAAGTTAATAATAAAAGGACAGAGAATCAATTTTAAAATGAGCAAGGGATCTGAGGAGCCATGTCTTCAAGAAGTTATACAAACAGCCTATAAACACATAAAGATACTCAACATGATTGGCACAAGGGACAAAATCAAAAAACCACCACGATATACCACCTTACACTTACTAGCACCCCTATAAGACAGACAATAAAGGGAACCAAAAGGGATGCAGAAATCATGGCCTTCACACGTCTGTGCAAGAGTGTAAATATGCAGCACACTTGGACACCATTGGAAAGTTAGCCAGACTTAACATTTGATTTAACAACTTCATGCCAAAGAGTAGTGAAGAGTTGTTCACACAACAACTATACACGGAAAATAAAAGCAACACCATAGACAAAACTGCAAATGGCCTAATTTTCCATCAATTGATAAATGTATAAAATCAATAGGAAATGTATCCACACAGGAAGATGATTTAGCAATAAGAAGGAATGGGGTACTTACACGTGCCACAATATGGACGAACCTATAAAATATACATTAATGAAATCAATCAATCAGGAAAGCCTATAATAGTTCAGACATATCCAGAATAGCCGACGATTACGGAGAGGAAGCAGACTTGTAGAGGCGGGTTCTTGAGAAGGGAAGGTGGTGTAGAAAAACAAGAGGCAATGGCTATAAGGTAACAGGTTTTTGTTTCCTTTTGTAGCTGATGAAAATGTTCTAAAAGTAGGTTGTAGTGGCAGTCATTCAGTAAACCAGACAGCTTAATTTATTATTGCCTCTTCGAAAGGACCGCGGTCTCTATAGGACTCACCTGCAAGGCCGTCTGTCAGCTTCTCTAGTTCTTTTTCTGAGAGTTTAATCTGCATCATCCCCAGAATGCTGTCCAGCTTGCTCACATCAATTTTTGTCCCTTAGAAAAGCAAGAGGAAGGGAAGGTACAAAAATTGGAATGTTAAAAAAAAAACAACCCACACTCTCTCCTAGCCTCTGCATATGCATATAAGCAAGTACACCTGTTTTACAATACATGCGCATACACTCACACGTGTTGGTACTGTTGTGTAGCAGTTTCCTCAGAATGGAGACACCTCTCCAGCAGTGAGGGGTAAGGTTCATCACACTTAAGAGGTAAACAAAGTGTTGTTTGTCTGGGAAAGCAGAAACTCCCAAGATTCTTGGTAGCTCCTAGTCAGCTTGGCAACTTCTAGGGGGCTGAGACTTAGACCATCTGAGTTCTGAGAGGGGATCGCTCAGCCTGTGCAGCCACCTACAGACTATGCAGAGAGCCCCAGGGTCACGGGGCTGTGCCAGGAGCAGTTTTTCAATGATGCAGTTGCTTTTTCCTTTTTTTGTGTTTTCGAGATGGGATTTCTCTGTTTTAGCTCTGTCTGTCCTGGAATTTGCTCTGTAGACCAGGCTGGTCTCAAACTCACAGAGCTCCACCTGCCTTTGTCTCCCAAGTGCTGGCATTAAAGGCGTGCACCACCACTCCCAGCTTGATGCAGTCACTTTCAAAAGTCATCCCCAGTCTGGACCCCTCATTCATACTCCTCTTAGTAACCTCCAGAAACCCATGGATTCAAGTCAGACCTAAGAGAAATCATTACTTTGGTCTGTCACAGGTTCCCTTTAGGGAGGGGGGTAAGTTTGTTGCACCAACACAACACACAGAGATGGATGACATAAAGTTTTAAAGATAGCATATTTTTTATTTTTTGAGGTGATGAATTTGTAGTCTTATACATTTTTTTTCATGATTTTATAAGCCCAACTTCAGGAAGACTCAATCCTAGAGTCAATGCTTACTAAGTGCAGCTTAAGCTCAGATCTTTGCATGCCTCTGCTGCGTGAGAGTCACGCTCATGCTTCTCAGAGGAGTGTGTAGCCACGTCATGTCGTCCTTAGAGGCCAAGTGGAGTAAGATTTTTAAAAAATGACTCCTAATTGTGACCTAGTTGTAGCAGATCACAGCTAAACAAGCATGTCAAACATTGGAACGGGGTTCAGTGGTAGAATTTGAATAAAAGGCTCTTTTCTAGACCAGCATGGCAACATTTTAAAGAAGACTGTTTAGCTGATCAGTGAAAGAGAACAATCGAGAGAGAAAACAATTTGCAGATTCTATACAGTCAGACTGAATTTTCTTTTCTGACATTGGTTTTGCCCTGTACTAATTTTTACTTATTATGCAGCTCTCCCATAGAGTTAGAATGGATTAAAAGAAGCATGAATGTGCCCTCTGGATACACTAGGAAGAAATTTTAATATATTATACCTTTCACTCATCATTAAGGGCCTTTGTATCAAACATACTAAACGTAGTGGGGTAAGTCTGTGGCATATAAGACACACAGTTTCACCTAATAATATGAAGGTTTAGTCAGGCATCACAGAAGCCACTATTTCACAGACAGAAAGGGCTCTCGCATGCTGAATTTTCTCCCATACCCCCTTTTCCCATTTAATCTCACTTTAAACGTTTGGGCTTTCAATGGATTAAAAAGAAAGAGCTACTGATTTCCTATTCTTTGACAACTGCACACACTATGCACTGAGTGTTGGGTATTTCATCCCCACCCCGACATTACCAGCCTCTTCTATAGAAACCTGTGGGCATAAGGCTGTTGCATATTTCAACTGCTGATTTCTGTACCCCCATATCTGGTTGCAATCCTTGTTCTTAGAATCTTTTGTCTCGATGTTGTGTAAACACTGCTCCCTAATTGTTCCCTGATGTGCCAATAAAGCATCGTACAGCCAATCACTGAGCAGGGGGGAGAACAGGGATGGACTTCCTGCCAGCCAGGGGAAGAGGAGTTAGAGGAAGAGGTAGGGGACTGAGTGACAGGAGAGGCCCAGGTGACATCAGGAGAGGAGCTGCAGCAGGGAAGGTTACAAAGTGCAGGTTTCTCTGGGATGATTGCTGGGAAGAAACCAGATTAGTTTAGAGGGTTAAGAATAGAGTAATAACTGCTCAGTTATTGTGTTGTGAAGCTTGTTATTAAACAAATATAAAAGAGTCTCAGTTATTTGTGTGATAGCTGGGGTAAAAGAGAAACTAAGAGAAATAGACACAGTTTTATAAGAAAAAATAACAGAAACCTTCTTCGTAACAACTCCCACTTTTACATTATTTTCCATGAGTGGGAGTTTACTTACCAGGACATGAGCAACTTACCAGGGACTTCACCAGTGAGAAAAATGACAGCCCCTCTCCCAGTACCCACAAACTACCCATAGATTCCCTTTAGTGAGGGGTGGGACCTCATGAGCCCCCACCCATGTATGTTGGAATAGTGGCAGGTCCAATCTTATAGAGGTAGCCCTCTGTATATAAGTGAGTTCACTTATACAATGAGTTAGGATCCATTAGTTCTCATTTATGGTGGGGTTTCTCAGACTAAAAGTATTCATTTCTTAGGATTTCTTAAGTAAAAGCAAATAATGCCTCCAAAAAGTTTCAAGTGATTTTCTGTTAAGTAGGAAATAGAGTTGTGTTGTAAAGGACTTGGGAAAACCAAGCCGGTACTGACTCTGATGAAGCGTTTCATAGTGTTGGGAGGTACTACAAAAGCTGCTGATGAAGACGCATTATCAACAGTCTGACCCAGCTGCAGATCCTTTACAGTGCAATAACTGATCCAGCTAGAAAGTGCCCAGTGGTACAACAGTGGCACTAAAACCTCAGGACAACCAGCAGCTGTCTGATTGGTCCTAGAGTCCATACAATATGAAGGGACTCGTGCCTGGTACTGTAGGCCTAGCCAAGAGTCTGTGGCTGGAGAGCTCTGAGGCTCCAGAGGAGAACATACCACAGCCATGTTAAAACCAGACCCCCACTCCAGCTTCCCTTAACTACGTATCCTTAGAACCATATGTCAGCACAGCTCTCACTCTCCCATCATGGAGGCTTCTTTTTAAAGCAGACAGAGTCTATTGCAAAGAACCATGGTGAATCCAAGGGCAGATGGTAAGGAACTGTTGAGTGGGGCATTGATGACACAATCGCCATGTTCCCGAGTGGAGCATTGATGACAAAATCCCCATGTATCCAAGACTCAGGGAATACGACAAAAAAAGGAAGAAGACTGTCAGAGCCACAGGACCAGGGGCCTATTGTGAAAGTGTCTTCTGCACATGACAGGGATGTTCTGCCCAAGAAACTTCCAACCATATGGTCTTTGCACAAGACCACACCAGTCTATACTCCAGCCACAAATGGGAGAAGAGCACACAGGACCCTCCTCTAGTTGAAGAGCTTCAGGCAGTTGGGAGGTGATGAGGGAAGAGTCAGTCTTCTTCAAGGACAAACTCCTTCATAGGCTACCTGTGCCCAAGTGGTCAACCCTACACTAGAGCACATATGGACAACACTAACTGGACTCAGTAAATCATACGTATACACAGACACATACATCATATACGCATACAACTACGTACACATCTACATATATTAAAAGACATCCATTTGAGAGAAGGTTGTGTGAGGGATACGGGGGGATGGGTGAAGAAGTAGATATAACAAAAATATATGGTACTCATGAATGAAAGTCACAAAAAAAATTGAAAAAACAATAAAATTGAAATAAAGCCAGTATATTAGCTATTTTAAAAAAAGAACTGGGCTGTAGAAAATCTTCTAAATGAAAGTATGAATTCGTCTGAAGAAAGTGACTTGTCATGTCACACTCTCACCTTCAGTTGGCACCATTCCCAACGATTCCTGGGTTTTAGGTTCTATTTCCTTGTCTTTAGAGGGTTTTTTCATGTCGACACCAACGCCTCTTCCTTCAAAGAAAGAAATACATTTGGAAATGTGCACACACACACACACACACACACACACATACACACACATACACACACACATACACACACACACACACACACACACACACACATTAATGTTAGATAAAGAGACTCAGCCTGCCTACTGGATCTTGAAGGCATTTCCTAAATTCTAGGATAACCTATGAATTGAGGGTGAAGCAAAGGACCATGTAGCTGTAAGTCCAGTTGTTCCTCAGATGATTGGTTCCAGGGCCGGCAGCAGGAAACAAAATATAAGGATGCTCAAGTCACTTATAGAACAGAGCAGAGTATTTGGGTACACCCTATGTGCATCCTTCCAAGGATGGCTATTAAATACCCAGCAAAACTTTGGTAAATGAATGAATGAATGGAAAACAACAACCAACAACAACAAAAAACCCATCACTTTACCAAACTAAGAGGAAAAAGTTATTCTTACCCAAACTAAACAAACATTATCAAAAACATCAGCCTCAAGTTCCAAATTCTCTGGAGGGTCCAGTGCTGCAGGGTCACTTACCATCAACTTGCAACTTTGAGGCTGATTCAGTAAGTTCCTCAGGTGTCAGTTTGAATGCCATGTTTCCAAGTAGACTGTCAAGATCACGGACATCAACTTGCATCCCTGCAAAATACATAAGCATGAGGAAGTTCAAATACAAGTCAAAATAAAGTAAGCATAAATCTCCACGTACCATGGTTATCCATGTCCTCATAGAATGGCATCCCAAGCAAGGTCCTTAAATCTTAGAGGCAACTGCTAAGTAAACTGAAATAAATTTGCTTACTTCTGTTTAATATGAAAAATTAGCATGTTAAAAACTACATGTTAAAGGAGAATTAAGAAATTACTAAGGTTATCCATAGCAGGTAAAGAACAAATCTAAAAATTTTAACAAACGATGGGGTTCGTTTGGTCATCCAATCTCAAGCTGTATGAGCTCCTAATAGTTTGTTTTCTTCTCTCACATTTTAATACCGATGTCAGTTTTCTTATTCTATTGCTGACATTAAAGGAAACCTAAAATAAATAGGACATCCTTTAAAAATAAAAGAGGAAATTGTTTAATATACGATGCAGTATATTATTAAATTTAATTATATAAAAATATATGCGATTGACAGGAATAAAATTAGTAAGAAAGAGAACAAAAGCAGAACAGAGCACTTCTACTAATCTGGCTTCTTATTTATTTATTTATTTATTTATTTATTTATTTATTTATTTATTTATGTTCATGGGCGCTTTGTTTACAAGTATGCCTGTGCACCAATTGTGTGCCTTGTGCCTGTAGTGATCAGGAGAGGGTGTCAGATCTCCTGAAAGTGGACTTATGCATGGTTAGGAACCACTAAATGGGCGCTGAGTATCAAACCCTGGTCCTAGAAGAGCAGTCAGTGTTCTTAACTATGAAACCATCTCTCCAACTCTAATCTGGGCTCTTGCCTTGCACATCTTTCACTTTCAATAATTTGTATACATACTATGAAAAATCTATTCTTCTAAAATTCTTTTGTTTGTTTGTGTTTATTTGGTTTTGGTTTTTTTTTCAAGACAGGGTTTCTCTGGCCTTGATCTCATTGATCTGCCTGCTCCTGCCTCCCGAGAGCTGGGATTAAAGGTGTGTGCCACCACATGTGCCTGCAAATGTGTTCTAATTTACATTTCCATTAGCTAATAGAAAATACTTATCTCAAACAATGGCTGGAAAGAGCCATTATGCTAAAGTAAACAAAACATCTTATGATCGCAAATGCAAACATAAAATTGCTTCCTTCTTAGAATGCACCCATCTCAACATAATCTAGAGACAAAACTCCGACTGTGGTGACGTGCCAGTTCTTTAGCTCTGAGACAATTGTTAACACAAAGTAGGTCAATGCAAAACCACTTCCTTGTTTCATATTTTTCCCCTACTACAACCCCGTTTCCTCTCTTAATATATCCACACAACTCTCTTCCTCCTTCTTTTTCCCTGGAAGTCTTAGCCCATGACAGTTCAACAGAAGGAAATGTGGTCATCAGCACTCTGTATCCCCGATGACCAGATTTAGGATTTGAAAAGGCATGTGTCTATTTTATTAAGTGACAACTTATACATTTCCAGATATTAAGGTTAGCTATATCTGAGATTGCAGGTATTTAGTATTATTCTTATTTATAAGTTACATAATTATCATAGGCTATTGGGCCAAGCAAATTACTGAGTATAGTTACAACTTCCTCCTATCTCTACAGCACGGTAGTGTTGAGTACCTCCCTGGATGACCCCGGTGACATCACGAAGGCCTACAAACTGTTCTGAAAGTTAATCTGATCCTAGAAATGCTCACCATGCATTGGAAATGACCTCTCCTGCTCCAGGTATTCTTTATATATTCTCTCTCTCTCCACATCTCTTATGGCATTTTCCACATCACTGACATCAATTTTCCGTCCTCCAGAATAAAAACAGAGAAATATAAAATGTTTTCTTAACTATACCCCAAAGCATGAAGGATGAACTAAGGCATAATACTCGCTAAACTATAAACATTAAGCTGCAGATAGAGAATCATTTTAATTTTAGAAAATTTGTTACCATAATGATAGTTATTAATAATATGTCATAGTTAAAGCTCAAGTCACTTAAAGATTATTTGTAAAAGTTGGTATACACACATACACACACACATATATGTGCAATTTGAGTATGTAATTAGGGTAGAAATCAAGAATAAAAGATTTTTTAAATGCCCATATGCTTAAAAAGTAAGGAATATGTTTCTAAATAAACAATAGGTAAAATATATTCTAAGTGGAAATGAGAATACGTGTTTAATATAATGACAATTAGAACTGTGGAACAGAGCAAAGACATGTTAAGGAAAAATTAGTCCTGAATGTATATACTAAAAATATGAAAAAACAAATAACCTAGATTTTATCATAAAAACCAGAAAAGAACAGCAAACATACTCTCCCCTAAAAATAGTGAGAAATAGACAATAGAAGCAAAGCGAATGTTAAAGAAATTTAAATAGGAAGAATTGATATTGCTCAAAGCTGAGTGTTGGAAAGATGAACAAAACTGGTAAATACCTGCACTGAGTGACAAAGAAAAAGAGGCAGTTAAAGGAGACACAAATAATGATTATCACCAATGACAAAGGAGGCATCACTGCCATTCCCACAGACAATAGATTATCACCAATGACAAAGGAGGCATCACTGCCATTCCCACAGACACTAAACACCAGGAGGAATGTGATGATCACTATACAAGTAATCTCACAGTTTATAATAAAGGAATAAAATCTAACAAAACATTATTGACAGTGATGGAAGAGAAATAAGATATATTGATAGTCTAGCCTTATATTTATTTATTTTTCTTTTTTATAATTATTGTTTTTATTGAACTGGTAATTTAAAATCTTCCCACATGGAAATATTTCACAATACTTCGTCTCTAATGTAACTGAACACAAACTCCTCCAGTTAATAAAAAAGAAAAACTTTAGCCGGGTGTGGTGGCGCACGCCTTTAATTCCAGCACCCAGGAGCCAGAGGCAGGTAGATTGCTGCGAGTTCGAGGCCTAGTCTGGTCTACAAAACAAGTCCAGAGCAGGCAAGGATACACAGAGAAACTCTGTCTTGAAAAACAAAAACAAAAACAAAAACAACAACAACAAAAAAACCCCAAAACTTTTCTATTTTAATTTTATAGATCAGAATATCTCAAAATCTAAGAACATTAACATTACAAGAAAAACATCTTATATGACTAGAGAATCAAACACATACACTCATCAGACTGAATATACAGGGTAATCTTATCTGTATATGGTTTATAAGTGCCTCAGATTGCAAATATTACCATACTTGATAATAAAAATACAGGAACAAATTTTGGTATGTTTATACAATGGAATATTACAGCAATGTATTCAGGGGCAATCAATTAATTAAAAGTCATCACACACCAAATATAATTCTTAAGAATCCTTATTTGATTAGCATTTATTTGTAATATTCAATAATGAAAATCAATAAACCACTGCTGTATGATGAATCTTAGAAATAACATAATATTGAATTTAGTAAGTCTTAAATAGTAGACTATAGATTTTGGATTCTATTTATATAGTGTTGAAAACTGAGAAAAATTAATGATTCTGCGGTCTGAAACTCGGCATAGTCTCTTGATCTCCATGGGTTGTAGTTCCCAAACTCTCTATAAATAACAAAATGGCAAGACGATTGCTGTCCAGTGATCATCTCCTTAATGAAGAGAGAAACAACAACAAAAAAGTAGCTGCCTTTTGAGGAATCCAGGAAAGGAGAGACAGGAATCCTGTATGTACAAAAACCCGGGGACAGGACAGCAGGATAGAAATGTAAACAAAACAAAACAGAAGTCTTGTTCTCTAGTCAGAGAGGTGATATTTCAGAGGGAAAAGAGAGAGAGAGAGAGTCCCCGTGGGCTCACTGCAGTGGGTACCAGCAATGTTAATGAGACAAGAGCTCCACAGATGCCACAATCATCAGGCAGACAACGGATAGCAAAATCCACCCCTGCAGTTTTGCTTCAGATAAGTAACTTGCATTATTTAAGTTGTTGTCCACCAATAATAACCATGAACTTAAGTGGAACAAATTCCTTGGCTCAAAGACACAGACTGGTTATACAGAGTTAAAACCAAAACAGACAGATAAAACCCAAGGCCACCAACATTCTGTTTGTATGAAACTGACTTCACAGTAAAGATATACACAAACTGTAAGAAGAGGAAAAGACACATCACATAAATGGAAATCATACTTAAGCGGGAGTTGTTGTACCACACCAGACAGACAGACTCCAGGATAAAGCCAACAGCAGCTAGAGATACGGCTGAGTGGTTACAAGTGCTGGCTGCTCTTCCAGAGGACCCAGCGTCAATAACTAGCACTCACACAGTGGCTCAAAACCATCTTTGACTCCAGTTCCAGAGGCTTCCATGTGCTCGTCAGGCCTCCACAGGCACTAGGCACACATGTAGCAAGTGTATAGACATATATATGTCTAAAACGCAAAATGCCCAGATACATAAAATAACAACTAAAAAATCTTAAAACTGCAAAGGAGCAAAGAAGGGAACTATGTGATGATCAAGGGTTTGGGGGTTTTGTTCTTTTGGTTTGTTTTTGGTTTTGCTTTTTTTTAGTTTGTTTTTGTTTCTCTGTGTAGCCAGGGCCTGGAACTCACTTTGTAGACCAGGCTGGCCTCAAACTCAAGAGATATCCACCTGTCTCTGCCTCCCAAGTACTGGGATTAAAGGTGTGTGCCACCAGTGCCCAGTGAGGTCAGTTTTAAAATATGTAACAACTTTCAATATAAACGTAGCCAATATCCAGCTATCAATTTGATGAAACAAACATTATTCTATCTAGAAGGAGATATAGACAACAACATAATATGGAAAGAATTCAGCACCCACACTCATCAATGGGCACATAATTCAGAACGAAACAGTCAATGAGGAAACATGGGTTAGATGACACTGCAGCCCTAATGACACTAGCCACTTTGGAAATTGTTCAAATACTCAGATTACATACCATACTATTTCATGAACAGCAGGGTTACTAAAAAATAAAAACAATGGAAAATTAAAATTATTCGGCATACAGCAACAAAACAAAGGACTTACTAAGAAAAGAGTTTAAAACAATAATCACAAATACCAAAATCAAAGAGAAATATTTCAAATAAACACACCTGTCAAGCTTATGATCCCAAAAGGGGAAAAACAAACAAACCCCAAAAGTACTAGAGGAAAATCAAAACCAAAGATCAGAGAAGAAATAAACAAAACACAGACTAAAACATATTACAAAACATTAATGAAATCAACAATTGTTTTCCTACCGAAGACATCAAAATTGCCAACCCATTACATAGACTAGTAAGGTAAAAAAAGATTCAGAAAAGAGATATTAAAAGTGACATCATGTCAGGCATTGGTGGCACACGCCTTTAATCCCAGCACTTGGGAGGCAGAGGCAGGTGGATCCCTGTGTGTTCGAAGCCAGTCTGGTCTACAAAGCAAGTTAAGGACAGCCAGGGCTGTTACACAGAGAAACCCTGTGCCACAAAACCAAAAAGAAAATGATAACACAATTGCAAGTATTCCTAGAGACTACTACATACATCTACATGCCAATTAACTAGAGAGCTTACATGGAGAAATTGCTGAACACATATAACCTGCCAAACTGAGGCAGGAAAACGCAGAAACCCAGACAGACAAAGATAAGTTAATGAAATTGAGTTAGTGACAGAAAGTCTTTCAACAAAGCAAAGTCCAGAGCTTCAGTAAGGACTTGTATACAATCTGAAAGGAAGAACTAACAGCCATCTTTTTCTCAAATTATTCCAAAAATGTATAAGGACAACAACTCTTCTAGACTCATTCCAGACAAGGCCATAAGAGCAAAACTAGAGAGCTAAAGGCCAATATTTCTATGACTACGGATACAAATCTCTTAAAAAAAAAAAACTAGCAAATAAAATCCAACAGCATGTCAAAAAGATTACTCACAATGATCAAGTGGGATTTGTCCCAGGAATAAAAGAATATTTCAACATCAAAATCAACAAATGTATCCCATCAACAGAGCGTAGAACAAAAATCATCTAGTCAAATCTCAATATTCAGAAAAAGCATTTAATAAAATTCAGCATTCCATCATGTAAAACAGATAACTATGTTTCATATAGAAGGATCTTGCTTCAAACAAACATTTACTTATGGCAAACTAATGGCTGGCTTATACTGACCAAACACCCAGAATATTGGTAAGTTTACCCAGAGATAAATTTTACATGCTCATATGCAATAGTTTTATGAATCTTGATAAAATATTGATCACATAAGACATAGCTTAATGTAAAGAATTAAGAGCCGTTACCTAACTTCTCACTGACCTGCAGCAGCTTGGAGCACATTCATCAGTGAGTCCAGATCAGTCTTGCTGTTGGCTGTAAGGTAACAAATTCGAGGAAATAGATTTTAAATAATGACTTGGACCCAGCTGAAGTTTGATACTGTACATTGTCATTTAGGTCACCTCTAATATCATGATCCTTCATTTCCAAGGATTGATTCTACGTTAGTAAACTGGCCCTTGGCCACTGAACCATGCTTTCTGGGCCAGGGAAAATTATGCTCTTTCTAGGTTATGAACTTCCTTGCAAGCATGATATAAATGCCATTTATGCAGGTTAACTCTCTGAAGACTCTCAGTTCTGCTAATGTCATCAATCATTGTCCAGAAAGACAAATACCAGCTGTTCCCTCTCATACACAATGGCAATCCTCACCTCTAACTTTAAAAATGAATAGCAAGGTGGGCATAAGGCCAGGAGGCTAAAAACAGCTAATGAGATCATACATTTGTCTGTCTGTCTGTCTGTCTGTCTGTCTGTCTGTCTGTCTCTCTCTCTCTCTCTATATATATATATATATATGTACATATATGTATATGTGTGTACATATGTATATGTACATATACATACATATGCTGTGTATATGCAGAGGTCAGAAGACAGTCTTCAGGAGTCAGTTTTCTCCTCCCTCCACCTGGCTTCTGGACATCTGCTTAGATCATCACGCTTGGCAGCAAGCACTTTTTAATCCACTGAGCCACCTTGGTGGCTGAAGACTACACATTTTAAAATATCACTTGTTTTGAGATGTTACAAGTGTACCATGAAGTTGAAAGAGTTGTGTAATGAATGACTTATGCTCACTACCTTGATGTGACTATTAATACTTCGCGACATTTATTTGTCATATTGCTCCATCCAGTTTTCCATTATATTATGGTAACTTGAAGTAGAGCTGGCATTATAGTGAGTGAAGCAGATAATTAGTGAGATAAAAGGGCAAGAACAGAACATGTTCCATTAATAACCTAGACAGCAGCACGGATGAGGCAGTGAATGAACAGCTAGTAGACCAGACAGGGAAACATTAAATTTTATTTTAAATATGCCCCCAAATATTCCTTTCTAGGGAATATCCAGTGGAAACGTCTAACAACCCTTTGCACATCCCATCCTAGAAGTCCAGGACAAAGGTCTACATACATTTTATCTGCATGCAAGTAATTGGTAAAGATATGAATAGCAATAAGATTTTCCAGAGACAGCATGTAAAATGAAAATTACATGAATGAATTTCAATGAAATAAGAAAGACTGACATTAGGAGAATGAGATGGAAATGGAAGAAACAAAATTTCAATGCCAAAATTATCACTAATCTCTAAGTCAAGAGAGAGCTCCAATAAGGAACAATAAAGGCTAATGAGACAGGGCAACAGCCAATCACTGGCATCCTCGGATAACCTCAGCAGTACTAAGTAGGGGTCAGAGTCGGAACAGAAGCACGTGGGAAGTGTGGGAAGGAACACATTAGCTTTCTGTTTGTTTCTCGCTTTACTCTGCATCCCAGGCCCTCTCAGGCGTGGAAGGTGATCTTAGTGTCACTACCCTCGACACAGATTGAGAACACGAGGAAAGCCTCTGCTCCCGTTCTCCAACTGGGTCTTCCCAGGTTATATGTTATTTTTTTTATCAGTACAAAATTAGCTAGTTTTCAGAAATAATAGTATGTAAGCTTCAAGAAGCCTTGAAGGGTTATTTTTCTATATCCAAAATCAGTTACCATCAACTGGGAGGTTTCTTTTCAGCTCTTCAACTTCTCCTTCGGTGAGTTCAAGCTCCATCTTCCCCAGCATGCTGCCCAAATCCCTGATATCTATCGTCTCTCCTTAACAAAAAAGGAAAACACATGAAAGCTCTCACTAATAGTGAAATGTTTCTCATTTTCACTTATGAATTATAACTCATTGGCAAAGAGACAATATTCAATATGGTTAGAGTTAAGCTACTCTCAACAATTCTTATTGTGGAAAAATACACATACCACAAAGTTCTGAAAGCAACCAAATTACCTTCCAGTGCGCTATTTCTATAAGAAATACAAGATGGAAGAGATGGTTATGGCTGGAGCAAAGGCACGCTGGTTTGAGTAGTTTTCTCTGCTATTTCTTACTGGAGACCTAGAGTCATGCCAAGCACACATCAAGCTAAACTGTTGCCATGGTAACCACAGTCATTGATTACTTCTCTACTCTGTGAGCCCAAGACCAACGTTGATGTGAGAATCTGTCTCAAATACAAGTGATAGCTCTTGAGGAAATGACACCTGAGGCTGACCTTTGGTCTCCACACACACACACACACACAAGCACCCACATGCACACAAACATACAAATACACACATGGACGCATACACACACTGAAAGCGTCCTGAAAGAAAGTGAGTTGGGCTACTAGGTTACTTTAATGAGCAGAGCTGAATTCAGCCATTGCACCTTTTGGGGCTCTTATTCACAGCCAGAGTGAGTGGATGATTGAGAAGTGAGTTTTATTTCATTTTTTAACACAGTACATGGATTCTATCTATGCTTGTTAAATTTTAATGTCATTTATACACGCCCATCAAGTGTTGTGGATTTTTTTTTTCTTTTCATGACTACTTCCTGATTTTTTTCCTTCTAGTTCCCTCAGCCTAAATCTCCTCTTTTCCATATTTAGACTTTAGGTCTGTCGGCAATTCCATGACACTGTTAGGTATGCTTAATTCTGATGCTAAAAACAATGAGTGAATGGTTTTCTACTACCAATATACCAAATATTTTTATCTCGCAGAAGTCTCTCTGCAAAGCTCCTTTGAGGGGAAACTTGGCAACTCAGCATTTCTCTTTCTTATCTGTGATATTCAATGATATATGTTCCCTAGAATATTTTGAATGTCATTGGAGTTAATTTTTCTCTCATTGGAAAGGCTAGGAATAGAGCCCAGAAAGATATTTAAGAATTATTTAACAGAAGGCAGCACAAGATGGCTGCAGAATAGCACGGCTCATCCATCTTCTTACAGAATCGCCAGGCTGACTTGCTATTCACATATAAAACTACCTCTGTGAGAGCTGAGGAAACCAAGTGAGAGAAGACAGGAAGGAGGGGGGTGGTCTGCCACCCTGGTGCCAAGAAGCACGGCAAGGAGCGAGATGCCTCCTCCCACCTGGGAAAGGATGGGAAACTAAATATAGTCTTCAGAATTGAATATAGCACCGGACAAAGCCTGTGGCCATTTGGGCTCCTGGTCACGGACTGAGGCCTGAATATGTCTTAGTGGGCAGCCAAGGGAATACCACCAACATCCCCTCCTCAAACCTTTGCTAGTACAGCTTAGAGAGAATCCAATTGCCGAGGGTTAGCACAAAGGAGTAAACACAGGACTTCACCTTGGAATTCAGTGCTGGGTAACTGAAACCCAATGCTGAGCAGACCTCTCTAGGTCCTGTCCCCATCCTGTGGATAAAGCCTCCAAGCTGTGTACCAGGCAAAGACCAATGGCCACAGCGGATGGACTTGTATTCTGCACAGCATTATCCCTGGCTACCTATGCAAATTTCAAGCCAGGCATCCAAATCACAGCAACAGGCAGATCCAAATAATGGACCTTGCTCCTGCCTCTGTACTGCTCTGCTTCCAGCAGTCTGTGGGGAGCAGGTATGACCCAGGGTTGTAGCCATGAGACTGCCCACCTCCTACTTTCCAAACCCTGGGGCAGGACAGTACAAAGGGAGCTGATCTCTGCTTTAGGGAAGGGAAGAAAGTGTGATCTGTTGCTGTGGTGACTAAAACTGAAACCCATGATGAGTTCGAGACCTGGGAGACCTTGCAGTACCCGTAGTTGGTGGCTATGTTTAAGGCATTTGGGCCACCCTGACCTGGGGATGGACTATTCTTTTCCAGTTTAACCTTAAAAGTAACTGCAGATTTGGGATAACCTTGGGCTTACAGCAGTCTCTAGTGTCGAAACAATGACAGTACACCAGTGTGGACTGGCAGGAAATCTGGAATTGGGGTACAACAGTGATCACAGGCACAGAAGACAATCAGCTTGCACGGATTTCTAGAAGGAGGAGGAGTCAAATTATGAGGACTAGAGTAAAAGCTTAATCCTCAATGTGAAATGATGATGTATTTATTCCCCAAATCTCCACAGCTGCAGGGAACCATGGTTAAGTCTAATGGACAAGATGAAGGACCAAAATTTGAGGACAGGGCTGGGGGACACACTCGTTGGTAAGATGCTTGCAGCACAGGTGGGATGTCTGAGTTTGGATCCCCAAGACCCACATGAAAGCCAGGCTGGACACTGCCCCACCTGTTTGTAACCATGACCAGAGAAAAATATATTTTAAATTTATTTTTATTATTTTTACATATATATATATGAAATTCACAATGAGAAATTCTTAATTGTGAAGCAGAGCATAAGACATTGACATGACTTTTACCACAGCCATATTTCTATAATTCTTCCCCACACCAGAAGTAAATGAGAAATGAGCTCTCATAAAATAACAGTAAGGATAAACGGTTTCTATTAAAACTCTACAGTGCTAAGCTACATTGTGTCATTACATCAGCGATGTAAAAGCTTTAAAATATTCTCCAAACCCATTATTTTGATGTTTTCCCTGAGGTCTCAAATCTGCCCTTTTTTTTCACTCAAGGAAGAGAATGAAACTTAGAGCATGTCTAGTAAGCCATGCACCTTTTAAGTTACAGACAACATAAGTTAGTTCCAAACAAGATGTCTGCTGTGGATGTAGGACGTCCAACATCAAGGTGCCTGAAGATGCGGGTGTCTGGAGCCACCCTTGTAATTGACAGGTATCATCCTGGGTAGGATTTTTTTGGTTTTTTGTTTTTGTGTTTTTTTGTTTTTTGTTTTTTGTTTTTTGTTTTTTTTTTTTTTTTTTGTCAAATTGGCACAAGCTAGTCTTTCGGAAAGAGAGACTGTCAGTTTTGAAAATGTCCCCAAAGGTTGGCCTATTAACAAACATTTGAAACATTTTCCTTGATTGATGATTGATTTGAGAGAGCCCAGTTCACTGTGGATGGTGCCATCCCTGGGCAGGAGGTCTTGGGTTGTATAAGAAAGCAGGCTGAGCAAGGCCCGGAGAGCAAGCTCGGAAGCAGCACCCCTCGACAACGTCTGCTTCCATTTCTCCTCCAGGCTCCTGACTTGAGCACCTGGCCTCACCTGCTTTGACGATGGACTGCAGTGTGGAAATGTGAGCTGAAATAAGCCCTGTCTTCCCAAAGCTGCTTTCAGTCATGGTGTCTCATCACAGCACTAGAAGCCTTTTCTAAGACAGGTGTTCATATACTGACTCTCAGAGCCTGTGAACAGTCCACGGGCACATTCCCCAGAGTACAGCAGGGAGGAACCGTATGCTGGGAGGAATCCTGTGCACTATTCCTGGGTAGAATTAGGACTACTCCAAAAAGAGTGCTTCTCTTAGCAGCTGTGGGAGACCAGACACTGAGACTTCATTGCACTGGCAGCACTTGGTTGAAGCTAGCTCGGCTCCAGGAGCTGCACCGCACATCCATCAATTACTCCGATACTTTCTTTGTAGCAACTTGGCCAAACACTGAGTTGTTGGTCAGATGACTCCTGGGGTTTCAGATGACATCAGAGTGGCCACCCTGGAGGAGCTAGAGTACATCCTGGGCCACAGAAGCAGGGAGGTAAAGTTCCTAGCACCTCTCATGGCCATTTGTTCCATCCTTCTGTCTTTTGTTCTTACATTAGGGAAGGTTCCCTTAACAACTTCCTGCTGCCGCCACATCATTCCTGTCTCCGCTACAATCCTTCCTCACAACAGCTGGAGAGTCCTCCCTCACAACAGCTGGAGAGTCCTCCCTCACAACAGCTGGAGAGTCCTCCCTCACAACAGCTGGACAGTCCTCCTGCTGCATGAGCTTCCAGCTGCTTTCATTTTGAACCTCTTGGTAGTGCAGTCCTTCCACTCTCCAGAGTGCTTGGAAGTTCATCAGGTCTTGCCTCCAGAATGCCTAGATGCTCCCAGCTAATGGTTCCAGCTCAGGCTTCTGGCTCAGGCTCCTGGCTCCGGCTCCGGCTCCGGCTCCAGCTCCGGCTCCGGCTCCAGCAGGTACTGAGACTCCTTACTGCAGTGATCCACATGGTCCTGCTACTGCTTTTCCGTCTCAGTGATCTCCTTCCAGCCCGTAGCATCTTCATACTCGGAGAAGGCGCCCTGTACAAATCTGGGTGGTTGCACCAGCTCCTTGTGAACCTGTGGGGTGTTTTTAAAAACATCTTCCCCAAAAGCCCCCCTTCACCATCTAGCTGGTCCATAAGCTGCACATTCAGAGGCTGTAGGAACATGACTGACAAGGAGCCTTCCCTGCATCTGTTCAGGGCTTTCCAGGCAGGTAAGGTTTAACGCACGCAGGTCATCCTGGGCCAGTGTGAAGGTTCACAGGGTAAAAACGATTGTTGCTCAAGCCTGGCGGCCTGAGTTTGATCTCCAGACCCCACAGCGGAGGGAGAGAACCAGCTCCCGAAAGTTGCCTTTTAACTTTCATATGCATTCTCTGACACACACACACACATGCACACACATACGAACAACACACACGGCTTTTATTTCAAAACTAAGCCTCAGAAAACTTAAAACTTTCCATTTCCTAGCCTCAGCCTCCCGGGTCCTGAGATTACACCACCGTTCTTGGCATGAGTATATGTTTAAAGCCTTAGCATGTGCTGAGCCTTGTGTCTTCTTCTCACCTGGGCTACGTGGAACTTCACTCAGTGGCTTGCTAAGCTGAACTGTAAGACAAAGGACAGATTACAGAGGCCACAGTGAGAGTCACAACCAATGCAAAAATCTTAATTGTGAAACAGAACACAGGAAACTAACATGATTATCATTATAGTCACATTTTTTATCTCCCCCCTCATACCATAAAACCACACACGCTCTTGTTTTAAGTATTGTAATGTCAAACTACATTAGGGCATCAGAACAATGATTTAATGATGTAAAAGCAAGGGTAAAGGATGGTTAAGGGTACTTGCTGCTTCTGCAGAGGACCAAAGTTCAGTTCCCAGCATCCATCCACATCAAACAGTTCACTAGCACCTATAACTCCTTCCAGTTCCAAGGGATCTGATGCCTTGCTCTGGCCTCTGTGGGTACCTGTCCTCACATGTACATGCTCACACACAGACAGTCATATAATTTTTTTTTATATACAGAGTTTCTCTATGTATCCTTGGCTGTCCTGGACTTACTCTGTAGACCAGGCTCGCCTCAAACTCACAGCAATCCACCTGTCTCTGCCTCCCAAGTGCTGGGATTAAAGGCGTGTACCACCACACCCGGCAACATTCATATAATTTTTTAAAAATTAATTTTAAATAAAAAAATCTTTTCCAAATCCATCATTTTCATATTGGATGTCTTCAGTTCTACCCCATCCTATTTATTGAGAAAGGGTCTCTCACTGACCCTAGAGCTCAGCAATTGGCTAGCTGGCTGGCCAGGAAGCCCCATGGATTCTCCCATCTCTACGTCCCAGCACTGAGAATTCAGACGCAGACTCCATAGCCTCTTGCTTGATTAGTAAGAACTTCATCAACTGAGCCATATCCTCAGCCTCACACCAGTGTTGTTTAAACTGATCATAACCGCATTTAACTTTCGTGAGGACCTTTATGAATCTCATATTTCTAACTCCCAAGTTATTTTCACCTGTACTGTTGCCTATACATTTCTTTTTTCCTCTACTCTAATGCACCTCTAAGGCAGACACCCACACCCTTGTCACATTTTATAACTTTCTTTTCTAGAACTCAGAATAAGGTGCATGGTTTTGTGTCTTTGACTTTAGAGCAAGAAACATCTACTCCCAAACTACCCCAAAACACCATAAAAGTAAGGCTTAATTCAGCTAGAGGGAATTCGTTATTTCCAGGCAGGATTATCTTAAGATATGTTCGATCATCTTTAGGGGGCTCAAATTTCAGGAATGTGAAATTGTAAACGCTCTAGCCGACAACGGTGTCTACAGTGCTCGTGGTTACCTTGCAAGTTCTGCGCCACTCTTTCAGAAGACATTCCCATTTTCTCCAAAATGGCGTCAAGGTCACGAGCACTGGCTTTCCCCTCTTAGGGAAGAGAACAAACTTTGAAAACACCGTGGTACAAAAACAATTTCCATATTCTGTCATTACTGTATTCAAAATCTATCCAAGTAAAGATAAGGTTTGATACTGCTGTAACCTGCTTAACCTCTATAGCCCCTCCGTGGAGACCTGCTTTAGTTCCCAGCATAACTGTGGCTCCTCTGTTAACACCTGCTGTTGCTTTTAGTGCATTAGAAGCCATTTTGCCTCCAAGTCTCCACTTTGATCATAAGGTAGAATTAAGTTCAGGTTCTCGGGCTCCGCCTGCCTGGAAGCTTGAACATCCTGGTACTTACAACTCAATACTTGCTGAATGTTCTGCTCAAATTAATGATTTATGTTCTACTTAAACAAAACCACAGTACCCTGCTATGTTCCTTTCTCCCGAAAGAGTGGGGAGCTGGAAAGTCCCTGAGCCTATATCCTAGCCAATCAGCTTAAAATGCTTTGTCTAGATACCTGGACATTGTGCTCAAAACAAAATCAATTCTTTAGCTAATAAAAATGATGTGATGCTGCCCCTCCCCCTTGCTTCCCACCTGGTTACCTGGTTGTTGCCTGGTTATGGTTTTTCTTATAAAAAGCCTGCCCTAGAAGCAGACCAATGTCACAGTATGGCTCCGGGGACCACTGTGGCCCTGGCCATGGTCAGTCTTAGGGTATGGCATACTAATAAACCATCAATATCTCACTGAGATTAGTGTTTGAGTGGCTTGTGAGGCAATTCTTGTATTATAGCAATGCCAGAATCAGAAGCAAACTTTACATCCAACTTATGTTAATGAAGCATCTATTTGGCCAAAGTTCTACAAGGAAGCTGGCTGCAACCTGCAGCTCAGGCATGGCTCTGTCAGGCAGACATTCTGTTACTACCAGATGTAAGGTGAAGCCAGTGCTCTGTTGCTGCAGCCATGCTACCTGCTTCTTTTGCTCATTTCTGCCCCAGTTATCAAGGAAATGTGAGTTCCATGACTACAAGGGCATTGTCTGATCCCACGCTGTATCTCTTATCTGTAGAGATGTTCCTAGAACTGTAAGACTCGGTAAAGACAACTGACTAAATACACTATCAAGCTGAATAGAAACAGTGCAGTGCTAATGCTCTTGCTCAATGAATAGGTTTATTTTGTTGTCTAGACTATCTGGAAAGTGGTCTATATTCTTAACTAATTTTTGCTTCCTAGTCAAAAACTAATAAGTACTATTTTTCAAAATGCAAACAACCAAAGTGCTTGTGTGTCACATATATTATTAAACATTTCATTAATACAGACTAAGATTTCTTATTTTAGTCATAACTTTCACTCACCATCTTTTTTAAGAAGATTGACTTCATCCAGAAGTGCAGATAGAGCTACCTTTCCATCAGCTATAATAAAAAAAAAATCATTTTGAAAATAGAATGCCTTACATACCAAATCCACTAATATACTTGATGGGAAAACAAAGATTTGGCTTAGAATCAGGACACTGCAGTGCTAGGATGAGAACCAGCTCCTACCCATGAGCCTTCAGTATACTCCCCACTTCCAGTCTAAAAGCTGTTGACTCAGTTAGCCACTCTCTGCCTTGTCTCCAGCACTCCCTGTGTCTTTCAGTTCCTCTTGTTCCTTCTATCTCTGCTTCCCAAAAATCTCACCTTTTCTTTATCTGGTTTCTTTTCCTAAACTGAGTCACTCCCAGCAGAAACAATCTGAGATATTACTTACCAGATAGTGCAAAGAATTTTTAAAAAGGCAGATTACAATGAACCCACATCACATTTTGACCTCTGTATTTTTGCTTTTACAAATTTTAAGTGTGCTTACACTGTTTCTCCCTTCCCTGTCTTCCTCCAGCCCCTGCCAAGTTGTCTTGCTCCAGCTCCTTCCATGTCTAGATTCTAAAAGCCTGAAAATTAGCCTTTGGCCCTTAAAGCCACACTAAGTCAAGCAGGATTTCCACAGGGCCTGCCTAAGAACAGCAAAAAGAGCAGAGAGTGCTGACGACACTTCCTTCCGCTGCCGCGAAGAGTCACTTCATCTCCTCAGATGGAGAAGAAAACACTTTGAAAAATTCAAGTTTAAGACTTAACGTTTTCGAATGTGTCTCAAAGCTCCAAATGCAAAGAAGGAAATGTAGTTTAAGGCCTCCCCTTACACATGCCTCACTCCCTGACAACAACACCCGGCACAGCACGCGTGCTCACCGTCCGCTGGCAGGTGGTCTTGCAGATACGGAAGTTCTTCGTCCGTGAGCTCCACTCCCATCTTCTCCAGGGCATTGTCTAGCTTTGTGGTGTCAACCATCCCTCCTTGAGAAAGAAAAGACAAATACTGTTTACACAATTTGTAATGGTGTGCATACATGCACACATAGAATGCCTGGGCACATGCATTCTATGTCTAAACATTTGCTTCTTGGTTTCAAACTACAAAAGAAAGCCGTCCAATGAAATGCTTTTCAGAGTTAATACAAAATAAGTATCACAGTCACACCGAGGACCAGATTCATACTCCTCTTCACAATCATAATTATACATGAGAAGGCTAAGACAAAGTTTTAAAATTGGTAATTGTCTACCAAAATAAGTTACATCATGAAAAAAATAATTCAAATATGTTTTGAAAATAATTCAAAATATTCTACCAGGCTATTGATTATAACCGAAACTAGGAATGGTATTTGTCTCTTCTAACTCTAGATTTCCAGTTCATTATTAAGCCACTAAAATAGCTTGATTATTGAGGCTTTATGAAATTAGCATCTCTATGCAGGTCTAAAAAAATGAAAGCCAGAGTAATTATAGGATTTAGGAATAGATTTTAAAAAGAGCTTAGAAGATGTTCAGTTCTACATTGGTATAGATTTGCTGCTGTAGAAGAAAGTATCAATGGATATAAATTATCGATCCATCAATAAAATCATTATCACTTTATAACACAAAATAGTATGAACAACAATAAAAGCCCCCCAAGTCAAAAAAGAAAATAGGCTAAAAGATGAATGTTGTTATTTTTTACTTTGCTTTTTAAGTTTGGGTAATTTTTCTCTTGTCCTTTTTATTTCTTCTATATATTCTCCAAGTTTGTATATTATGAATATGCATGTTCATAATCATAGATAAATTTCAATTATTACAATATTATCACAGTGACTTAAGATTTTAATTTCACACTTTTTACTTACCTTTTAGAGTCTTGATGGTATCTACCAGCTTAAGCTGGCTTATCTTCCCATCAGCTATGAGGAAAAAAAATACAAGGACTCAAACAAAACCAGCAATGATACTAGAGCTCAGACCCAGAGCACAGCAGCCTCTAAAGGTTGTGTAAAAGGGAAGTGTGCACGCTTTGACTTACCATTACCCACTGGGCCATCTCATTGGCCCCTCCCTTAGTCACTATAAAGTATATAATTCACTGTCCCTCGTTAGAGCTACCATGAGGTAGGTGAGATCTCCTAAAATAATCTGTCTTGTGAAGTTGTTTATTTTTAAGGTTTATTG
Source organism: Acomys percivali (assembly GCA_907169655.1). Classification (NCBI taxonomy): domain Eukaryota; kingdom Metazoa; phylum Chordata; class Mammalia; order Rodentia; family Muridae; genus Acomys; species Acomys percivali. The sequence continues at coordinate 16,214,425 of OU015746.1, forward strand.
TTCTATTATACATTGAACATGTTATTAAACTATTATTTTGTCTATTTTTAGCCATGAGTTTGACTTTATTTTGAGCTGAAATAAGCTCCTTTTATTGAAAATAACTTTTTTTTTTCACACACTCTATTCTGACCATGGCTTCCCCTCCCTCATCTCCTCTCAGATGCTCTCCACATTCCCACCCATCCAACTCCACAGGCAGGCCAATAAACAAAACAAAGCAAGCAGACAAACATAGGAAAAAGCAGGAAAGAAAGCGCGGGAGAACCATAGCCACATGCGCGCACACACACACACACACACACACACACACACACACACACACACACAC
>OU015746.1:16214765-16235024 GCA_907169655.1 Acomys percivali
TTTTTTGCAGGCACTCAGGTGAATATGGTGTAGATGTTTTCATGGTATCTAACTCTGACAAGGTTGTGAAATATAGTATAACCTAAAATGGGGCTCTTAAAGTACAATCTATAGTCCGCAGCCCAGTAGCTTTTGGAGTACAGAGGACAAGGCATGAAGCCATATATAACCAAGAAATTCCTTGGGGGCTCTTCCTACACTGTGCCCTGCAGGATGAGGTCAGACCTTTTAAGATATAGCTTTGCCTGCTTTTATAGCTTAACTTCATAAATAAGAAAAAAAAATCTACCTCATCTGATTAAATTGCTTACAGGTGCCTGGAGGCAATCGCCATTTCCTTCCTCTTTCCCTTCGTCCCATCACTACAAAAACAAACAAAACAAAACAAAACAAAACGAAAACATCTGCGGCACCTTTTAAACTTTACTATGAAATTGTCTTCATATTTTCACCGTGGTTATGCATATTTGCTAGTGGAAACAGACTTATTTCTTCTTTGTATTTCTTGAGCCTAGTATAGCTCTTAGTATACCCATGTAATAAATGAGCAAATGAAAATAAATCACAAGAACTAGACCTATTTCTTTCACACTTCTACTTTGACATTGCTAACTCAACATCAAGGAGTATGAATGACTAATATTTTAGATTTCTTACTATTTAAATAACTGTAAAATAATTAGGCTGCTATAGAGAGTGGCTATGAAGTTTTCCTTTACTACTGTGACTATTTACCTAAATATAAATTTGTGTCATAAATTCTACAAATACAGTGTTCTTAGTAATTCATAAACATAGCTTCAATGGACCACTTCTGTGCCCATCTCCTTTTCATTTTCCTGCTATGTTATAAAGTTCCTAATGACCTCAACGGCATTTCTGAGTTAGCCTGTAATATCTAAAAAACTTTCTGCTTAACAATATTATTATGTATTTAATGTCCAAATTATAAACACATACAAACACATTTCCTCCTTTAGTACCAGATATTTCTGTATACTTTCAAAGTAACAAAACATTAAATGAAACATATGGTAAGATAATTTTGCAATATCAATATTCCTTATAGTTAACTCTGAAAGTCATATTTGAAAGCCATTGAAATAATTGAAATGCTCACCACTGACTGGGAGATGACTTTTGAGGTTGTCATATTCTTTTTCTGAAAACGTAACACCCATATCATCCAGGAAGTTGCTCAGATTAGCAACATCAATTTTTTCTTTGAGCATATAGAAAAGTGAATAATAAAAATGTAATTTTATAATGATTTCTAGACATGAAAATACAATGCTTTACTGTTGTAGAGAATAAAAAGTGAAAATTTTCAGTAAAATAAAGAGTCAGTTCTTCATAATTATTCCTTAGCAGATTGTGGTAAATGATCAAGGACAATAAAAACTGAGTATAATATAGTAACACAGAAAACAATTCATATGGTTACTATTAAAATATTCCACACACTGAGTTTTCAGCTGATATTTTATATAAGATCACATTAACAACCTAAATCATTTTTATCATTCAATAATCTTTAAAAAAATAGATCTGTACTTAATAAGATGGACACATAAAATAGGACTATTTTATTCCCATAAAAATGTTTTCTTAAGTAACCCTAATGTCTGGCAATAATGGCATGCATTCTTCTCATTCTCTTGCCCCAATCCCCTAAACAACTTAAATGTCTTTCTATCCCTACCCCTCTGGCATTCAGTGTCTGCATCAGAAAAAAATGTGGCACTTGACTTTGTGCCTGGCTTTTTCACTCACATGATGACCTTAAGTTCCATCCATTTTCCTGAAAACAACACAATTTTATTTCATGACTTGATAAAGCTTTAAGAAGTGAAAATGCCACATTTCACCTAGTCACCCACTGATGACTGATTCCATAATTTGACGACTATGATTAGTGCTCCAATAAACTCGGTACCCAGGCAGTTAATGGTTAACTTTCTCCTGCATATGAGCCCAGTTATGGCATGGCTGGATCACATGCAAGTCTTACTTCTAGCTTGTCCTGGAACTTCCATACTGCTTTCTTCAGTGACTGGACTAATTCACATCCCCACCACCAGCCAGGCTACATTTTGTCATATATCTCAACAGCATTGTCACCATGTCAAATGCAAGAAGATATGGTAATCTGATCAGATATTGACAACATTGCAAAGCATTTGTGCTTTTCACTCACATTTAAGAAAAATTTTATATTAAAAGCATGCAATATATGTAAAAGGTAATTATTTTGGTATTGTTATTTTTAAACAACTTATCATACAATTGCTTAATTTCCCTAATTCTAATTTGGTAAATATTAATGGGTAAATCCTATATGAATATAAGCTCTTTAGGATTTTAAATAATTTTTAAGTATATAAAAGTCAGACAGCAAGAGGTTTGACAGTCACTACTATAAATAATTCAACATACAGTGCTATAAGTGTATTAGTTAAACCTATAGAGACAATTATGAAAGAACTAAGACCAGGTGCTTTTAGAAGCAGTTTTCTGAACGAGACTCACATTGGGAAGGTGCAAAAAGAGACAGTTTCTTTTCATCTTTAGCCTTTGCTTGCCATTTAGGCTTTTAAGTTTGTTTGTTTTTAATTTTATACATACAGGTGTTCTGCTTAAATATATATGACTGAGCATCACATTTGTACAGTGCCCACAAAGGCCAGAAGAGGTCACCAGACTCCCCTGGGATAGAAGCTACAAAGGTTGTGAAGCTGCCCTGCAGATGTGGGAGCCAAACTCAAGTCCTCTGGAAGAGCAGCTGCTGCTGCTCATAACCACTGAGCCATCTCTCCATAATGAGGATACTAGCCACCATGGAGCTCACTATGGCATTTCTTGGGGGCAGACTCAAAAACTTTTATATGGTCCAGCTTTGTATTTTGAGGTATTTAGCCAAAAGTATTAGAGCCAGCTACAATTGGGCACCATATTTATTGTATCATTCACAATAGCCAGGTTACAAACCCAGCAAGTGTCCATCAGAGAATTAATATAGAGAGAAATGTGGCTGCTATGTACCATAGAGTTTTATTTAGCCATTAACTTTTATTAGCAATAAAAAAGACATTTTTTTTTTCATTTGAAGGAAAATGGATGAAACTAGAGATCATTGTGCTAAGCAAAATAAGCTATACTCAGAAAAATTAATCCCATGTGTTTTCTCTCATATGTGGAGTTTATTAAAAAAGAAAGAAAGAAACAGGAGATAAGAGGAAAAGGAGGACTTGTAAGGAATTAAGGAGAAAAGATGAGGTTAAATAGGTGGTGGTTCTGATCAAGGTATGTTATATGCATGTTTGTGTAATTAATATACATTTTAAAAGAACCGAATCAATGCAATAAAATTGAAATTAAAATAATAAAGATGGGAATGAGCATAGTGCTCCTCTCAGTCTCCTGCGGAGATCTCCACTTACCTTTAAGCATCTTCACAGCCCCGATCAATGTTTTCATATCCACGTCTCCTTCATCTATGAAGTAAATTCATACACTTTCATATAAATTCGCATATCCCTCATCTCTTGTAGTACTATATCCCTATTTCTATAACAGAGAACCCAACAGCACTGCCTCCGAGTACTGAAAAACAATGATGTGCTTAAGTCCATGCCTGGCACATGGCATATCCTCAATAAATGATAACCATTGATTTTAATGCTTTTGAAAGTAAAAGAATCAGATGCTATACCTATTTTTCTGATGTAAAGAAGAGTAACACTACAATTTTTTCCCTATTTAAAGTTTGGATATAATGATGCTGGTTATAACATCACATTTAAATGTGCAGTTTAATGCATTGAATTTTAATCTAGTCTTTAGATGTAACACAAGAATTGGGACTTTATAGAGCCATGAAGAATTACAGAACCATGAAGAATAGCTTTTGACAAAGAACAATTACAGGTATACACCTGAATATATGGAGAGAAATCAGTAATTTATGTTTCTGGTTTTGCATTTGAAGGTCTTTAAAAATTAGATATGTGGATATGAATTTCATTGGCCAAGTTACAAGTCATGACAGCATAAACCAACATTACCCTCTTGTCTCTCTATATTCCTGATAATTATCTGTGTAGAAAGAAAACCTGAATTATACAGTGTATTTGTTAGTTTTATGTTAACTTAACACAAATTAGAGTCATTTAGGAAGAAGGAATTTCAACTGAGAAAAGTCTCTGTAAGATTGGCCAATAGGCTTTTAGGCATTTTCTTGATTGATGATTGATGTGGGGGAGATTGTCCCACCCTACTGTGGGTGGTGCCAACTCCGGGCAGGCCGTCTTAAGATGTGTAAGAAAGCAGGCCAATCAAGCCATGAAGAGCAGGCTGGGAAGCAATGCTCCTCAACGGCTTTTGCCCCAGTTACTGCCTCAAGTGTTCTGATTGACTTCCTGTCCTTATTTTTCTCAGACATGGAATGTGACCTGGGAGTTGTAAGCAGAAACAACCGTTCCTCGCTATGTTGCTTTTTGTCTTGGTGTTTTATCGTAGCACTAGAAACTCTAAAGAAATTGGTACCTGGAGTTACTATTGTGACAGACAGACCTGACAATATTGTTTAGGGGAGGATTGTGGAAGGGCTTTGGAACTTTAGGATAAAAAAAAGCCATCCTGTGCTCAAAGCTTGGTACGGTGTTGTGGGAACTTGAAGGATCGTGGTGAGAACAATGCAGGTGATGAAAGTTTGTGAAGTTTTAGAGTTTTAGGGTTCTGAGCAGGGATCGGTGACGGAAGTGCCAGGTGGTCGGGGCTGTGATAGACAAAGGGCTGATTACCAGACACCATCTCAGGAAGTGGGCGCCCAGCGCACGTGCCAACATCACACTATCGGGGAAGAAGTGCAGGAAACTCCTGCAGCAGATCTGCCTTGCCCAGAAAGAAAAGGCCATGGAAGTGGAAGTCCCTTCCAAGTCAAGCAGGACTAGTGAGCACAGCCCAAAGACGACAGAAGAAGATAAAGGCTCCCAGGATACAGAGACGGAAGCTTTGGAGATGAGAGCTAGAGTTCCTACCTCTTCTACCAGAAGGTTCTCAGCAGCAGCCGGAAGGATTTGGAGGACTTTGGAGAAAATATTACTATGTTTCATTCTCCCAGACACCTCTTCTATGATGGCCCTCTGACCTCTCCTGGAGGTATGTATTGGAAAGACTGGAGAACTGCTCCCCCCCCCCAGAACCCCCCCCCCCCCCGAGAACTGCCCCCCCAAATCAACTCCTTTTGTAATAAAGCTCTAGTGCTTTAAAAAAAAAAAAAAAAAAGACCATATAAGCAATAGCAATCTACAGATTCATTTTGCATGATAAAAAATTTTCCAGGGGAGCTGGAGAGATGGCTCAGTGGTTAAGGGCACTGTCTGCTTTTCCAGAGGTCTTGAGTTCAATTCCCAGCAACCACTTAGTGGCTCACAACCATCTATAATGAGATCTGATGCCCTCTTCTGGTGTGCTAGTGTACATGCAGTTAGAGAACTCAAATACATAAAAATAAGTAAATGAATCTTTTTTCTTTTAATCCAGTAATGGGTTGGAGAGATGGCTCAGAGGTTAAGAGCGCTGATTGCTCTTCCAGAGTTGCTGAGTTCAATTCCCAGCAACCACATGGTGGCTCACAACCATCTATAATGAGATCTGGTGCCCTCTTCTGGCATGCAGGTGTACATCCAGACAGAGCACAGTATATATAATAATAAATAAATTTTAACTTTGAAAAAAAATTCCAGTAACATTCTTCACAGAAATGGACAAAACAATCTTAAAATTTGTATGAAAACACAAGAGACTGTACATAGCCAAATACAATCCTGAGCAAAAGCAACAATGCTGGAGGTATCTTAATTCTTTACTTTAAACTATACCACAAACTATTTTTAACCAAAATAGCATGATACTCACAAAAATCCAGGCACATGGGGAGAAGGGAAAAAACCAAGCAGCTATAGCTATTTGATTATTGACAATGGTACCAAAAACATACATTGAAAAGGCTATATATACCCTCTATCAATTGGCTACTGATGCCAGAGAAACTGGATATTCACCTATAGAAGACTGTTCCCCACCTCTCACCCTGAACAAAAATTAGTTCAAAATGGATCAAAGACCTTAAAGTAAAAGCCGGTAGCCACTGAAGGCTTTTTTGAAGAACACAGTAATAACCGATTAAAAATCGCTCTCCAGGGAGGATTAACCTGGCAGCTGAATGAACCAGTTACTCACTCTAAGTTTGCTAGCTCTTGGCCTATCAGTCCTGCCCACGATGCCAGTGGAATCGCTCCCAGGAACTGAATCTAAGAAGTCTACCTCTCCTGCTCCCTTCAGCCTCTTTCCTCTCTATCTAGGGCAGGTGGGTTGGAAGGGAGGCATAAGCACTAAAGAAGCCCAAATAAAGTAGATTTGAAAAAGTTTGAAGCCTAGCAAGATTTTTGTAATTGGGTAATGATTGCTTTAAAAAAGAACTAGTTTAGATGATTCAGATTAGTATCCGAAAACCCCACAGGGAGCCCTCCAAACAAACAACCCCAGCATCATTATCTACTATGAGGTGTGTTAAAGCCTCACCGGGAGCTGGCAGGTATTCACACAGAACCTGCTCCTCCTCATCCGTGAGTGCAATGTCCATGCTTTTCAAAACCTCATCCACGTTACTGGCTTTAATCTCGTCTCCTAAGGAAACATGACATGATATAATTAAGGAAAACATGAAATCATGTAAAAGTAGCACGTCTGTGTAAGTCCTGCATAGTATTTGAAACAAAAGAAAACTGTCTCTGGGTCTCTGTTACATTTTACCACATGCATCATTACAAAGTTAAACAAATGAGTTAGAGCTGGAGAGATGGTTTGATAGTTAACAATACTTGTTCTTTCAGAGGACCCAAGTTTGATTCCCAATACCCACAATTGTTCAATGAAAAATTAGTGCACTTAAAGTAGAAACAGAAATAAAATCTAGCATAAAGATAGTAAATTTAAAAAAAAGAAACGAAACAAATTTTAAAAGTGGTTCCATATTAAATTTAGACCTGCACTTCCTAGTAGGTAAGGCATGAATTCTACCTCAAGCTATTTATTGTCCGTACAAAGAAAAGCTTTTTATGTTAAGTTTCAAGACATATTTTTATTTACTACTACTACTAATATTATGGATAGTGTTTTCAGGAGATGTGGGAATATTTTATTTTGTTGTTGTTAATAGTTCTAAAAAGTAGATGGGAGTGGGGCAGGAGGTGTGGCTTAATAATCAAAAGTGCCCTCTGCTCTTACAGAAGGCCAAAGTTCGGTTTCCAATACCCATGTTAGATAGTTCCAAAGCACCTGTAACTCGATTTCCAAGGGATTTGACATCCTCTTTAAGCCTCCACAGATACCTGCACACTCACACACGCTTGCACACACAGACACACACACATACATAATAAAATAGATGGAGTATATTAATAAGAAATTCCACAAAAAAGGCATTTCTTTAAAAAAAAATTTCTCCATAATAGTTTGTGGTGTGTCGACTTTGTACAGTTACATCTATGCAAAGTCATAAGCAATAGCCAAATGACAACTCTGAGCCCCTATGAAGTGATATGAAAGGAGATAAAATTTCAGGTTAAATTTAGAATTATACATCCCAGTGTTCTCTTCAGTGCTGCAGACATGAGAAAAGGGGACACATCAGAAACAATACAAACACTAGAAAGAAATAAAATAAAATCCTTAACGCATGGTAAAATACTGTCAAAAATTTGCCAGGGCTGAGTTAAAAACAGGAAAAAATGGCTCTCACACAAAAATAACTGAAGAAATCAAAGTTAAAATAGCAAAAGAAGAGAAATCCAAAAAAAAAGAAAATTCTCTCAATATCAACACTACAACTTCTCTCTTGTTTCTCAGTGAAGTTAATAGGTTAATGTTGAGAATGAATGGTTTATCATATGCGACAATGTTGCACTAAGTGCACTTTGATTGCAAGCACCTAACTTAATTCTAGGTGCTGGCTCATTCTTTTTAACTAATGTTCCTTTTACCTTCACCGGGCCTAGTGAAAACCTGCAGTTGTCAAGACGCCAGCGTCCAGACTAGAAAGGTGCTAACAAGCATCCCCCTGATGCTATGGTCTTTTTCCGTTGTGCTAGGTTGAAAAGGTTTGGCGCGAAGGCTGATCAGAGTCTTAACTGAACTTATAACCATCTGAAAAGGCCATCTGAGATTTTTTTTACAACATGTCATCACCTATCTCCATTCAACTAAAAACAACAACAACAACAAATCTTACTCGCAGAGATGGATGAAATCGGTGACTTGATCAAATGGTTCAGAAACTCTTCTAGATTCAGTAACCCATTCTCTGAAAGGAAAGATGTCAGAGATTATGAAGAAAGTCAACGATAAGACAAAGCCAACAGCAACTACAGTAACTGCTCTATTGGAAAGTACTTTACAGGCTTGGCTTTGAGATATAATCAATCAAACCCACAGTGTCATTCAGACACACACACACACACACACACACACACACACACACACACACACCAGCTCTGCCTTGCCTTCTTGCAAGGTGTTGCTGGAAATAATTAGACCCTGGGTAGCAGTAACTGGAGTGTCATTAGGTGGCAGATCAGAGGAAGCCGGGGGTAATCCATGGAACAAATACACATCCAGACTCTGGAAGTCCACGGCCACCCATGCTGCTGAGTTAAAAGGCATTAGAAACACTAAATACTCACCCTTGACTTCCGCGGTCTTTAGCGCTGTCTCAATCATATCTTGGGGTAATGGGACTCCCACATTTTTCAAAATGGTGACTAGATCATCAGAGTTTGCCTCATTTCTCCTAATGGAGGCTAGAGTTTTCATGGGGGCTTGCATATCTATGTGCAAAAAAAAAATACACACTATAAGAAATTTCAAAAAACACTTGAAATATCCTGGCTAATAACAATCAGGTCCGTCACTTTCTGCAGTCAGAGCTTGCTAAGCTTTGCGAAGTGCTTTGCATGTAACAGCACCTAATTAAACCACACCCCAAACGGTGAGGTCACTATCAAAGTTTCCTTGACTATGAAGAAAGGAAAACAGCTTTGGGAAGACCATTCTACCCCCACAAATACAGATATGACATCAAGTTTAAAGGCCAAAGTCATTAATTTTATAGACAAAAATTTAGCCACTATGATAACCAAGTCACTGTAGATATTTTAACTGGAGAGTTAATAATTTACACACACACACACACATTTGGCATGTTGGTATGTAAATCATGAAAGAAGGAAGGGGATCATGGGAGGAGCTAAAATATATCTTAAGGAATGGAAGGGGAAAAATAAGGTAATAGGATACATGTATCCTGACCATAGAAAAGGAGGTGCTGGAGGGAGTCAGCAAAAGGGGAGCATGGGAAATTGGGGAGCAGAATGGAAGAAGAGTGATAAGAATGAGGTAGTTATAAAAATTCCATTAACAGAGCTTATTGCTCTACATGGAAGTTTTTTAAAACATAATAAATTTAATTGAAGTTTGAAAAAATATTATGTATAGAGCAACCTCAGAACATCTGCTTACACTCCTCCAGATTTTCTGAAGTAATCCACTTGCCAAAATGAGAAAACCGGAGGCCCATAAGATGGCACAGTGGGTCAAGACACTTGCTGCCAAGCCTGGCAACCTGAATTCAATCCCCTAGACCTTCGCAGTGGAAGGACAGAACTGACTGCCATACGGTGTCATCTGAACTTCAAAATACATTGTGCCCGGACATATGTAAACATAAATAAATAAAATATAATTTAAAACTTTTAAACTGGAAAACTAGTCACAGTTTGGCTACTCTTAAGTATTTATTTTCCTTAAAGTGAATTGCTTACATATACCAATACACAAAAATATCACATAAACAATAGTAAGATAACATTAATATAATCAATAAAATGTAATATTTACTTTTAAAATTATATATATTTTTGAATACCAAAAAACCCTTTAAGCTCTGTAACCATCATTTCACAAACACAAACTCTGTAAGAGTTTATGAACAATGTACCTATAAAATCTTATTGGCCCCATTCTGAAGGACCAAGGATAAAATATTTTTGTCTATTAAAATATAAAAAGTCTATGTGAACTTTGAACACATTCCAAATGCTGGATTTGAAGAAGAATTTACTTTCGTAGCTATGCAAGTTGCACCTTGAATGCAGTTCTGCTTCAAGTTTGAAAAGACTATAGAGGAAATTAAACTACCTCAACTCTTCTCAAGAAATGGGCTACTCCTAGCAGACCCAGAGAGTTCAAAATAGTTGTAGATTATAACCTGGTTTCAATCGACTTAAACTTTGGAATTTTAAAAGTTCTAAAGACATCTCTTTAAAATGGAGACAGCAGTTACACTAAAGCTAGATTACATCCAGTGTCCCATGGCTAGAGTGGTGGATTAGAGAAAGAATGCCACAGGAAAGTTCTGGAAGTTCTAATATTTTCCCTTATATTCCTGTATGTTTCAACAGTGAATCTCATGATAAAATTCCATTTTAATGAAGAGTTAAGAGGATAAAAAAAGAAGAGGGAACAACAGCCTTACTTTCCCAGAATTTCAGTAAGATGGCTCAGAGCCAACTGTTGGTGTCCATGTTGTATCACAAACTTAGACAGAAAAATGAGTCATCCAGATAGACTGGGTGGTATTTACATTTGTGTGTGTGACATATAGATATTCCAGAAAACATAAATCAAGAAAATATCATGACTGAATCCCTGTTGAGTCTTTAGTCAAAGTACATTCCCTATAGAAATGTGTACTGCTTTATGAAACCAGTGCAAACTATCTTTTTAAAATTCCCACTTACTTGAACTTTTACTGAAATGTGGTGTTTCTTTCAACTTATCCAGCCAGTCTTTTAAATCCACATTCCCCTCGTCTGAAAATGAAATGAAAGATCAGGTGGCTTTTGGTTATAAGTTATGAGTGCTTGATTGCTCACCTTTCTAAACCAAAGCTATTCTTGTGTTTCTAACTCTGGGTCTAGGATACACAGCTCAGGATGACCAAAGCACGGTATGGTTGGAACGATTCTTAAGTCTTTCTGTGGTAAAGCCAACTAGCATTTGCACCGTACACCAACTCCAGCTGTTGTTTGGGAATGTTTCTTTGCCTGATGTTACAGTTTCTGGCTTTTCAGCCTTGCAAGTCCTATGTAATGATTATACCTTATGGTAATAACTCCCCCGTCAGAAAGTAAGTACTGAAAATGAAACTCAACCACGGTTTCTGAGGATTATACTTAAATCATAAACACATCAAAGGAAGTGTGTGGTACTTTGCTTTTGACCAGTCATGCCCTTGGATGGTAGGGAGGAAACGGCTCTGTGGAAGGTAAGCATTCCAATGGCGGGGACTGAAAACCACCAAGCGAACTCTTTGAGGGTTCTAGGGAAATCAAACGGATTTATTTCATGAGATCTTGTATGGCTTCAAGCTTCTGACCCCCTGGTTGTTTAAGTCTCAAAAGGTGAAGAGATGGGGAGAGACAGGAGGCCTAAGGATAATGCAGAAAAAAAGTTTATCCAGCCCTAAAGGGGAACACCCTGTTGTTAAACTCCTGACAACTGATTCTGAGTCATCCAGCTCCATGGATTTATGCTTGAAACTAAAGACAGTTTTACGTGGAAGTCTAATGAATGATTCTGGCTAGACAGTGGTGGCGCACGCCTTTAATCCCTATACTCAGGAGACAAAGAAGGGTGGCTCTCTTTGAGTTCAAGACCAGCATGGTCTACACAGCTAATTTCAAGATATCCAAGGGTACAAAAGAAAAACTCTCTCAAAAAACCCCACCAAAAGACAAATAATAAATAAATAAATTGATAAGTAAACAAATAAATGACTCTGAAAAGGAAATACGTACTATCAGCAGAAATGTCTGCATGCAACTTCTGTAATTCTTCATCTGTAACATGAAGTCCCAGGCCTTTGGAAATTTGTTTCATATCATCAACACCAATTTTTTCACTGGTGACTCTGTTCAGAGCCTTTGCAAGTTCATTAACCTCTATCAAAAGGAAATATTTTCAGTTCAGATACAAGTAAATTCTAAATAACAAACTTTAAACTGTAATTCAAAAGTTAATTTAGACAACTTCATTTTTTTTAATTTAAAGACATGACTAGCCCTGTTCAATTTGCATTAAATACTTACTTGCTCTAAATATGTTAAATGTTAACCTTCACTTAATGCACATGAAAATGGAACCTCAAATGTAAGACAAATTCATAGAAGAAATTAAACTCTTGTTCATAATTGGAAACTAATGTTTACCCCCAAATATCTCCATTCTATTTTAAAACAAACACCTTAATATGGGGCTAATATAGTAATAATTGGTACAAATAATGTATATATTAATAAATTCAAAGCATATAAGTGTCAAATAAAGAAAATAAGTGTAAAAAAATCCCTATGGGATCTATATGGCAGCTGCTATGACCTACACCATTAGTTGTAACTATATGTATCTTACTGTAAGTAGCTTGTCCCAGAACAGTCAAGAAAACATGAATTCTCTTCAACAAAGCTACTGAAAATATGCTTAAGAAAAAAGAAAGTCTCCTTAGTGAGTGGTGCTGGAAAAACTATATTGCTCAAAAAATTTCTGCATAAAAGTGAAACTAAAAGTCTATCTCTGAGTATATTTAAAAATCAACTCAGAATGAATGAATAAAAAATATATGTTAATTGGGCCCAGGGGTCCTGCTCAAACTATGGCACCAGCCAAGGACAATACAGGCCGTAAACTTCAAACCCATACCCAGATCTAGCCAATGGACAGGACATTCTCCACAGTTGAGTGGAGAGTGGGGTATGACTTTTACACGTTCTCTGGTGCCTCATATTTGACCATGTCCCCTGGAGGGGGAGACCTGGTGGCACTCAGAGGAAGGATACCAGGCTACCAAGAAGAGACTTGATACCCTATGAGCATATAAAGGGAGAGGAAGTCCCTCTCAGTCACAGTCATAGGGGAGGGGAGTAAGGGGAAAATGGGAGGGAGGGAAGAATGGGAGGATACAAGGGATGGGATAACCATTGAGATGTAACAAGAATAAATTAATAAAAAAATTATTTAGAACAAAAATATATATATATATATATATGTTAAAGCCTGAAACTAAGTAACAAATAATAAACTACAATAAGTCAGGAAATACCTCAGAACACTGAAATAGGCAAAAGAATTTTAGATAGGACCCAAAAAGCACAGGCTAAGGAAAACATCCAACACGGACCTCTGGCTCTCCACATGCACACTCACATATGTATACACACACACACACACACACACACACACACACACACACAAGAATTCATAAATAGGACTAAGGGTGTAGATCAGTGGTAGAGTACCTGCCTAGCTGTATAAGCCCTGGGGTTCAATCCCCAATACTGCTTTAAAAAAGAAAGGAAGGAAAGAAGGAAGGAAGGAAGGAAGGATGGATGGATGGAAGGAAGGAAGAGACATAAGAAGTTCACCTTCATCTGAGCGCTTAAACCACTAACTGTGTTCCATTTATTCAATATCATAAAATATTATCTATGTGTGCATGTAAGTTGATCATCAGTTTCAACTATGTGGCTCTTCTCTTAAATTCTAAATGTATAAAAAACATAACTATGCTCACCTCTAAAATCTTGTAGACGCTTACTGCTCTTCAATGCTAAAAGAGCAGCCCTCTGGGAAATTTCTCCATTTTCTATAAAGAGAAAAGCAGCATAAAGATCAAATAACAGTCCAGAAACATGATGGACATCTCAGCAAGCTACACCAATTTGTTTATTGCCCCCCTTAAAGCATGCTATAGTTTTTTGCATTGTGCATCTATTCAAACCTTACCCATGTCAAAACGTCAGCTCTCTATTCCCCCTCAAACCTTCCCCTTCATCCTGCGTTCCCCCTAACTCTGTCCCTTCCTTTCTATAACAGCTTAGTTTCTGGAAAGAAATGGTTTAATCATCTCCATTCACAGCTCCAACCACTGGTGGCCACCACTTGTCAAGCACCACAAAACCTGTTCTTACCAACTTTAACAGCTAACTACTTACCAGCAAGCTAGTGAGTAATTTCTACTTTTTATCTAATTTAATACCATGTCAATTTAATACTCCTTTAAACTGACTTTGCTTTACTTGTTAATACAGCTTCCTCTTTATTTCTTTCACATCTTTCTGGTTAATTCTTTTTTAAAAAATATTTATTTATTTATTATGTATATAATGTTGTGTCTGCATGTAGACCTGCACTCTAGAAGACAGCACCAGATCTCATTATAAATGGCTATGAGCCACCATGTGGTTGCTGGGAATTGAACTCAGGACCTCTGGAAGAGTAGCCAGTGCTCTTAACCTCTGAGCCATCTCTCCAACACCTCTGGTTGATTCTTTTTTTTTTTTTTTTTCTTGGTAGTGGTTTACTTCTTAGTAATTTATTCAGATTACATCTGGATTGTTATCCCCTCACATATATCTTCCTGTTCCCCCCTCCTTCCCTTTTTCACCCTATTCCCCTCCCCTGGTCCTGTGACAGAAAGGGACCTCCTTCCCCACCTTATGATCAGGGTCACGACCTATCAGGTCTCATCTGGATAGCCTGCTCCCCCTTTCTCTGAGTGCCACCAGGCCTCCCCACCAAGGGGAACTGTCAAATAGGGGGCACCAGAGTTCATGTCTGAGTCAGTCCTTGCTCTCCACACAGCCGTGGAGAGCGCACTGTCCATTGGCTAGATCTGAGCTGTGGGCTGGTTGATTCGGGAGGCCCTTTACCACACTTTCATTCGGGAGGCCCTTTACCACACTTTCTCCCGGCTGCTGATGTGAGAGCAGCGTGCCCTGGGACTCCGCCACTGGCCTCGTTCTCACTCAGCCACCATCTTTACCCAAGTGTCCATACATCCTGTGTGGATGACTTCTAAGGCTCTATTTCCAGCCTGGACTACTGGCTATTGCACATTTTCAACTCTTTGGCCACAAATATCTGCTAAGATAAACATTTCATCTTTATGCCAAAACCTCATGGTCTCCTTGAAACTCACATGATGAAAAGACACCAGACATACTGGACTATCCGGAGTCCCTTACCACCCTTAACTTCTGCATTTTTCACACACTGAATATTCTTTCCTAACTCCTTTGAGCCTCCTTCCCTGCATGCCTGAATTTTGCCCAATTCCTACTCATATTTCAAGTTCAACTCCAAAATCTCTTCTAACAAGATTCTTACGACTATACCACCAAACTCACATGGACTTGGTTGCCATTAGAGATGTTTTTTATATAGCAAACTTCGCGTTATATAGCAGAAAATGGCCTTGAGCTTCTGATCCTCCTGCCTCCCCTCACTGAGTGCTGGAATTGCAGGGATACTCCACCACATGTGGTTTACACAGTACTGAATCAAGCCCTTCTGGTTCTCCTCATAACCTCCTAGGTCCTTTCATTATCCTAAATAGCTCCCTGTTTATTTATTTACTTACTTATTCACTTTACTGCCTGATTGCAGCCTGCCTCCCTCCTCACCTCCCAGCCCCACCCTCCCACTCCCTCCCCATCCCCCATCTCCTTATCCTCAGAGAAGAGGAGGCCTCCAGTTGGTAACAACCCACCCTGCTGCACCAAGTCGCAGCAGGACTAGGCACATCCTCTCTCACTGAGGCCAGACAAGGCAGCTCAGCTATGTGAACAGGATCCAAAGGCAGGCAATAAAGTCAGAGCAGCCACAGCTCTAATTGTTAGGGGACCCATGTGAGGATTAAGTTGTATATCTGCGACCTGTGTGTAGGGGGCCTAGGTCCCACCAATGCATGTTCTTTGGTTGGTGGTTCCGACTCTCTGTGAGCCCCCATGGGCCAGGTTAGTTTACTCTGTAGGTCTTCTTATGGCTCCCTTCTAACTTTAGCAATTAATGCAAAAGAAAGTACATATAATAGCTTCCAAATTTAACATTTCTATGTCCATTTGTCTGGAAGCACTGAATATTCTTACTCAACCTTATGTCATAAATATCTGAGCCAGAACAGTCCTCTCTTATTCTCTTCCTCTTATTTTCTCTCTTATTCTTCGGTGAGTCTCCACTCACCACAACCTTCTCAGATCACTTCTCCTTCCTTGAGAGCCAGCAGGTGTTCCCAACAAATATGCCTTAACCCAGGGGGGAATCAACAAGTAAGACTTTTTTCGGTTTTTTGAAACAGGGTTTCTCTGTGTAGCTTTGGCTGTCCCAGACTCACTTTGTAGACCAGGCTGGCCTCGAACTCACAGAGATCCACCTGCCTCTGCTTCCCTGAGTTCTGGGATTAAAGGTGTGCACCACCACACACAGCTAACACATGAGACTTTAAAGGATGGTTTTTAGAAATGTTTACTAAACTTACTTAAGACAGTCCATCACCCAGCATGGTACTGCACACCTCTTATCCCAGGATTCAGGAGGCTGAAGCAGCATAAAGAGAGCCTGTCTCAAAAACTCAAAGGTATTCTACCAAGCTTGATGCTAGTCTCAGTAGACTATTCTGTTAAGGCAAATAGACGGAAGTGGTTATACATACCATCAGCCTCAAATATTTTCTCTAACTGCTTCTGTTCCTCCGGTGTTAAAGGAATATTGAGGTCACTAAAAGCATCTTTTAAGTTGGAAATTTGAATTTTGTCAGAGCTCATCAACTTGACAGTATTGAGGGCAGCTTGTATATCTGAAAGCAAATGGAAACTCTCAAAGTTACTTCTTGTTTCTTTGTAAATGTTTTCATGTTCTACGTGATTAACAATAATATACCTATAAACTCAGGCTGCTTGCCAAATACAATATCACAACATTGCCTCTATGGTTCCAAAACTAATCAGATTCATCATACATTTCTTTATCCCCAAGATGACCAGTTGTTTTTATCTCAGTATGAAAAACTAATGGGCGCTGAAGAGGTGGAGTCTGAAGGAGGAGAGCTACTTAACACAAGAGTTAGAGACCAGCCTGGAAAAAGAATAAGACTTAGTTTCAAGATGAATGAAATAATGAGAAGTGGGCATACCAGCCAGATGTGGTCCCACACACCTGTAATCCTAGCACTCAGAAGGCAGAGGCAGGCAGATCTCTATGAGTTCGAGTCTAGGACAGCCAAGGCTACATAGAGAAACTTTGTCTCAAACAAACATACAAACAAACAAACAAAAAATTGGGCATGCCATTAAAAAATAAAAGAATACCAATATTTAAAATAAAAGAACTCAAAATGGATCACATGATATAAACGTAAAACTATAAAACATTTAGAAGGAAATGCTCAGCAACTAGGCATGAGGATCATGTGTCCATAAGAAGCTCTGGCAAGGATATGAGGCATCCGAAGCCAGCTGGGCTCTAGAAAAAGGCATGACCAAAAAAAAAAAAAAAAATAGCTGACAGACAAGAGGGGTAGCAGAAAGGGGAGGGAGGAGTGTGAAGAAGGGAGGAGAGAAGAGAGAGGGCAAGGAAAGATGTGGTAAAACTTTTAAAAACTTGGCAAGACAAAGATTTCTTACATGTTGATACCAAAAGTACAATCCGTAAAAGAAAAAATAGTGATTAACTAGACTTACTAAAAAGATTAATGAACTTCTAAAGACATTTTTTTCTTTATTATTATTTTTTTTACATCCCGAGGACAGATCCCCCTCCCTCCTGTCCTCTCAGCCCCTTCCCTACCTACCTCCCCCCCTCTGTCCCTGCCCCCATCCACAACTCCTTTTCTCTTCAGAAAAGGACAGGCCTTCCATGGATATCAACCAAGCATAGCATATCAAGTTGCAGTAAGAACAGGCACCTCCTAGTAGTAAGGCTGGACAAAGAGACCCAGTAGGAGGACAAGGGTCCCAAAAGTAGACATAGACTCAGAGACGGCCCCTGCTCCTACTGTTAGGAGTCCCACAAGAAGACCAAGCTACACAACTGTAACACATGTGCAGAGAGCCCAGGTCAGTCCCACATAGGCTCTCTGGTTGTCAGTTCAGTCTCTGTGAGCCAAAACTTGAAACTGGAAACAACCCAGATGTCCCTCAATCAAAGAATGGATAAAAAAAAAAATGTGGTACATTTACATAATAGAGTATTACTCAGCTGATAACAATATCATGAAATTGGCAAGCAAATGGATGGAACTAGAAAAAAAAATCACCCTGAGTGAGGTAACCCAGACCCAGAAAAACAAACATGGTATGGGTATAAAGTAAAAGGTGGCAATGCTACAATCCACAGTGCCAGAGAAGCTAAGTAACAAGGAGGGTTGGGGGATGGGGGGTGGAGGGGTGGAGCACGTGAATCTAAAGACGCTTTTAAGAAAATAGAGACAAGCCAAAGAAATAGTTAAAATATCCCAACTTAAAAATGGGCAAAAAAAAAAAAAAAAAAAAAAAAACCATGAACTAAATAAATACAAAAAGAGAATAAGAAAATGGAAAGATATTCAGCATCATTAGGCACCAGGAATATGCAAAGAAAGGCCACCGTGATGTATGTACACCTGTGAGAAGGATTAAATTAGTACATCATAGTAAAACCATGAAGGCACTGGAACACCCAAATACTTCCACTACTGGTGCAAATGGATATAAAACGCTGTAACCACTTCATAAAACAATTCAACAGTTTCTTAAGCACTTAAACATACCTCATAACGTGACTCAGTTCCCCATCTCTTGGTAGTTAACCAAAAGTAAAAGCATGCCTATATGCCTCCACAATGACCTGTGTCTGTATGTTTGCAACAGCTTTTAGGTGAAAGCTCAAACTGAAGGCATCCTGATATATGCTGACAAGTAAATAGATAAAAAGCACTATACCTATAAAATGGAATAGTGCTCAGTAAAAAAAAAAAAAAAGTTACTGAAGCATGGTAGGCATTGATAGGCCTCAAAACTATAGTGCCATGTAAAGGAAGGCACCAAAAAGGATTCAAATGTAAACTTGAATCTTTAGTGCCAGAAGGACTAGCAGTGATTGCCTAGGGGTGGGAGGAAGAGGAAGGTGGAGAAGCAGGTGGTGTTGCCAGAGAACACGGAGGAGATCTGCGGGAGGTCGCGCCTTATTAGCTTGGCTGTGATGAGGGTGTCACGAATGCATGCACAGGCCAACATGTCACCAAATCGTGCAATTTAAATATAAAACTCTATTTTTATATACAAGCTATTTCTCATAGCAATCCTTCAAAATCGTATCTTAGACAACGGAACCTATGACAAACACTTGGAGTCAGATGTCAGTTGACCCACCTTTCAACACGGGATCTGGTTCGTGTCTGCTCAAATTCTCCACAATCTGTTTGAGACTTACTTCATCGGTTTCTAAGAAATAGAAGGTCATAATTATGAAACGACAAAGTGCTAGTGGTACTAATCACTAAATGACAGAGGGTGGGACAGGCAGGTGCCAGTAACCCATCATTAAGTGACTATGACAGAAGATAGAAATATGCAAATATTCTAATTCCTGAAATTCAACAGGATCAATACCAACTAAGTATCTGAGATAGCTGTACCCAGAATCTTTTTTCAAAAGTTGTAACTATGTTTATTTACTTGGCTAAAAATAAAACATTTTATATATGAAAATAAATATGTATGTATGTAAAATAGACTTGATCTGGGGGTCTCTGATAAGTACCTCCAGGAGAAAACAGTATGAATTTTAATGCATTTTCAATATGCCTACCTTCTATTAAGTCTTCTAGCCTATCTATCTATCTACCTATCTATCTACCTATCTATCTATCTATCTATCTATCATCTATCATCTATCCACGCCTATATTTTTTGTTATATTTCAAAGGCCAGCTTGCCTCTCAACTGGAAGAGAAGACTTTAATCAGAGAGACAGAGAGGGGCCTGGGAGATGGCTCAGCAGGTTGAGTGCTTGCCATGCAGGAATGAGGACCCCGCCCACCCCCAGGCAAACACCAATGGGTGCGCTGGCTCGTCTGTAATACTGGTTTGTGGGAAGTAGAACAAAGGGGCCCCTGACCAAAGGAGCTAGCTAAAGTAGCTAAGCTGGAAAGTAAGAGATCCTGCCTCAGTATGTAAGGTGAGGCGTTACTGAAGACACACGCGCGCACACGCGCACACACACACACATATACATGCCGGCACACACACACACCCACACACACACATATACATGCCGGCACACACACACACACACACACACACACACACACACACACACACACAC
>OU015746.1:16236754-16255169 GCA_907169655.1 Acomys percivali
AATAATAATAATAATAATAATAATAATAATAATAATAATAATAATAATAATAATGTGGAGAGCGAACCAGGAAGACCCCTGACATCCACCGTAGGCCTCCACATGCACACACTAGTGCACCCCCATGCATACATACACGCACACCCGTGAGTGGAGAAGATTTGAAATCTTATGATAATACCAATGATAGGGCGGGGGGATGAGTCAGTTGACAAAGCAAGAGAATCTGAGTTTGGCACCTTGGGAAAGCCAGGTGTGGTGACAGTCTCTTGTCATCCCAGCACTGAGGAAGTAGACAGAGGAGAGCCCCTGGAGCTGGCTGACCAGCAGGCCTAGCCTAAGCAAAAAGCCAAGAGCAGCATGAGAGTCTGTCTCAAAACACGATGTAGATGGCTCCTGGGAAATGACAGTGAAGGTTGATCTCTCAGGGCCTCCGCACATAAGTGCACTCACATGCAAACTCGTCTAAACTTGAGTGCACCTGCACATGCACACACACGCATGCACGCATGCACACACACACAGACGTGTACACACGTGTGCACACACAGATGTATATGTATGGATCACACAGCATGTGAAGTATATGTCAGGGTTGAAAAGACACTGAATAGTTGCAAGGAAAAAACTACAATAAGAAGGAGGGATTCACCGTTAATGGAGGCTTGTCTCAGGACCTCCTGCATGGAGTCGTAGGTTATTGGAACTCCAGTACTCACGATATTGGAGACCAGTTTGTTCGCAGGCATTTTACTTTTTCTGATATTATCCAAAGTTGTAACCTCTTTCAATAAACCTGCAAATGCAGGAAGAAAAAAAATGAGCACAGGTTGACACTGAGACCAAATCCTTTTTAGGCCTTGGTACTCACAGCCTACAGAAATGAAATAGGTATACCGTTAAAGGAATTCTGAGTGAAAGGGCTTTTAAAACACATCAGTGGGTTTTTTTTTTTCTTTAGAAGTCGATTAAAACATAAACAAAGACAGACTGCAGTTGGGGAAAGGTTCCTTTCGGGTATAATTTCTTCATTAACTGTTTGCTCTCAAAGGTGTTTCTGCTGCACAGCCCACTCTGACGCAAACAGTGTAGCCTGCCAACTGCTGGGCTGCAGGCCCAAGGTGGTGGCCAAGAGGCAGAAACAGAGGCCAAGGAAAGGGAAACTGAGGAAAACTCTGGTGTAGACTAAAGCGCCACCCTGGCTCAGAGTTCAGGAGCCTTCACCCTTCACGGGCAAGCTTGCTCGCTTTCCTGTACTGCATCATTTACAATGGCATGAGTGAGAAGGTAACTATGCAGACATGCATGGAACCAGGAGGAAAATGTGCTGCGAGGGTAATGTGCCTCCTGAGATACAGCATACATGTGCTGAGAACGCAACTTGCCTTAAGGAATCCCCGAAGAATTACTTAATTCTAAATAAGTAAATAAATCCAAAACACAAATTAAATATGCTAAGAAATAAGACATCTGGATACAATATTTAAAACAAGGCAAAGAAAACTTTAGGAAAATACTGAAAATAAAAATAAAACAAATTGTACTTGAAAAAAGTTTAAAATACAATAAGATGAATTAAGAAATCTAATTTTTATTCTTTTTTATACTTACTGTTGAATGGTATTACTGAAGTAAATGAGTTAATGAGAGACTCAGTTGTGTCTTTCAAGGTCAATTTTTTTTCTGCAAAGTCAAGGAAAAAGTAGGGTTTAAATGAATCAATTTAAAACAGCTCTTTAAGAAGACTAGGGTTCACTTGCCAGCACCCACATAGCAGCTTATGGCCTGGATCTGTAACTCCAGTTCCAGAGGATCTGATAACCTCTCCTGGCCTCTACAGCTATCAGCCACGCATGTGGTACACCTACACGCATGAAGGCAAGTACTCACGAACATAAAAATAAATCTTTTTAAAAGTATTAAGGCAACAATTGTGTTTTTACTCCACTTAGCTTCCAAATGTGTGGTCACACTGGTTAGACTGAGGGCACGCAAATATATGCATAGGCATACACCTTCCACACTCCCACTTCACACATACAGAGTTTTACAGCACAGCATTTACCGTTAGGCCTGTGATATACTCTGAAATCCTATACTAAATCTCAAAGTACTCCATTTCCTTTCTAATGATATTCAGGACCTAGCACATCTATTACACAACCCCCAGTTTTAAAACTTATACACAGGTTATACAGGATAAGTAAATATATGTATACATATTATGTATATGTACAAAAATTTTCATTTAAGTATATATAAGCAAGAATAAAGGATAAGGGGGCTGGAGAGATGGCTCAGAGGTTAAGGGCACTGGCTGCTCTTCCAAAGGTCCTGAGTTCAATTCCCAGCAGCCACATGGTGGCTCACAACCATCTATAATGAGATCTGGCACCCTCTTCTGGTGTACATGCAGGCAAAACACTGTGTATATATGATAAATAAATAATTTTTCAAGAATATAGGATACGATGTAGGAACATTTTCTGCAAAGAGATCACTTTTGTAAAACTGTGGTGAAAAAAAAAAGGACAATCTTTTTTTTTTTTTTCCTACTAACAGTATTCCCTATCCAACATGGAAACAAACAAACAAACAAAAAACTGTGCACAAAAGCAAATGACTAGGGCTGAGGATGTTTGCAGCTTGGTGACTAAGTCATAGAAGGGATGTAGGAAGGCTGCTCCCACTGAATGGGGACATGAGGCTTTCAGCTGAGAGCTGCCCCACCTGTAAGGACACAGCATCCTCATCTCCAAAAACAAAAAGATTCTGAGAAACAAAAGGGCTTGAGGGGTTTTGAGTTTCGAGCTCTCCTTCACTTCATGCCCCTCTCACATCGTGGCATGGCCTCTGAATGGGGGAAGGTTTCAACAGTGAGCTAGTCAGGCCTCGGGCTAGATTCAACTTAATTATAGCAGAGTAAATGGACTTCGGGGACTGAAGAGTTAAACACCTGGAGTAATCCTCTGAGAGAACTAAAAGCTCTAAATGAAGTAAGTTTTCCTACAACTTAAACACGCCATTTGCTTCCCAGCATTGCACCTTCCAGCTCTGTCCCACCTAGTCCCCTCACAGGCTCTAACCCAGAAGCACACCACCTGCGTTTCACCCAGAGTATTTGAAAGGCTAAACACAAATGGATAACTTTAGTTTATATTTTCAAAATCTCAGTGTCTAGATTCCTCCAAAACTGGGAAATGTTCCTCCTTGAACTTATGAAAACCTCCCAGCATTTCAGTACCCAGGAAAAAAATTACCAAGTTTTGAGAAACGCTCCTCTTTTGAAGGTTTCTCTTTTGGTTTGGTGCAGTTTCTGATATGCTGTCATATGTATTTCTTATTCTGGGTAAAAGTCTTTAGACTTTGGTAATTAACAAGTAATGGTGTCTTTCTGTATTGAAAAGTTATCAGCCATACCTTCTTAAGTATTTGCAGTAGAGGCCCCCTTTCCTGACTTTGTACTGATAGCATTAGACATCTGTTTCCTGCGCCCTTAACCCTGCCCTATATTCCAAATCTTTGTCTTTATTGGATGTTCCCCATATTACAGTTCATATTTACCTTTTTGTTTTTGTTTAATATACTGATATCATTAACGGATGTATTTTTACTTTCTAAAAATTTTGTTTTTTACAGATTTCTTCATTTTAAAATATTTATGCTTCTTTTGAACATTATCATCAAGTTTATCTTTTATTTATTTAACTGAATACAAAAAAAGTAGAATGAGAAAAATTAAGGCAATGAAAATAAATACATGAGAAAAATATAGTATGACATATTGACATTAGACAAAAGAAGGTAAAGACATTATCAGCCACAAAGAATCAGTTCACAGTGTGTGGTGCAGAGCGACAGCCATCACACATGTCAACAGACTATGAAATGCCGACTTAAAAGCCTTAATCATAAATACAGGTAAATAATAAGGGGGAACCAACTTTAACCCTGAAACAGGTGCGGGGCGGGGGGGTGGGGGGGAAGGAAGAGTTCTCAGCAGCCAGTGGAATAGCAGCACAGACGCTGTGGCCACAGCACCCTCTGCTGTCACATCAAAACACAGAGATGACCTGCCAGTCAATCACTTGCCTGTTTTTTCCCTTCCATTCTCCCAATTCTCTGACATAAGGACTTTAAATATAAGTCTGTTCATGAAGTCTGTGTATTTTCTGTACATTTTACCTTTCATTTTGTGTTATTACAGTTTTTTTAATTCAATGTCTGCAGATAATTTTTGAGCAGATAATTTGCATGATTATTGGATACTCAAGTTGTTCTCATCTTTCCATTGAGCCTTCACAGAAATCATCATTACCAAGTCCCTTTATTCCTTTTATAAACATTAATCTCAGACAAATTTATGAACTAGCTGTTTGTACCCAGGTCACTGTTTGTACCCAGAATGTCTCGTATGAGAATAAAGGTGATCTCAGAAAACAGCCACGTTTTTTATCTTCTTTATCCTCTAAGTGTTTAATCAAGTACTTTATAGTTAAATCATATATTAGGATATATAAGCAATATAAATATCTATATGAAAGAAATGCATGATATGTATTTATGATAAATATATGATAGAAACATGATATATATTTCAAGATACATATTAAAGAAAAAATATGTTAGAAGCATATATATGAATCCTGCCTCAAAACAGCAAAACAGAACAGGAAAGAGCAGATTTCTCAAAGGCCCCACACTGAATGAACACAATGTAACTCTCCGTTCCAAACATCAGATCAAAGCTGCCCAGTGGAGCAAATATTAAGAGGAGATTTACTTGGTTACTATAAAGAACAGAGGAATTGAAGAACCGAGAGAGCCAAGTTCCTGACTGCGCTCCTCTCCAAGCAGTCACCTAGGGCAAGCAGCGCCTGTGGTGACTCTAGAAGTCACACACATCTTGTCTTCCAATAGCTTGTCAAACCTAAGAACTCTATGACTGTGACAATGGTGAAGGGACTGAAATTATAGTCTGTATCAAAGGCACCAAAAGCCTGTAGAGCTCTGTGTCACCCCTAGAATCCAGGGATGAAGAGATAGATATGCCATATTGATATTTTAACTACTGCATTCCAATAAATGAGAGTCAGTGTTTTAAAACATTAAATACAAAATTACTTCCATTAGTCTCATCCAAATAAAGACTACCCAAGCACTCTCCACCTAGGCCAATATGTGGGCATCCAGTCAATGAAGACTTCCCTAACACATAGTATTCCCATCCTTTTTAAAAAGCCTGTGTGGGCTCCAAAGCAAGACCTGAGAAGTAACTGGGGTACTCACCATCTGGTTCAGAAGTCGGAAACACCTCAGGCTGCCCTTCCTCTTGTAAAGATTTCTTGAAGCTCTCCAAGATAGACAGAATTTCTTTAATGTCGGCTTTGCCCTCAGTGTTTTTGCAAACATTATATGCGTCCTCTATTCCTATTTTGATGGCAAAAATATAAAGGCAGAGTTAGCATATCCAGCTAATCACATAGCAGCCTGATGGCACATGTGCACATGTGCACAGGTACTTAGCCATACACACACACACACATATATATATATATATATATATATATATATTTTTTTTTTTTTTTTTTTTTTTTAAACCATGTCTTTCAATGGGACTTTGGTTGGCCAATTAGGTTGCTGCATCTGGCCAGGGCATCCTCCTGTCTCCATTTCCTTGCTGCTGGGATGACAAGCATGTGTTACTATTATTCCTGCATGCCATGTGTTGGCTTTACGTGAGCACTGCAGAGAGTCCTAATGCTTGAGCTATCTTTCCAGCCCCATAACAACCTGATTTGAAGGAAATATATTTATTCTCCACGATGCCTGTTCAATCTATTTTCTTTATGCTTTGCTAAACAGGAAGTGCCATAAAATTTATAAGAGGTTTTGATGCTACAGTTAGAAAACAAGATAAACTGAGACATTTTTATCTTAAGCTTTCAGCTCTCAAAGCTAAACAACAAACCAGCCAAGGGATGGCTGATGGTCCAGAGCCCAGGGATGCGGCTCAGTGTTCAGGTGCTTGCCTGGCACACATACAGCCGTGCATTCCCTCTCTGGGACCACATACATGTGCTATATACGAGCACCAGGGAGGTGGAGGCAAGGAGGGGAGAAAGGCCGTCTGCTGAACACAGCACACACAGAGCTGGGGAGGTGGCTCCGCAGGCGGGACACCTGCTGCACACGGGTGAGAGTCAGAAGTGGATATCCGGCACCCTCGTCCATGTCCAGCAAGCATGGTGACCCACTAGTGACCCCAGTCCATGAAAGACACACGGAATCCCCCGAGCAAAGTGGCTAAGCTAACTGGAGCCAATCGGTGAGCTCAGGTGAGAAACCCTGACTCCATATAGAAGGTAGAGAGCAACTGAGAAAGATATCGAGCACAGCCATCTCTAACAGGAAGAGCGGAAGTCACAAAGCCAGCAAACCTGCCTGGCAAATACCCAGCAGAGCTGGGCTGAATGGCGCATTCGCTGTGGTGCTGTCTCCCCTTTTGGTCTTGATCTTCATGTGTTGCATGTCTGGGGAGCTTTTAATATTGTTCGATTTGGAGATATAAGATGGATGGGGAATTTCTTATGATTTGCTTATGCTATCTCCCAGGAGTACTGTTTCTAAGCTTCCCCAGCAAAGTCCTGAGCATGCTCCTCCCGCTTTTAGGGAGATATCCCTACCTGGCCCTACTTGAAAGGCTTCCTTTATGGCCTGGAGGTTGTAACTCAAATAAAGATGCCAGAGACCTTCTTAAGAGGCTTGGACTCCAAGACGCTCTTGGAGCATCTGCCCTTGTGCTTATTTAGGAAGAAGATAATCAGAACAAAGTAAACTTTAAAAAGGTAAACAAGGCACAGTGGGCTAGAGAAGTTGGCAGCAGATCAAATTAAAAGTTCTTTCCTTATACTGATGGACGAAGAACGGTGTGCATAGACGGTACAGGAACGGAGCATTTAGACACTTTTCCCAGGAAAGCTAGCTCAGACAGGGCCACTCTGGTGTCATGTGACCAAGGAACAAAAGAGCACCAAGATCAGACACACACATAAAATCTAAAAATACATAAAATATAAACATTGTACTATGCCAGAAACTGAATATAACTGTA
Source organism: Acomys percivali (assembly GCA_907169655.1). NCBI lineage: Eukaryota > Metazoa > Chordata > Mammalia > Rodentia > Muridae > Acomys > Acomys percivali. Next base: position 16,243,869 of record OU015746.1, read on the forward strand.
GCAGGTTTGGCCTGAAGATTTTTCTCAGGCCTAATGACAATTATAGTCTATTAAAAGCTGATGATACACTGCTCAGGACATGGCAATCTACCCAGGCTAGCTTAGATATTTCTTTCTGTCTAGTGCCCTTGTCCAAAAAATTCTTAAAAGTTAGGTTTGTGGGGTGGATGAGGAAAAATGACTGGAAAAGATAATTCTGTTCTGTCACCGTTTATCAACGATGACTAAATTAACAATCAAGAGGAAGTTAAAACACATGTCTGGAGACAAAAATAATAAGACGTACGTTTTGGAACAAGACGAATCTGTGCCTGCCTACTAAGTTCTGTATGAATAAAGAAGCACCAGTCAGTCAGGAAGCAAGACTCCCCCGACCCATGCCTGGCTCACTCCTCCCTCGGCCTACTCCTTCTCTCCTCTGTGGGGCCTGACTATTGCCAGGGCTGCCCCCACCACAACCACCACCACCACCACCACCACCACCACCCCCGGCAGATAGCCAACGTCAACCTCTGGCCTCTTGAATACAAAGATCCTTCCACACATAAGGGCCAGCATGCATACACATATGCATAACACCTACCAAAAAAATAAATGCATAGTAAGCCTATGAGCATGAAGCTTTTATTTGCATTTTTTTCAAATTTCATACTTACTTTGGCACTCACTAAATATATCATCATTGGCTAGTTCTCTGATGATATCCTTAAGCTGTATCACATCACCTTTAGGACAAAAAGAAGAAACAGCTTTAGTATTATGATTTAAAAGAAAAAAGACCACTTGATGTTATAAAGCCAGAGTTGTAAAACACAAAAATAAAGAGGAAACCTGACAATTATCTTAGAAAATGTGATAGGCAAATATATAACAAAAGCTGGGACTTTTAAAATATGTTCCTTCATTTTATCCACTCCATAGGTTATATTTGTGAATATATACACATATAAATACATATATGTATATATAACATTTTATGAAAAAAGAGGCCATGAACTTGAAGGAGAGAACGGAGAGATGTATGGGAAGTTTTAAAGGGACAAAAAGGAAGGGAGAAATTAAAATACAGACTCAAAAATAAACAAAAAATGGTAATTTTTTTAAAGTAGGCTACACAACTATGAGGAGGAAGCCAGTAACAGCACTCCCCCACGGCCTCTGCCTCAGCTCTGGTCTCCAGGTTCTTGCCCTGTTGAGTTCCTACCCTAACTGCTTTCAATTATGAAATGCTGTACAGAAGTATGAGTGAACTAAACCTATCTCCTCTAAAAAAAAAATATTCCTTCAATACAAATCTGTTAATTTAAAAAGTAAGAAAAATAGTCTTGTTTTTTTCTTAAAGAGAGAAAAAGGAGGAGGAAAAGAATTAGCCTGGAGCTCCTTGGGCATTTAGGGTAAGTGACAACACTTCAGAACTACAGCACCTTTGTTGGTGTAAAATAAAAAGAATCTTTAAAATCTATTTTCTTTTGCCTCCTTGTAGGACCCATTTCCTCCTGCCCGGTTGCCCTGTCCAGCCTTGATGTGACGTTGGCACTGCCTGGTCTTACTGTGTCGTCTTATGCCGTGTTTGGTTGGTGTCCCTGTGGGGCGGGGGTGGGGTGGGGTTCAAGGGAGGGTAAGGAGAGGGATCTGCAGCTGGGGTGTAAGACAGGAGAGCAGAGGAAAAGAAAGTGAAGCAGCTACTCACCAGCAGAGGCGGAGCCATCCAGCGCCCTCTGTATCTCATCAGCTGTGAGGTGGATTCCTATCGCACTTAAATTCCGCTGAATGTCGGAAATGGCATTAAGATCGTTTCTGTCAATGTGTGTGTTGTAAAATCTTTCCTTCTCTGTTGGGAGGAGAAAATGACTTGCAGTTAGAGAACCAAAGAACCAGAAGAGAATGTATTCAACCTGGAAAAAAAAGCACTCCACAGTTACCAACAAACCTAACACTGAAACAGTGGCTGGCTTCCTCTAAATCACAAATACAAAGAAGACTCCCATACCCAGCGCTGTGCCGGAGACTGTGGCCAGCACACCAAGGAGAGATAAAGACAGCCATCTGCTAAATAAGAGGCAAAGTTACCATCTGCAGTAGGCAACTATGCCATTTGAGACCGCTCCTTAAACCATAAGAGTATAGGTTATGAGATAAATATAAACATCGTATTCCCAGGTCTGGAGAGAGAGTTAAATAGTTAAGAACTCTTCCGAAGGCCCTGGGTTCAATTCCCAGCACTCACATTGTGGCTTACAGGCAGCTATAACTGCAGTTGCAGGGGATCTGATGGCCTCTTTCGGCCTCCAAAGACATGACACAGCACATAATACACAGATATACATGCAAGGAAAACATCAATATACACAACACAAAATAACAAAAATAATCATTTTTAAACTTCAAAACTGTATTCTTGTAGAAAAGGAGCAAAAGAAGATAAACACCGTAATTGCATCTATATTTTGAAACAAAACCAGTGAGACTTCTCATCTGTCCAAACCACTGAAGCATTTGGGATTTCATTTTTGCCTTTAAATATTGAAAGGTCTGCAGTTTATTTTGTTTGTTTCGCTTTTGTTGTTGTTGTTGGACACAGGGTTTCTTTATGGAGCCCTTGCTGTCCTGGAACTCACTCTGTAGACCAGGCTGGCCCGGACCTCAGATCTGCCTGTTGGGATTAAAGGTGTGCACCTATCTATGGCAAATCATATATATACTTCCCATAGCAACTTCCAACGACACCAGCACTGTGCAACTGGATAACAAATGTAATGAGGTCTATTCCTGGATACGCTGCACTATCATTTTGACCTTTTTACCTCTTTGTGCCGTGGTATCGAATGATTTTATTATAAAGACTTTGCAGTTTAAAGATGTGGAGACGCTAGTACCTAGTAGGGTTAGGCTTTTAGCAGCTCTTCCCTTTCCGTGATTTCATGTTTGGTTTTCTATGTTAATTCATATCTATGTCAAGCTTTTCTGTTGCAGGGTATTTGATCCCACTGTGAACCCCTAGACTGTGACTGTAAAAACCTCTTTCTAGTTGTGGAGTGTTTCAGCCTTAGCACTCACCTTCAACCAAGAGCTCTCTGTACACAGGATTTAATAAAGGCAACCCTAGTTCAAGAGGTCGAGCAAGAAACCAGCTGACAGGGATTATACAGAAAGGAGGGGCATTGAGAGACGGGCATTTATGACAGCATGGAGCAGAAGAGGGAGCTTTGGGCTTTGGGCTTTTTCCTCTGGGATGAAAGCTGAGTAGAAATGTCAGCTGGGCGCCTTCCCGGCCTCCCTGAGATAGCAGGTTTCCACCCCAGTCTCTAGCTCCTGAGTCTTTATTGGTAAAATGAAATGACTGGGATTTCATTCTTTGTAACAACCCTTGTCTGGCTCTGGAAGGAAGCTGTTGAGACCTTTATTGAGACTGTATTAAACATGTAAATTCAGGGAAAGTAGCTGGCATCTTATTGACCTTGAGATAGTCCTCTCCAGAAGGGAGATTTTTTTTCCATTTTTTCCAAGTAAAATATAATTTTGTGTTTTTTAGGGATGTTTTAGAATTTTTGTTCTACAGGTTTTTGTACATCTTAGGAAACAGACGATAAAAAAATGTGATTAAACATAATGAAAAACGCAGGTGGGGTGATACTGGGATTATAGGTGTGCATCACCATCCCTACTGAAGCAGGGGGATTGCCTAGAGTTCAAGGACAGACTGAGCTACATGATGTGCACCAGGCCAGTCTGGACTATGGCAAGACCCTGTCTCAAAAGCAAAGGAATTTTGGAATACTTTTGGCCTCAAAAAATCAGGAATTTTGTCATTCACAACAATATGGATGAGCTTAGGGGACATTTTACTTTTTGAAATGTCAGGCCCAGAAGGACAATTACTGGATGGCACCAGCTGTGCAGAATCTAAAAACACTGTCGTAGAAGCAGGGTAAGGTGATGGGTGTCAGGAGGAAGGACATGATGTTGGTCAAAAGGTAGACAGTTATAGTTAGACAAGAGTAAATTCTGGAAGTTTACCACAGAGCAAAGCAACAGTGGTACCTGTACACTGAGGGCATCCTAAAATAGCACAATGGAACTTTTATGGGCGATGTACTCATGTGTTGTTCATGGTAGCAGTTACATGGAACTACACTGTTAACAAAGTTGACATACTAGACTTCGATAATGTGAATTTATGAAAAACAGTACACAGTGGTTGACAACATAAACAACACTCTTAAAAGTCTAATCTACTAGATTTGTCCAACGAGTTAAAATTATTTTCTGCCTATTCCTAATTTTCTAATCATTTCAGAAGTCAAATATGAATACTGAATAATCTCAGAGAATAGCATAATTGGAAATTTTCCTATAACCATCAATAAAACTATCTGCAATTTTAGGTTTACATCACATTTAGCAATGTTTGATTCATAATTCAAATAAAAATTACATATATCTTCCTGGTGCTATTTTGTCTCGCATTGCATCTTACTTGTGCTTTATCTAAGTCTACAGTGCTTCACTCTGGAAGCCAGTGTTTACCTTCCCAACATGGGCATCAAATACATTCTAAGTAAAACTCACCTTCAGAGTTTAGAATTGTCAAAATATCCAAGAACTTGGCCACAAAATCTTCAATAGGAACTTTGCCTTCTTCTGTAATGCAAGGGAAAATTTAGCTGAAGAAAATAATGATTCTAAATACATTAAAATTGAAGATAACACTCAAGTCAAGACTTGTTCTTCTCTCTTGTCTCTCACATTATCAGAACTATGTAATTATATTTCTTTCCAAATGTTTATTGATTTTATCATACTAATGATAATATATGCTATTAAAATAGCATCATTTTTAAAACCTATGGCATAAATCTTATATTTTTTCATTTACTTTCCACAACTTGACAAGAGAATTCTTTCTAGTAAAGAGAATATCTGGTCACTTCAGCAAATAAAACTTTTAAGTAGCTCTACTAACTTGCGAAACTGTGAAGTGCAGACACTGTTCGAGACACTGAGGAGGGCCGATACACCAGCATTAGCTGGACAGGGATGCTAAAGTTTAAGTAAAATACTAGCGAACAGGATTCAGCGGCACACACAAAAGCGTGGTGCCCTTACTAAATATACATTCATTAAGGGCAATAACTGTCAAGGAATAAGATTGGCTTTTAGAGGATTGAAAAAAATCTTAAAAACTACAATGATCTGTCATCACAGTACACAAGCAGACATGTAGTATATCTATGGGATTAAATTTTCAAGGAAGGTTGTGGTTAGGGACAAAACTATCCAGAAGTCCTATAGGGCAGTCATAACGGGGAGAGAATTTTTAAAGAAAAAATTTCTGCTTATGTTAATAATTGTGGTAGTTTGAATAAAAATGGTCCCACAGGCCCATAAGGAGTGACACTATTAGGAAGTGTGGCCTTGTTGGGGGAGGTGTGTCACTAGAGGAGTGGGCTTTGAGGTCTCAGAAACTAAAGTGAGTGGATTTCCCGTTGCTTGCAGATGCAGATGTGGAACTCTCAGTTTCTTCCCACCATGTCTGCCTGCACACTGTCATGCTGCCTGCCATGAAGACACTGAACTACACCTCTGGACGGTAAGCCAGCCCCTTTGTAAGAGTTGCTGTGGGTTATGGTCTCTCTTCACAGTGATGGAAACCCTAAATCAATAATAAACTGCCTAAATTTAATCTCGCTACATGATCTCCTAAGTCCCATACAAGGTAAAGGAAAGAACCTACAGTCTATGCCTAAAGCATATCGAAGATGTAGAACTCACACATTTTATTTGCATGTAATTGGGGAGATGAAAATCTAAGGGCAGTCAACCAGAAATCCCATATCAAAGTGAAACATGAGGTGCAACCTTAGAACATGAGGATGAAAGAGAACGGTCCTTACAAGGCAGGGCAGAAAACCCAACCGGAACCTATCCAGAAGAAGAGAGTCCCCTGATGAGAAGGGAACAGCTAGACCTAGATCCAAGATCTGAAAGATCAGACCCCTAATCTCCGGAGAGCTGAAACATGAGGTCTTGGGTTTAAACCACCGGGAACCAATGATGACAGCCTAGAAATGGTACTGCCTTTGAGTTAGAAGACAAACTCTGGAAGAGAATAGTGTTTCATGGAGTTGGGCGCACAGAACTCAATTAAAAATGAAGACCCTACCAAATAGTATCAAATGCCAGAAGATTCATCTCTCAAAAAAGAAAAAAAAAAAAGGATGCTATTTAGCCTGCGGTGTGCTATAGGAACTGAAGATGGGACCTTTGTTCTAGATACACCACTCAACATCATCCATTCTTCCATGAGACATCTGCTAAAACTGGGCCAGAAAAGCCTAGTACAGACAATAATGAGCAGAAAAGAGGACCTAGCATTTATACCAAGTTACTATGAAAAGAAAGCAAAACAAAATGTAAGACCTGGGCGGACAATTCCGTTGGGAAAGTGCTTGCCTTGCAAGCACAAAGACCTGAGTTCGATTCCCAGGAAGCACATAAAGAGGTCACTCCCACTGGTGTGCATTTGGAATCCCAGTGCTGGAGAGGTTAAGACCGATTCCTGAGACTCACTGGCCAACCATTAGACACATCACTAAGTTCCAGGTCAGTGACTGATCCCAGGCTCAAAAGCAAGGTGGCCAGCTGTACACATATGCACATATACACATATGAACATACATACAAGGAAAAAGTACTGAAAAAAGATAAATTAAAATCTAGACTTTTATGACTATAGAAAATAGTATACTCTTCATTAATATGGGTAAAAATAAAGGTGCCGTGAGCCAGACACTTGCCAATTCCTAATTAAAGGAAGTACTAAATCCTAACCTAACAAAAAATTAGAGATACATAAACTAATTAAAACAGTAAATACATGAGTAAACTTAAGTAAATATTCAAAATAATTGTTAATTGCTTAATTGAAAAATTGATTAACAAAAATAGTGCATAAATTGAGAATAAAGTTAAAATATCCTTGTACCATGTGAAAAATGGCAAAAGTAACTGAATTATTATTACAATACAGAGAACTATAACGGAATGTATTTCATTATAAAAAAAGTAAAATTCCCTAGGTAACAGAAAAGATAACTGCAATATTTTTAAATAAACAAGCAAAAATAAGACAAAAAAAGGAGAGCAAGAAGTAGCTGGAATAGAAAGTATGTACTTAGTAAAATGATATAATTAAGCCTAAATATATTAGCAATATCATGAAATATAAGTTAGCTAAATATTAATTCAATGATATTAGTAGTCACTCAATGAAGGGAAGAATAAATTTTCCCTACAGAAAAAATTTAAATATGATTTTTGTTTGTAGATGATATATATGTGTGTGTGTGTCATATGTATACATATACATTTATATGACAACTACAAAATCATCAAATTTTTGGAAATTAAGAAATATACTTTTTTATATACTTCTAAACCTAAGGAGCAAAAGAGAGACAAAAGAAATTTTTAAATGGGCTAGAGAGTAGCGCTTAAGAGCACTGACTGCTCTTCTGGAGGTCCTAAGTTCAATTCCCAGCAACCACATGGGGGCTCACAACTATCTATTACGTGATCTAATGTCCTCTTCTGGTCTGCAGGTATACATGCAGGCAGAGCACTGTATCCATAATAGTAAATAAATAAACTTTATATTAAAAAAAGAAATTTTAAAACATTTAAAATTGAACAACTATGGAAACCCTACATATCAAAACTTTGGACTATATTTAAATCAATACATGAGGAGAGATCTTCTAGGACATATATTATAAAAGTTTTAACTCCTTTAAGTTACTAAGCTAAATATTCATCAAAATATCACCAAATAAAGAAAACCAGAAATAGAAAAAAGAACATGAATTTAAGAGATTAATCAATCAAGATAAAGCCTGATATTTTTTCAAAAGAAAAATAATATTGAAAACTCTGCAGAGACCAGTAGAGGATATTTTTAAGTTACACTCCAAAACACTGAGAATGAAAATAAAGATATTATAGCGTGGCAGACAACCAAAAGATAAGCAGATATCAGCAATAATTTTATTCAACACAATTAAAAATGAAGATAAATGTGTAGATTCTTATAAAAAAGAATTTCCCAAAATTAAGAAAAGTGAATGTCTTTATCATCTAAAGTCACTCCACATCAAACTCTCGGTGCTGGGCCTGAAGAGATGGCTCAGGGCTTGAGAGTGGCAGCTTACTCACTCAGAGGACCAGAGCTGGATTCCCAGCACCGAACGTCAGGCAACACACAGCAGCCTGTGACTCCATCCCTGGTGAGCTGACACCTCTGGGTTCTACAGTCACCAGCAGCACCCCCATGTGCGTGTGCACACACACACGCACATACACACACACAGAGCATGCACGCACACACACACGCACACACATGCACACACACGCACACACACGCATGCACATGCACACACACACACATGCACAGAGCATGCACACACACACACAGAGCATGCACGCACACACACGCACGCACACACACGCACATACTCTTAAAATAAAACTCTCAGTACATGTCTTCATTTGTTAGCTTTCCTAAATATTTGAGGAAGAAAGTAGGGAGGATATTCTCCAAATCACTTTAAGACCTTAACAAGACAACATTCAGCTATATCTGTCATTAAAATAGTGACGCTATCATGCACATTAGTAAACATCTGGTTCTCTGAGCCGCTGCAGCATGCAGCATCTCCCATCCTCAGTGAACTGCAGCACCGGGTTTGGTGCTCCAGGAACCTGGTCTGTCTACAGATAGAATTCTGGTTATCACAGTGCATGACAGGCAGCTCACAGGATAATCTCACTCCGTTATGCTCCATCTTGGCTTCCCCCAGGGAAGAGATGGACCCTGGAGTCCCTGCTTTATTTAGCTCCATGGTGCTCTGCCTTGGCCTACCAGTAGGGTAGTATGACCAGCGATCCCACTGTGACCCTGCGTCCTCCGTGCTCCACCCACACATCTCCTCCACCTGCAGGGAGTGGCCCATTTCAGCAGACTGAAGGAGAGCATACAGACCATGCTCAGGAATAGCTTTCAACACTTTGCTCAGCATGGCTTCAGCGGAGCGCAGGTCATCATTCAGCAGTAGCTTTTTGAAGTCGGAGACATCGAGCAGATCCTCCTTGAGGACTTGGGGAGTGGTTACGAGTAGCTGTGTGACTGCAGAAAGACAACGGGAGAAATCGTTTCAACAGCGGACACCGGGCACCGCCCACCGCTTGACTCGGGTTGCATAGAATAGCGGAGCTGTATATGAAACTTGGAATATAGCCTTAAAACCAGGAGCGAACAGTTATTGAAACCTTAGTGCGAGACACTGCTCTAAGCACTTTCACTTCGCCTATTTAATCTCACGATGATCTTTGACGTGATCTCATTGTCCCCATTTTTCAGATGAAGAAACTGAGGCTAGAAGGATTAGGTGACTTGCTGAAGAGTACATTGGTAACTACATGGTGAGAACAAGACTCAAGCTCAGGCAACACAGCTCCAAAGCCAAAGCTTTTAACTACTGTACCTCTTCAGGCAGAGGCATCGTGTAGTTACGCTTTTCCCGGGGCCATTTAACCCTTCACATGTGGCCTCTCAGCCCACTATGAAGCACTGCAGATAACCTTTAAAGCAACACTACACCGCATTATGTATTATAAGGTTAAAATCAGTCTGTGTAGGTCTATCCAAGGTGAGGGGGGTGTTCCGGGAAGATCTCAGCTGAAAAGGGAAGACCCCACCCTGAACGCGGGCTCCGTCATCCCATGGGCTGGGGTCTAGAACTGAGTGAGAAGGAGAAGGCAAGCTGGGCACCAGCATCCATCTCTCTCTCTCTGCTTCTTGGCGGCAAATGCCATGTGACCCGCTGCCACACACTCCTGCCGCCATGCCTCCCCACCGTGATGGGCTCTGCCCTCGGACTACTGTAAACCAAAATAGGCCCTTTCCTTGGGCTGACTTGTCTGGCATTTTGTCACACCATTAAGAAAGGTTATCAATACACCAGACGGAGAGCCAAGGAGGGTGAAGGTAAGAGGCACATATTTACAAGCACTCAAAGACTTAAAACTTCTAAGTCTCGGGCTTCCTTTCTTCGCATCTCATTAGTTGATATTAGCAAAATATAGGATAAATCACAGCAAGGAAAAATACAGATTCTGTCAACAAGTTAGCCACAGAATCAAACTAACAGTAAGTCCTGAGGCAAGAGCTAGCTGACAGCAGGCATAGAAGGGGGCATTTCAAACTGGAGACCTGGAAAAAATAAGAGACCTGTAAGGAAATACACAAGTTTATAAAACAAGATGAGTTGAACACGGTAGTGAACACTTGTGGTCCAGTACGGGGAGGATGAGGCAGGTTATTTTAACAATCTTTAACTTGAAGATTAAAAACCAATAAATCGTGTATTTTAAAGGACAGTGCTTCTGTTTACAAATTGCATATCAATTAAACACACATGTAGGAGCTAGAGACATGGCTCAGGGGTTGAGTGTGCACTGCGTTAGCGGAGGACCCAGGCTCAGTGTCCATTACACATGGTGAGGGACTCACAACCACCTGTAACTCCAGCTCCGGGGATCCATAGACAGACACATGGCCATGCTCATGCACATATGTGCACACACACACATAGACACACTCACACACACACACACACACACACTCACTCACAGATACATAAGTACCTTAATCTTTAGAATACATATCTAATGTAAATTTCCATAGATTGTAAAGCAATTTTCTAGTCACTTTCTTGAACTAGAAGTATTCACGTACCTACAGAATCCTTAAAACTTGGAGTATTTTTCATTTCCATTAAGAAATCTTTTAAGTTCACCTCCATGTTATCTGGAAGGTCAAAATCAAATACATTGTCACCAAAAAATCAGCACATGAAATTAAGATTCTGATTCATAATAATTATATATATAACTCATTTTTGTTCACTTTTCTCAAATTACAGAAACTATTTCAATAGAATTTATAACATTTTTATAATTCATTCAGTTAGTATTAAATGACATTTAGTTATATATATATATTTATATGTATTAGTTAATTTAATATTCACAAAATTGTGTCTTTGTATTATTAATATGCCTATTATTAAAAGATGAAAAGAAAGAGAAGTTAACTTGCTCAAATGACAAAACAAGGAACTTCTAGAGGCTGTTATTTTAACAGACTCAGGAGTGGCAATGTTCATTACGATTATATAAACACACTGATGAGTGGCAATGTTCACTATAAGTGTGTACACACACTGATGAGTGGCAATGTTCACT
>OU015746.1:16255179-16292610 GCA_907169655.1 Acomys percivali
TACACACACTGATGAGTGGCAATGTTCACTATAAGTATATACACACACTGATGAGTGGCAATGTTCACTATAAGTGTATACACACACTGATGAGTGGCAACGTTCACTAGAAGTGTATACACACACAGAAATCCTGAAAGAGTCTGAATGATAATGAAACCACAATGTGGGTAACACAGAAACCATCCCAATATAATCCCAGTAGATGACATAAAATGTACGAGGTCTTGAAGGAAATAAGAAAGGTTAACAAGGAACTATGATATAGATTGGTTAACAGTAAATAGCAACACTACAGCCATCATGGAGATAAAATTAAGATCAAGAGATGACTAGGTAGTTTATCTAAATGTTCATGCAGACTCATACAAAGACCCGACTCTATGCTAAAATGGGAGGTAGAGTGTATAACAACCAAACTGGAATGTGTAAATAGTGTCCTTCAGCCAGTAAAAGCAAGACACTTAGGGGTTTGAGGGAGGGTCTCAGAAGTAAGGATGCTTCCTGCTCCTCCAAAGGGCCCAAGTTCATTCCCAGCACCCATGCTCGGTAGTTTACAACCACCTTGACTGCAGCTCCAAAGGCTCTGACGCCCTCTTCTGGCCTCATCAGGTACCTGCACACTCATAGTACACACTCACACAGACACACATACATAAACATAAGTAAAAATAAAAATAAATCCTTAAAATAAAAAAGAAGGTGTATGTTCACTCACTCAGTATAAAGAAGGCCTAAAGCACCGAATCTGACAAAAAGTGGGGAGGAACTTCCTCTGAGGACCTGGATGTCCACTCTGAATCTTATGTTGGTTTGGAAACTAAATTTATGTCATTAGGATAAGGCAAAATCAAAGGTCCAACTTTAGTGTCCAGCACCCATGTCCAACAGCTAACAGCCTCCTTAACTCCAGCTCCAGGAGGTCTAATGCCCTCTTCCAGCTTCCTCAGATAACCCACACATATAGCATACATTCACACAGACATATACACATATACCTAAGTAAAAATGAACCTCAAAAAATAATATTGGAAGATATGTCCTCTTAGTATAAATAAGGAGACCTAAAAAAAAAAAGAAAGAAAGAAAGAAAGAAAGAAAGAAAGAAAGAAAAATAAGGAGACCTAAATCACCAAATCAGATAAAAAAAATTGATCCAGATTTAAAAAATAATCTATATTAAATCAAAAATAAAATCAATAACTAAATTGTGTGAGGAGGTACTTCCAAACCTAAAACTCACAGGGTTCCCACAGGTGGAAAAAAAGAGTGATATTACCAAAATAAAAGATAAACTAAAAACCAATGAAACTTAGCATATTCTAGAAGATTGTCAGATAATTGGTCCACTTGGAAACAATTACTCAAACAAAATGATTATACTTTTACAATGCATTTGATTTTATTTGATTTTTTAAAATGTGGCAAGCACTGTAAAAGAACAGGTAAAGCCTGGCCTCCTCTAAAGGTTGCATATCTAGACAGAGTGTTTCTGCACTGTGTGGCTCTTCCCCACTCAGGCTTGTAGGTTGTGAATGGTAACGATCTATCATAGCCAGATGAGTATGAGCACTTAGCTGTGTCAATAAATATGTAAATCAGAAGGTCTGGCTCTCACTAATATCCACCTAAGCTTCCACTAGCATGGCTCTGCTTCTCATTTTAACCATATACATAAATTTTTCCCAGGAGGAGGAAAAAAATGAAAGCACTCTTAAAGCCTTAACAGCTCACCAGTAATATCACAATGTTTAAGAGCGTCGTTCAAGTCCTCTTCAGATAAACTAACGCCCAAATACTTCAAGGCGTGCTTCAGGTCAGACACAGTGATCTTGTCGACAACATGTGACAAGATGTCAGCAGCTTCTTTGATCTCTACAAAGATAAATATGAAGAATGTACTGTTATAAATGATACATAAAGGGCTGAGCACAGTGGCACATCTTTAATCTCAGCACTCAGGAGGCAGAGGCAGGTGGATTGCTGTGAGTTCGAGGCCAGCCTGGTCTACAGAAAGTCTCCCAGGACAGCCAAAGCCACACGGTAAAGAACCTGTCTCAAAAACAAAACAAACAAAAAACATACAAATCATTTTGTCCAAAGCCTACTATGGGCAAAGCCATGTGTCAAATATTTACCTGTACAAAACTCTAGCAGAAGCAAGATATTTCCTATTGATACTGATGACCTCCTTATTTCAAACAATGAGTTTCTTAAGTTTCATGGCAAACAGAGGTGACAGATGTTCTAGGTTGCTCTCTCCCACTGTGATAAACCATTGACCCCTTTCCTTTATGGCTTACACTCCTTCATGAAAGGGAGTCAAGACAGGAGCCTGGACCCCATTTGATAGAACTTAATGGCAAGTTTATCAGTAATTAATCTTCCCTCTTAAGTAGGTTTTTTTGTCCATATCCTCTATAGCCAAAATGGCAGTCCTATGGATCTCACACAACTTAAAATATAAGGTATATTTTAAAGCACTAGTGTCTTTTTTTTTTTACCTATACCATTTCTCTTTTAACCTCAAACTGAAGTTGTGTGCACTGACATACTCTGAAGTAACACAAAGTGATTCAAGTCTTCATGAAAGTCACTTGGACGAACACACCATCTACGTCATTTCCAGCAACAGCTACTGGAAAGCAACGTTGAAAAACCAATTCCTCTTATCAAAGAATTTTCTGCAGATTCCTTAATGAGAAAGACAGACGCTGTCATCTCTGTAAACATAATTAAAATCTCTGACATGACTGGTGCTATGAGAAAAGCATACACAAGAGCATTCTCAGGTTGACCCTCACACCTCGCTAATGAGCAATAAACTTGGAATAAGGCTCGATGAACTGGAACGACATTTGAGCCAAGCTGCCAGGGTCGGGGAGAATGAGTTGATCCAACAGGAAATATATACAAAGTAAACAGTGTGTGCGAAAAACATGGAACCAAAGACAAATTGAAGCAATTTAAATTATGGTAAGTGGTATGGCTACAGAATAAACACACATGCAAGCATGATCAACCATGAGGTCAAAGACATAAAGCAGATCATTCATTCAATGAACACTAAAAATTATGACTTATCATAAAAGACCCAAAACAATATCTGGCATACTAAAGTTAGTTCACAATAAACATTAGTTATTCATAAAAGTAAGATAGGAACCAAAATTTCACTGCATTCTAGAGATGCAGTTGCCCCTAGGTCAATGGCACTTCCAGGCAAATAAAAGACAGTAACATTAATCAAATAAATAAGGCCATTTATATCGAGCAAGTACTGTGAAACAGAAATGAACTAACAAGAGCACGTGACAAAGGGAACTGTTTTAAGCTATCGGATGAGGAAGAGGTGTCTCCAAGGAAGCAAGCTCACCAGCAAACAAGGTAAGAAAAACAGTTTGGGGAAGGCTATTCCAAGAAACAGAATATAGAAATGTTTAGGAGTATAAAGAAAGTACAGAATTTGTGGTGGGACAGAGGGAATCAATGCAGCTAAAGTAGTACAGACTGACAAAAAATGGTTCGAAAAATGCTACAGAATATGGAATTATTCTGGAAAACAGTATGGAGTTTTCTCAAAAGACTGAAGGCAAAACAGCTATGTGACCCTGATTTACCTCTCCCACACAGATACCCAAAGACCTCTAAGTCCTACCACAGAGATATTGGCTTGTTCTACCTTATTCACAACACAATGTGGTTGTGATATACTGTGGAAGATGTGGTGTTTATATACTGTGAAACTCTATTCAGCTATCTAAAAAAAATAGACTCACGACATTTTCAGGAAAATGGATGGAACAATAAAATATGTAAAGAGAAGAAACTCAGAATCAGAGAAAGACAAATACCACATTTTCTCCCACAACCAGACAAGACACATTAGAAAGACATCAGCATTCAACAACAATCTACAAAAATTTCTGCTATATGAACTACACATACACACACATACATACATACATACATACATACATACATACATACACACACACATACACACACACACTTAAAAAGTTCATACTTACCACTTACTGTTGGCAATTTCATGTTTAAAGATAAAACTTCTTTTCTAAGATCTGAAAATATAGAATGAGACAAGGAAATGAAGGACAGGGTTTTGACCTTACCTGCTTTGGCGGGAAACAAGGGGATGACCTACGCTGTTCTCCCGGTGGCACTAAACAACGATGACCACTCCCTTCTCAGGCAACCACACTCCCATTCTCCACCTTTGCGGTCTGCTTCACCAGCTCCTCAAACATGGCAGTACCTAATATAAAAGGTGCCTCTGCTTTCCAAGCATCTATTCAGTGAAGTATTTAGTTATTACTTGGAATTACTCTCTCTTGCCCTCCGCCCTTCCCTTCCTTTCTCACCCTCTCTTTTCCTTCCTCCTCATCTCCCTAGCTGCTGCTGCTGCTGACCCTGCGGCTTTTCTTGTGAATCACTCGAAGGTATCTCATTTATCCCACACCCTTCCTACAGAGAGGAAACTGAAACAAAGATCCATTTGGGGGACAGATGATAGAAAAGTCTCTCTGTTTTCTTAATTTTTATTATTTTATGTGTGTGGATGTTTTGCTGGCATGTATGCTTGTTGCCTAGAGAGGACAGAAGAGTGCATCAGATCCCTTGGAACTGGAATTACAGACCCTTGTGAGCTGTCATGTGGTTACTGGGAATTGAACCCAGGTCCCCAAGAACATCCAGTGCTTTATCTACTAAGCCATCTCCCCAGCCCCATTCTATTTGTATAAATGGGTCTCACTGCAGTTGAAGAATGCTTTAGAATAATTTACAGAGGTTTTTTTTTTTTTTAAACAAAAGGAGGTTAGAACACAGATAAATCTTACTTAATTATTTGTCTGGGTATGATGAACTAGCCTTACTAAAAATACTTCCAAGACGGCAGGACTGGACAATTTTGTAGATCAGATTTCTGAATCTCGGCACTATTACCATTTGGTTCACATGGCTATCTGACTGCAGTGGTGCTACCACTTGTACCATAGGATGAGGATGCTCAGCCCACAGTTCTTACCTTACCCTCTACAAGTAGCCCTTCCTCAGTGGTTCTAGCAATAAAACTGCTGTGGGCTGCCAAACATACCCTCAGTGTTGTGGTAGGGTGAGGCAAAGCCCATGGTGGTTAAATGTCTCTACCCACTGAGCAATGTCACTAGCCATCTATTGGGAAATTTTTAACTATATTTTTTTTTTTTTTTTTTGGCAAAAATTCCATTGAAAGCTGCCTTGTCTGTCCTTGGTGAGAAAAGATGTGTTTAGTCCTGCTGTGACTTGAGGTGCCGGAGTGGGTTGGTCCCCTTAGGGGCCTCTCCTAATAGGGGAGAGAGGGGCATGAGCAGGGCTGGGAGGAGAGGAAGGAGGGGGCTGGAATTAGACTGTACAGTGATTAAATATTTTTGAAATTTCATTCAAAGGGAGTAAATGTCTTTTACAGCATAGTTAAGAACCATATGGATGATCAAGTAAACTTTTTGTAAATAAACAAATAACACAATTGTCTACAAAACCAAACATACTTCAATTATTTAACACTACTTCACCCAATGGCTTTTTACAAGAAAAAGGGAGAGAGTGCGATCAGGGGCAAACAAGAAGGGAAAGAGAGAGAGGGAGTATAGACGGAGGTAGGAGTCTACCGTACCAAAATCATCCGAAATACGCACAAAAATGTACTAATGTGTAATGAAGTTTACGTAAAAAAATAAACATAATTTTTAAGCCACACAACAATGTACAGAAATAAGCTGAGACCCAGTTTGCAATCCAACTCATGGGTTCACCTAGACATCTAATTTCATTACAGCGTAATCTCAGTAGAGTCTGGAAAGATGGCTTAGTTGTTAAGTCGCCAGGCACAGTGGCACACACCTGTAATCCCAGCACTCAGGGAGGCAGAGCCAGGTGGATTTCTGTGAGTTTGAGGCCAGACTGATCTACAAAGCAAATCCAGGATAGCCAAGGCCGCACAGAGAAACGCTGTCTTGAAAAACAAAAAGAGCACTGGCTGCTCCTGCAGAGAACCTAGGTTCAATCTCCAAAACCCACCAAGTGTCTCTCAACCACCTGTAACACCACTTCCAGAAGATGGATACCCTCTTGTGGTCTCTACAGCCACCAGTCATACACATGATGCACACACACACATACATACATATGTAAAATAAAAATAAATATATCTTTTTTAAAAATTTAGTCTCTGTGAATATATAGTCCAAAATCTAATCTATACTAAATAGTGTTCCAATGTTTTCATGCCATTATTTAGGAATTAAGTATTAAGAATTAACTGGTGTCTGGTAAAATAGCTTGAAATCCGTGAATAAATATTTAGAAAATGGGCTGAAGAGATGGCTCTGATGCTCTTGGAGGAGATTGCTGGACGTTGGTCTGGTGCTATGTACTCAAATACTAAATACTGGCCCCCCACACACAAGATGTGGTTTCAGTCCAGACAAGCACATTCTCACACGCACCAAGCAATGTTGTGTAAATCTTGCTTCCCAAGTTAAAGTTGGTTGGTTAATAAAAATAGCGAGAAGCCTGTAACTGGGCAGAAGAAAAGCAGGTAGAGCTCAGATTCCTGGGCTTACGGTCAGGTGAGGACTAAGAGACAGGAGAAGTAGCAGGAGAAGGAAGTCACTGTGGGGCAGTATGGGCCATGAGCACGTGGCCATGAGGGCTGGCCTGATGGCACAGAAGCAGCCCAGGCAGGAACAATTACAGCCAGTAACTTTGAGTATGTAGTCGGGGAATAGTGAGTTTACACTGCCCAGCTCTCCTGCTTTAAGGCTTATTATAAATCTAAAAGGTCTCTGTGTCTTTTATTTGGAAACCAAACAGTCTGAAGTAGGGGTAGAAAACACAAATAGATATTTAGGAGCAAGGGGCATAGCAAACGCCCCCAAAACAATTATTGTTTTTAACTATTAGAACTATTAACTATTAAAATATTAAACTAATATTCCAAGGGGATCCAATGCTACTGATCTCTTCCAACATTTGCACTCAAGTACACATATCCATACATATACACATAATTAAAATTTATCTCTAGGGAAAATTAGAAAAGCAATAATGTTAACCATTAGAACTAAAACCCATGGATAAACACCTTTAATTTACAAGATGTAAAATAAATGGCAATTACGAGCCGCTGGCTGTCAGCTTAGTCAACTCACCTTCTTCATTTTCCAGCCCCTCCAGATATCTGCCTTTATCAGACTGATAGCTTCCTTTCATGGAGTCCAGCATATTGATGACCTCTTTCAGCGCTATGGTACAGAACACGTGCCATACATGAATTCAACATGTCATTCAGTCTCTGGATCTAAACTTTTGAGCACAGTGAGAAAATCGATAACCTCTTTTAGATCTGCACTTCCCAGCCTGGCATTCACCGGCCTCACGTGACCACGTGAGAAGAGCAGTGTCTCTCCGCTCTGATCGTCTTCTTCATGCCAACCATCTTCTACCTGCATCCTTCGATCATGTAGGTAAACCAACCTCCCAGTTTTATTTTGTTTTGTTTTGTTTCAGTCTCACCATGTAGCTCAGACTGGGCTTACACATGCAATCCTTGTTTGTGTTAAACTATCTGGTAAAGCCTAGGATTGGATGTAAAGGTATATTTATTTTTTATGTTAAAAGTTCCTTTCATCCTCCAAGCGTCCTCTGAACCCAAGATGCTCTCTTTCTGCCTTCCTTCCCTGTATGCCTTGCTCCTGCAGCTCACTTCACCTGTCACTGCAGACCATTCTAATTGATTCATGCTTAGGAAGCATTTGGCCTAGGAAGCCTACAGCCAATAATCTCCTGTAGTTAAGAGGAAAGAGACAGACTGACATTAAAACAGAGAGAGAAAGAGCTCCTACATCTAAAGTATACACGTATAAAGGCTTCCCTAATAATTCGTTGAGTGAAAGAGATAATAAATAATTAAAATTCCACATAAAAGTAACTATGTTTAATAGATTGTTTTTTTTCTCTAGTCATTACCCTATTCCTGCAAGTAATTTGGGTTTGATTTTTAGACCGATATATAAGAGTTTTCAAAACTTGGCTTTTAATGGACAAAGGGACTGTTAGGCCCTCTACTGCAGACCTCGTTCTCTAAATCAATAAATGAAAACCAGAAGCATCAAGCACGGGGCGGCAGTAAGCTGCAACACCGTGGCCTACCACCTAAGCAACGCTCAGGTCAATGGGGAAACCAAGGCACAACTGGAAATATTTAGAAAACTACGAGGGCTGAGGAAGAGATAGGGGTCCAACCAGTGGAGTTGTGTGAGCTCCCAAGAGCTAATCATGAAGACTCCACTTGGATGACCGTATCAATCTGAATCAGCTCCCAAGACCCCACCTTGAACCACCACACTCAGGTGAGCTTTTTCCCTCTTCGCACACATTCGGCAGGAGTTTTAGAGGGGAAAAAACCATAACAAATATTGGAGAGACTAAGCATTAAGTACAGTGCTTGACCAAATGGCCTCAGAGAGACCCCGAGTGTTGCCTTTGTAACAGTTTTACCATAAAGCTCTTACCAGTGAAGTTAGAAAATTTTGAAGTGTCTCTCAATGCTTCTATACAGTCTTTAACATTCACCATGTTGTCTTCTAGAAGGAAAAAAAAAACGTGAAAAATAAGAATTCCTAGACAAGGTAATTTACAAAAACTAATATCAAGATAAATGTTTTTATAATACATTTTTAAACACTTTATTTACAAGGTACTTTTGGACTCGTTGCCAGCTTTTATTTCTTACCACAACCCTACAAGGCTGCAGACACTGTTCCAGTTTGGCCTGAAATGCAGTGAAAGTACAAAGAAAGGCCTGCAACTTCACTTGGCCTAAAGTGGCAAAGCAGCATTTCTATTCAGTTTGAATTCTCAAGCCACTCCTCACTGAAAGAACCACAGTGCCTGTGAGCAGAAAAATTTTAACAAGTGCGCCCCCCCCCCCCAAACCTCGGGCTTGTTTTTTAAACGTATTCTTTAAACAGCAAAAGAGGAGATCTTTAAAGGGAAAGCTCCTTTTTAAAGATATTTTCAGAAACATAACCAAATATCTCTAGACATGAACACACACACACACACACACACACACACACACAAAGACAAAAGACAAAATAACAAAGCAAACCAACAAACTTCCTAAAGCCCAAGAACAGTCCAAATGCTCACCAGAAACAATGTCTGATTGAAGGATTTTCTCCACTTCGTCTTTAAATAATGTAATCCCAAGATTCTGCAGGAAATCCTCCAACTGCTTCCTGGCTATCTTATCACCATCGAGGGAATTGAGGGCTGACATGATATTCTGCAGCTCTAGAAATAGATAAGAAGAAGATATTTGATCACTGAACTGATCTCAGGTTTCAAAAACAGACTAACAAATGCTTTTGTCTGTGTGGTTCGTGGTTGACTATTAAGCTCTGGGTTCAGGGTCTCAAGACAGTTCAGCAGGTAATGGTAGTGTTTACTGCATTCACTGAGGCATAATCTCCACTGAAATCAGAGTCCACCTAGGCAGCCTGCCCTGAGTGTCCCAGGTCTCTGCCTTCTAAGAATTAGCATTACGGGCAGCTGCCATACCTACCTGGCATTTATGTGGCCCCTAAGGATCCAGGCTGAGAGTCTCAGGCTTGCCTGGCAGCACGGTGGCCTCGGAGTCATCGCCCCACCCCACTTAGGGCCATATTTACCTTTTAGCCTTAAGGCGTCGTGCATATCCTTTACTACTCTTGAAAATTCTTCAAATTGTACTTTGTCACCTTTTGTGAGAAAAACATGTTAGTAGATTGCCCTCACTAAGCGAAAGTCAGAGCCAATGAAGCAATCTATAAAAATGGAATCATTTGGTATATGCTTAAGAATCACAGTGTTTAGTAACAGGTTGATTTATGGAATGAATGAAAAGACTATAGAATTTAGAATGAGGTCTCAACTTCCATCAATTAAGAGAAACCATGTGAGCCGGACGTGGTGGCGCACGCCTTTAATCCCAGCACTCGGGAGGCAGAGGCAGGTGGATCTCTGTGAGTTCGAGGCCAGCCTGGTCTACAAAGGGAGTCTAGGACAGCCAAGGCTACACAGAGAAACCTTGTCTCGAAAAACCAAAAAAAAAAAAAAAAAAAAAGGAGAGAGAGAAAACTACGTGATCCATAGTCCTGTAAAATGTAGCTAGAGTCCTAAATAAAAATGAGAGATAGATCTCAACCTTAGTTTAGGCTTTGCCTGAAGAAGAAAATTCTGTGGCAAATTGAAAGGCTCTTTGACCATAAAATCTGACAATCCCTGACACCCCTTTATTTGGGCAAGAGCAGACAACCACCAGATTACATGTCAAGAGACAAACATGGAGACAGAAGCAACTTTGTTTCCTAACTGCCATCAGGGAAGCTTCGTCCAGAGCTTTAGATGTTGTAAGCTAGAACAAAGCATGGCCGCCAGCAAGGCGCATCCCCATGCAGGGCAAGCTACAAATATGACATCTTGCCTTTTACCCTGCATATGTTTTAAGCTAGCGTTTGACATCCTAGGAACTACATAATAGAATCACATTCCTATACTGCAGTACTTTTTCCTGTTTCTTATAGAAATACCCAGAATCCTACCTAACGACAAAGACTTTGCCTCTAAGTCTGTCAGCTATTTTGGCTAACGTAATAATAAAATGTTACCATAAAATATGAACAGATATTTGGGGAGGTTTTTTGGTTTTGATTTTTTTTATTTTTTGTTTTTTATTTTTTTAAGACAGGGTTTTATGGGGCTGGAGAGATGGCTCAGCAGTTAAGAGCACTGACTGTTCTTTCAGAGGTCCTGAGTTCAATTCTCAGCAACCACATGGTGGCTCACAACCATCTATATGTGATCTCATGCTGTCTTCTGGTGTGCAGGCATACATGCAGGCAGAACATTGTACATATAATAAATAAATAAATCTTAAAAACAAAAAAAAGACAAGGTCTTGCTAAGTAGTACATGCTGGCTTGAACTCACTATGTAGCCCAGGCTGGCCTTTTTAATCTTCTTACTTCAACCATTCAAATATGCTGGGATAACATGCACAAGCTATGACACACCCTGCCTCAAATAGATCTCAAATTTCCCAATCTCTCAGTCTGTTCTCACTGGTAACATACTATACAACTTGAAAGTATTAAAATAAAAACAGATACAGATGATTTATGTACAACAGCCAAACAATATAACCTTCTTCATAGTTCCTGAGTCCATGTATTATCATTCCAACTGCTAGACACGCCACCTCACTGAGGTCTGACTCTGTAGGAGGCACAGAGGTTCTTGTGCTCACACATAAGCACTAGGGAGCCCGGAATGTTAGCTCACAGGGCTGTTCCCTCAGGGGAAGCAATGCAACACCTGTTATCCGCCCAGAATGCTAGAGCAGCGATGCTTTCTAGCCTGATGACCTTTGCACTATCAGTGTGGCTAGACACTTTCCTGCCACTGAACTCTCTCCTAGACCCTAATGGTAAACTTGTTTCCCTCGGTCAGCCTATAGAGCCTATCTTTATGGACTTCACAAACAGTACTGATGTAGTCCTGTCTGATCTGTATTTCGCTTACTTTCTTCCTTAAGGAGATTTGAGTCTGCCTTGTTGTGCACACAGGACTGAGCTAATTATCACCTGAAAAGTTTTCCCCAAATTGCACTGTGCTTAAAAATGCCTAGAATAAAACCACTTGGGGGGTCAGACTCCCGAAACCTGAAACAACACTGGCTACTGAGCCATGCTGAGCTGAGCATGTTCCTGCCTTCTGCAGACTGTCACTCTGCTGTCCATGAAGGTTCTAGAGATGTCCCCACAGTCATGAATCTATAAAAACTACTGGGGAAACAACAGAAAAAATGCTCCCATGACATCTAGTCTAGGAAGAAGGGTCTCGGATATGGCCCAAAGAGCACAGTCAACCCAAGAAAAAGTAGACAAATAAGACTGCACTAAAAAGGGGGAGTTGTCGGAACAATGATAGAGTGAGCAAGAGACAGACAGACACACAGACACACCACACTCAGAGGCAGGGAGCTAGCAACCACTCATCCATGATTGAGAGAAAAAATTCAAATCATACATTGGATAAGAAGTCTACTATCTAAAATATATAATGCACTCAAGATACTTAATAGCAAGAAAACATGTGTTGAATGGACAAAAGTCCTGAATAGATATTCTCCCGTAGCAAATGCACAGGTAGCTCACAGATGTGTAAAAAAAAATTACTCTAAGCATGAGAAAGACACAGGTTGGAACTCACAGTGAGATCCCACTTTATATCTATTTGGCTGATTAGCACTGAAAACAGACGCCAAAGTTTTATCCTTGGATATCTCTTAATTTGATATTTGAAGTACCCACCATCAACTGTTGTTAAGTTCACTGCATCTAAGAATTCGTCCTTTTTTAGATGACTATTCTGACTGGACAGCCTGTCCCATAGAGAAGAAATATCCATCTGGTCCTTGCTGAGACTGTTCAGCAGCTCAATAGTTTCCGGCAACACTGCGCCATGGCGAAAAGACAAGGTTTATAACATATTTATCCAAGATATTAACACAACTAAGTGTATTTGAAATTGTTAACTGTTAGGATTTGAGGGTTAAGATAAACATCAAGTATAGCACAAATGAATACCCAAATTTCAAACCTCAAGACAATAAACTATTTAACCTGTTATAATATGTCTTAGAAGTTACTGAACTATTTCAAGACTATGGAACACCCTCATGCTAGGTAATCACCAAAAAATAACTTTCTAACTGGGAATGTTGATCCGTGGAGCAGCTTCCCAGCATGCTCAGGGGCCTGAGGACAGTCTTTAGCACCTTAATTATTTTCCTTGAACTTTAGATTCATAAAAGTCTGAATTCCCAAACATTTCAAAAAATGTTAAAAATCTTAGTTGTAATTATGTCTACATGTATGTAAGTTTGTGGGAAGGTACCCACAGAATGCAGGAGAGGATGTCAGGTCCCCTGGAGCTGCAGTGAAGGGTGGTTGTGAGGTGTCCAGCGTGGGTAGCTGGGAACCCAACTTGGGTCCTCTGCAAGAGCACCAAGCATCCTTGACAGCTGAGCCATCTTTCCTGCCCCCCCCTTGCCAATTTTTCAAAACAATGAAGCAAAGTTTTCACTCCATGTCTTTCCCAAAATTCTTTCCTAGCTCTTTCCTCCTATATTGAAAGTTTTCTTTTTAGCACAATTGAAAAACAAAAAGTCCTTGCAGTGTTTTCAACAGGAGGGTGAAATTGTCTTCTTGCATATTATAGAAAGACTACCCTGCTACAATATGTAGAATGGACTCTCGGGAAGATCACACAGGAAGAGTCTTCAGTGGTTCAGTGACAAAGATGCTGACTGCTGTGACAAGGGTAACAGTAGTGAAAATATGAGAAGGGGACAAATCAAGATAATATTTTGGGAATGAAAATGTGTTGAATGAAGAATTAAAAAGAAGGATAAAGAGTTTGGGCCACTGAGTCCTGAGAAACGGATAGTGGCATGCGCACAGGTTCCCACGGGAAGAAGTAGTCTACGGGAGAGGAGTCTGAGCTAACGGGGAGTCAATGGGTATGGGGACCGTTTAAAGCAGTAAGATTGCTCTGAGAGAACCTTAGAGGATGGGACTCAGTATGGAGTCTGGGGTCCTGCTGATATTTAAAAATCAACTGCCACAGTAGCAGCCAGTGAACAAGACCAAGCAGGAAGCACTGATAAACTGGCTGCTTTTTTGCTTTTTTTTCAGGGTTTTTTGGTTTTTGTTTTTTTTTTAAGCTTAAACTCTACTTTAGAACTAGACCAGGGAAGTTTTTCCTGATAATGTAAAGCCCAAGTTTACCACCTGTGAATGTCAGACATTCATTCGCATGATGCTAAACCAAGATTTAGCATCAGGGTGGCATGCAGTTCACCATCCTTACGAGAAATACGTTTAGTTGGACCCTGACCTCACTTATTATAAAAACAATTCCCAATAAATTGAAATTTTATATGTGAAGGGAAAAACTTGGGAAACACTGGGAAATACTTTAACAAGATCAAAACTGAGGTAATCTATTGTCTACACAATGGCAAAGCCAGTAGCTGTCCCTGAGCTGGCCGGGAGCTGGGACAGGGCTGGAGAGGGCAGGACGGGGATCTTAAACAGTTGTTTCAGAGTGAGTGCCAGGGGACCCAAAGTCTGCTTCCAGACTCTACAGTGAACCATGCTTGTGTGAACATTATCAACCCTCACCCCAGATACAAACATATATATATCCATATATCGATATCTATATAATTAAATATTGTTAAATAGATAATTCTAACCTTACTTTTCTCTATATTGAGTTTCACAGTGCCAATACCAGCTCATGTTAGTTTACTGACAGCTTAACCTACACATTAGTGATTCTTGAATGTTTTTAAATAGGTTAGAAGATTGAAGGAAACGCTGGTAAAACAGCTGAAACCAAAACCTCTGAAAGTTAGTCCTAAGATTCTAAACAGCATCACTTTCTCAGAGTAAAAAGATATTTTCAACCCCACTACCACCACCAATTCATGTGACACACATGGTTCTGTCTACAGTAGTGTGACAGTCAAAGGAAGACTATCATAGCGCTCCATTGACCTGCATGTAGAAGTTACTCTAGAATTAAGACTCCGTCAGGAAAAGACTGAGGCCAAAGTTAGGAGCACAAAGTTAGGCATTTGTTGCCCGATGACCTGTCGAGATGACTAGTTCTTTTAGCATCTTATAATGGTCTGTTATCACCTAAAATCTTTCAGATCATTTGGCTCACAAGAAACACAGCAGCATTCATACATACATAAATTTTTAGAGAAGGATTCCGTGTTCTTCATCATGGTATCAATAAATTCTTTAAAATTCACGTTCTTTGTTTCTAAAGGGAGAAGAAACATTTTCTTTAATATCTTCACTTAGTAAATTATTATGTCAAATACCGAATTATGTGAAGGTATAATTAGATCCATTCATAGAATACTAATCACTAACATATACGTCTAGAGAGAGAAAAAGCAACTCAATTTAGAGTCAGAAATGAAACACTTAAAAGAAAGTTATTCAAAATAGTACACAGTGTTTTAACTTTAAGTTTATGTTACCTCACATCCCACTGTGTCCGTGTGTGCTCATGGACATGTTTAGGAGTTCCTTGTGTTGGTTCCTTTATCAGTTTCGCTTTGCCACTTTCACATACACTATTAAAATTATAATTCTTTTCAAGGAAAGTAAGTCCACACATGCATACCTCCACATACATGTTCTAGGGGTGTTTTAGTTAATCTTGGACTTTGGTAATTCATAAAAATATTAGAATTGGCTCATAAAAGCCTGAATTTGGAATTTCTTTAGACAAACAAATTAGTCTATGGCCAGAGCACCCTCAGCTTTCCCAGATCTCAGCTCGTTCCCAAAGCTAAGCAGTGTTACATGGGAGAACTGACAGGTTTCCATCTCTGGACCTATCAACAGAGACCGTGTTCCCATCCAATCATCCTCACTACCCAAGCAAAGGCATATGTTCTCTATACAAGTATTACATAAATTATAGTTCCCTGCTCTTTTTTTATTATGAATATAATAAATTTATACAAGATAGAATGTTAGAATAAATTCTCATGCAGTATCCTTGAAATCCATTCTTCCATGTGGAACCCACTTGCTTGACTAGCCCACCTCTATTTCTCCCTTAAGGAAAGTCCTTGCTCCGTCAAATGAGCACTGATCCCACAAATCAGTAAGCCTTTGCTGTGAGCTGAGGGCTTTGACGCAAAGGAGGCACCCCTGCCCCTCTCAGTGCCTTATGCCCTGACTTCCACCTTGTCAGGCAGCAAGTTCCAAATGTTGCTGTACCTCAGGAAAGGTGTCTGAAAAGACTGCAGATGCTGGCTATTTCTAGATGACAGAATTTCAGCACTTCACTGTGTTTTTGAACTTTCCCTGCTAACTTAATACTCTTTCTGACAGTGCAATAAAGTCATTATTATGGAGAGAAGTTTCCTTGAAAATGTATCATTTACCATCAACTTTAGCTAATTCTTTGATCTTCTTTAGTTCTGACTTAGGAAGGTAAACTCCAAGACTTTGAAGACAAGTCTCCAGATCCTCATAAGGAACATTTTCATCCTGAATTTTATTAATGGTTTTAATGGCATCTTTCAGTGCTGAAAATAAACCAATTTGCTCATATTAGAATTAAGTCAACTTTAAACAACAACAACAAAAAAAACCAAACACATGTATTAAGATGAAAGATAGGTCCAATATTAAACAAAAATACAAATCACTTTAGGCACATTGCATAGTAACTGCATAACCAGAATGCTTTAAGGGATTTTTGTTTGTTTGTTCTGGTTTTGTTGTTTGAGGATGGGGTCTTACATAGCCCAGGCTGGCATCAAACCCCCATCTGTAACTCAGGATAATCCTGGACTCCTGATGTTCAACCACTATGCATGGTTTATGAAATGCTGGGGATTGAACCCAGGGCCATACACATGCGAGGCAAACACTCTACTGACTAAGTCAAAAATATTCTACTTTGTTGTGTCATTCCTAATATGATATGCCAACTTAATCGTATTGACATCACAACTAATATATATATATATATATGAGCAAAAAGATTCCATGGTGGTTCCTTTCATACTAGCAGAGACATAAGCAGCAATCTTTAATTATAATTGAGATAGTGTTTTATGGGAATGTATAGTTTTGTCCATGGTAAGTTCATTTAATCTTCTGTAAATATAAATATGATTACTTACAAATAATTATTCTACATCTCTTTTATGATACCTTGGAATCTATATTATATTAATTTGGGTAGAGTTTCCTTTGTTAAATATAAACTGCTAAATTTGTGCTTCAACAAAAGTGTTCCTTTTTCTTTTCTTTTTTGAGACATAGTCTCACTATGTAGCCCTAGGTATCCTGGAACTGTATAGAGCAGGCTGGCCTTGAACTCACAGCGATCCACCTGCCTCTGCCTCCTGAGTGCTGGTATTAAAGGTGTGTGCCACTATACCAGGCTTTGAAAACGTTCTTAAGAGAAACTCTTGCAAACCACACAGGTGTCCATGCCTGCTCCTCTCTCCGCACTGGGATTCAGTCTAGCTTGTGCTTGGAGCATGTCTTGTGTCTGCTGTCTCCCTGCTGTTAATTCATTCGTGCTGTTGCTCTGCAATGTCCCGAAAACACTGATTCCTGGTCATCACAAGCCAACTCTGCTTCTTAAATTCTTTCTGCCCCTGTCCCTGAAGCTTGGGGAAAGGTGATATGATACAGACGCCCCATTTAGGGCTGAGCATCTCAAAGTCTCTCATTCTCTGCACTTCTCTTGGCTAAGGAACTGCTGGGAATTGATAGAAGCTGAGAAAGCGAGGGTCAATTTTCTTTAAGAGTGGATTGAGCAGCCGGGCATGGTGGTGCATGCCTTCAATCCCAGCACTTGGGAGGCAGAGGCAGGCAGTTTTGAGTTCAAGGCCAGCCTGCCCTACAGAGCAAGTTCTAGGACAGCCAGGGCTACACAGAGAAATTGTGTCAGGAAAAAAAGAAGTCAGTTGAGCACGCTCCAGTGGAAGGCCACACATTCAAGGGTATATGGCAGTATCAAGTATATTAGGTGAGTATTTTTAAAAAGTGGACACAAAGTCGGATGAGTATGGAAGGGGTGACTCTGGGAGGGATAGAAGGAGGGGCAAGTGAGAACAAATTTTAAAAAGGTTAATAGGCTGGCTAGATGGCAACCAGCACAGAGACCAACTGGCCAAGACTCAGAGAATAAGTGACCGCAGAATGCTCAGCCCTAAATGGAACACAGACACCATAGTGATGGAAAGAGTATGAGAGCCAGAGGCAATGGTCGACGACAGGAAACACTGTCTTCTGAACACAACTGGGCCACTGCAGATATGAACTCACAACAGTTACAGCAGCATAAAAGCTGTGCAAGCCCAAGCCAGGCCAAGTCCCAGCACAGAGGTCGAAGTTGGATACACAGTCCCACCCCTAGCCGCGCAGTTATTAACATGTTGGCTGCTGTGGCGAGGAGGAGGAGGCACCGTCCTCTCAAAGAGTGTAGTTCCTAGTGAGATGACTAGCCATGCTCCGGTGGAAGACCACACGCGCCACAATAGCTGGCCAACATGAATTGGTCTTGAAGGTATTTTTTTTAAGGTATTTTTTAAAGGGACACAAAAGTCAGTGAGTAGTGAAGTGGTGTGGGTCTGGGAGGAGTTGGTGGGAGAGGGTGAATATAACCAAAACACATTGCATGGACCTCTCACCCAGCTAATAAGATTTGTAACATTCCAACCGAATAAGTGCTTCACAAAATGTTCTAAAACAAAAGTAAACCATATCAGTACTACATTCAAACAAGTTCCTTGTGAACAGTTAAAAATCAACTCCTAAACGATGAGACTAATTAACCATTCGCTCTCCTCTCTGCTGCTTGCATGACTGGCTTCTGTTTAGCACTTGGGCTTTATAAAATTCAGAGGACAACTCTATGAGACAAGCAAGTTAGCTGTGTTGCCCTGAGACAGCAAGTTCTTACAAGCTGGCTGCTGACTTGCCCAAGAGTCACATAGCAGCCAGTGTCTAGCATGGTGGCTGTGAGTGCCTCTCTCAAAGCAAGTCCACTTTTTCGTTTTGTTCTGGCTTATTTTTGTTTCATTTTGTGCTCTATCTGTTTTGTTTGTGTGGAGACAAGCTATGTAACTCAGCCTGGAATTTTCCATCCTCCTGCTTCAGCCTTCCAACTGTGGGAATAGAAAGGTATGCTCTGCCATGCCCCACAGAAGCAAGTTCACCACAGCCTATGCGATCTTCTTCTTTTCAACCTAATTGTTTTTCCTCTAAGTCGTTTTTTAAATCAAAATTTCTACCTACCATCATATTCAGAAAAATTGTGCTCCTTGGAGACTGCCACAATAAAGTCATCTAAATTCACCATTCCACTTTCTGTAAAATAAAGAATTTAAATTACACATTCTAATATATTTTACATTAAAAGTATATTTTCATTTTTATTAAATTAAGAGAAAAAACTGACTTGATTCTGAATTTCCAGACATGAAATGGGTCTTTCTGAAATAGGTCAGCCCATATCATTTTCTCTTTTTGATTTTTGTTTGTTTGTTTTTTGAGATAGGGTCTCTCTGTGTTAGCCTTGGCTGTCCTGGACTCGCTTTGTAGAACAGGCTGGCCTCGAACTCACAGAAATATGCTCTCTCTGCCTCCCGAATGCTGGGATTAAAGGTGTGCACCACCACACCTGGCCCCTTTTTGATACTTATGAAATCAAAATTTAATTACATTTCTCCCTCTCCTTCTCCCAGGCCTTCTCATATAGGCCTTCCTGGTCTTCTTCAAATTTATGGCCTTTTTTGTTTACTAATTGTTATTCATTCACATATATTATAAATAGAGCATGTATATACACATATATAGTTAAATAAGTTAGATATATATAATTATGTATATATTATACATATATATAATCTTAACAACCACTGGGGCATATTAGTGCCATAAGCCATATTAGTTATCAAGGACACAAAAATAAGTAAGACACAGTCTCTGCTTTTTTTAATGGTTATCACATACAAGAAATGATGCCCAGATTCTGAAATTTCATTCTTAATATGTTATTCCCAAGTCATTCTTTCCGGAAAAAAAATAATATATTCTTTCTTTTCTCTCCCAAGATGAGATTCTATGGAAGATGACTCTTAATTACTGATTAAATTAAAAAAAAACAACTCTCTAACACCAAGGCATAAGATCACACACCCCATGCCTCCCCAGCTTTTATGGAGCTGGAGGGATCCGAACTCAGGTCCTCAAGTTGAACAGCAAGAGCTTTACCCACTGAGCCAACTCCTCCGCTCCCCTCCCCCCAAATCTGTTCTTTTTTAATCTTTAGAATGGCCCGTTCTGCTCCATTCCTCAGTAAGAGAAAATCCCCGCCCCCCCCAGATTTTTACTCCACAAAAAATAACTTCCTCAAAAGTTTATAGAGTTAGCCAGCTCTCACCGGTTTCAGTGGCCTCGGGCATGATCTTCTGGAAGTCTTTTTCCGATATAGTAACCCCTACTGAGGGAAGTGCGGACTGAAGTTCTTCTGGAGAAATGTAACTTCCTTGGAGTTTATTGATAGTGTCATGGACATTTTCTAAACACACAGAATGTAGAGTGGTTGTAAGTATCGAAAGCAATGACGGTTACCAAAATCATATTGTTGTTTTTATTTTATATTGTTTCAAGACAGAATCTCATTATGCATCTTGGACTTGACTAACACCTTCTACACAGCCAGACTAGCCTAGACCTTGTACACCAACCCTGACCTCCTGAATGATGGGGTTACAGCTATGCGCTACCATGAACAAGTGTACCTAATATCATGGATAATCAGAGAACAGCTTTCCTCTCCTCACTACCACCTGGCAGAAAGATTGCTTTTTCTGTTATGCTTTTTCATTTAGATCAAACACAAAGCTGTTAAAATTCTACAAACTCCTATGCAGAAAAGCAGCTTGTTCCAGTGGCCAGGGTTCCTTGTTTCTGATAACATAGTTCAGGAGCCCAAGACAACAAAACATCAATGTATTTTGTTTAAACTCCAAGAACAGTTCTAAGAGTTCTTTCCCTCCTATAAATTGACCCCACTATGCTCTGAATGCACACTCCCACACAATAAAATCCTAAAGGCATATGCACATGGTCAATATCAGTTCTGTAATATTCGGGGGAAATGTGCAACCTGAATTTATTCATAAAGAAATATAAGCAAAGTCCAAAGGAGGAGTATTGTACAAAATAACTACTCACTGCTCTTCTAGTGTCAAGATCATGAAAGAGGGGCTGGAGAGATGGCTCAGAGGTTAAGAGCACTGACTGCTCTTCTAAAGGACCTGGGTTCAATTCCCAGCACCCACATGGCAGCTCACAACTGTCTGTAACTCCAAGATCAGACACCGTCACACATACATGCAGGCAAAACACCAATGCATATAAAATAAAAATAAATATTTTTAAAAGATCATGAAAGACTAAGACAACATCCTAGAATGAAAGATTAAGGTCACTTGGCCATTAAATGCAATGTATAATCCTGGGTTGGTTTGTGATCAGGAAGAGGGCATTCCCCAGACAACTGATGATATCTGAAGGTCAGAAGCCAGTTGTATCAACTATAAGTTCCTGATTTAGATCATTATGCCATGGATATATAAGATATTAACGCACGGGGAAACCAGGTGAAGAATATTTGGGAATGTTTTCCACTACATTTGTAACCGTTGTAAATGTAATGTCAATTTTTTTAAAAGGCTTAGTTGTTTTGTTTTGTTTTTTTAACTTAATCATGGAGGCAGTCACTAGTCACAGTCCCTGTTACTACTGATATTTTTAGGGAGGTTATTTGTGCCAAATGAACAATTTCATTCTTCCTTACATACAGAACATGGTATGGAGTGGTGGGTGACATCATTTGGTTTAGGTAGGTAGACAGCTCTTCTGCCCACTGACAGTAGTAAATGCTTACTACGCTTATTCTACAAACCCAGCACTCTCAGTCTTATTAAACACACAGTAACAGAAGCACAGCAGTAGAGGACTCAGAATGAATATTCCTAGTCTTCCATAATGCATCATATTCTTTTTTTCAACTAAGTTATTTGAGTTACATGTTAGTGTATGAGTCATTTGTTTCCCAGTAGTCCTTGTTTCAACTACTGCATAAGTGCTAAGTGTGTTTTCAAAGGGTATTTTTTTAAAGAGAGCAGAGATGACAAACTAACTTCAGCAGACCCTAGGAAGTGCATCACTAAGTTCCACACAAGGTACTTCTCTGGTGGAAGTAGAACAACAAAAAAAGGGAATAATTAATTATCTGTGATGAGACCCATACAGCCTTAGGTACGTAATAAGTATAGTATTAGTCATTCTTTTTTATATGTTTTTCATCCATAAGAAATAATACCTGACATACCAGGAATATCTTCACACATTTTAATTATGGGACTCTAAACAACATTTTCAGATTTCTTACATATTCAAATTACCAAAAAGCCTTACCAAAAAATACACCTTTTTTCATCTCTCTGTCTCTCTCTGTCTCTACCTCTATCTCATTTCTCTCTCTCTCTCTCTCTCTGTTTATATGTGTGTGTGTGTGTATGTGTGTGTATAAATGTGTGTGTGTTATGGGATTGCATGTGGACCTGTGTGCGTGCAAATGTGGACCCTAGGACTTTGTTCCTCAGCTTGCATCTGCCGTGTCTTTTGAAACAGTCCTTAACCAGCATGGGTATCTTTGTTTAGGCTAAGCTGTCTAGCCAGCAAACTCCAAAGATCCATGTCTCTTGTTTCCCAGGAATTATCATCCAAGTCACAGAATTATATCCACTAGTCTGCATATCAAAAGCAGTGGTTACACAGGCTGACAACTGGGAGGCTAACTATCCAGGAACAACGCCCAAGTGGTCAGTGATCGGCTCATGCTGTTCATGTCTAGAAAGACTGAAGTACTCAGGAAGCCGTCCTGACTCAGGCTGTGGTACTAACCTAAGGTGCTGATTGCAGCTTTTTCCTTAGATGAAACTTGTTTTGGGGTGCTGGGCTGCTTTCTCACAGTTAGCTTCTGAAGTTTTGAGCCACCAGAGGTATCACTTTTACTGGGAAGCTTATTGAGGCTTGTAGTACTCTTCAAGATAGGTGATTTAGACTCCAAATCATGAACCTTTGCTTCCTGAATTCCCACATAATCGCTGTCAGTCCTGCTTGACGATCTTCTTGCTTGTAAAGAAGATTTTGATCGTTTAAGTTCTGGCTCCTCGTGTTTCTCCGAGTCTTTGCTGTGATATTGAAGGGGAGTTACACTTGGCTTTTTTGATGGGAAAGGTTCAATCAATCTGGAATGTGAACTGACTTTCTTCTTATGTTGTAGGTGATGTCCTGGTGTATATGATGATCTTTTACTTGAAGTAGCTTCATCCATAATTGCTAAGTAAGAGAGAGAGATTGCACTATTTCATTTATTTGTATGATTTGTACAACATTTCAAACAAATCAACTAAGTCCTCATAAAGGGCATGTCAGACATTATGAATTATTTCAACATATAAAACAAAGTTTGACAAAGTTCAAAGGGCTGGGGAGTAAATAATCAAACTATTAACTAGTACAACCTTACAGCTTATTACATTTAAGTGCATTCAGTCAAATCTAAAGTTAAATTAAAATACTCTCCTATGCTGAGTCATTCTCTACTTCTCAATTTAGAAAAACAACTGGTTGGTAAGGTAATAGAGTTAGAAAGACCCTCATCCTCAGTGTGCAGGGCTGGAAGGACCTGCAGAAGGAGGGCTTTTGTTAACCAAGATAAATCCAAATAATTATTCTCATGAATATTCTGTTTGTAGGTGGAAATAATTTGATACATAAGTCATAGCTCTAGAAAATATTAATGCAATGTCTTAAGTCACAAATTCACTTATAAAAATCCATGTGATGGATCAGAAGGAAACCTTATGCATGAAAACACAAGACTACAAACAAATAAATATATTTTTAAAAAGCAAGATCAAGGAGTCATTGGAGAGAGAACATTTTTTTAAAATAGTGTTTTAAAAAGCTTTCAAAAATCTTAAGAAGTATATAAATATTCAAGTACAGTAAAGTCTGAGGATTTCAACAAGATTGAACCAAAACAAGACGCCATCAAGACCTATTGTAGGCAGAGGGCCAACCAGCAAATACAAAAGGAGGATTGTTAAATAGCAAAAGAAAACAAACAATATATAAAGAGCCTTCAATAAGCAAACATCATATTTCAGCTGATACTTCATAGGCAAGAAAAAAATGTCAGGATACATTTGGTGTGCCATAGAAAAGAGCTTCAACTAAGATACTTTACTCAACAATGCTGTCTCTTCAACATGAAGTACAAAGACTTTCGCAGACAAACAGAAAAAATACTACCAATTCTATCTTATGAAAAACACCAACAGATGCCAGGCATGGTGGTGCAAACCTGTAACCCTAGCATTTGGGAGGTAGAGGTAAGAGAACTCAGAGTTTAAGGTCAAATATGGCTACACAACCCAGGCTCTTGAAATCCTTATCTGAAAGAACCAAGTAGTGACAGAGACATAAGAAAATGTAACACCTACATTTACAGGAATGACTTTTGACACTTGAGAGCATTTGAGGTCAAATCAGTAATAAAAATGCTTTTTAAGAAAAAACAAGCAGTGCTGGAGAGATGGCTCAGAGGTTAAGAACACTGGCTGTTCTTTCAAAGGTCCTGAGTTCAATTCCCAGCAACCACATGGTAGCTCATAACCATCTATAATGAGATCTGGTGCCCTCTTCTGGCGTGTAGGCACACATACAGGTAGAATATTGTGTAAATAATAAATAAATATTTTAAAAACAAACAAACAAACAAAAAACCAAGCAGCTGGCAAAGTGGTACATGCTTTTAATCCCAGAACATGGGGAGACAGAGGCAGGAGGATCTCTGTGAGTTCAAGGCCAGCCTGGTCTAGAAAGCGAGTCCATGACAGCCAGGACTATAAGAGAAACCCTGTCTCAAAAAACAAAAGCAAGCAAATAAATAAGTGACAATTATTAATTCAAAGAAGTGGGTTAAAGTTATACAGAAAGAAGGCAGCCATGAGGTACTATTTAACAGAGCTATAAGTCATGCTTTCAGAGGTTTGCTAACATTAATACTGAATTAGACATTCATTAACATGGTTATAAATATGTTGGAAGGATGGACATGTGTACGAAGAATGTGATGCCAAGGACATAATGGGAAGCTCACGCTATCAAAAATTCTAAAAAGTTAAAAGTTTGAAAGTTCCCAATACAAACAAATGAGGAGATGGAAATGCTGGTTATCTTGAAACAAAGAGTTTGTTCATTATAAAATTATCACATTTCCACACAAGTACATATAAAAGATCAAAATGGATATTCTTAATGAGGAACTACACAAAACAATCAGGAATAGTCGAGAATATGTAAGGAATGTCAGGGAGATGCTGGTAGTATATATTCCGTTTTAGGAAAGAATACTTACAGAATGTTATGGTTTGGTCTCCTTGATTAGAAAGTTAGAAAAGGCGTTCACTACCCATTATAAGAGTTTTTTAAAAAATCTGTAGGTTAGGAGTTAACATAAAGACAGCCTACAGACTGGGAAAAGATCTTCACAACCCCTACATCTGACAAAGGTCTAATATCCAAAATATATAAAAAGCTCAAGAAATTAAACACCACCAGACCAAATAACCCAATTGAAAAATGGGGCTCAGAACTAAATAGAGAATTCTCAACAGAGGAATATCGAATGGCTGAGAAACACTTAAAGAAATGCTCAACCTCCTTAGTCACCAGGGAAATGCAAATCAAAACAACTCTGAGATTCCATCTTACACCCATCAGAATGGCTAAAATCAAAAATTCAAGTGACACCACATGCTGGCGAGGATGTGGAGAGAGAGGAACACTCCTTCATTGCTGGTGGGAATGCAAACTAGTACAACTACTTTGGAAATCTATCTGGTGCTATCTCAGAAAACTGGGAATAAGGCTTCCTCAAGACCCAGCTATTCCACTCCTTGGAATATACCCAGAAGATGTTCCAGCACACAACAAGAACATTTGCTCAACCATGTTCATAGCAGCCTTATTCATAATAGCCAGAACATGGAAACAGCCTAAGTGTCCCTCAGTAGAAGAATGGATAAAGAAACTGTGGTACATATACACTATGGAATACTACTCAGCCATTAAAAACAAGGAATTCCCGAAATTTGTGGACAAATGGATTGAACTAGAAATGATCATAATGAGTGAGTTAACCCAGAAGCAGAAAGACTCAAATGGTATATACTCACTTATACCAGGACACTAGCCCAAGGGGCATGTCCCATGAAAGTCTTCAGTTACCAGGAAAGTAGGACAGAGGGGAGGACATCCTATTGAGACTCTAGATGAGAGAAGCATGGGAGAATAGGGAAATAGAAAGATCCAGAGGATCCTAGAAACCTACAAGAATAACATTATGATGGGCAGATCTGGGCCCAGGGGTCCTGCTCAAGCTATGGCACCAGCCAAGGACAATACGTGCAGTAAACTTCGAACCCCTACCCAGATCTAGCCAATGGACAGGACATTCTCCACAGCTGAGTGGAGAGTTGGGACTGACTTCCACACGAACTCTGATGCCCCATATTTGACCACGTCCCCTGGATGGGGAGGCCTGGTGGCACTCAGAGGAAGGATAGCAGGCTACCAAGAAGAGACTTGATACCCTAGGATCATATACAGGGGGAGGAAGTCCTCCTTAGTCACAGTCATAGGGGAGGGGAGTAAGGGAAAAATGGGAGGGAGCAAGGAATGGGAGGATGCAAGGGATGGGATAACAAAAGAGTTAACATAAAGATTACTTATAAACAAAATGCATAGCCATGTGCAATCCCTTACAAACATCTTCATACTGTTGTTGCAGTTCATCCAACACAAATATAATGTCTCCAATGTCCACAGTGTGGTTACCTGTAATAGAAAGAGGGATTTAAGGTACTCCAATTGCTCTTGAACACAGATATAGCTGCCAACCTGAACAGTACGCAACTAGGACTCAGGAGCAAGTGCAGATGGGCTCAGGGGCCAACCACTGGGGAACAGCCACATTTCCGGTGTCTGTGCTAGGCAGTCTGATGAACGTCTTATAAACTTCTCTGAGACCTTGCTACAGACAGCACATGAAGCACGTGATCCTTTATCTCCATTTCTGGAGTTTGAGCTCAAGACTTGGGAATGTGTACTTCAGTTATTTTCCTCAACTCTTAACAGGAAGCTCACACTATCAAAAATTCTAAAAAGTTAAAAGTTTGAAAGTTCCAAATACAAACAAATGAGGGGATGGAAATGCTGATTATCTTGAAATGAAGAGTTTGTTCATTATAAAATTATCACATTTTCCACACAAGTACATATATATGTAATTAATCAATTTTTAATAAAAAAGTGAACAAGTAATAACAAGCTCTAAGTATAAATACCAAGGAGTCAACTAAAATATTCAAAGACCTGCTACCCCTGGAAAACCTAAGGTGGGTTTTTTTAAATAAGCTTAATCAAACTAGAGAATTTTTATAATTATTGGAATAATTGACCAAATTACATTTGAACAAATGACAGGAGGTTTACGATGTGATGTAAATCTACTTCCTATCACTTTAAAAATGATTTTGAATGACCAACATCTACAGAAGAGCAGCTACAGAGTTGGTCTGCAAGCAGCAGTCTACGTCTTTGCTTCCTAAGGTCATTCTTGACCTTAATATTTAAGCCAAGCAGCTGAGACCCCGCCCCCTCCCTGCCCAAATGCTAAAGGTTCCTGAGAAGTTTTTCTTTCTTCAGTCAACTTTTCCACTCATGAAGGATTCTTTTTGCTTTGTTTTGTTTTGCTTTGCTTCGCTTGTGAGCTAAGATGCCATGCCCAAGCTGACCTGAAGCTCGCTGTACAGTGCATGCTGGCCTCAAACCACAGCAATCCTTACGGCTCTGCCTCCCAGGTACTTGGTCACAGGCAGGTGACACCAAACTCATTTCTGAGCACAATGTCCAGGTATCTAGACAAAGTATTTTAAGCTGATTGACTAGGATATAGGCTCAGGGACTTCCCAGCTCTCCACTCTTTCAGGAGAAAGGAACATAGCAGGGTATTGTGGTTTTGTTTAAGTAGAACATAAATCATTAATTAGAGCAGAATGTTCAGCAAGTATTGAGTTGTAAGTTGTGAGTTGTAAGTACCAGGATATGCAAGCTCCTAGGCAGGCAAACATTATAGTTTGGCTCCCAGGTCCACTGTGTCCTTGGCCAAGGTCAGTCTGGGGGTGTGGCACTCCCACTGAGATTGGTTTGTGTGGCAATTCTTTTATTATAACAAGAGAGAATGAGCCAGAGGATGAGAAGAAGCCGGAAGATTAGAATCGATTTCTAAAGTTAGTTTGAAGCCAAGCAGAGCACTATAGTCAGAAGCTGAAAGAAACCAGTTTGAATCAGTCAGCTTACAGAGAGTTTTGATCCAGAACAGCTGAGTTGAACCAGCCAGCCAGAGTTCAGAAAGAACTAGAAAGGGTGAGTTTATTCAGCATAAGCTTCTGAGACAGCAATTATATCAGTCGAATAAAAGTTACATTTACAATGTTTATCTAACATGCCTTAGGTACACACAACACACAAGAGTGATTTTAATAGTTAAAAGACAAGAAGTGTCTTTGTGATAGTGTGTGTGTGTGTGTGTGTGTGTGTGTGTGTGTGTGTGTGTATAGAATGTTCAAGGAAAAATTGTTTTTATTTGGCACAAAGAGGCACAGTATTCAGCTGAAATTCTAAGGCAACACAAAAATCAAGATTATGTTTTGAAATAAAAATGAAGATCTGAGTAAAGGCCAGATAAAACAAGGCCTTTTTCCTAGTAAAGGTTGCTGTGATGAAACATCATGACCAAAGGAACCTGGAGAGAAAGGTTTATTTGATTTACATTTCCACATCAGTGTTTATTGTCAAAGGAAGTCAGAATGGGACCTTAAACAGGGCAGGAACCTGGAGGCAGGAGCTGATGCAGAGGCCATGGAGGAGTGCTGCTTACTGGCTTCCTCCTTATGGCTTGCCCAACCTGCTTTCTGACCAGCAGCCCAGCGACAGAACCACCTACAATAGGCTGGGCCCTCCCCCACCAGTCACTAAGAAAACGCTCTACAGATAAGAGGATCAGAGCTGGTATGGGTAGACTTGGGAGGCTGAACTGCAGCAGTCCCAAGGAAAATGTATGCTCACTTGGATTATAGCATGGAAGTAGGCTTCAGAAATACCTCAGAGTTTAAAATAAGAGAACTTTACAATAATAGAGTTGTGGGGGATGACTTGGGTTTCTGCCTCACGCCTCAGATTCATAATGACAACCTATGTAGTAGATGTCCATAGCCAGTTTCTATAGCATCCTTTGAACTTACTGTCCACGTAAGAGTGACTCAGCACATCCCTGAGCATCTCAGGGTCTGCTTGGATTTCCATGCTATCCAAAAAAGCAGCAACTTCATCAACGGGCACGCGACCACTTTTCACCTTAGAAAAAATCCTCAAGGCATTTTGAAATTCTGGAAGTAAAAAGAAATGAACCAAAATGATTGAACTGCAAGAATCAACAGCTTTTCCTGGAGAACAGCCTGATTTTTTTTTTTTTT
Source organism: Acomys percivali (assembly GCA_907169655.1). Taxonomy (NCBI): domain Eukaryota; kingdom Metazoa; phylum Chordata; class Mammalia; order Rodentia; family Muridae; genus Acomys; species Acomys percivali. The sequence continues at coordinate 16,284,524 of OU015746.1, forward strand.
ACCCACAACCCGGGCGCACAGGTCTCACTGTGACATTTCAGACACACACACTATACTTTGGCCATTTTTCGCCTGTATCGCCCTCCTCTTATCCTCCCAGCCTGAGCACTCTCACTGTCCCTTCACCCTTCTACTTTCAGGTCTTTTGTTGCTACTGTTGAACCGATGAGTTTAAATACGGTTACTTATGGGAGCACAGGTAAAGGGTTATCACAGAGGGCACCTAACCGGTGGCTACATCACTGAAGAAAATGGGGAGTGCTCCCTTGATTCCCAATAGCATGCTTTGTGGTTTTGTTTTGTGGGGTTTTGTTTTTGTTTTTTTGTTTGTTTGTTTTTAAGATTCTGTAAGATCTAGGTTCTCTGATTCGCCCTTGCTTTTAATTGGTGCCTCATCTGCCTTGACAAAACATTTATATTATGTATTCTTTTATTTGTAGACATATATGTCAACAGTGGTATATTAAAAGTATTCCAACTGGCTGTATTGGCACATGTTTGTAATCCCAGTTCCCAGGAGGGAGAGATAGGACAATCAGGAATTCACAGCCAGCCTCAGCTACATAGCAAATTCAAAGTCAAGCTGGGTGATATAGAACAAAAATATTCTAAAGTCAATATTAAACTTGTAATAAGTTCAATACTTAGACATCTTCTATCTAAATTGTAATTTATATTATACATATAATTTTAATAATATGTTATTTGTGTGTTGTTTAAAAAGAAATAAAAGAAATATGTGGGATCTTGATTACTCTCAAAACATTTTAACCATGAACATAAAATAAATATAGGAAACCAAGATTTTAAAATCCAAGAAATAGAGACTTAAATATAAGCGATGGTTTAACAACTATGAAGTACTGAGGAGTCTATATGCATAAATCTATAGTTAGAAAAAGGACTTTAAGTTGGATGACAACTAGGCAAGCCCAATGTCATGGGAACTTGAAAAATAATTAAGTAGGAAATAAAGAATCAAAGGGGAAAAATAAGTATCTTATCTACTGCACATGTGACAAGAATTTAATAACATTATGTGAGTGAATGAAAAAGCTTTGCTTGCTTTTCCTGGAATAAGAATATTAAACCACACTTGTGTCTTCTTGAGTCTAAAAATACAAAAACAAAAACAAAACAGAAAACCAGCCTGACTGACTGTAAAAATACACGATCTCAAGGGCTGAGCTAAGAAAGTGGCCTTGCCTAACAAGTAAACGAGAAACACTAAAGTTGTGGAAGTGCTGCTTCTGTAACTACCAAGAACAGTCCTTACAATCACTGTGTTTATTTGTAATGTAAAATTAGTAAGTCAGAAGGCAGTAAGTACCTGAAGCTTTAGGGGGAAATCACATGCAGACACAGAATGGAAAGTACTGTGGATGGAGAAGAAAATGAGACTTCAACAGAAAGCAAGCGCACACAGAACAAAAACACAGATGTAAAGATGAAGCTAGATGATTCTTTCCGTGAAATATTCTGCACAGCAAGGAGGGGTGACAACCGAAATCATACAAATTAGTCTAGGGCCAGTGAGGCGGTTCAGCAGGTGACAGTGCTTGCCTGACAGCCCGAGTCCAACCCCTCCCCCCAGCACTCATGGTGGAAGGAGAGAATTGAATCCTAAAAGTATGGAAGTTGTTCTCTGACCTACACACATACCATGGCAGGCAAGTGTCCTCACACATACACACACATACACGTGCGCACGCACACGCATGCGTGTACACGCGCACACACACCAAGTAAAAATTTTAAAGATGAACTAGTCTAAGGGTAAGGAAGATGGCTCAGTTGGTAAAAAGTTTGCCTCAAAGTGTAAGGATCTGAGATCTGATGCCCAGAGCCCCCCAAGACCAGGCATGCTGTCACGTGTCTATGATCCCTGTCATGGGATAAGGAAGAAGACTGGAGACTCACTGGATGCTCACAACCAACTAGGTTGGTGTGCCTAGCAGGACGACAAAGAATCCCTGCCTCAAAGAAGGTGGAAAGCTAGAATCAGCACTCGAATTGTCCTCCGACCTCCATACACACACACTGTGACATGTACACACCCATACACACACACTGTGACATGTACACACCCATACACACACACACGAACATATACATACATGAAGAATAAAATAATCCATCTAGTCATTATTTACCAGTTACAGAGAAAACAGGAGTTTGATGATAGAAAATGCTACTGCTGCTGCAGTAATCCAGGAGCCCGTGTGTGTGTGTGTGTGTGTGTGTGTGTGTGTGTGTGTGTGTGATGTGTATTATATCTAGGGACTGAATTAGGTTGTCAGGCCTGAGGAGCGAGTGCTTTTACCTAATGGGCCATCTTACTGGTCCCAATCCAAGCATTTTAATGTCTTTTATGACAAAAAAAAAAAAAAATTCAGGGCCGAAGAGATGGTTCAGCATCTAAGAGTGCTTGCCACTTTCTGAAGACTAGAGTTTGGTTCCCAGGACTCATACCAGGTAGCTGACAACAGCCAGGTCCATGGCCTCTTCTGATCTCTGTGGGTACTTTGACACACATGGAACACAGAGGAGGGGGAGGTTCACCTAAAAAAAACTTTTAAAAATTCATATCTAATTTGCCTCCTCTAGACTATGGAGTAAAAAGAAAATGAGCTTCCAAAAAGACATAAGTTAACCTATCTAGCCCTGACACAGGCTACTATCAAAAGCATTCTTGTCCATACTTTTGATAAATATTATCTTTACCTGGATCCTGAGCGGCCAAGAGAGAAGTATCGTTTCTGGCCTTAAGGAAATCTGTAAAATCCAGCATTCCATTAACTATAAAAATGGTTTGGAAACAAAGAGAAAATGAAGACCATTAGTAAACTCATTAAGCTTAAAATGTAAACAAAAAGTGTAAGTGTAATTAACTGACATCAGAACATCATTGTTTGCATGCAAGAGTTAGTCACACACATATATTGCATAGAGAAGATATTTTAAAGAGAGAGAGCCTTTACCAGAATTTTAATATTAAATAATAAGCAGTGTTTCCATAATAACAGATGGCACAGATCAGGATTGTCAGTACTTCCCTACTCTTTACTCACCATTCCATCAAATTTATATTTGCCATTATGCACTTGTGCGGGAGGGGAGGGAGCCAGGGGAAGGTAGCTGCATGTAAGCGTAGGTTCATACAGAGGCCAGAAGAGGGCGTCAGATCTGGAGCAGAAGTTACTGATGGTTATGAGCACCCAGCATGGATGCTGGGAACCAAACTCTGGTCCTCCACAAGAACAGCAAATCCTCTTAATTGCCAAGCCATCTCTCTAGCCCCCCAAAATGGCACATACACAAGAGCCACTCTAGCTTCTGCATTACATATTCAGTAATGAAAGTGAAACCAAAGGGTCCACAGGTTTTTGTATTTTTCTTCAACATTTTTTTCCTCCTTTGGACTTTCAAGATAGGGTCTTGAGTAGCCCAGGCTGGTCTAAAATGCAATATGTAGCCAAGGATAACTGCTTTTTCTATTTTGACCTTCCAAGCACTGGAATAAAAGATATTTCCTGCCATACCTGGCTTTTCTGACTTCTCTCTCCTCTCTTCTGTCTTCCCTCCCTCCTTCCATCCTTCCTCCCTCCTTCCCTCCCTCCTTCTCTCCCTCCTTCCTCCCTCTCCCCCTCTTTCTCTCTCATTATTCAATGTAAGCTATGCTAATGTAAATGACAAATATTTATAATCTCAGAGATATATGGTGCACTTTTCTTAACTCCTACACATTGTAAACTAATCAGGCATAAAATGTTGACATGATGTGTACTCTACCTGACTATAAACATTAGTTACCTTTTCCATCCTGTACTTTTTCGAGTAAATCAAAACCTTCAAAACACAACTTGGCATAAGCTATCTTCCCATAGTCAGTTTTGAAAATTCTAAGGAAATCAAATTTAAACATTGCACTCATCAAGAAATGTATCATGGCAGACTTGGAAAGCAGCTCCACATTTATCAGCGAGAGTGGGCGTGCAGCTGCCATCTGTCTGGAAAAAGCACTCCAGCCAGCAATGAGAATGGAAGAGAGGGATGTCACCGAAGGACCAAGGCCTTTCCAGAACTTCCACTGGCTCCCACTCTCATTATGTTAGAGTGCTTATTCCAGAAAGATTCAGGTAACATAAAACAATATACAACGTATTCACACAGGATAACAGCATACAAGTGACTCAACGAGCAAGAGGTAGGCATACAAAAATACAGAAGAATCTTTTCACATAATATTAATATAAAAGCCCAAAGGTCATATACATCATGTCAAACTTTGTAAAAAAAATATTTTTAAACATATATACACAGCAATGTAAGTATATTAAAGGGGATAAAGAGCACACAGCTCAGGACAGTACTTTCCTCAAACTGAAGAAACAGAAAAACAGGCTGTTTTCAATGAACTTTATGATTAGATGCACATTATTGTCAAGGCCTTAGGTTTCATCTGGAGAGACAGGGCCGGATATTTATTACATAACTAATGCAGCATTACTATTAAAATAACTAAAATGAAATTAGTCCACTCGTAGTCCAATTATGAAACTGTATCAAAATACAGTGCAATAGCCAATCCAATTACATCCACTGAGGTATGGCTTTTTAATAGCATTGTACCTTAATCGGGTTTTTTGTTTAAGATTTATTTTATTATTATGTATATAGTGTTGTCTGCTTGTGTACCTGCAGGCCAGAAGAGGGCACCAGGTTATGTTATAGATGGCTGTGAGCCACCATGTGGTTGCTGGGAATTGAACTCAGGACCTTTGGAAGAGCAGGCAGTGCTCTTAACCACTGAGCTATCTCTCCAGCCCCCACCTTAATGTTTTTAAAGCATCACAAAAATTACACCTTGTAAATGCTTCCCATCCAGCTTTCCTGTCATCTGTACTTAATCAGATGAACATAACGTACATACATGCGTGTGTGCGAGATGAGAAAGCTTACCATCAATGTCAATAGTCTTCAGCACCTGGAGCATTTCTGAGTGACTCATAGACACCTTCAAGGGGTGAAGAACGGTGGTCAAATCGTTCACGTAAACCTTCCCCTCGCGAACTTTACTAAAAATTAAGCAGGCTTTCTGAAGTGCTGCACATACATAACAAAACACTCAGTTAATTTGAATGAATACCTATCTTGATTATCCCACACTCTCAGAAGAGAAGACAGTAACAATCGCCACCACAGGAAGGAGGATTACATTACTGTTGGCGTAGATTTCCCCTTTAAAATCTACTGTGTGGTGTGGGTATGTCCAGAACATTGGCCCCTTCCCTCTCTGCTCCTGCAGCACTTGGGATGATGACACATGTCTTATGGAAAGACCCAAGGTGGGGAAAGAGGGAGGTTGGGCAAGGAGAGGTGAAAAAAGAAAGAAGAGAAAAGGTGAGGGGAGAGAAAGGAAAATAGTAACAACGGGGTGCTAATAAAAGGTTTGCAGAAGAAGAAGAAGAAGGAGGAGGAGGAGGAGGAGGAGGAGGATTTCAGTAAAAATAAGAAGCAAAACTGATGGGATACTAATAGGAAAAACTATTTTGAGAAGCTCCTCTGTGCTGGAAAGGTGGCTCAGCGATTAAGAACTGCTCTTCTAGAACTGCTCTCAGTTCCCAGCACCCACACAGCAGCTCACAGCTGTCTGTAACTCCAGTTTCAGGGCATCCGATACCTTTCCGACCTCCATGATCACTGCACACACAAGGTGCGCAGACGTACACGCAGAAAACCACCCATACACATTACAGAGGAAGAAGAAGAGTGGGGAGGGGGAGAGGAGAAAGAACAAAGAAGGGGAAGAGACGCTTGAGATACCGAGCATAGCTACACTTAGTAGTGGCTTCTCATGCCAGCACTTGAGAGGCAGAGGCATGAGCATCTCCATGAGTTCCAGGTCAGCCTGGTCTACAGAGCGGGCTAGAGTTACATTGTGTGACCCTGTCTCAAAACAAAACACATACATGTAACATATATAAGTATGTGTGTATACCAGTATATATTTGTTGTTTATAGTATATGTACTTATACATTTATGTTATGTATTATCTATATGATTATATACTTATGATGTGTATTATATAACATATAAATGTGTGTATATATATATGATGCTGTAGAAGCAGAAATAAATATAGATGAAACAAAAAGGAATTTGTCTGTTGAAAGGGAACTATTTCTAAGTAGATAAAAGGAGAGAATGTGGAAGGAGACTGAGAGGAAAGGAGGGATGGGGCTATGACCAGGAAGTAAAGTGAATTTTTAAAAATAATAAATAAAATAAGAAGTTAAATTTGGGTGGGGAGGGGGAACTGGAAAGACTTGGGAGAGGAAACAAATATGATGAAAATGCATTATATTTAAATTTTGTTTTAAATAATAAAAAATACAATTAAAAACTGAAAAAAAAAAGAGGGAGGGAGAATGTGAATGGTGTTTATAAGTCTATGGATAGCTAAAGCAGGAGTTTTAGGAAGATTCTTCCCAATAGTTTTCATTACCTAACTATAAAAAAACAAACTTATATTATTTAGCAACCCTACTTCTGAATTTTTATTTTTAGAAAGTGAAATCTCAGGTGGAGCAGAACAATCAGAAGTAAAACTCATCCTCCATCTCATTGTGAGTCTGAGGCCAGCCTGGGCTACATGAAGCTATCTCCTCCTCCATTTCATTGTGAGTCAGAGGCCAGCCTGGGCTACATGAAGCTATCTCCTCCTCCATTTCATTGTGAGTCAGAGGCCAGCCTGGGCTATATGAAGCCATCTCCAAAAATAGTTTTTTTTAAAGTCAGAATCTCAATAAGATAGTGCTTCCACATCTGTGACCCGCCAGTAAGTCACAGTTGCCAAGACATAGAATCAAAATACAAAAATTACAGTCATCAAATGATGAATTAATTTTCAAGCATGATATATACACATAGAATATTATTTACTTAGTCTTTTAAAAGAAAGAAATATTATAATATGAGGTAATAGGAACAAGCTGGAAGATGTTGTGTTCAGTGAAATAAGTCAGTCACAGACAAATCACTCTACTTACACCAGTTATCTAAGATAGTTCAGTGTAAGAAGCAAAGACTAGAATTGTGGTTGTCAGGAACTGAGTCGGGGGAAAGAGAGGGGTCGTTCATCAATGAGTATAAAGTTTCAATTGCATATAATAAATCTAGAGGACTTCTGTACACTATTATATGCATAAACAATACTACATTGTACACTCAAGCTATGTTAAGGAAGTAGTTCTCATGTTAAATGTTCTTGAAATTTAAAGGGAAATGGGAAGCAAAATATTTTCATAGATTTTAAATAAATCGTGTGTGTGCGCATGTGCAAGTGTGTGGAGGCCAGAGGTCAGCCTCGGATGTCATTTTTCATGAGCCACCAGCGTGTCTTCAGAGACAAGGTCTCCCTCTGGGACCTGAAGCTCGCCATCTAGGCTAGGCTGGCTGACCAGTAAGCTCCAGGGATCTGCCTGCCTCTGCTTCCCAAGGGTTAGGATTACAAGTGTGCCAACCATGCCCAAGCTTTTTAACGTGAATTCTGGGACTGACCCATGCTAGCATGGCTAGCACTTCACCAACTGAGCTGCAGGAGAGAACTGGAGCCCTAAGGCAGATGCAAACTTTAATTCTTTTCTTTTTACCTTTGATACAGTTAAAGAATAGGTGGTAGGAGTGAAAATTTGAGGAAAATAGTGAAAGTTTGGAATAGATCCCAAAGAAATGTGAGGAAATCTAGGCAAAATTTAAAAGGAAAATGCCACCCTGTCAGAAGAGTGGCAAGTCTGAGTCCAGCATAGCCTATGTAGACTCTATCAGGAAGGGAAAGAGGGAGGGGAAGGAGAGAGGGAGGGAGGGGGGAGGGGGGAGGGAGGGGGAGGGAGGATAAATTCTAGAATTTCTCATTACCATTTAACTCTTGGTATTTTAAGATTTCCTCGGGCATTTGTTCGTATAATGTGAGGTAGAGGTTAGAAGTCATCTCCTTTTTCCTGTCAGAGAAAGGGCCACATTAGAAAGCAGCAAAGGACATTCATTAAACACACACACACACACACACACACACACACACACA
>OU015746.1:16297711-16313107 GCA_907169655.1 Acomys percivali
TATGTTCCTAGAAGAACGAGCACAAATATGCACAACCCTATCGTCAAGCACATAAGCCGCATGTCTGGCTCTCTTAAATTTCAAAAAGAACAATTTCAGAATGTAAGTTTAAAGCTTTCAACTTACATTCTTTTATATTCTGGGATGAAACCCTTAGTAGTTTCAGGTGAATTTTTCTTCCTTGTGGTTTTAGAAATCTTGCAGTATTTCTTGGTTTCAATATTTCTGGATGGCAAGTTGGTTGTGAAAGAATCAGAGCCATGAATTGATGATGAATCAATGGTTTCTTCTGTCTGCAAACAACCAACAGTCACAGTCACGCAGAGTCTTCTTATCCACATTCATATTAGATAGAACACTCAACTGAGGGGGGCTTGGTTTTAAAAGGATCTTATTCGTTCGAATATTATTATTCTAAAGCAATATATACCCCCTTAATATATTATGTAGCTATAAAATGCACACGATTCATAAATATACATAGGTGCAAATTTTATCATATGTTTTCAAAGCAATCATTTTATCACAAAAAAGAACTATTTTCAAATACAAACCTAAGACATGGGCCATGCAAGAAAAAAAATTGTAAGTTACACTTCATTAATATTAAAAGGCATCTAATCTGTGAGAAACACTTTCAGGAGATTGAAAGGATAAGCCAGACACTGAGGGAGAGTATTTGATATGATACGATATGGGATTGAATATATGGAATATATATGCATATACTTATATACATATATACACGCATACACACATAACTGTGCCTGCTGCGTTATGTGCGGCATGCAACGTCCTTGCCCTTGTTCCATATTTGGAGGCCAAGATTTCTGCACAGAGTTAGCAAGCTAAGATGTCGAGATGTCGAATAGGCTTATGAAAAGATGCTAAACATCGTGTTTTTAGGAAATATTAAGTTAAACGAGACACAGGCGTTATACACACGTTAGAATGGTAACAATGAAAACTATAAAACAACAAAAGAAATTCAAGAAAGGGCTGGAGAAAATAGCTGTCATTTAGAGCGGTTACTGATCTTCCACAGAATCGCATGCACCCGTACGGTGGCTCACAAGCGCCCATAACTCCGCCGTAGGAGAGTCTGTGCCCCTCTACTGACCCTCTGCAGGCACTAGGCATGCACATGGTGCACATACAGATGTGCAAGCAAAACACTCATACACAGAAAACAAATAAATGTAAAAAAAAAAAAAGATCACGAAAGTGAAGACAAAAATACATAGATCAACGTACTTTGCACATAAATTGGAAGAACAAAAAGTATGTGTCTACACAACGCAGCCTGTAGAGTTGATGAAATTATCAAGTCTTAAATGTCACTTTTTCACGGAAATGTAAACAATCCTAAAATCTGTATGGAACCATAACGAGTTCTAAATGCCCAGAATAACATGAAGCTGGGAGGGAGATGTTCTGGAGAGCCACGGGGGGAGGGGGGATGGCAGGGGGGAGAGAGGAGCTGGGCTAGATATGGCCAAGCTACAGTGCAGCCATGTATGAAATTTTCAAAAGAGGCTAGCGGACTTCCAAGTGACTGTAGATTCTGTCAGTTGGCAACCGTAACCATCACCAATAGCTCTTATCAGAGAGATTGACTGACTGAAGTGTGGAGGAAAGGGAAAACATGTACAGTGAGATGTTGGGTATATAAATCAATACAGCCAGCATTTGGAAAGTGGTACAGATGCTCCCCAAACGTAACTGTCACATAAGACAGCAACCCAGAAAAACTAAAATCAAGAACCTGAGGAAACATCAGCATTCCCTGTTCATTTTAGCACAACTCATAGCAACCAAGACAGAGAAATCAACCTAAGTGTGGACCAGTTGGTAAGTGAACAAATGAGCTATATAGAGACACAGCACAATACTATACTGACCTAAATAGAAGTTTCGTCACTTGCAAAAGCACGAAGGAAACTGAAAGGCCTGTGCTACATTAGGTAAGACGGGCATAGAGAGATGAATAATGTAAGATCTTAGTTATATGTGGAATTCAGAAATGTTGCTCTCCCAGAAATACAGGAGGAAAGTGCTTCACGGGAGGGAGCTGGAGTGGTGGCTCAGCAGTTAGAAGTGCACACTGCTCTTGAAGAGACCCAAGTTCCGTTCCCAGCTCTGCTAGATGCTCTATCCTTGCTGGCTAGCCCCCAACAGTACTAGAAGCTGCTATGCAGGCTACCCAGAGAGAACTGTCAACAACTGTCTTATTTGGCTGTGGCCCCTGCGCCCCTGTGTGCAGTACTACCAACTGGCCAGGCAACGTGAGCTCACAGCTAAAATAGTGGCAAACCAGTTCTGAGGCTAACCAACTGCTTTCTGACCGGATCTGATTCCTGCACCATAGGAGGAGACTCACGTTATGAACCTGGTTAAAAGCCTATTGACTAGGCAGGTCCATAAGCCCTGGTACAGAAGGTGCTGCTGCTGGCTTGTTGAATGACTTGATATGCCGGTCAAATTGCTTTCTAAATAACTGTGTTTGTGTCTACAGGAAGGTGCTACTGCCTTTGATAAGAGCAGCTTCTGCTTACAGTGGTCCATGGCGACTATTCAGGCTCATAACTAGTCAAAACACACAGAATAAATGACTGTTGAGTGCTGCAGTGGTTTCAATGAGAACGGTCCTCATAGGCGCTTATATTTGCATTTAATCCCCACCTGATGAACTGTTTTGGGAGGATGAGGAGGTGTGGTCTTGTTAGAGTAGGTGTGTCCTTGTTGGAGGAAGTGTGTCACTGAGGGTGGGCTTTGAGGTTTGAGAACCCAACACCAAGTCCAATGTCAATCAACCTCTCTCCCTCTCCCTCTTCCCCTTCTCTCTCCTCTGTCTCCCCCTCCCTCCCTCCCTCCCTCCCTGTCTGCCTGCAGCCTGTGAGTTAGCAAGTCAAGATCTAGCTACTGTTCCAATGCCATGCGTGTCTGCTTCTCTCCGTGATGACTGTGAACCCAACCTCTGAAACTGTAAGCAAGCCTCCAATAAATGCCTTCTTTTATTATAAGAGTAAACTGTGATCATGGTGTCTTGTCACAGCAATAAAATATTACTAAGATAAGTGTCCAATCATAAATGGCTCAGGAAATAACACAGAACCTTGAGTGGAAAGAATTCAGGAGGCAGAGGAAGGGGGCCAGTGGTGTGGAATTCCGATGTCCTGGCATGGCGTGGCTGTGGTATTCCGGAGCTCACAGCGGCTGTGACCATCTGCACAAGGTGACTACGAGAGTAAACGTACCCACATTCTGTCACAGGAGCGTGAGGGGCTGACGGAACCCCACCCCACCCCCAGGGCCTACCTAATGTTAGTAAGAATGCAAATGGGATAGCCAGCTTGGCAAAGTGTTTGACTTGCTTGATCACCTAAAACTTACCATACCAAAAAGCATATATTACATTATATATCTTAAAATAGTGTATATAGGATCCCATGATATGCCTTAGAAGCTCTCTTGGTAATAAATTATTGCTGAATAATAGTCCAACATATGTCTACTAAAAGAATTCAAAAGCCATCAGTTAGTAGGCAGGTCTATCAACTTTATACTCTCTAAATGTTTAACAGTCAAGAATAATAAACAATCATAAAAACAATTTTAAAAGGCGACGCAATCTTTTTTTTTTTTTAACTGCCTTAAATAATTTACCTTGCAAAATAAATGTGTTCGCTCCATTTTTCTGTTTAGAGGAAAATTCTGTCCTTCAGGGCCCAAAAGCCTTGATGAATGAATATAAGTGAAAAATAATACGGATTTCCTGAAAAAATATAAACAGAAAAAGATTATACTACTGTTTAGGAGGCAAAGGGGTTGTATTTATCTACTTGATGTTCCCTCTTCAATGTAACGCTCAGAGTTCAATACCTAATGAATGGCACCAGTGTACACTGGAGGGCAAAAGCTAGAAAAACAGCTAATAAATGATAAATTAGAGGTCACCCAGCTGCTTAAGTTTACCTTTTTTAGTATACAGAATAGAGAAATATATTTCAAATGACATGAAAAGGAGAGAAGCCCAGTTATATTTATACAAACAAACCCTAAGGCAGAAGTGCTAAAGCGGCCACCACCATGTGACTGGGCGCTTAGTTCGCGCTAGGCATTACTATGGCTACACTGGCATGATTTCATATACTACACATAGTTATGCTTTAAGGAATTGTCATTGTCACTATTTTACAGAAACACCTAACCAGCAAATAGGAATTAAAAATTGAATTTGGGAAATCCAGCTCCAAGACCTTGGTCTCCGCTACCACACAATATCACCTCAAAACATTGCTACTGCATGGGGCTGGAAATACGGCTTAGAGGTTCTGAGCAAATGTGCTCTTAGGCCCCAAGTTGGGTTCCCAGCACCCAACAGGCACCTCACAACTGCCTATAACTCCTGTTCCATGAAATCTGATGCCCTCTTCTGGCTGCGTCAGGCACTGCAGCTATATGCACAAAACCACGTAAGAGACACACACATATACACATAATGTTAGAACTTTTTGAAAATTTGGTGGGGGGAATTAATGTTGTTGCAAACAAAAGATATTTTAACATAGTTTCACACCAGAGATTTTCACGTCATGCAAATTTAATGAGCAACATTTAAAAAAAAATCACAATTTTTTTACTGATTTCCAAACCATATTTAATGAGCTATTCATTATACTGTTAGTTTTATTACAGTACTAGCTGCAACTATCAGTGATTTTTTCTATTGTTACATATATATATATATATACATATACATTTGTGTGTGTATGTATATATATATTTTTCAAGACAGGGTTTCTCTGTGTAGCCTTGGCTGTCTTGGACTCTCTTTGTAGACCAGGCTGGCCTCTAACTAACAGAGATTCACCTGCCTCTGCCTCCCCAGTGCTGGGATACAGGCGTGCACCGGGCAAGTATTAATATTCTAATGGATAGACAGCACCGCAATTGCAGATATATTATAGCTAATGACACTGATGAATGTTCAAACACTAATGACCATTTATCTTATTTGCTTAACAACAGAGCCTCCACCTCATGCAAGAACTTAACGCTGTGGAGGATTCCCGCCAGCCCTGCCTTTGTGAAGTAAAAAAACTTGAGAAGAAAGCAGGCACATAAACTATCCTCAATAGACGAACAAATGATCTAACAACCATAGGGCTGAAGGCACAGGGAAGTTCCCCAAGCTATGTCTCCACCTAAATAGGACAACCATTTGCCTGACCACTTGGATACCGCTCCACCTTTCTAGAATGTTCCTCATCCACTTACACGAAAGCTCGCTCTCTCCTTTAACATTGCATTCTTTTCTCCTCAGCCTCTGGGACGGCTTAAATCCTTTCCTCAGCAAGTATTGCCTCTTTGGCTCTGTCACCTGAGGGTCCCACTACTGTCCTCTGAATTGCCCCACCATTGCCCTCGCATCACGGGGTTCGGGCACTCTGCGTTTCGTCCTTGGAGTCCTCCACCCTAGGCTTCACGCCTTCCGGCCTTGTCCCGCTCCCTCCCAGCGAGGTCCCGCCCCCGAGGTCACCTGATCAGCTCGAAGCTCCGCCCATGGAACCGCCTGAAGTGTCCAGCTGGGTCGTCGTCCCCTGGCTTCCCGGTAAGCAGCACCTGCCGCCTGGGAGCCGCTTGGAAAGTGCTGAGGTGGCACGCGCGACCCCACACCTCACAAGGGCCTGTGACCTCATCCGATCCAACCGAGGCCGGCTGTGGACAAAGTTGAGAGACTGTCCGCCGACTTGGGTCCCAGCTGCCTCCTCTTCAGCTTCCCGCCCTTCTCTGGTGCTCTAGCCGCCCCCCCCCCCTCCCGGGCCCTGTTCCCCCCCCCCAACTTCAGGTTTGTTTTCTGTCAGGCTTTGACAACCTCCACCCTCCCTTCTAACAGCTTCCATGCTTCCTGATCGCTAATGGACAGCGACTCGAGGTCATTTGACCCATCATGTTGCTTAAATTAAGCCCAGCTGCTTCCTCTGTAGGGACAGATGAAATGATGTTAGTTAGCAGGAAGATACAACATGATGATTCCTGGCTTTCGCTGCTATTAGATCCATAAAGTGTATAAATCCAGTTCTGTAAATATAAGATGTACTAAATTTTTGGATGTACTAAATTTGTTCTGTGAAGTAAAAAATGTCTTGAAAATAGTTTTCTCCAAAAGTCTATGACATGAACTATCTTTTTTTTTTTTTTTTATCTTTATTACATTTTTTTTAAATATGGTGGCTGCAGTACACATGCAGAGATCAGGAAAGGAATTAAGGTGTTGGTTCGCGGGGTATTGAACTCATGTCAGCAGGCTTGGCTGCAAGCACTTTTACTCTCTGAGCTGTCTAGCTCCCCTTCAAGTGTCTTATAAATAAATAGATCAGTGAATTTGCTCATGCTATTGACCCAGCCTGAATTCTCCCTTATTTACATTGGCGTGAACAGGAAAGGCCTTAGATAATTAATACAGTTCAAATTCTGCCCTTACTGTGTACAATGGACAAATTTCTTATGCTCTTTGAATCTCAGGGTTTTTTTTTTTTTTCATCCTTCCAAAGTTGAAAGAATTGTATGTGAATAAATTATAATAAGTAAATAAATATAGATATGTATGTACATATAAAGAATTTTTAAGTATGCCTGTGGTGCTTAGCAAATGTTGCAGTATTTCATTCATTCATTGATGCCTATTTCTGTTTTAATACTTTGTAAGCATTTAGTAATTTTATTTCTATTTCATCTATTTTTAAATTCACAACTCATAAATTAGGGACGGACTGAGAATAGGATGATTGAGTAAAGTCATCTCCTCACATGTGGAATTTACTCTCCAGGCAATTTTTATTTTTTATTCATTTTATTTGGGTTTTTCGAGACAGGGTTTCTCTGTGTAGCTTTGACTGTCCCAGACTCGCTTTATAGACCAGGCTGGTCTCGAACTCACAGCGATCTGCCTGCCTCTGCCTCCCAAGTGCTGGGATTAAAGGCCTGTGCCACCATGCCTGGCTTCCAGGCAATTTTTAAACATAAAATACCTTAGTAACTGAACTCTATGCAAAAGATTTCAAATCGTGTCTGTCTGATCTACTGGAGACTTTGTACCCTTTGAGCAATCCCCTGTCCTACTCTGTCCCATTCTTTAACAATGACAATGTCTTATCTGCTTCCAGACATCTCTTCTCATAGTCTACATGTATGTGAGATCATGCAATAATTGTCTGGGGCCTGTACACTGCTGGGAGAACAGCAGCCAATAGCTGGTTGGCATTCTGGTCCTGGTTCATGCCAACTCTGTTATTAACTATACCAAGATGTCAGCATAGTTGAAAAAAAAATTGTCTGGGGCCTGGTTTATTTCTTGTGGCAAAATGCCCATCCATTTTCTTCCTGTTGTCCCAGATTCAAATGACAGGATTTCCTTCTTTACGGCTAAAATCATCTTCAGCGGTGAATGTATACATTTTCCTTATCCATTCGTCCAATGACACTTCTGTCATGAATAGCACCATCATAAACATGGCTGGGTAGCTGTCTTTTGATAGGCTGATTTCCACTCCCTTAGGATTGCTGGCTTATGTAATTCTGTTTGCTGTTGTTTGAGAACCCTGGTTGAGGGGTGGGATTAAAGCTGCGCCTTTAATCTCAGCACTCGGGAGGCAGAGGCAGACAGATCTCTGTGCCAGCATGGTCTACAGAAGTGAGTTCCAGGACAGCCAGGGCTACATAGAGAAACACTGTATCGGAAAAAGAAGAAGAAAGCAGAGTAGGATTAGGAGGAGGGAGGGGGAGAGAGAGGGGGGGGGAGGGAGAGAGAGAGAGAGAGAGAGAGAGAGGAGAAAGCAAGCTCCATGCTTCTTCCACGACAGCTATAGTAACTTACACTCCCACCAACAGTTTACGAGGCTGTGTGCATACTTTACGTTGCTGTGATAAAACACTGACCAAACGAGTTCAGGGAAGCCAAAGGGTTTCTTTGGCTTACACCACCACGTCATGCTCCATCGTGGATGGAGGTCATGGCAGGAACTCAAACAGGACCCTGGAAGCAGGAACTGAAGTTTCCTGGCGCGCGTCCCTGTCTCCAGCCACCTTTCCTGCTCAGGAGGTGCCAATCACAGTGGGCTAGACCCTCCTCTGCCAATTAAGTAATCAGGAAAATGCCGCCCCCACAGACATGCCTACAGGCCAGTCTGCTGGAGGCGGTTGAGACCCCCTCTTCCTAGAAATTCCCCAGTTGATTGCTGCCTCTTCCCTGGTCTCCACTTTGTGCCAAATTGAGGAAATCCAACCAGCACAGCGCCCTTGCCTTTACATCCTGGCCAACTCTTGCCACTCGCCTTTTCTGTAATAGGCGTTCCAACAAATATAAAGTGAATCTCGATGCCCTCTATTTTCATTTCCCAAATGAGGCGCGATTAATAGGTTCCTCCACCAACACAATACACCAGTTCAGCCAAATCAAGAATAGAAAGGCAGGTTTATTGAGAGATAGCTCTCAGTTGGGCTCACCAATCTCAGGGATGGAAGGAGGTCAGCACACCAGGGCTAAAGCAAGAGAGTTTTACAAAGCTTAGGCGAGGAGTGATGACGTGTTAGCTAGGCGCTGGGATTGTGCCCATATATGGTCAAAAGCTGAGCCCCTGGGCGGCCCTCTTGGGTGGGTTGCCAGAAACTCTGAGCCTGGAGTTTTCTCCACGAGGGAGGGGTTGAGGGAAGGAGGTGGCTTGTGCGGGGCAAGCAGGGCCTCCAACCAAACAATGATGTTAAATATTTTTCAGATATCTGTTGACCTGTCTTCTTTCCAGGAAATGTTTATTGTGAGCCTTTGTACATGGTTTCCCACTCATAAAAAGAATTCTGTACCTATTGTTTGTCTAAATTTGTTCTTTGACAACTTCATTCAGGTAAACAGTGTGTTCTGATAACTCTCTTTCCCTGCCTTCTCCTTTCTCCCTCTCACCCCCATCACTATCCCAAATCCCTTTCTTATCTTTTTGTTGTATGACCCAGTGAGTTTAGCCAGGGCCTGGGACCCACTGGAGGCCTGGTCGGCTCACTGGGACCTTCGCTCTGTTTTCCTTGGATTGTCATTGTTCTTGCTGTTGGGTCGGTTGGACTGCTTGTATACTTTGGATATGAATCCCTTGTCAGAAGAGTGTTCGGCAAATACTTTCCCACATCTTGGATTGGGTCTTAACCCTCGATTCCTCTACTGTGTAGAAGCTTTTCAGCTGCTAATACCCTGTGTGTCTCTTTCTCCTTTTGTTGCCCCTGTTTTCAAGGTCAAGTACAAAATATTGCCCAGACCAATGTCATGGAACAGCCTTATTTTCTTCTGGTGGTTTTACAGTTTCTGATCTATATTTAGATATTTTATCCATTTTGAGGGTTTTTTGTTTTTGTTTTTTTATTTTTTATGTTGTACTATAAGGTCCCACTTCCTTTGTATTACTCAGCAGCATTTGTGGAAGAGATTGCCATCTCCCTATTGTGTGCTCTAGATTCTTTTATTAAAAAATCAATTAACTTCTAAGGAAGCGTAAAGTCTTTGTCTTTCAGCCGAAGCCCAAAGTAAGGAAACGTGACTTAAAGAGTTTTGTGAGACTGACTTTAATTCTCATGTACTAGAACTCAGTAAAATTTTAATGAGACTAACAAAACTTTTGAGAGAATTCTTATTTCCAGGAACACTTACAAGAAAGCACAAAAATAAAAATATTTTTTAAAGGAGCTGAACTTGGTAATGCATGCTATAATCCAGCACTTGGGAAGCAGAGACAGGGGTGCCATGATTCAAGGGTAGCCTGGTCTACATAGTGAGTTCCAGGCTAGCCAGAGCTACATAGTCAGACCCTGTCTCAACCAAAACAAAACAGTGCAAAGGGGGAGGGGGGAGGTAGTTCAGTGAGGAAAGTGCTGGCTGTGCCAGGTGTGACATGTGCTTTTGTACTTGGGAGATGGAGACAGATCCCTGGGGCTCACCGGCTACCCAACCTAGATTTACCAGAGTTCAGATGGAGCGTTTTGTATCTGGGTAGCTGTAGAAAAGGAATGGTTCCCAGGGAGCCTAACCCTCTGCTCCTGCACCTCTTCAGAAGCTACTTGTTGATGCTGTAATGGCATAGGATTTTGGGGCTGTGAGAGGGTAAATTTAGCTTACATATGGGAAAACTAAAAATAATTTGTGGCCAGGGTGCCAAACAGTGGTGGTTTTAGGGTATAGCCACAAATACTTACTGCTGTTCAAAAAAAAAAATTGACACAAATTTAAGCAGCTTAAACAACACAAATTTATTATCTCACATTTCCCAAAAAGAGCTTTACAGGGATAAAAATCAAAGGCTGCAGGTCTTTTGGACGATGTGGCTTCAGGCTCTAGGCTGTATGCACTGACTGACTTATGGCCACGTCACTGTGACCTACTTTTGTCATCCATTTTCTACTCTGAAAATGGGTCTCAAAAGGACTCTTCTAAGTAAGTAGTATCTGCCAGACAATCCAATCTTACTTCAGGATCCTTAATTACATCAAAGCCCTGTATATCCTGTAAGGTAGCATAAGGTAGCATGGTCACAGGTTCCACTATTAGGATGTGGATGCCTTTGGGGGAGAGAGGGATAACTCTGCCCATACAGGATGGAGCCTGCTCAAGAGGTGGCAGTTGTTCCATCCTCAATTAAACATCGGTTTGTTCAGTGACCTTACACAACTGGAATATGGCTTACGGTGTGACATTATACAACTAAATCACAAAATTCATACGGCTTCCTGTCAGTTCTCTCGGTTACTTCCTCTGAGGAAAGTCTACGCTCAGGCAGTCCAGCCAGCATGGGCTCTGTGTCTCTGGCCAACAGCCTTGTGAGTAAGCCCTCTTGGGGAAAAAAAAAAAAAAAAGATCTTCCAGTTCTTTGGAGCCTTCAGTTGACCAGGGGGCGTGGCCACTAGTTTGAATTCAACCCCATGAGGCTGTGAGCCCAAACCCCTGAGTGGAAGGCCATCCCTGAATCCATGACTCCAGAAGCTGGTCAGCGCTGCTAAATTGTGAAGTAACTTGTTATGTATTAATAGGTGATGAACACAGTTCCCTGGGTCACTTCCTGAACCGCCATGGCTGCTTTGCTTCTCCATCCCAGCCTACATCTTCTCTAGGTGGGCGTGGCACATCTGCCTGTCTCCATGAGGATTACAGTTGTCGGTCCAGGCCACACCCATCAATTTTTTTCCTTTTTCTTAACTAGAAATTTCCATTGGCCACCAGAAGTGACATTTACACACCCATCACTGACCCCCTCCAAATCCTGCCAATTATGCATTAGTCACTGGAAAGCCCAGCTAACACATTTTGTAAAACAATTAACTATGGGATGGCTTTTCTTAAGGCTCTTTGCAGTGTAGCCGAGGACGAGGCTCCGTTAGTAGAGTTTGCTTACAACGCATTAAAGTCCTGGGTTCAAATCCCAGTGCTGGAGGTAAGGGCTAGAGCATCAGAAGTCCGAGGTCATCCTGGAGTTCAAGGCCAGAGTGGGCCACATGAAACTGTCTCAAAAGGAAAAAAAAAATCATGGGGTTGAGCACATGCTCCATCAAGAATGGACCAAGAATTCACTGGCTAACCTCCTCCTCTCTCTTCTGTTCCCAACCTTCGGTTGGCACCACCCACATTCAAAGTGGACCTTTCACGTTTTTAGATGGGATGTTAATTTTTGTTGTTAATTTGACCATATCTGAATTCAGCTAACACATGCTTCAGGGTGGGTCTATAAGCCTGTTTCCTGGAAGGACTAACTGAGAAGGCAAGCCTCCCCTAGACTGGGCGGCATGGCGTCTTTGGTTGCCCAGGTATGAGGTCTAAAAGAAGGGGCTGCAGAGATGGCTCAGAGGTTAAGAGCACTGGCTGCTCTTCCAGGGGGTCCTGAGTTCAATTCCCAGCAACCACATGGTGGCTCCCAACCATCTGTAATAGGATCCGATGCCCTCTTCTGGTGCACATGAAGACAGTGTACTAATATACATAATAAATAAATACATTTTTTTTTAAAAAGCTGTTGCCATTTGCCCACTTTGCCCCTTGCTGGTGAGTGCATCCACTTGCCAGCAGCCAGTGTTGCTGCTCATTCCTTCACTGACATCATAATCCAGCTTCTTCAGGCTTCCGGTGTGGACTGGAGACCAGAGCACTGCAGGCCTTCAGCACAAGATTGTTCTCTGCCTCTAGGCAATCCTACCAGAGCTGCTGCTTCACACAGCAATCACCTATTTGAGATCTGAACAATAAAGATCACGCTTAGGACGTTTCATATAAAAAATGAGGACTTTGTTGAAAACAGGACTGGAAGCTGCTCGTGTCACATCCTGGCATGCACAGACTAGAAGGTCACGGCCACATATTTTTTCCATCCCCTCCTCTAAGACTTTGTATGAGACTGAGCCTAAGGTGATAAATTGTTTATCAGATGGAGGAAATTTTCAGGCAGTGGAACACACAGGTTGGGGCCCTGGAGCTCGCTGGCTCCTCTGAGCCAGGTTTTCCATGAGAACTGGAGCAGGAAGTAGAGCAGAGATATAAGCTTATTTTGGGAGACTTTGCTTTGAGAGGAGAGATCACATCACTCTGTTGCACAGGCCCTCCTAGGGGACTTTCTCTGTACGCAGCCATCCTGGGCACTCAGAAGCATTGGCATTCTCTGTGTTATGCTGGTTCTTTGAGTATGCAGTGTACAGACCTTGTGAGGCCAAGTAGGCTTCCTGCAGATCTCAAGGGAAGACCTAAGGAGGTCAGGCAAACTGGGGCAGGGTCAGACCCTTACAGACAGTCCCAGGAGAGAGTAATGCATATAGCTGTCGGCGCTACCTTTTATTATCTATTTTAATGGGGTTTCTTATGCCTCTACTCTCTCCTCCACCCCTTATCCCTCCTAATCCCTTCCAACATCCCAACACTAGGTAGGAAAGAAAGGTTAGCGAGGAGAGGGGGCCAGGTTGTCCTTGGCTAATTCCAGCTCGTTAGGGTCCTGGGTTCTTTGGGGAAATACCAATCTCAGTCACCAATAAATCCAGCAGTCTAGCAAAGCAGTAGCTTTCTTCTTCCTCCGACAGTTTCCTCGAAGTGTCTTCTGGGCTCTGATTTTTATACCCTCTCAGAGTCCTCAGAACTAAATTAACTACAGCTGGCAAAGAACACATCCCTCTCCAAGCCACACAAGGCAATTGTCTGCTGTGGACAAACTAAAAGCAGCCCCATATCCCACGCTTGGGATTAAAGCAAAACCATAACATAACTGGGTTTTAAAGAAAACCAAAACTTCCACTACATATAGCTATGAAAAGAGGAGGGGGAGGAGGAGGAACAGGAGGAGGAAGAAGAAGCCTAAGCTACAATGGAGACTCCAGGACGCTGCAGATGGCAGGAACATAGACTCTTCTGAAGAAAGCTGTGGGCAGTATGTAGACAGCCTACTAGGAAGAGTCAGGTGGGCTGTAAAGGGCAAGGACACAGGGACAGGGCTGCCCAGCACATCATGTCTTACGACACAACACCCCAGACGCAGGACATAGAGCTACAGGACTGTTCGTCATGCAGAGAATCAGTCGTGCTTTAGTCTCACTATCTATGCTCCTGTTCCCCTATTGAAATGTTTTTTGTGTGTGTGTCTGTCTATGTGAGTGTCCATGTGTCTCTGTGTCTGTGTCTGTGTGTGTGTGTCTCTGTGTCTGTGTGAGTCTCTCTGTGTATGTGTGTGTCTCTGTGTGTGTGTGTGTGTGTGTGTGTGTGTGTGTGGACAGACATACATGGCAGTGCATATGGAGGCCAGAGGACAACTGTGTGGAGTTGGTTCTGTCCTTCCACCTTTATTCGAGTTCCAGGGCCTGAACTCAAGCCCTCAGGCTTACACTGCACTCACTCACTCACTGAGCCATCACACAGGGCCCTGTTGTTTCTTAGAGCACGGACCTTGTTTGTTGATTTCTTCACAGAGGTCTCCCCACCCCTACAGCTTAGAAGAGACTTTGGACTTGAACAATAAAACTGCTGATATTGTAGAGAGCCTTTTAAAAAGGACATAAACTTCTGAGGGTAGAATGTAACGGTTTGGGTGCAAAATATCCCTTCTTTGTCACGCGCGCGCGCGCGCACACACACACACACACACACACACACACACACACACACCCCTTATGTGACCAAAGCTCTCCCCATTGCAATCATCAGAGGAGTTTTAAGGAGGTGTTTGGATCATAAAGGCTCTGGACCTACTCATATTAATTAATTCACTAGTGGATTCATAATTCACTGGCATTGAGGTGGTGGAAACTAGGAGAGAGCGCCTAACTGGAGGAAGCAGGCCACCGGACGTGTGCCCTTGAGTGGCACCTCATGCCCAGCTCTTCCTCTTTATCTACCCTGGATTAAGAACGCTCCCCTCCATGCTCTTCCACCACAGTGTTTCTGCCTTACTGAAAAGCAATGGACCCAGCCAGCTGTGGAAGGAAAGCTCAACCCTGAGGCATAAAATAACTCGTTCTTGTGCAAGCATTTTTCTCAAGCGTTTGTCACAGACACAATAAACACAAAAAATCCATCCCCAGGCATTTAGTTACCAAATGTCTGAATGTAAATAAAACACAGGGACTCCCACAAGCTCTCGGACAAGATTGAACACATTTAGGGGGTTCATATAGACAAATCCCACAAATCCCACAGGATTTCAGCATTAAATGATTGTCTGGGTCCTGTTATGGAAGTTTGGTTTTATGATATGTAAACATGTTTGTGTTTTAATCTCAGGTGTGGGATACGGGGGCTGCTCCAGTTTGTCCACAGCTGGTAACTGCCTCATGGGAGGCCGTGTGATCTTTGTCAGCTGTGAACTGCCTCATGTGGGGTGTGGTCTTTGCCAGTGTGAATAAGTGCCACACCCAGAGAGAGACTGGGGGGCTCTGAGAAAGAAGAAGGTTGCTGGTGCAGGCACCTCCCCACCCCCGCACCCACCACTTCTGCTGCTCCTGGTTGCTGTTGATAACAGTCTGACAAGAAGAAGCTGGAGATACCTTGAAACAAGGATTGGACCTGCCCCCAAGGAACCCAACAACCCTAAACAACAGGGAGTAGCTAAGGAAAAAACCAGGCCCCTTCTCCCCACTAACATTCTTTCTCTCCTACCTGGTTTTGTGGTTTTGGAAGGGATTGGGGTGGAGAAGTGAAGAGATAAGAGATATAAGAAACCCAATATAAAAATAGTTTTTAAAAGTACACCTACTATGTCCACTTGTCTTTTTTTATGATGAATATTGTGTTGCCAAAAAAAAATGTTTTTTTAACGTATGTGTATGGGTGTTTTGTCTGGATGTAGGTTTGTATCCTACATTCATGCCTTGGTGTCTGAGGAAGCCAAAAGA
>OU015746.1:16325334-16335476 GCA_907169655.1 Acomys percivali
GGTGATGGTGAAGATGGTGATGGTGAAGGTGATGGTTATGGTGATGGCGAAGATGATGGTGGTGAAGGTGATGGTGAAGATGGTGATGATGGTGAAGGTTATAGTAACGGTGAAGGTGACAGTGGTAGCAGTGGTGGTGGTGGTGGTAATGGTGACACCCCATCCTTTCTGGGAGGTTTAAGGTCATGGTTGATCACGTGATTTGAGAGTCCACTGAAAACCTCAAATCCTGCTCAGACATACCTAAGAATGTCAAGACAGTGACAACAGAGCCTTTACCTCAGCATGAAGCTCTTTCTTCTAAGCACTGGGCCCTACCACAGCTCAGATGCATGACTGAATCTGGCAATGGCACAGCCATAGACTTGGGCTGATTGAGGCTTCCTCAAACTTCCAAATGGGGCAAGTCTGTACTGGCAAATGCCCATTTCACCCAAAGCCTACCATAACTTCGGCTCCTTGCACCTCCCACAAAAACCAGAACACTGCATGAGAATCTTAAGAGAATGCCTATTTGGTCCCCCTCCCAATGCAGAGGGATACAGGATGCCTCCCTGGAAGACGGCTTGCTCCCGCTGGTACTACTTTGGTTCCTGCACATCTGGTACCACCGCCAACTTCTCCAAAGAAAAGGTGGTCATGGAAAAAGGAAAGCATTCATTCATCTGAGGCAAACTGTTATCCAAGATAGAAACTCGAGAGTTGGGAGTTCTAGTCCAGGAGCCCTCTCTTCCTTTCTCCAGCCTCCCAACTCTCTCCAAACTATCCACTCACTTCTTAAATGAGCAGGCATCTGGGCAGGTGGGACACTTCTCACACGTGTCTCCATAGGAGCCTGGCTGGACACAGACACAGCTGCCGCACTCACAATTACCCCGGCCGCTGCACAGCAACCCGTTGTTGGACATGCAGGTGTCGGTGCGCGTCGTGCAGTTGCAGTAGTAACCAGTCCAGTCCGAGTCACACACGCAGTCCCCACAGTTGCACTGGCCATGGCCTACAAACAGAGCCAGGACAGCAGACCAGAGCTGGTGAGAGGCCCACCCGGTGCGTGACAACAGGCTGTTAACTGTTCATCCTGTTCTCCGGACCATACTAACAATGATCCTACAGGTCAGTGGGAGCACTGGCTCATTGCCAGGAGAGCGCTACCCAGTAGAAACAAACAGCAATTTAGGCACCCCAAGGGGGAGGGCCTGAAAAGCAAAAGGAGTATTCGGATCTAAGTCTCCCAGACTTCCTGCCCTTTTTCTCACCCTGTTCTGAATCCTCCTTCCTCCTCTGGCAGCATGGGTCTGAGGATTAGAGCCAGCTCTGTAACCCCCAGTGGGCTGGCTCAGCAAGAATCCACAGCCTGTGCCCACGCAGGGCATTCAGGAACTTGATGGAGTTGCCTGATGACAGTGAAAAGCTCCTCCAGCCGGCTCCTTTTGACCTAACGATACTGTTCCCTCTCCAACATGACTTGGAAGGAAGCCAACCACTGTTATCACTGCCTTCCCCCTGTTAAATCGGGCACTAACACGGGCTCCGATTTGAACAAGCTACAGACAAACAAAATAACGGACCAACCGTCAAGATCCATTGCTGGGTTTTCTCAAACCAGCGCTCCTTGTCACCTTGCAAGGTGAGAAGCAAGACTCTGAGGGAGAACTCATGGGATAGGAAAGTGTACTGTAATGAGACGGTGGAACGGAGACAGCCTTGTGCCCAGTGCCAGGAAGGGAGGGAACACAGAGTGTGCTGGGTATGCGGGTAGGTGGGACAGGGTCCCCAAGGGCCAGATGGAAGGCTCTAGGATCCTATGGAGTCAGTCAACAGAGCCAAGGAAACACAGAGAACAAATAAACCTACCTTACAGCCTGTGGAGGGCCAATGCTGCTAAACAAACCCCGGGAATGCCATAGAGAGAAGGCGGCAGAGAACAAGAAAAAGCTGGGTGAAGAGAGGAGAGAGAGCGTCCAACGGTAAACAGCAGTAAACTGGTTAGCGGTAGCCGCACCCAGCCCAAAGGCCTCCCCCAAAGGTCTGCTGATCAGTCACCGCTCCTGCATCTGCACCCCAAAGCTGCAGAAACACTTGGCCACAATTAACTTCTGAAGCTGTGGGCACGGTTCAACAGCACGGAGCCTCACCAATACAACCTGCCTTGTAGCCGAGAGAGCACAGTAGAGCAGCCTTGGGAAGCCTTTGGGGAATTACACTACTTTACAACGCCAAGGACGTGACGGTCCCCAATGGAAGTTGTGCCATCAGGACTCATGGCAATGGCACTAACGACCATGGATATTTGCTGGGCATTCAGTGCGTGTCACATTCTGTAGCGCATTGCCGTGTTCATTTCTTACAACAGCCCTGTAGTGTCGGAAAGGTTGTGTAACTTGCCCCTGGGTCACAGGCCATACACAGGAGAGTCAGGGCTCAGCCAACACTCTGAGCTACGCCCTGCTGCTGCAGATTTACGGCCTACTGCTTCCATTCTTCTTGTTCTTTCTGTCTGGATGCCCCCTTTAACCCTGTGGTCATTATCAAACCCCTATTCATCCTTAAGGCCCAACCCAAGTGTTCGCTCTTCTCATTAGCTTTTTCTGAGCTCGTCAGGTGCAATCAAGTGTCTTCTAATGTGTCTGTCCTCCCAGCACATGATGGCTGCCTGTACGTACACCTTCACGCTACGGTCATGTGACTGTTTAGCGGGTGTTCTTTCTAAACTGTTGAGCTTCTTGGTAGGTGATACCACATCACGTTACTTTTATCATTAGTAGGGGTTACCATGAAATCTCTTCTAAAGCAGACAAGAGAGTTGACGTTGGTTCACTCATCCAGTCACTCAACAAATATTCCCTGAACTTGTACCACGTGCTGGATGCTGGCGACTCAGCAGTGAGCGTGGCAGACAAGGTCTGTACTACAGCAGACTTAACGATCTTACATGCATGGAAGATACATATATAGACATCAATTGTGCCCTGTGTGGCAGTAATAACAGTACTGCAAAGAGCCATCAGCCTTGGTGTGGAGGAGTCATTCACTTCCCTGAGTGGGAGGGGCCCTGGTGTAGGAGGTCAGGCTGCTTAAAGGCAGGTTTTAACTCACACTGCCATGGGCCCCTAGTATTCACTTAAAGTTGGCAACTAAACCCTACAAAGAGTGGCTCATTCTCTAGAGGAAGAACTGGACAGATAATAAAAAAATGTGACTGTTGATCCGAGGAAAGAAGAGAGAGGAGCAGAGAGTGGTCTGACAAACCTCATCAGTAGCTCCCAAGAAGGTAGGGAGGCCGGTACAAGGCCAGACTCTGACAGTGACTCTGCTCTCGGCCCACTGTCTTGTGAACACTATAGATCCCCAGCACCGTCCTCTCATAAACTCACCATCATTCAAGACTCAAACACATAAACGCAACTCAGTGGTGTCACTCCCTTAGAAAGTAATATGTGTTTCTTAGGAAGATGGGCCTGTTGTGGCGGGCCCATGGAATATGCTGAAGAGACAGAGGCGGGAAGATCACAAGGCTAAGGCCAGCCTAGGCTACACACTGGGGCTGGAGAGATGATTCAGCAGTTAACAGCACTGGTTCTTCTTCCAGAAGCCTGGAATTGGAGTCCCAGAACCTACAAGCTAACAACTTGCCTGTAACTACAAACCTAGGGAGATGCAGTGCCCTCTTCTGGCCTCCGCAGGCACTGCATGCACAGGATGTGCAGACATACATGCAAGCAGTACACCATATATTAATGTGTGTGTATATATATATACATTTGTGTGTGCGTGTGTGTGTGTCCAGGGGCTGGAGATATGGTTCAGCAGTTAAGAACACTAGTTGCTCTGAAGACCCAGGCTCAATTCCTAGCTCCAACATAACAGCTGTCTATCATTCAGCTGCAAGTGATTTGCCACCCTCACACAAACATACATGCAGGCAAACACCTATGCACATAAAATAAAAATAAACCATTTTTAAAACATGAAAAATAAACTTAATGCGGTGGAACACACCTGTATCCCAACACTCAAAGGAGACAGAGGCAGGCAGATATCTGTGAATCCGAGGCCAGCCTAGTCTACAAAGCATGTCCAGGACATCCAAGGATACACAGAGAAACTCTGTCGAGGGGGAGAAGAAGAGAGAGAGAGAGAGAGAGAGAGAGAGAGAGAGAGAGAGAATAAAAAATAGGTGGTAGTAGTGCATGCCTTTAATCCCAGCATTCAGGGTAGGAGGGGCAGAGGCAGGCGGATTTCTGTGGCTAACCTGATCTACAGAGCTAGTTCCAAGACAGCCAAGGCTACAGAAAGATCTTGAAAAGAAAAGATGAAACCAGAAGCAAGCTGTTCAGGGATATTTAATGACTGGTTAGGGCTAGCAGAAAAGCTGGGAACCAGAAATACATGCTTGTACATGCTTGCACACACACACACACACACACACACACACACAGAGGAGGGGAGGGAGGGAGAGGGGGAGGGAGAGAGAGAGAGAAAGAGGAGAGAGAGAGAGAGAGAGAGAGAGAGAGAGAGAGAGAGAGAGAGAGGGAGAGGGAGCACACAGGTATGTGGTCTAGGAGAGAAACTCCTTTCAGCCTGAATCCATGGTGAATTTGCAACTATGGACGGCACCACAGAGCTAAGCCCACTTTGAGGAAAAGAAACTGCGCCTTTCCATCCTTTCTTCACCAGTCATCGGTCAGTTTCTAAAGGCAAGGCTGCTCCTGTCAGCGCCAAACAGAGGGCAACCGTGAGCTCTAATCAGTCAGTCCTCCTGTACAGGAGCTGGGGGTAGGGGTGCCAGCCAACAACATGAGCTCCACGGAGTCCACGATGCCTTATTCTTAGCCGTGGTTCCCGGCTGGGGAGAGAAGAGTAGTGCCACAGAGGCCTGGCAGCGCTCAGAAGAGGTCTCGGCCTCCACAGAGCCCTCGTCCCACAGTGTGCCCTTTGTGAGGCAAAACAAAGTGATCTTTGACAAGCTGATCTGCTGGGCCAGCCAGAGAGTGATGTTGGGGGTGGAAGTGGGTAGCCGGAGCCAGCAGGCTGACCCTGAGCTCTGGCACAGAGTCGGCTCTTAAAAGGAAACCACAGTGTAGTAATGGCACTGTGTGGGCACCTCTCCAGCCCAAGGGGGTGTGTCTAGGCTGAGTTCACAGGAAAGCCAGAGGAGGAAGCGAGAAATGAAAGAATGGAAGAGGATGGAGGAAAAGAACGCCTCAGAGGGAGCGGGCCTGATCTCCTTATACAGCCAGCCTTCCACACTGATTCGTATTCCAGTCCTGCCCTGTGTGAACCAGCCCTCCTTTGAGATCCATCAGACGTCATCATCTCCATGAGACTGCCCAGGATTCCCCTACGCAGGAGTCTCTCTCTACAGACAATCTAGGTTCTAGCAGGGTGTGGCTCCTAACGTCAAAGACACTTTGGTATATTAAGAAACAGTAAAATTGTCTGTTGACACCTGTTCCTCCCGTGTGGGTACAGCATGGGGACCACAGAGGAAGCCTATCTGTGTGCAGCAGGTGGGAAAGAGCCTAAGAAAAAGGACGCATTTCCTGTCTCCTTGCGTCTGAGGTAGAGGGGAAGCTGGTTACAGGCGGTGAGGAGCCGGAAGTGGAGAGGAACAGACCAGGCAGCCACCTGTAATGCTTAGAGACCCAGCACCCCCGCCTCATATCCCCCCTCATGTCCCCTCCTCCATGTCCCCTCCATGTCCCCCACAAGGTGGGCATCAGAGAAGAGGGGCATAGCTCTGAGAAGTCCTTCTTCATGCCCAGGAAGCAAATGTCAGCACAATGCCAGGCACTCTGTGAACTCGCATCTCTGAGGATGCAATAACAAGTGTCATAAGACACAAGACCAGGAGCCAGATGGGTGCCAGACACCCTGGTAAGAAGCAGTAAAAATGGGTGCTGTAGCAAATCTCCTCGGTGGATTAAAATGGAGCACCTGGGGACCAGATATCTCTGCACCTCAGGAAGTGGAAACTTCAGAGGCTCTGTGGAGTCGGCAGGCAAAGAAAACACGCTCTCTGGCTGGGATCCCTCCCACAGACTTCACACTAGAGCAAGACCAATCAGCACTCCTACCTTGCTCCTTTGAACACAATAGAAACACTAGTAAATATTAAAATGAACTGAAGCTTCCCCACCCCACCCCACCCCCGCCGCCTCATTCAAACTGCTACCGTACGCCTGTTTTCCTCATTGGGATCCTGATCTGTATCCACTAATTTAGCTGATGGTGATATTACTCCCCACCCCGCATCCCCCCCCCCATCCGCCCCAAGCCCTTTCTCAAAATTTGCTGACATAACTGAAATAGACGATGCCACGGATCAGAAAGGGTATCATTTTTACATCTGTGGAGCACGTTTTTAAAATAATTTTTTGTATTACGTGTATGGTGGGCACGTGCACGTTGAGCGCAGGTGCCCTTGGAGGTCAGAAGCCGGAGTTCCTCTTGGGCCGGAGTTGCAGG
The DNA here is from genome assembly GCA_907169655.1 of Acomys percivali. Taxonomy (NCBI): domain Eukaryota; kingdom Metazoa; phylum Chordata; class Mammalia; order Rodentia; family Muridae; genus Acomys; species Acomys percivali. Next base: position 16,331,803 of record OU015746.1, read on the forward strand.
TGGGTGTGAGCTACGGGGATACTGGTATACAAAAATAGCGCAGGCTCTGAGCCAGCTCTCCAGCCCCTCGGGGCCTGGTTTTGCATGGCATATTTATCTTTCTTACAGAGCTTTTTTTTGTGTGTGTGGCAGTGGTGGTGGTAGTTTGGTGTTGGCTAGCCTCAGACTTGCTATGTACCCGAGGGTGACCTTGACCTCCTGGGACTGCAGGCGTGTGCCACCACTGAGTTAAAGTCAACACCTGAGTCACTTAGCTCAGCTGGCTAAACCCTGATGCAAATGAAGGCCATCTGGGTCTTAGACCGCCACAGGAAACAAGTGCAGCCTCTCTGCTCAGCCCACACAGGATACCCATAACCCCGCTCCAGCTAACTTGCAAATACCCGCAGCTTGTCTGTCCCAAACAGGATTAAGTCACAGCAACCACGGTCCAACATAAACCTACCTCCAGAACCTAAGAAAAAACTCAGACTGTCCATTTGCCCTTCGGGAATTCAGATAAAGACTGTATTAACAGTGACTTTGCTTCTCGGTCGGAAACGCACCCAGAAGTGATCTTTGGGGCCATTTAAAGTTATCAATAGGCCACAGGAGTGCGCTGAATTTTTGCAATAAGGACAACTTACAATCCTTCAGGTAGAAGGGCTCAAACTTACAGTCCCCAGGCTGGAGAGATGTCTTGCACTGCAGCGTGGGGACCTGAGTTCAGAGCTCTAGCACCCATGTGTTTAAAATTAAATAAAATAAAGCTCCATGACATTCTGCTACGTCACGATGTCCCCTATCCACACTGCCCAACGTGACAGCCACTAGCTGCATGCCGCTACTAACCAATTGAAAAGCTGAACTTATGTTTTCTATCTCAGTCAGTATAAATAGCCACATGCTAAAAGAGGGATAACATTTAACACAAGTGTACCATTTTCCAAATACTGTTCTAAGTCCACCCCCCCCAACGTCTTGCACATATACCACTACTTCCTAAGTCTCCGGTGATAGAAAAATAGATTCATGTAAAATTATTATCTTTACAGTATATTCCAATATATATTTTCCATCTGCAAACACTAGCAGTTTAGTTACCATGAGACTGATTTTTCTTTTTTTAGATGAAAAATAAGTTGGTCCTCATTTTCAAAAGGTCCAGAAACTTGAAACGCTATCTGAGTGATCAGAAGAAAAGCAAGATAGTAGCTTCCCTATGCCCCCATGAACAAGGGGAAAGGTCTATCCCCCAGGCCCCATGCTCATTTCTGCTTTTCTACCCAGTGAAATGGATTTTCAGTTCTGTCCACCTTGCCCACCTCCAGCCCTCCACGTGTTTCCCAAGGCACTATGGGTATGTGCGCGTGCATGGCTCTTCGGGATGCAGGTGCGCACGTCTACTCACCAGAGCACATCTCCCCTTTGTAGCGGACACAGGAGAAGTCGTCACACTCGCAATACTTGCCAGTGATCTTGCCAAAGTCACTGCTGTGACAGATGCACTGGCCACAGAGGCACTCGCCCCGCTGGCTGCAGATGGGCTGGCCCTCCTTGGGGCTGCACTCCTCCTGCTGGGAGGGCCGGTACTCCTCCTCAGAGCACTCGCACATGGGTCCCAGCCAGCCCTGGTCACAGCGGCACACCCCACATTCAAAGGTCCCGTTACCACTGTTGCATCGTGGGCTGAGGGGCTGGGCATAGGCCTGGCAGGCACAGTCACAGTCAAAGGTGACATGGACGGTGAGGCTGTCCTTAAAGCCCACGGGCTTGATGGTGAACGACTGCTCCTTCTTCTCCGGGCAGCCTCGTACTTTGGCCTCGATACTAAAGCTCACCTGGATGGGAAGATGACGTTCAGACCTAAGTGGATCTGGGGTGGCACACCAGCCCTGGAGGAAATGCTGCATACTACCAAGAATGACAAAACTGGGTGGCAAAGCCACCTGCCCTGGGGAGTTCCTCAGCCTTCACTCTCTCAATGTCTACAGAGTAAAACCTACCCCCTGTGACGTACCTGACTGGACAGCTGCTTACAGACAAGCCATAGAAGGCTGTTTGTGTCCTGAGAGATACCTCAGCTCAGGCAGGCCAGAGCCTGTGATTCTGCATACATTTGACTCTGGTCAAGTACCATTATTACGTAATAATAGCAAGACCCCAAACGATACACTGGTCAAACAATGGGCCAACAGATCTATTTCTCTTCTTCATCCCTCCCTCCCATCTACCAGTCCCTTAAATAGAGTAGAGGAGAATCAAGAAAGAAAACCAGGGGAGCTGGAGAGATGGCCCCAACAGTTAAGAGCACTGGCTGCTCTTCCAGAGGACTTGGGTTAAAATCCACATGGCTGATCACAGCTCTCTGTAACTCCAGTTCAAAGGAATGTTGAGACTGTCTTGTGGTCTCCACAGGTACCAGGTACCCATGTGATACACAAATACACATGCAGGCAAAATAACCATAAACACACAATTAAAAAACAATAATAAGAAAACTGTGGCCGGGCGTGGTGGCGCACACCTTTAATCCCAGCACTCGGGAGGCAGAGGCAGGTGGATCTCTGTGAGTTCTAGCCAGCCTGGTCTACAAAGCCAGAGCTGGTACACAGAGAAAACCCTGTCTCAAAAACCCTAAAAAAAAAAAAAAGAAAGAAAACTGTGGGGGCTGGAGAGATGGCTAAGAGCATCTTAAGTGGTTAAGAGCACTGTTTGTTCTTCCAAAGGTCCTGAGTTCAAGTCCCAGCAACCACATGGTGGCTCACAACCATCTATAATGTGATCTGGTGTCCTCTTCTGGCATGCAGGGGTACATGCAGTCAAAACACTGTATACATAATAAATAAATAAATATTTTTTTAAAAAAAGAAAACTGTGGAGGGGATGGAGGGACAAAATGAGCATCTACACTCAAGGGGTTTGGATTTTTGCTTGTTCCACTTGCTGTTGGCTTTTCATCAGCTAGATTAAAGTCTGGGGCACAGTCAGTGCTCCGCAAGAGTCCGCAGATGAAATACTGCCCCCATTTTATGTCACAGAGAAAAGAAAGGCATTACCCTGGGTGAATACATAAGGTAAGAAATAGTTTTATTTGCAATCAGCTGTGCAGGTGCAAACACACACAGAAAAGCGAAACTGACAGAGAAGGTTACTCAGCAGATATAGACACCTTAGGCACCAGAAGCTTCAAGAGGAAAGATTGGGGACTAGAGAGATGGCTCAGAGGTTAAGAGTACTGTCTGGTCTTCCAAAGGACCTGGGTTCAATTCCCAGCACCCACACGGCAGCTCATAACTGTCTGTAATTCCAGTTCCAATGAGTCTGACACCAATGCGCATAAAATAAAATTAAATAAATTATTTTTTTTAAAAAAAAGAGGAAAGATTGACAGCTCTGGCATTTACACATCTAACTCTGACAAGGGGTGGGGTACACACCAACTCCAGACTTGCCTGGGTCAGAGCTTCAGTGTCATTCCCTGCCTAGCCTGTTGGAGGATGGTTTTGTGCACTGTATATTCAAATGCTGACTTCTGTACCCAGAGACCTGGTTGCAGTCTGATGCTGGCATTGTCATGATTTGGAGCACCTCCTGTCTTGGTGTGTTGGTCAGGAGAGGCTTCCGGGCCCAGAGAGAGAGAGAGACAGAGAGAGAGAGAGAGAGAGAGAGAGAGAGAGAGAGAGAGAGAGAGA
>OU015746.1:16335486-16346685 GCA_907169655.1 Acomys percivali
AGAGAGAGAGAGAGAGAGAGAGAGAGAGAGAGAGAGAGAGAGAGAGAAGAAAGTCTCCATGAGGGAGTCACCATAAGGACACAAATGGAGCAGGAACAGCCAGGGTGAGACCAAGAAGGCAGGTAACGGGGCGCAGGCTGGGAAGTAGACCAGGCCAACAGAGTCAAGTTAGTACAGATGAGAGTCTGCTCAGCCACGGTGCTTGAAGCTTATTAATAAACATAGTAATTTCTATTTAAGAAAGCCCTTACTCGAGTTTTACACTAGCCCACCTCACCGTGTCTCCAATCTTGAGTCCCACACAAGACTTGAGGCCTGGGATGACTTCGTTGTTGAGGCAGGTGGCATTGAAGGAAAGTGACAGCTCTTCGGGGAGATCACGGACTTCTAGCTCTACCTTAGAACGAATTTTCTGAGCAGATAGCAGCAAAAGAAGGTAAGGAAACGAGACAGAAGCTATGTCCACCTTCACAAAGCCAAGGCCCTGGCCTCAGACTTGCCCTGGCCATGCCTGATGCTGGGGCTTTATCTGGTGGTTGCTGCCACAGAGTCTGTGCTCCGTCACCTCTTTTGTGTCTTGCTAGGGCCTACAGTTGCTCCTTGTCCGTTGGACACCCATCTGTAGACCCCATCACCTCTAAGCCCCCCGACTCTGTAACTGTCCCTGTTACTCCCTGGCCTTCCTTTCTGGCCCATTTCCTCTTCAGAAGGTGGCACCACTCCCAGGGCTGGCCATCATCTATCTCTCGGGATATGAGAGGAAAGCAGGAAGACCAGTGGGAGAATGGCAACTAGGGTTCCCAAATCCAAGCTGGGTTAGAACATGGGCCTGCACCTTTAGGCACGACCCCATAGCCTGAGTCAGGCCCCACCTCCCTGCAGCTCTCTTCGGGAAGAGACTTTGAAAGCAATCTGTGCGCTGACTTGACTGCTCTCAGTGTATGCAGTACCTGGCTTCTCTGTGTGCCATGTTCAACTAAATCACATGATACGAAATACCCCGCCACTCCTAAAAGCTTATAAAAAGCCAAGCCTTTCCTTTGTTCTGGGGATCTGTCACAGACTCCTCAGGAAGATTCGGCCTGGAGGTAAAGGCTGCTCTTCTAGCAGGCTCCTTTGTCTTCCTCCCTGCCATTGCTCTTGGGGGAGTTTGTCCCCTCTCTCTCTCTCTCTCTCTCTCTCTCTCTCTCTCTCTCTCTCTCTCTCCCACTCACTCCTTCTCCTTTTCTTCACCTCTCCCATGTCACTCTTAAGGAACCTCCTCTTCTTCTGAAGGGAAGCCTCTTCTTTCTTGTAAGGGCCTATGCCGTTCAGACTTCCACACTGCACTGTTTCTAGCTGATGTTCTCCCACCCCTGGCCCAAGCCATCTCTGAATGTCATCTCTGAAAGCTTTCCTCAGCTGTGTCAGCTTTCCTCATAGACTGAGCACCACGTCTGTCTTTCACCTCTCTTTAGGAAGCTCTGTTGAATAGGCCGCATCCAACGGCCTCAGCAGGCTCCTGAGCCAGCGTTCTTACCCCGTAAGCATCAATGATGAGTTGGAGGACATTGCTTGAGTCGCGAGAGAGGACCCCCACAGTAGCCCCAGGGATGAGCTCACTGTAATTCTGGAAGGAAGACAAAGATGCCCACAGCTTAGTGAAGAAAGTGGCCTCCTCCTCAAGATCTCCTTTGTCACCCTGGCACTCTTTTTTGAGGTTCTGGGTTGGTTTGGTTTTTCAATACAGGGTTTCTCTGTGTAGCCCTGGCTGTCCTGGCACTCACTCCGTAGACCACGCTGGCCTCGAACTCAGAGATTCCCCCCCCCCCCCGCCTCTGCTTCCTAAGTGCTGGAATTAAAGTGAGTGTGCCCCCACCTCCCAACTGGAAGTCTTAAAATGAACTTTTGGAGGGCACTGTGTTTTATCTTACTTGTCACTACCAGAACGTATCTAGCAGATTTTCATATTTGATAAATTATTTTTAAAAAACAATTAAAAAAAAAAAAAAGAAACTTTTACACCCCTCCCACCCAAACTGACTTATCTCCCACCACCAACACAACCATCAACACACTGTTCCTAGTAGGTTAAAGGTTGGAGGGGGGAAAAAAAAAAGCTGCAGGGAAGAATGTTAAGGTCTTTTCCTGTTGGGTCCCTGGCTAGTGACAGCAGAAGCTGGCCACCTGGGACAGATCCATCTGTGGAAAGCCCCAGAGGTTTAATTACCTGGTAAAGGCTGACAACATTTTCAGTTACTGCAAAGATCAAGTTAATGTTTTTCTGTGATAGTTTCTCAATCATGAGCCCCAGAGATGGGTAATCCTAGAAAAAGGAGGGGCGGGGAAGAGGGAGAGGTTAACAGAGGCCACTCACATGCTACGGAGTCTAAGCCTCTGAGCTTGTCTTATTTGGGGTATGACCAGGGCAACATGAACTTTAAAGATTTTGACCCACTAATCGAAGTGAGGCACTGTGGTTTGGGGGTGTGGCTTCGGGCGTGTCCCTCGAGCTTTAATTCCTACTGTGAGATGCTGTGAGGGTGCAAGCAGCCCCACCCCAACCCCACCCATCATTGTTATGGTAGATCTTTGGGAGATAAGCAGGATTGTGGGTCATGACAGCTAAGCCTCCAGAGTTGAATCCTGCTAGCTTTACAAGATGAAAACCATAGGAGCAGAAACTCACACACACGCCCCCGCCCCCCCCCCCCACCCCCCCCCCCCCCTCCGCTTTATGATGGCCTGAGTCACAGGACGCAGGCAGGTAAGATGACCCTCACCAGATGCAGCCTCTCAAACTCACAAGTTGTAAGAACAAAACTGCCATTCTTCTCCAACTCACCGTGTCTGTGCTAACGATACGTTAGCAACAGAAAATGGGGCAACATGTGAGTGAGGAGGGCAAAGCAACAGAAGCTACGACCCCTGGGCCAGCACGGTCCAAAACCAAGCACCTTCCTTCCTGCTCAGATTCAAAACAGCCCCGTCGTGGGTTAAACCTCACTGCTGTGGCGCTATGGGCAAATGCCCTAGCCTCGCTCTACCGATCCCCTGATACATGGTCTCAGCCTCTCAGTCCAAAACTCACTCTCCCCTAACCCTCTTCTCCTCAGCACTAACCTCATCCTCTTGCCACCAGGAGTGACCGTCATCTGGGTAATCTGCCTCCTTCGGGAAGCCTTCCTTGACGATGGCAGTTCCTAAAGAGCTCTCCTCCTTTGCTTGCCAACAGCCTTTGACCGTGTCACTTAGCATCACCATGCACTCTGTGCTATTAATAATGTGGAGGACTATATCCTTTCTTCATCTACACCAAAATCTCCTAAGAGTAGGTCCTTACAGCTTTCCATCTCCTTTCGGTTCCAGGCCAATGCCTTGTATAGACTAGTGAATCGCTGGCTCGCGCGTTGTCTCACAGCCCTCAACCTGGATATGGCTAATACAAAGGAAGTGGAGACAGCAGGAAAGACTGACTATGCCCATGGGATCCTAGACCTTACGAGGGAGCTCTTGAGAGCTCCGGTCCAGTCTCCTGACTCCGATCACCTTTAAGCTCCAAGCGATTCCTCTATTTTTTTTTTTTTTTTTTTATCTAAGCAAATAAAGAGCATGCTGGGGGTGGCTCGATAGTTGAGAAATACATAATATAATGAGAGATGCTATGTTCAATCTCCAGACCAGAATTAAACAGCAGGCATGGTGAGTGGCACATACTTCTAATCCCAACATTCAGAAGGCTGGGGCAGAAGGATTTCAAGGTGAAGGCCAGCCTGGGCTATACACAGAACAAGACCCTTTCTCAAAAAACAAACAAGCAGGCAGGCAGAGTGGCACGTTGCTGTAACCCTCACATCCATGAAGCGATGACGGCAAGAGGACTAAGACTTACAAGCCAGCCCAGACTGCACAGCAAGACCCTGTCTCAAGAAAACGAATTTGGGGAAGGAACTGCAAGACAGGTAAAAAGTCCTCCCAGGCCGGGCGTGGTGGTACATGCCTTTAATCCCAGCACTCGGGAGGCAGAGGCAGAGGCAGAGGCAGCTGGATCTTTGTGAGTTAAGTTCACTGAGGCCAGGCTGGTCTACAAAGAGAGTCCAGTACAGCCACGGCTGTTACACAGAGAAACTCTGTCTTGAAAAAAAAATTTTTTTTTTAATTTCAAAAAAGACTTTCTCTCAAATACCCAAAGTGCTATTATTTTAAACATTGGTACATTTGTCTTAAATGGCTTACAGAAATTTCTCCTATCTCAATTTAATCTCCTTCCCTCTTATTTAATTAACTGTCTATAGTTAATAAAAACATATAAAATAACTTTTCAGAAGTTTTCTTAATTATCATCCTAAATTATCCATGGACCATCCTTCCTTCAAACCAAATGATGACTCTGTGCCCTTTAACTTTTCCTCAAGAGGCTCTGCTCTCTGGGCTTTTCAATTCATCAATGAAACCTTTGTCTCCTCCTCTCCCCCTGGTCTTTCCCCAGTAACTACAAGTGAACTTGATTCCAAGAAGGGGCCTGGGTACAGCATCACTTGGGTCCATTCTGGATGACAAGATGCTGGTGCTGATAACTGTGGACTCAGTGTGAACCCGGACCACAGGCATGGACATCAATCCTGGTCAGACAGCTTATACCCTGAATGAGGATGCCCCATTGGGATATGGCATGAATAACCACTAGCTGAGGAAGAGGAAGAGCCATTTTCAATCCACACAAAAGCCTTGGGTGGAATAAAAGAGCCCTATCAGTGAGCCAGGACCACAGTAGGACCAGGCATCTCACCATGGTAGTGGAGGCAGAGTAATGGTTGTCTCTGCCAATGTGACACCGCCCATCATTGGGCAGGACGATGCCTGCCAGCCTTCCATCCAGGGCAATGTGGGTCTTGGCATCAGTGGTAAACACCAGCAAATGGGATGCGTCATTCCTCCAGCCTATTTTTTCCTGTTTAAAAAAACAACAACAACAACAACTTCAGCTGTGTCATTAGTATGAAACAGAGACCTCCATACCTGGGAAGCTAGGCAGGTTGCCTTGGAGAAGGACCTTAGCCCCGAGCCTGGGAACATAACCAAGAGCTTTCTGATTCAGGCTTTGTTCGCCCTAGGAAAGCCATCCCACTGTGGATTAGCTCATGAGGCTAACTGATGCCTTCTTCATCTCCACACAGAACTCCTCCAGTGACAGAAACCCAGCTGCATCCACAGAGCTGGCCTGGACTAGAAGAAATCCCACTCTACCATCTGCCCACTTTGCTGAGGTCAAGTGAACCCAGGCTTGACTCTGACATAATTCCAGGAAATGTGGGAAGATGTTCTCCCAAGGGAAGACCTGGGACAACGTGGTTTAAAGAAGTGCTGGCTGTGGCCTTGGCATGGACATAAAGGGACTATGTCGCAGGAGCGATTTATTACTCATTGTGTACAAAGTCCTGCTTGCTTCCTATCCCCCATCACGCCGGAAACCCCCAAGGGAACTGTTTCCTTCCCCATTTCCATTTGTGCCAGCTACATCGGGAACCCCCTTGCCCTCCAAACTCACATCACAGACCGTAGCCTGCATGATGGCGTCAAAGCCGCCCTCTGGGGCATCTCGGTTACGTGACACGTTCTGTTTCTTCACTTCCTCATTGAAACGGGACACCTGATCCGTTAGCGTCAGCACGTGCTTGTAGCCAAACATGGGCAAACATGAGGTCTTCATACTAGGGGAGGGGGATGAAAGATCATCTCAGCAGAAGCCATAGTAGGAGGTAATACTGGGGTCAGGTAAAGAGAGAGGGATGGGATGGGATGGGATGGGATGGGATGGGATGGAGCATGCCTTTAATCCCAGAACTTGTGAGGCTAAGGCAGGTGGATCTCTGAGTCTATATAGTGAGTTCCAGGACAGCCAGGACTACACAGAGAAACCCTGTCTTAAAAACAAAACAGGAGAGATAGAGAGACACAGAGACAGAGACAGAGACAGAGACAGAGACAGAGACAGAGACAGAGACAGAGGCGCCCAGGCCAGGGGTATAGTATATCATATTAGTTGGTGTGTGTGTGTGTGTGTCTCTCTCTCTCTGTCTCTCTCTCTCTGTCTCTCTCTGTCTCTCTGTCTCTCTCTCTCTCTCCCCCCCCCCACAGTGCTGAGGATTGAACCCAAAGTTGCATGCATGCCCCATAAATGCTTTACCACACACCTACACCTCCAGCCCCGCAGAATCACAATCATTGAGACAGCCTAGACTCCAAGCCCTTCAAACTACTTGTAGCATCACGACCATATCTGCAGATAGCCCAAAGGGCAAGAAAGGCAGCAATGAAACCAGACAGGACAGAGTAAACCCCGGCTCCCCGTTTACCAAGCACGGGCTCTTTGACAGCATCACAGAACCTACAACCAGCAAGTATTTGGGCACAGCAACTAGAAAAGTAATCAATACATAAGCCGAAAAAAGACATGGGGCTGGAGCTGGGCATGGTGGCACACGCCTTTAATCTCAGCACTGGGGAGGGAGAGCAGGCAGATCACTGTGAGTTCGAGGCCAGCCTGGTCTGCAATGTGAGTCCAGGACAGCCAAGGCTACACAGAGAAAGCTTGTCTTAAAAAAATTAAAAAAAATTAAAAAAAAAAACAAAAAAAAAAAACATGGGGCTGGAGGCATAGCTTGGAGGTGGGATAGGTATGGGGCATAATGGAGCTTCTCTCATAAGGAGACCAAGTAAAGCAGTTATACAGGAGTGAGGCTCAAACTATCATGGCTGTTTCCACTAAGGCTGTTTTATTGAAACAATAAAGCAGATGTCCAGTAAACTTACAGATCATGCGGACAGGAGCACTGCTATGCCCAGACTAACTGATATCTTTTCTGGGAAAACATATAGAGCAGACAGAAGTTTTAAAACTATACTGTAGAATTTTTTTTTTTTTAAGTTAAAAAGTAAATCCGTGCCTTGTCAACCCAGAAACCATCTTAATATATTTTATTTTTTAAGTCTGGGGTTGGGGAGAATATGAGAGGGAAAGAGAGCAGAAACAGAGAGAGCACGTGTATGCAGCGGGTGCCCATGGAGGCATCAGAGACTCTAGAGTTGGAGCTCCAGGCTTGGGTTCAAAGCCGCCTGACTTGGGTACTGGGAACTAGACTCTGTCGGGTCCTCTGGAAGAGCAGGAAGCAGTCTTAACCACTGGGCTGTCTCTCCGGCCCCAGTAATCATAGTGTTAAACCACTACCATACATAGATTCAGTCTTTGTCAAGTAAGCTGCTGTGGTTTGAATGGGAGATGGGCCCCATGGGTTCATGTATTTGAACACTTGGTCCCCAGGTGGTGGCGCTGTTTGGGGAAGATTGTAGAACCTCTAACACAGAGCCTAGCTGGCATAAACAGGGTTATGTGGGTGGGGTTGGATTCCTCCACTGCCAGCCCTTGTGGCACTTAGTAAGTAGCTGCCACCAGTTCCTGCCACCATGAACCAAGCCACTTCAGACTTCAGGCCTCCCCTGTCGTGATGGGTAAAACATCCTCTGAGCCATGGACCAAAAGAAACCTTTCTTCCCAAGTTGCTTCTACCAGGTATTTGATCACAACAGCAAGAAAGGGAACTACACGTAAGCAACAGGGGTGGGGGATGCTGTTCATGATAGGACACTTGCCTAGCAACCGCGAGGCCCTAAGTTCAACCCCTAGAGCTCCTCCAGGGACAGGGCTAAGGCAGGTTGGCTCATGTCTGTGATATAGCACTCAGGAGGTTGAGGCCAGCCTAGGCTACGTGGCAAATTTTTCTGTCTCCAAAAAAACAGGCAGTGGGCGCGGAGGAGTATGAAGGCTGGAGAGATGATTGCGTGGTTAAGAGCACTGGCTGATCTTCCAGAGGACCCAGGTTTAATTCCCAGCATCCACAGGGTGGCTTACAACCATCTATAACTCCACCTCCAGGGGATTTGACACCTTCTTCTGGCTTCTGATGGCACCAGGCACACACATAGTATACAGACATGCAAACAAGCAGACATTGATATACATAAAACAATTTAAATTTTTAAATATACTTTTTTAAAAATTAGTTATTTTTATGTATACAATGCTCTGTTTGTATGTACACTTGCACACCAGAACAGGGCATCATGGCACATTATAGATGGTTGTGAGTAACCATGTGGTTACTGGGAATTGAACTCAGGTCCTCTGGAAGAATAGCCAGTACCCTTAACCACTGAGCCATCTCTCCAGGCCCTTAAATATACTTTTTAAAAGGAGGTGAACAGTGAGAATTTAACCATTTACATACTGCTAAAGAGTTCAATAAAGCAATTTACTTTTCTTGCATTTTGACATTGTGCCCTAGATGACCAGATGAATGACAACCGAACCAATCCTTCTGAAATCCTAATTACATTGTTACTTATCTACGCTGCTCTCTGCCTTTGCTGACATCCCCCTCATAGCTCTCTTTTCTTCTCTTCATTTGTGACAAAGCCAAGGAGCTGATGACATTTCTGCGTAAGACGCCGAGCAGCCTTGAGCCCTGCCGGCACAATACTCCTGATAGTAGGCCCATCTGCCAGGCAGAGAACAAGGTGGAAATGCTATGGGTTTTGCATGAGGTGGCCAACAAAACAACCTCAGAGCGGGTAGCAGGATGGCTCAGTGGTTAAGGTACTTGGTACTCTTCCAGAAGAACAAGGTTTGGTTCCCCGCACCAGTGTCAGGGCAGCTCACAACCACCTGTGTGACCCAGGGAATCTGCCACCCTCTTCTGGCCTCCATGGTCACCCAGAACAAACAGACACAAGCACATACATATTAAATGGAGAGTGAAAAATAATTTTTTTTTTAAAGAAAAAGGCTGGAACTAAAAATGGGAACCAGGACTTGGACAAGCCTGAGACAAAGGGAAAGGGGCGATCCGCTGGCTTGTGGAGAAAGGGGGTTACCTGTAACAGGGGTTTTTGAGTGCCACTGGTGGGGAGATGAACATGAACGGTGACACAGGCTTGTCCACAAAGGCCCCGAAGCCAATGCGAAGGTTGCTGGTAAGCCTGCGCATCTGAGACGCCAACTTGGTACCCAGGGACTGGATGTTCCACAGATCGTCGCTCATGGAGTAAGACAGATCCATCAGGTAGTAGATGTCTACAGGGTAGTCCTCCACCTGCCGCACTTGAAGTGAAAAAATCTTCGAATCATCTAGAAGGCAGAAGGATGTTAAGGCTTTTTTTTTTTTTTTCGTTTCCTCTTCTTCTAGGATTAAATACATGAGTAGGCTGCCATGGGGGATAAATAACCACTTGATCGAATTACGCTTGAAAGGCTTGGTCGACCCCCCCCCCCCCCCACTACCACCCCTTACAACCCCTTTCCTCTCGCAGTCTCTTGAAGCGCTTCTTTTCCATTCTGTGATTTCCCACTGTGTCTAAATGCCCATGTGTGTGATCCTCTGGGTCCCCAGGGTCTACCACTCCAAGTCATATAGCTCGTCAGTTGCTACAGTTCAGACTTCGTAAAGGACAGGAACTCTGCTGGGTATGGTGGCACACGCCTGTAATCCCAGGATGCACGAGGCAGAAACGGGGAGGCTACTGCACGGTAGCCTGGGCTGCACAGTAAGTTCCAGGCTGACCAGAGCTATTGTCTCAGAAGCGAATCGCACCTTGCTTTTCTCCAAATCCCATCGACGCCTTACATATAGTGGGTCTGTCAGACTCTTATTGATTGAGTCAGGTCAAGCATCCAGGCTTCGAAAAAGCTCGCTCTTACCCCTAATACCCTTCCCTCTTCTGTCCTTACTTTGTCTGCTCCTAAACACTCCCTGTCCCCTGTGGAAAATGGACACACAAATTGCTTTCTCATCCTCTGTCTCATTTGCGCCGCCACACGAAGCTATAAACTAGCTAAGCCACACCAGGAGGAAGCAGAGCCAGAAGAACTAAGTAACCCTTAACCCAGACAAATGACGAGCAATGTGGTGGGGTTTAGAATTCACACTCAGATCTTCTGACCCAGATCCTGACCCCCTCGCTCATTTTCTCCCATTTTCCTGCCCACCACGCCCCACCCCCACTCTGTCCCCCATTCCTAGTCCGTGCTGCGCCTCCCCCAAGAGCTTCTGCTCAGACCTTCAACGGATGTCCTGTGCACATTGGTTCCAGTTCTCTCCCCCAAGATGAGTCCCCCCCCCCGCCATGCCTACCTGGCCGTAGTCGAAGGACAATCCTCTGGGGGCTGACTTGAGTGATGTGGGCGCTGCCTCCAGAGCCCTTGCTGCTCAGTGGTCTAGCCTCCAGGATCTTGACCTCACTGACTGGGAATTCAATGGACCCTATATGACAGCCGTCCTTCAGCAGATTCTCCTTCAAGTTACAGCGCGGTGAGCCCTGAGGCAAAGCCTATGCAGACAGGAGGCCAAGGGGAAGGCCCAACATTAGAGCTGGGGAGGCTATGCGCCCTGCATGACGCGTCACCTCCCAATGGCTTAGACCTTACCCAGCCCTTTGGAGCTAATCGAGCATAAACGGACTGCTGTGGTCCATCAGGCCAGTCTCTAGGGACACGAACAGGAAGGGGGAACAGGCTGAGTTAGTGCCTGTTCATGAACTGACAACTAAGAAGAGAGAGCACTCAGGAAGGTGCCTCCTAAACCAGTGTTTTCCAAATTGTAACATATCATTAGTTTGAGTCTCAAAATCAGGTTTATTAAGAAAAGCAGAATTGAATAGGATAGAAAATACCCAAGCATATAAATAAAAGTTTCAGCTGGGCATGGTGACGCACGCTTTTAATCCCAGCACTCGGGAGACTAGAGGCAGGTGGATCTCTGTGAGTTCAGAGGCCAGCCTGGTCTACAAAGTGAGTCCAGGACAGCGGAGAAACCCTGTCTCAGAAAAACAAAACAAAAAAACAAAAGCAAAAGTTTCAACGTTATTTTGGGGGGGGGCGCACTTTTCTTTCCTGGAGGAAGGGGTTTAGCACACATAAGGAGTAACAATATAAGAGATGTTTCTTCCTGTGGGTCAAGGTCAAAGCCATTTAAAGCTGCGATGTTAGACCCTGGCTGCTTTATAAGCTCCATGATTGCGGTTCCCTGTTTCCCCGCCTCACCCAGGATGAAGGAGACAAAGCAGAGACGGTAGAGGGTAAAGCACAGGAAGGGGCTGGCTGAGACTGACCCTCAGCATTGCTGCCACTAACTGGGTACCATGGCATGACACCCAGCTCCCTAAGCC
>OU015746.1:16346695-16405044 GCA_907169655.1 Acomys percivali
TGCCACTAACTGGGGACCATGGCATGACACCCAGCTCCCTAAGCCCGGTGCCCTCAGTGAAGTGGGGTAATCATCCTTGGCTACAGATAGCAATCAAGACCGCAGAGACAGAAGGGGAAATGAGGTTACCAGGGGCTGCAGAGAAGAGGAAGGAAGAATTGTTTAATAGGCTCAAATTTTAGTTTCGCATAATGAAATTAGTTATGGGGATGGTTGACGGTGTGGGCTTCATGTTATAAATAGATTTCATGCTACTCAATCGTACACTTAAAACGGTTATGGTGGAAAAATAACAAAAGAAACGGTTCAGTCAGGACCATGTTTGCCGCACAAGCATGAAACCTGAGCTCGATCCCCTGTTTAAGACAACAAATACCTGGGTATGGTGATGCAGAGCTGCAAGCCCAGAGCTAGGGGGGCAGAGACAGGAGGATCCCTAGGGCTTGCTGATCAGTGAGGCTCACCATATTGGGTGAGATCCAGGTTCAGTCAGACCCCGGGTCTCAAGAAATAGGTGGAGAAAGAAAGACACACAAAATAGACACACACACACACACACACACACACACACCCCACAATCACACAGAAAGGTCAAGAGAGTAAATTCTGTTATATGTATTCTACCACAATGAAAAAAAATCACTTTAAAAGGAACTAACAATTGGGCTGGAGAGATGGCTCAGAGGTTAAGAGCACTATCTGCTCTTCTAGAGGTACTGAGTTCAATTCCCAGCAGTCACATGGTGTCTCACAACCATCTATTCTGGGATCTGATGCCCTCTTTTGGCCTGCAGGTGTACATGCAGATAGAGTACACATACATAAAATAAATTAATTATTTTTTTTTTTTTAGACAGGGTTTCTCTGTGTGGCCTTGGCTATCCTAGACTCACTTTGTAGACCAGGCTGGCCTTGAACTCATAGAGATCTGCCGGCCTCTACCTCTCAAGTGCTGGGGTTAAAGGTATGTGCCTCTCTACCACCCTGGCTTTTTTTTTTTTTTTAATGTATACAATGTTCTACCTGCACATATGTCCCTGTACTCCAGAAGTGCTCTTAACCTCTGAGCCATCTCTCCAGCCCTAAAAAAAATTTTTTTTAAATAACTAACAACAAGAAGAAGAACCCTCCATCACAGGATGTTATGCCAGGCTACATAAGGCCGCACATATAAGTGTTAGCTATTAATAGCACATGTTCATAAGTAGTTTCTGAATAAGCTACCTATGAATAAATTCCACAAGCTGGGAAAAATACCATAAGGACGGGCAGCTGACTAGAGCCCATTCTGTCACCTTCCTCCTTCCCTCTGGACAAAAAAACACACTGTCTCGTATCCTCTCTACCTCCAAACTCTGTGTGTGCTCACATGCAAGAAAGAAATGTTCTTGGAAAGACACTGAACTCAGGAAACAGGCCCCAGATCTAGGTCACCATTAGCTAGCCACATGACCCCACAGAAGTCACTCTAAGCCTTAGTTTCCTGATTTGTTTGATAAGAGGGGTGAGGAAACGTGGTTTCCACTGTACCCTGACAACTAAGCGTATTTAGCCAGCACTGCATGAGCACACGACTGGCTGTCACGTGCCAAGTTGAGGGGACCGCTCTGGAAGCTGGCACACCCCTACCTGGACCTATTTCCCAATGTCTAGGACTTCAATTTCCTACCACTTTCCAAAACCACCACAAAAAAAAAAAACAAAAAACAAAAAAACAAGACCCTAGCAATATCCCAGAACAGCTGTTAATTACTGAGCACTTGCTGCATGAAGGCACAGGACGGGCACATCACTAGAGTTACTGCAACGATGATGGCTTGGTAATTATCTTACAAGTCAGGAGCCTAAGGACAGGAGGCTTAACAAATGAGGAGCTCAACTTTCTAGGTAAGAAATTTGAGGCTTCAAGAAGTTAGGTAATTCGCCCAAAGTTGCAGAGCTTGAGAGCGACCCAACTGAGAAGCCGCCCAGACTTTGTGCCTCCTAAAGTAAGTTTGATTGCGTTCTGTGGCCTAGGGGATGTAATGAAAAGTAGAAAAGCTAGTTGGGAGGGACCACAGCAGGGAACACCCCCAGGCACTCGGAGAACTTGATACAAGACATAGATGTGGGACACACACGTGGGGACAGATGACTGGCCTTCCTTCCGATTCAGCTGGTCATCACCTGGTCACCAGGAGGCCTGCAGAGACATCAGTCCGCAAACAGCCACCCACATTCTAAAGCTAAGAGCTCCCCCTCTGATGAGTTGAGGGCCTGACCTGTGTGGATGGTGACACAGTAGCAGCACACACACACACACACACACACACACACACACACACACACACACACACACACACACAGCCCAAACCTAACACAAACACAAACACAAAGGGAAAGGGACTTCCGGCCAGTACCTTCTTTCTCTCTGAACTTTTCAGACATGGAGGCAGAGAAATGGCCTCCACAAGCCAAATAAAACTTAACCTTCTTGCCGGGCAGTGGTGGTGCACACCTTTAATCCCAGCACTTGGGAGGCAGAGGCAAGTGGATCCCTGTGAGTTCGAGGCCAGCCTGGTCTACAAAACGAGGAGGCTAGTACAGCCAAGGCTACAGAGAGAAACAAAAACAAAAACAAACCTAAGCTTCTTGGTTGCAAATGTCCCAATAGGGACATCACAAGCCATGGGTGACTATGAGAGAAGAAAATCTCTACCTTGACAACTAACAGAAAAGCGGTGGGAGGAGCTAACTGCTGGGCACCCATGGTCTGTCTGTACCCATCTCTCATCCCTCTAAACCCTACACTCCCAGGAAGCAGTCTCTTCCTTCTCCTTCTAGAACACACACACACACACACATACACACACATGTACACACATAAACACATGCACACACACCACCAATCTTCTCGCTGATCCCAGCTGCTCACAGACCTCAGAGAAAACCTTCCCCAGAAGGCAATAATTAGAATGCCAAGATGCCAGAAGATTTGAGCCTTTTCCAGAACAAGACAAAAAAGCTGAAGGAGTGAGCCAGGAGGGGGAGACCAGGAGCTGAGGGAGACCGGCATGCCACCAAGGTGTCTTCAGACTCAGCAAAGGGAGAGAATGCTTGCTCCAGAGTTTCCTTCACTCCACATGCTAACTCCACAGTCTTAACGAGCAGAGCTGAATGCTCAACACGTGCCGCCAGTCCTTATGCTCCCTATCACCTTCCTTGGGGAAAATAAAACTAAACACTGAAAAGCAAGACCAGGCTGTCTCCCCCCTTTTGCCATCGCTGACGTCAGAGGTCAGAAACCTAACCGGCTTGCTCATCGGCCCAGCTCTTCCTGAGAGCCTTGTGCTCTGGGAAGATCCCAAAGGTACCACGCAATGTCCTCAACACACTTGGCCACGTTCCCACCCCAGTACCAGATGGGGGAAAGGATGAGAGGGAAACTAGAAAGGGGCTTCTAGTTCCCACCAAAACCGGATGTTATGCAGAGTCAAGCTCCGCCCCCTGGTGGGATGGGGCTCACCCACAGAGGGAGGAGGCTCCAGGCCCTGAGCTCAGCGAGCTGATGGATTACCTCCCCTTCCTGGGAGAGTGACACATGCCATTTGGACAAGTCCCCCTTAATCCTGTGTGGGGAAAGTACAGCATGAATAATTGTCCGTGTGATATCTGTCTCACTGGGTTGGGCAGGAGCTAAAATAAGCCTGTGAGATAATTTCAAAATGCAAAGTCTCAGGATGAGTCAAATAGACTCAAATCCTCTGGGGGTCCCATGTAAATAAAAGTAAGAGTGTAGGCTTGCTACCAATCCCCGTGGTAACCGGCACTGTCACTGTCACTGTCCGTGCTCTCTTCGAAGGAAACACTGGAAGGGAACTTGGGTGTGCTAGGCTCCCTAGCCCCAAATGACACTGCTGTCTGATTCGCTCCCGTGGTAAGACTAAACAATGACAGGTAAGACCAGGCTGTCGCCTTCCTTTTGCTATCGCTGACATGAGAGCTCAGAAACCTAACAGTCCTGTGGAATTAGCAGAACACTGAGAGAAGTAGGGAGGTGAAACAAAAGGAGGAGAAGCCATTTTAGTTTACAGCTGTTAGGATTTGTGCTTTGTCGTTATGACGACAACAAGGAACACACTTACCACTGTGTTTGCTTGCGTGTTTGTTGAAGCCAGATTTCATTTACCCCAGGCTGGCCTTGAACTTGTATGTAGGCAAAATGTACCTTGAATTTTTTTTCCCATGTGTGTGTAGTATACACACACATATACACACACACATACATACACGTATGTGTCGGTGTGCCTGTGCACACATGTAAGGAAACCAGAGGAAGATATTGGGTGTCTCTTCTTTTATCACTCTCCACTTCTCTTTTCTTTTTTAAGACAGGGTTTCTCTGTGTAGCCTTGGCTGTCCTGGACTAGCGTTGTAGACGAGGCTGGCCTCGAACTCACAGAGATCCACCTGCCTCTGCCTCCCGAGTGCTGGGATTAAAGGTTTGCGCAACCACCGCCCAGCTCAGCAAGTGCTCTTATCACTGAGCCATCTCCCTAGTCCAACCTCGAATTTATGCCTCCACCTTGATGCTCCTACCTCTCCCTCCTGAGGACCAAGACTCCAAGCGTGTTGCCACCATGCCCAGTCTAAGCAGTGCTGGGTTGAATCCATGTAATGCGAGCACTCTACCAACTGAGCTACGTTTCCAGACCCTACTATACATTTTTTTTTAAACAATAACAAATTTGGGACCAAACTCCAGGTGGACATCTATGCCCCAGGTTAAACATAAGTATAAAAAAACTACAGACATGGTCATGAAATGCTGATACACACAGAAAAACACGTGCGTGTGCATACACACACACCACACACACACACACACACAAACACACACTGTAAATAGAGCCCTCCTCAGCCTTTCCCCTGCAGATACAGAGTGGGAAATAACTCCTGCTGGAGTCTCCTACTTGCTGGCTCCAAACCCCGTTCTTCCTCTTTCATTCTTGGATGCCAGTTTGTGAGTTGGCTCACCTTCCAACCTGTGCTCAAGCCTGTGTACCAATTCCTAGCATTTCCTCCTGCCCTAAGGTAGCCAAATTTAGAAAATATTCAAACTACACGAAGGTGAAAATTTATTTGCTTTTTTAATCCAACTTGAATCAGGTGTTCGGTATTTATCTGGCACCCCAATTCCTCCTCCACTGACCCATCCAATCCCCCCCCCTCCGCCAGTAGCAGTATTGTCTGTCCCCTTGCTACCGTAACAGCAATAGGTCCTGGGTCCATCCCAGGAGCCTTTCTATTTAACAAGCACTTCAGGCTTGTCAAATTACCATATGATTTTGGAACGTTCTAGACTCCAGTATGATACCACTTAAGCCAAAAACAAAAAAAAACACAGGTTCTCGCTCTGTGTGAAGCTGGTGTCCTCGCTAGCTGTACTGATCAGAGATAACACATTTCCCCAGCCCTTGTTACTAAGCAAGACGCTATCTCTCCAAGAACACACCCTTATGCAGATGAGCCCAAAACACCCCACTCACACCACTGGCTCCGCTTCCCTCTTACCCAGCCAAGCGCTTGCTATACACACCCAAGGGCTGCTGTCTAAGGACCACAAGCTGAGCCCAACCAGTTGTTTTCAGAGGCACTGCCAACTTTAGCACCACCTAAAACAGTCAAGGCAGGGGAGGTACAGGGCAGGCACGACCCCACCCCCACCCCCACCCCACCCCCAGCCCCAGCCCCACCTTTGGTTGTTTTAAGTCAAGACCAAAACACGCTCAATATTTAAGCCTGTGCTGTGTAAAAGGAAGTCCTGCCCCCTCGGGGGGAAAAAGATAAGCCATGTTCTAGTTACAGTCCAGGGTTCCTCCCTGCTTGACACATTCTGCCCCATATCGGACTCCGCAGGCCCCGCCCCTCCTCCCTCTCGCTTAGTGATGGTAGATTCACTGTATTCCATTCTAAGGGGGCTGCTAGGCTTTCTACCTCCCTTCTTTATTTTCCTTTAGTCCTAGCTGCCACCCATTTCCTGACTCCACCCTATCAGTAGGCTGATTGCCGCCACACACCATACACCACCACCACCACCCCCAGCCTCTCCCACTCTGGCCCCTTCAGTCTGCCCCAGAGGGCGAAGAGTCACCATAGTGACTGGTAAATATTCCACATTCGCGCCTAGTCACATGGAATCTGTGAGCATGGCCTAAGGGGGTGGAGGAAGGCTTTGGCTGGTCAGAACCCAGCAAAAAATGGAAGAAGGGGATGGGACGGGATGGGACTGGACACCCCTCTGAAGGGCAGACTCTCTGGGGGTTCTTGCTTGCCAAGATTCTCTTGCCTGTCTCTACACTGACTAAAGGTTGAAAGGGAGGAAAGGAGGGGGAAACACCCTTTGAGTTCCAGTAGGTCTCCTTCAGGAAGTTCCTCTCTGCTTTAGTCAGCCAACTTGAGGCCATCCAGTCCAAACAAGACACCCTCCACACGCCACTCCTTCTTCTGGAGTTGATGCAGAATTACAACTTCCTCGGAAAGGATGCTTAACAGAATCATGGCGGTGACCAACAGCAGGAGGATATGACAAATGAGAAGGAAGAAGCCACTCCAGCGCAGCCCAGAGGGGAGGGGCACCTGTGGGGGGGTGGAGAAGAAAAGGCTCACCCTCCCCAAGCCCCAGAGAAAATGTTTCATTTGCTAAATGAGATCAATCTGACCCAGATGGTGGGCAGCTGCCTCTAGAAGCAGTTCCTGGGCTGAACAGCAGAGGCCAAAGCTGTGTATGGAGCTGGCCTTGGGAGGCTCTGGCCGCCCACCGCTAGAGGATAAACACAGCCTTCAGCTCCCTTCCTCCCCAGCCTGCCCAGGAGGTTGCCTTTTTAGGAAACCCAAAGGATCCAGAAGAGAAACAGATGGAGAAGGAGGGGATAGCTAGAGTGGTCCAGGAGCTGTGTTGGGCAGAGGCGGTAGCTCTCAACTCAGCCGCAAGGTAACCACCTGCTGAGGGGCAGTGAATCACTCCCATTGTAACTGCTGGGAACCTCCAGCCACATGCACCCCCTATACCTCTCCATCAGCCCTTGCCAGCTCCAAATTCCCAGCCTGGCCACAAACCTAGCCATTCCCTCAGATACACTCACTCCCCAGGGATTCAGACACAACAAACCCTCCGCCTAGACACAGCTAACCCTTTCCTGTCACCCTCTGGTCCTCAACAATGGGCTGTGCTCCTTCTGCCACTGACACCTCAGAGAGGAAAGGAAGGAAGGAAGGAAGGAAGGAAGGAAGGAAGGAAGGAAGGAAGGAAGGAAGGAAGGAAGGTAGGTAGAGGGAGAAGTTGCATCATCAGAGGGAAGGGAAGGGAAGAAAAAAGATCTCTAAGAAAGTGTACACAAACACACACACACACACACACACACACACACACGATTCCGCTTCCGGGATGATGATGATGATGATGATGATGATGATGATGATGATGATGATGATTCAGGGGATAGGCTGGCATCCCTCCATACCCCTACCGCCTCTCTAATTTTGAGACTAAAGCCTTTCTTTCCTGAGATATTCCAGCCCAAAGCAAGCAAAGGCTGGGGAAGGCTAGCAACAGGCACAGCAAAAAGGATGCCCAAGCCAACTGGGGTGAAAGTGCAAAGCAGGCTTCCGGACTCATTACCCCACCTCCCACCATCCTCCAATCGGAAGATGTCACTTGGTCTTGCTCAGAAGGGGAAAGAAACTGCATTTAGGAGGAAGGATATGGTTCTGTGTGTCTGCACATACACAGAAGCACCTACATCTAGGGAAACAAGGTATAAACTGAAGTTTGGGGTACCGTGAGGGGTGGGGGTGAGGGCGAGGGTGGGGAGCCTTACCTGTGTTGAACATTCTGCAAGGCCAAACGAATGCTGCAGGTTAGGAGCCGAATTGTTTGGGGCTATATTATCCTGCTAAGTAGCCATCGCTCGCTCACCTCTGGGTTTCATTTCACATTCCTGAGACTATTAAGAACTTTTTGGTCTTTGCAGAGTCCTAGCTTCCACCAACTCAGGGGCTGAGGACGCGAACACCAGACACTCATACAGATATTCCCTTGCTTTGCTGAAACCCGCCTCACTGGATGTGCGGCCGACGTATTTCTAAAACACCTTCTCTTTTCTGTTACTATAAAACCTTCACTATACTGGCTGTCATGTCGGGACACAGTATAGGAAGCAGACTAAGTCCGTGTCCCTAAGCCACAGTCAGTACAGTCGGCTCCACTCCTTTTGGGGGAGAGAGTTGTGTTTCTGCATTGACAAAATAAGGCAGAGGGCTCCTTACCTCATCGGAGCACCAGGCACACATGGGACTCACAGCCAGGCACTGCTGGCAGGACTTCACGCCTCGAGTGGCACAGATGTTGGTGTCTGCAATAGAGGCATAGACATTAGCAGCCGATGTGCTCAAGGCAGTGGCCATCCTGCCCTGACTCCCCCAGATTTCCCAAATACTCAGGTGAACATATCCCAAGTACACATAAACATGCCCTAACCCCACCATAGACATTTACCAAACATGGGCTATTGATAACGCAAGAAAGAAAATAAAGAAGATGAGGAGAAACTCACTCCTACAGCACTGATGAGGCCACAGTGACAGCTGCTGATAGGACTGAGTGCCCGACCCAAGTGCCCCGTCAGAACCGATAGAAAGGCTTTAATCAGCGACCGCTTCTATGCCTATCCTGAGCAAGTGAAAAGCCACAGCCCAGAGCAGTGGCCACATGCCTTCTCCAATTGTCTAGTTGCAGTCAGGGCCACTACACAGAGGACCTAAGGCCCAGATGAAGTAAGATTAACACCTAAATGCTGTGGTGCATGGGACAGGGTAACTTTAATGGCCATGTCCCACTGTCTGACCACATGTTAAGCTTTCCAATACGCCTGCCTAGGAGGCCAAGCATCCAATGCGCAAAAAAGCAGGGGGTTCTCAACCTGTGGGTCACGACCCCTTTACACCCTCACATTAGATTTCCTATATGTCATACATCTACATTACAATCCATAACAATAGCGACATTACAGTTATGAAGTAGCAACAAAATGATTTTATGGTTGGCAGGAGGGTGAGGGAGTGGGGGGTGCGGGTGGGGGGATGTCACCACAACATGAAGAACTGTATTAAAGGGTCGCGGCATTGGGAACGGCTGAACTGGAGATCAGGAAAGACTAAGGGAAGCTGGAAGAACATGGTGCCTCTGTACTGGAAGCAAGGGCCTATGCTCTTGAGCAACTCACCTCATCACTATGAAATGGCTGATCTATCGCACAGGAGTTTTGCAAGAATTCAGGAAGCTTCTAGACGCCACTCAAAAGTGAGGAGTCCTCTCAGGTTGACAAAAGGCAGAGAGAAGATTGCAGGGAGGGACAGCCCAGAGGACCAAAATAGCGCTGAGAAGTGCAGCCGGGAAGTAAAACCCGCTAGCTTCTGTGGAAGCCTCTCCCCTGCCTTGGTGTGCCTGGCCTCAGACACAGCCCCTCTGCTGAGGAAAGCCTTTGTCTCCCAGGAGCTGAAGGAAGAACCATCCCTCCTCATGCTGCCAGTTACCTGAAAGCTCTCTTACCCGACTCCTGAAGGGTCTCCTTTGCCCATAACTCTTATTTCTGGCTTTGTCCAAATAAATTACCCTAAATACTGGGGTGTTTTCCTGTTATCTCCAGAACTTCTCATCGAGTCAAACATCTATTTTATTATGACCAAATTCTAGCTATCTCAACTTCTGGACAGAACTCACACAGAAAAGGACCTGCCATGGCTAGAGATTACTGGCATCTTCACCTTGAACAAAAGGTTTACAACTTTGTACAAGTTAACACAGAAAACTGTTGACGATGTAAATCTATTTTTATGAGAGAAACCCATATGATTCTTATCCAACAAAAATGTCAAAGATGCTCACCTGGTCATCATCGTAGCATAAGCCACGAATGTTAAAGCCTATTCTTTTACAGACATTAGCCGGTTCGTTTCTGTATGACTGACCAACCATAAAACTCCGTCCCTTGAATTCCCCTCTGAATTAGTCCCAACACCTTACTTGTTCCCACATTGTTTAAACTGGTTAAAATCTTTGATACATGTTCTTTTTATTTGTTTGTAGGAAAATCACACCTGTCACTCCTCTTTGAAAATGTCGTTTTAAGAGGCTGGGGACATAGCTCAATGGTACAATGAATGCTTAAAATGCATGTGGCTCTGGGTTCCATCCCCAGTGCAGACATAAAACTTAAAAAGGAAGAAAGGAGGAGAGGAGGAGAAAAGAAAAGGAAAGATCAGCTGGACCCCCTGAGGCCTGCCCGCCCGCCTAAGCCAGCCCAAAGATGTGCTGGCACCAAATGAAAGGTTTGGGGCTAAATAGTTTTATTTTGTTTCTAGAATAAAACCTGTAGAGCCAGGCTTGGTGGCTCTATAACTCTTAACAGTCAGACGGCCTCAGCAAGATCACTGTCTTGAATTGGAACTACACTGAGAGTACCAGGCCAGTCACAGCAAGATTCGATTTCAATACCTAGATACAGATTTAGATATACAGACATAAAAACATGTATAAAGCTGGGTGTGGTGGCGCACACCTTTAACCCCAGCACTTGGGAGGCAGAGGCAGGTGGATCGTTTGAGGCCAGCCTGGTCTACAAAGTGAGCCCAGGACAGGCAAGGCTACACAGAGAAACCCTGTCTCAAAAAAACCCATAGATAAATAAATACATACATACATACATACATACATACATACATACATGCAATATGTAAATGGAACCTCAGACAATATGGGCTGTCATTAATCTCCTCAAAACACTGGATTGTACACGGGATCCTTGAAGCATTGCTTACAAGCTCCAGGATTGTACACTGGATCTTTGAAGCATTGCTTACAAGCTCCAGGATTGTACATGGGATCCTTGAAGCATTGCTTACAAGCTCCAGGCTTCCTCAGAGGTTTGACTCTATGTTGCTTCAAAGGCCTTTCCAAGTGTGACCAATGAGAAGCCATTACAAGCTCATGAGTAACTCCTGGGCTCTGTTCTTGGACCTGAATAAAACAGGAGTGTGTGTATATGTGTGTGAGAGAGTGAGAGACACAGAGAGTGAGAACGTGAATGTGTGTGAAAGAGTATGTGAGAAGAGTGTATGTGTGTCTGCGCACACACACGTAAATTGTGAGGTGGTGATTGTGGCATTGGTTCCGAGCCTGGCCCCAGTGCATCGGAGTGGGGCCACTCTCAACAATGCAATGTCTAATGGAGGCAGAGTAGCTAATATTCCCACGGGTGCCAGGTTCTGAGCCCACAAAACCAGCAGTGCCACCCAAGGCTGCTTCTCCCTGCAAGGACAGTCTGGCCAGGTCTCGGCCTCACGGTTGCTCTCTCCTGGGGACATAGACACGGTTCCTCTTCACTGCAGCCTGATCAGGAGAGTTCTGGGAAGAACCTGACCTGGACTGTCATAGTAGCCCTCCTCTTTGGAGAGTTTCCATGGAGACTGGCAGCAAAGAGCATCCTTGGACATAAACACCGCCAATGCTCACTAGAAAGAGAGGAAACCCAGGAGGAAATAGTTAAGGTGAAGATTGTAGGTGGTGTGGCTACTGTCAAGTTCTTTTCTATTATGTTTATTTGTTTTGTTAGAGAGAGAGAGAGAGAGAGAGAGAGAGAGAGAGAGAGAGAGAGAGAGAGAGAGAGAGAATGAGAAAGAATGAAGGAGCACGCAAGGCATGTGTGAAGGAAGGAGTACACGTGTGGAGACTGGGGGACAACTGGAGAACTGCTTCTCCCCTTCTGTGCAGGCCCTGAGGATCAAACTCAGGCTGCCAGGCTTGACAGCAAGCTCCTTTACCCTCCTGAGCCAGCCCAGCCCCAGTCATCCTTCAAAACCTTTCCCAGTCCACCCATGTATGCATTCATCCATTCTCAGTCAGCCTGCCCTATGAGTCCTTGACTTACACCCACAACAGGAAGGCCTTGCCAAATGTGAAATAAGAAACAGCAGGCCCCTCCCAGGATGAGCTGCAGGGATGTGTCCTTTGGGAAGTCATAGCTACCCTGCTCTCCCTTGATCTCGTATTTTTAACGACTCCCAAGTTGATAGCGTAAGAACCAATGACTCCCCCCCACTCCCACCCCCCACGAGCTCTCCAACCAATTCCTGCCCTGGAATGCAGTGGTTGAAAGTGGCTGACTCATCAGAAGTCTCTGAGCTGGGCCCAAGGCTGATTCAAAGGTCTACTGCTCCCAGGCTAACCCTCCCTTCTGAACATATGGGCCTCCCCCATGACTCTGTTTCCAGTCATTCATAAAGCCTGTATTCCTTGTCAACCTCTATCGTCCAGAAGGGCTTCCTGGAGAAGTGGGGAGTCCTCACCAGAATGTCAGAGAAAACAACAGATGACACCCAAAAAGCCTGTGTGAGAGAAGGCAAACATGGTTGGCCAGGCCTGGTCTGCAGCAGCAGGAGGTTGTAAAGCTCAAATGGACGTTCTTGAGCGCGACAGCTGATGTAGATCAAGTACCCGGTGAACGCTGCGGCTGGAGCTGATTTTGTTGTGGCCATTTTTATCCTTAGCTTCAGGCTATTTAGAGTAGACAAGTGTTTTGCTATTTCTTTTTTGTAATTCCTTAAAGTCGCTTTATAGGACACCAGGCACAAAGTTAATTAAGTCCTGAACAGGGGGTTAAAGATGCACGTGTGTGGCCAAAAAGTATCAAGATGAGGAGGGGAAAAAAAAATCTAAACAGAGCAAGGAATACGCGCTCAAAACTCCAGTCTAGGAACGGTGGCTGAGAAAAGACGGTCACTGGGGAAGCCAGGCAAGGCCAGCCAAGAAGTTTGCCTGGAAAGTAGAAATAAAAGGCTGAGGTTTGGCACATCAGCCTTGTTCACAGAGCCAGAAAAAGATAAAGGGTGGGGGGAAAAAACAGAGGCAAAAAAGAAACAAGGAAGGGAGTTAGTTAGAAGCGGGTGGGAGTCATAACACATCAGTGAGGCCGTGTGGAGGACGTGTTGTCCAATGAGATAGGATGACAGAATGTAGGGACGGTGTGCCTCGATGAGGCCAGGGACCTTCAGGGCTTAGTTAGGGTGAGAGTGGAGGACAGTCCACACACAAGTCTCTCTTACTGCCTGCCAGAGGAAAATTCCTGGCCTGGAGCCTCAGGCCTGCCGGTGAGTTTTAGCCAATTCCCAATTAGGTCCATGGGGTCACTAGGTGACCCAGGTGTTGCCTTATCATCCACTGCAGCCTCCTGGGTACATGAGTCAACGAACAAAACATCCGGCGCTGACGACGCGACCTGTGCACGCGTGGCCTGTGCACACGTGGCTTATCAAGAGCAAGTTGCAAAGGACATTTTTGGTTTTTATTTCTCCCTTAAGGGGTTAGCTCAGTAGCTGAAGGAAGAGAGAGAGAGAGAGAGAGAGAGAGAGAGAGAGAGAGAGAGAGAGGTGAGGCTCAGGACCACACAGACTTCTGCCCTTAGAAGTGAAAAAGGCAAAAGAGACAGTAGAGAGCTCAGATGCCAACAGTTCCTCAAACCAAAGGCCACGGTGCAGGGGTATCTGACTTCAGATGTTAAATCATTTCTTAAGTGCACCAAAGCCAATTAAATGCAAATTTTAACAAGAGAAATTGTGTGTGATTTACCTGTATCAAGAGTACAAAATTCATTATGGGTCGAATACAAGCACATGCACACACACACACACAGAGAGAGAGAGAGAGAGAGAGAGAGAGAGAGAGAGAGAGAGCGAGCACTGTCTTAACCCTCAGTACCTGTAAACGTGACCTTATTTGGTCACATAAATGTAAACAAGATGAAGCCACTCGTGTGGACACTAATCCAAGATGACTGACACCCTTGTTAAGAATGGGAAACCCCACTCGAAGACCAACACACATGGAAAACATCATGTCACATCAGAGCCAGAGCCTGGAGTGACAAAGCCAGAGGCCAAGGACTACCAGCCACCACTAGAAGCTTAAAAAGAGGCAAAGATGGGTTCTACCCAGAGTCTCAGACTCACATTTATCATGTCCGGAGCCACCAATTTATGGGACTTGGTCACAACAACCCAAAGAAACTAATTCCAAGCAGATCTGCATTTCCATAGCCATATATGACATTATTTTGATGAACAGTATGTCCTTAGATACTTTTATGAACTGGAAAGGTCGGTGGGGAGGGGGAGGGCAGGGAAACCATCCTGGAATGGAAACTATGCCATGTTTCATCCACGCATGGGAAGGTCAGAAAAGGTCCTTTAGCTTTGGACCAACTTTCCACCGATAGTACCAGCATTCAATCATTCATTCACTCCCCATCTACCTGCATTCAACACTCTCTTTGGCACTAGAGACACACAAGGCCCTGATCCAGTGATGCTCCTGTTTTGGTGAGGAAGGTGATGACAAACAATCAAACAGTAAAAGCAGAGACAACGGCTTAAAAACAAAGTAAGGCAAAGCTCTAGTGAGGAAATGAGAGCCGCCTCAGCTAGAGAAAATGGTCCAGAAAGGCCTTTCTGGGAAGTTGGCATTCTATAATGATGCTACGGAGTGGATGAATGGAAGCATTCCCCCTCCCCCCCCCCCCCCCCCCCCTCCCGAGAACAACCACCAGAGCCGGCGATGGGCCGCCTCCTGTTGAAAGAGCAGGACGCCAGAGTTAGGAGGAAGAGAGAGACAGAGGGGAGACTGGAGAGAACTAGGGACCGACACTCGGAAGCCGCACACAGTTGGGAGAATGGTATTCGGCACACAGTAGGCATGCCGAAGGAATCTGAGGAGAATTTTGACGAGGGGCAAGTGCAGCCTGACCGCCAAGCGCAGGACCAAAGCCAGAAGGAAAATGGATCAATTAGGGTATTAAAACCCTCCAGGCAACAGGTGTCAGCGGTTTGCGTTTAAAGAGAAGCGGTGTCAATGGTGTGGTCGGACTCAAAACATAGTCCAAGGACTTGGGGGGGGGGGGATTTGGTGTGTACTGAGAAAGGGGCGTGTACAAACCCCTTTAGAAAAGGTTCATATGTTTTTGGCTACTGCCATCCGCTTCACTGACGCCCCCCACCTACCCACCCAGCCACTAAGACCCTAACCCTACATTTTGTAAGTTAAGCCAGCTCACGTGTGGTTATCATCGCTACACGACTTAGTTTAGGAAGTCGTGGATGAACACTGCAAAACCCCATCCTGTGAACGGTTGTGGTCTAAAGCTAACCCTCCTTAGCCCTTAGCCCTGGGCAAACAGTACAGAGAGATACAGGGAAAACAAGGGACAGAGAGGATGTGGTAGAGAGAGCAGTTAGTGTGAGAGGTCTAAAGTCTGCTTTGCTGTTCCGCAGACCATATGACGTCCGTGACATCCCTTTGCCTCTCTGGTACTCTCTTTAAAACCCGGTCACATGCCTACTCAAGATTTATAACTGCACCCCCACCCTCAGTACTTAGCAGGGCCACCCAGCTTTATCAGACAAGCTTTGTAAAACCCAGACAGCTATTTTTAACCCCTCTCCGCCAACTCCGTCTACCAAATATGGGCATAGTATTTACTTCACGAGGACTGAGTGAGGTAACATATGTGAAAGAACCATAAATGATCAATAAATGATCTGTTTTCTTCCCCCATTATCCTCCCTCCAGTTGCTGCCAGCACCAGGAATGCACCTCAGGGTCACACAGAAGAGGGCCCTTTGTCTCTGATGGGATGTAGGGCGGAACTCAGCCTGGCAGGAGACAGGAGCCCCCAGGACCATACCTCACCAGTCGCTAAACTAGTTTGTGACTTTGCTGAGTCCCTCACTGCTTAGGCAGTCCCTTTCAGCTTTTCTGTAAAACAAAGTGTACTCAATTAGAGGATCTTCAAGGTGCTACTGGCCCCATGGAGGGGGGGGTTGAGGGGGGGGAATGTACATTCTTCCAGAACCATAAAGTATCAACAGGGCCCCTAATACTGTAGAAGCCATAGGCAGCACTCTTGGGCCTGAAGTCCTTCATGTATAAGTGGACATTTCTTCCTCGTGGCCTAAAATGTGGGCCAAATGGTGCAGTTTTAGAGTTCTGGAAGATTCTATTCGCACCAGGCCCACCTCTCAACTGACTCATTCAGTGTACAGGAGGCATGCCCGTACCATGCTCTGTTTCACACCTAGCCCGGCGGTGCCCTTGGCATCCAGCTTTGCTATTCCGTATATCCCTCCAGCTCTTTTCTCCATGCTCTCCATGAGGGGACGCCAGGTGGCTGTGGTGTGAACAGTTCTGTCAGCCAGCTTTGGTAAGAAGGCAAAATAGTTTTACCCATTTTGAAAGATTGTTTGGCAACAATTATTAAAGCCTGAGACAGGAGTGGTAGTATACAGAATCCCAGCACCTCAGAGGTAGAGTCAGGAGAATTGGGACTTCAAGGACAGCCCCATCTATATAAAGTGAGTTCAAGACCAGCCTAGGCTAAATGAGACCCTGTCTTGAAAAATAAAATGAAAGCTGCGCAGTGGTGGCGCACGCTTTTAATCCCAGTACTTGGGAGGCAGAGGCAGGTAGATCTCTGTGGGTTCAAGGCCAGCCTGGTGTACAGAGCAAGTTCCAGAACAGTGATAGCTACACAAAGAAATCATGTCTTGGGGGAGTAGGGGAAGAGAGAAAAAAATAATAAAATCAAGTACAGTAGTGCACGGTCCTAGTTATCCAGATGCTGAAATGGGCAATCATGTGAGTCTAATAGTTAAAGACTGAGCCGGGCGTGGTGGCGCACGCCTTTAATCCTAGCACTCGGGAGGCAGAGACAGGAGGATCGCTGTGAGTTCGAGGCCAGCCTGGACTACAAAGTGAGTCCAGGACAGTCAAGGCTACACAGAGAAACCCTGTATCGAAAAACCAAAAAAAAAAAAATAGTTAAAGACTGATCTAGGTAGAAGCCAGATTCTGTCTAAGAATAAATTAACAAATTACAAGGGGAACTAAGTGGCTTTAGTGTTCATCTAGCATGTAGGAGGCCCTGAGTTCTCATACTAGTATCACAAAAAAGTTAAAAGCAAATAATATAGCCATGCCCTTTGGCCTACCCAACATTAGTTCAAGAAATTAATCTTATAATCCCAGCACAGAGAAGACGGAACAGGATTATGAGTTCAAGGACAGACTGGGCTGTAAGTGAGTCTATAGCAAAGGAAAGGAATAGAAAAGAGAAGAAAAGAGAAACTAAGTTTATAGAAACACTTCAACAAAGAAACATAATATATAAAGTTACCTCTCTGTGACTTCACTTGTAGCAGCAAATAAATGTGGACAGAGTTAGGCAGGTGCACTCTGATATACCTAGCATATCTTCCTGCTCTTTGCATTTTCTGCAAGAATTATAGCTTTTGGGACCAATAACGAGAAGCCATAAGCTGGCATAGAAGATATGGGGAGGAGGAGCTGTAGGGATGGGGCAGTGGCTAAGAGACCTTGCAGAGGACCTAGGTTCAGTTCCCAGAAATCATAGGGTGGCCCACAACCACCTGTAACTCCAGTTCCAGGGGATCCAACACGCTCGCCAGACACCAGGTGTGCATGTAGTGCACGCGCATATGCTAGGCAATACACACGTGAAATAAAAATAAATACTTTTAAAAGATGCCTGGAGTATATTATTAAGTGACAACGTGGGTGGTCCCATTTGAGCAATAGCAGTAACGTAAACAACCATATAGAAGGGACTTGTGCGTAGGTGGACACTCTAGGGTAGTTGTTTCTTCCCTCTGAGCCAGAGGCTCACTAGTTCACTAAGCTGACTGGTTAGCAAGCTCCAGGGACCTACCTGTCTCTGCTCTCCAGTGCTGGGGAGATCTCCAGCTTTTACACAGACACTGGAGATCAGAGCTCAGATCTTTGTGCTTGCAAGCAAATGCCCCCACCATCTGGGCCACCTCCAGCCCCTGCACTGCCTATTTTTCACGAGCTGAAACTCGTGAAATTAGCTAAACAAAAATTAAGCCTAGTTTTCCAATGTCATCTTTGTAGTCATTGAAACGCGGGTTCCCCAGAGCTTGGTGGGCTTCTACAAACCGCATCTTCAACATCCCAATGCTAGGCAGGGACATAGTAAGAAACTTTGGCAGATTTAAACAGAAGGAGGATGCTGGTCCAGACTACAGAACAGAAGGAAGAGCAAGAGGCTGGTGTATAGCACGGCGGCCAGCGCTATTAACAGGGCATCTTCTATTTGAAAAATTGCTGTTTAAAAAAAAAAAAATAAGTATAGGGGCCTGGAGAGATGGCTCGGAGGTTAAGAGCACCACCTGCTTTTCCAGAGGTCCTGAGTTCAATTCCCAGCAACCACATGGTGGCTCACAACCATCTATAATGTGATCTGATGCCCTCTTCTAGTGTGCAGGTGTACATAAAGGCAGAACACTATATAATATTAGTAAATAAATAAATTTTTTAAAAAATATAAGTTTAGCTGGGCTTAGTGACCCACATCTGAAATCCCAGCACCTGAGAGGCATAGGCAGGTGGGTCTCTGTAAGTTCAAGGTCAGCCTGGCCTACAGAATTTTTTCCAGGACAGCCAGGGCTGCATACAGAGACCCTATCTCCAAAACTAAAATAAAATGAAAAAAGCAAATGAGCAGGTTAAGTGTTCTCTCCAGGAATAAGTGATAACTATGTGATCTAATTCTTGCGTTACATAGCTCGATTTAGCTATTTCCCGATGTTTACATTTCAAAACACGTTGTGTGTCTTATATATAATTTTTATTTGTGGATTAATGATAATAATAGAAGGAAAATGAACAAAAATAAACTTTGACCAGCCTACGCCTATGGCCTTCTGGGATTACTCAGGACAAAGTGTGCCCTGTTCTCAGCACTCCCAGCCTCTGATGAGGTGCTGGAACGCAGTCCGCGCAAACAGTTGGAGCAAGGGTTTAATCTGGGAGAGTTCTCACAGGAGGAGACTAACCCTGTTAGGCAAGCTCACACACCGGGTTTTCCGCCTCTAAGAACTTCAATCAGCAAAGAGAGCCGACTATAGGGATCTATAAAGTGGCTACTGAGTGTTCTCTTAGCCAGTCTTCGGAAATTCTCTTCTACCGCAGTGTTTCAAGCCTGACTCTAACCTCGGGACTCGTTGCTTCACGAAGAATCTGTCCATGGAGTTCCAAATCACTGAGCAGTTGAAGGAGAAACCCCTCCAGTGAGAGAATAAGAGAGAAACGGGGGGGGGGGGGGGGGGGGGGGGCAGGGGGAGAAAACCTCTTCGTCTGCCCCTTCACCAACTCCACAGCCTCCGCGATACCAGGATGAAGGCCCACAGAGCCATGATGTGACATGAGTCCTTAACCACAGGCTCGCTGCTCTTCGCCTGAGACTTTTTTTTCTACAGAAAAGGAAGTGGCCCGTAGCACCAGTTCAAGGACAGAAAAAAAAAAAAGCACATCTGCACACACGAGATAATTATGCTTCTCTGAGTAGAATACAGCACCTTTCGGACTGTGAGCACTGTAGGGGGAGTCAAAGTGGGACAGCAGCAACTCCAGATCGGACTTTCTAATGCTGGCCTTGACTCTGCCTCATTCTTTCTCCCTGACCCGCTGGAAAGGGAGCAGCGGTGGTGGAAGTTCTCTTCTGCAGAATGTGATGTCTAAGGAGGGGTGTGGTTTGCTTTGTTTTGCTTTTGGGGTTTTGTTTGTTTTGTTTTGTTTTGTTTTTCAGGGATGCTACCAAATACATAAGTAGAAGGAGGACTCGGGTGTATCAGCCAGCCCTTTGGCCTCAAGAGTGACATCTGCTGCAGCCGGCCATGATGGTGCACCCATGTAACCCCAGCACTCGGGACACAGAGGCAGGCAGATCGCTGTGAGTTCGAGGCCAGCCTGGTCTACAGAGTGAGTCTAGGACAGACAAGGCTACACAGAGAAACCCTGTCTCGAAAAGAAAGAAAAAAAAATCTGTTGCAGAGGCAGAATGACTCTAAGAGCCAGAGGTTGGTAGGACTGAAGTTAAACAGCATCTTCTGGACATGATGGGACAGCCCTCCTCCTCCCACCACAGCACCTTTGGGTCCCTGCACAAGATCATGCAGCAACAGCACGGAATGCGGATGGCTCACACCTAACATAGAAACTGTTGACAGCTGATGGCTTCTGAGGAATGTGACTCAGTTTTCTTCAAGGATGTGGCTCCCTGGTACATGGTAAATAGCTCCTGTGAATAGCCCCGCCTCCTTAAGTATACAGACAGCACAGATAGGAGACTTGGGCTATGCAAAAAAAGGGGGGAGAGAGAGGAGAGAGAGAGAGAGAGAAGGAAGAAGATGTAACCTTTGAAGGGGGTGGATGTGGGAGGGGTTGAGGGAAGGAGTGAGGAAGAAATGATCATAATATTTTGTATGAAATTATTTTATTTAAAACCTAATAGAAATATATTTGAAAATATCTGTTGCTTTTAGGATCAAGAATGATATATATATATATATTTTTTTTTTTTTTTTTTTAACGGAGACTGATGCAAAATCCTCAATTCTTTATCAAGCAGTTGGAAACTCTAATGGCTTAAGAGTGTCTCTCCAGCTGAACAGTGGTGGACCCGGCATAGTTTAGTGGAGATAGTCTCACTGCTCTTAAGGCACTGACTCACGGTTGGAGGATGGAATGGTCCCAGGGAGCTCCTGGAATGACTGACGTGAGCAACAACTTGGACAAACTATAAGTGCCTTACAAGTGGAAGAAGCCAGACTTAAAAGGCTACACACTATGGTTCTGTCTCCATGACATCCTCAGTGGGGCATGGTGGCGCACACGTTTAATCCCAGCCCGTGGATCACTGTGAGTTCGAGGCCAGCCTGGTCTTATATAAAGTGAGTCTAGGACAGCCAAGGCTATACAGAGACCCTGTCTCAAAAAACCAAAATAATAATAATAATAATAATAATAATAATAATAATAATAATAATAATAATAAATAAAAAGACGTCTTGATATTCATTTGAGTGTGTGTATGCGTGCGCGCGTATATGTGTGTACCTACATAAGTTTATGTGCAGCTCATATATGCAAGGACTGGAGTTACAGGTGGTCAGGAACTGTCTCCCGTGGGTGCTGACAATTGAACCCAGGTCCTCTGAAAGAGTATTAAATGCCTATAATCACTGAGCCATCTCTCCAGCCCAAGCTTCCTTTTTAAATATTATATTTTTTTACTTTATGTATACAAGTATTTTGTCTGCATGTATGTATATGCCCACACGTGTGCAGTGCCTAAGGTGGTCAGAGGAGAGTGTTGGGTCCCCTGAAACTGAAGTTACAGGCAGTTGTGAGCCACCTATGTGGGTGCTGAGAACTGAACTCAGGTCCTCTGCAAGATCAACACGCTCCTCTAACTGCTAGCCATCTTTCTAGCTCCAAAATCCAAGCCCTTTAAAAGGGAGGGGGAGTTTTCTGGGGACACCGTGTGGTGCCTGAAGAAAAAGGCAAGTTTTTATCATTTTGCTGCAGAGTCTCAAGTTTCAATAAACTCTGTCAGTTTCCAAAGAAAAGCCTTGGAACAGCATCACTCCCAGCCCCTAGGTTCATCACCTCCACTAGGTGACATGAGTTTGCAGTAGGCAGACGACTCTTCCACTTGAGGAGAAGAGAGAGGAGACGGTGAGATATAACAGGCCATTCTGTGGGCAGCGGAGAGGGTAGGGGTAAGCCAAGTGGTTGATCCCCGAAGCTGCTCAGACACACACACACACACACACACACACACACACACACACACACACACTCCTTGCCTGGTTAATTATCTGTCTGCTGATTCATGGCTTGTGGTTCCTGTGGGCATGCTTCCTGGCTGCTTCTGCCAACAAGGGCAGGCTTCTTGGAGCTGGGAGGAGATGATAAACAGAAATCCAAGGAGGGCGGACAGTAGCAAGGGAAGACTTTTTATCAATAGGGAATTCTAGAGTCACACAGTCAGCTCCCCCTCCTCACAGCACTGCCTCCTTGTCCCACCTTATGCTCTTCCAAGATCAAGAATTTGAAGACAAAGCCAGGCGTGGTAGTGCACACTTGTGATCCCAGCACTCCGGGAGGCAGAGGCGGGTGGCTGTGAGTTCAAGGCCAGCCTGGTCTACAAATTGCGTCCAGGATAGCCAAGGCTACACAGAGAAGCCTTGTCTCAAAAAACAAAGCATAACTAAAAAGAAAGGAAGGAAGGAAGGAAGGAAGGAAGGAAGGAAGGAAGAAATTGAGAACAGAAAAGATTGTTCTAGTGACTCCTCCAAAGAAGAGAGAAAAGGGAAACACTTTAAAGGACCCCCCCCCAGCCTTCTTCATCCCCTAATCAGAAGTTGAACAACAGTGTTCTCCCCCCCCCCCCCTTCCCCAGTAATACTGGGTTTCTTAAAGTAAAGAGGCATAATAACCTCTGCATGTACACCTGCATGCCAGAAGAGGGCATTACAACCCTTTATAGATGGTCACAAGCCACCATGTGGTTGCTGGGAATTTGAACTCAGGACCTCTGAAAGGGACAGCCGATGTTCTTAACCCCTGAGCCATCTCACCGGCCCCTATCTCATTTCCCTACATATTTCTTTTGCTGCCTGTGCGCCAAGCACAGGGCACCGTGTTGAACAAAATATGCATTCTGCTCTCCTTTCAAGACTGAAGTCTTATGTGTACCACCCACACTTTACAAAGTTAAGACTCAACATTAAAAAATAATAATAATAATAATAATAACAAAAAACAAACCAGAAAAAAAAAATGTGTGGACCTCTCCCCTGGGCCTTCTCTAGAGATTCTTGCAGGAGCAGAGGGGCTGGAATATGCCAAGCCGCCAAAGAGGAATTGGTTGAATTAAGAGGATGTGAGAAATGAATTCTCAGCTGGGATCCTGGACTGCAGTGACGCATGAAGCAGCAACAGCGGTGGCCCGCAGTCCACAGCATACCCAGTGACAGGAAAAACAGTGACAGCAGGAATCACCTCATACTGAACACTTAATATTTGTCTTTGTCTCATTTGGGGCGCTGTTTTCTCTACAGGTGAGGATACACGACTAAGACATTGGGTAACGTGACAAGATCACACGGTCAGTCAGGGGCAAAGTCAGGAATCAAGCCTACGTGCTGCTGGCTTTAATCCCAGCTGTTTCTTTCCCCAGCTACAAGTCTCCACAGACTTTGAGGATTCCTGAAGAGGGCTTCAGATTACAAACTCCAAAAAAAAAGAAATATGCACCTCATTGTCACCAACTTAATTAGGTTAAAAATAAGCACGGGATTTAGATGAAACTAAAAAAGATTGCCTTTGTAAATAAAAAAAAAAACTGAAAGTTGGCCAGACATGGCCTAAAGCGCAAGCCTTTAATCCCAGCGCTCGGGAGGCAGAGGCAGGCGGATCACTGTGAGTTTGAGGCCAGCCTGGTCTACGCAGTGAGTCCAAGACAGCCAAGGCTAAACAGAGAAACCCTGTCTCGAAAAACCAAGAAAAGAAAAACCTGAAAGTTGGTGTCCCCTCACAGCAGGATCTCCTACTCTGGACAGCCCTTTTGTGGCACCTCATTCCAAGCCTGTTCCTCCCGTGTCCCTTCAACAACTGTCGTCCCACCACCTGCTTCCCGAGGGTCCTAGTGATAATAGCAACTCTGCCACCAATCATTGGGATGGGATGTGAGTATTCCAGGCGCTTCTTTTACAGCGTGCTCTAGAATCTTCTGTTCCTCAGCAGGACTTCACCTGCCTCTCAGAGGGGCTCTGAGGCTAGCTCATCACTATCACTCTAGATTATTCCACTCACAGTGCATCTGTTAACAGATATGCCAAAAAACTACCTTGGGTGTCATTCCTCAGAAATTCTCTCCTTGGTTTTTTAGACAGGATCTCTTTTTATCCTGGGGAGGCCAGGCTGGTTCACCAGTAAGCCCCAAGGATCTGTCTGTCTCTGTCTCCCTCAGCACTGGAATTACATTGAACCAAGGTTTTTTTAGTAGGTCTGGGAACAGAATTCAGGTCCCCCTATCAGAATGGAGTTAAGCCCAGCCTCCCCATCTCCCCCATAGCCACTAAAAGATCTTTTTGGGTTTTTTTGGGGGGGTTGGGTTTTGGGTTTGGGAGGCAGAGGCAGGAGGATGTCTGTGAGTTCGAGGCAGCCTAGTCTACAAAGAGTCCAGAGAGCCAGGGCTCTGTGTAACAGAGAAACCCTGTCTAAAAAAACAAAACAAAAAACAAAAACAAATACTAGCTACCTTGATTTGATCCTTGTACAGTGTATTTGTAAGTACATTTTCTTTTGTGGGGGTGGTGGGCGGGGGTGTTTTCGTTTTTTGTTATTGGTGGTATTTCGGTTTGGTTTTGGCTTTTGGTTTTTCGAGACAGGGTTTCTCTGTGTTGCCTCTGCTGTTCTGGACTTGATTTGTAGACCAGGCTGACCTTGAACTCACAGAGATCCGCCTGCCTCTGCCTCCCAAGTGCTGGGATTACAGGCATGAGCCGCTGCACCCGGCTTTGTGTGTGCATTTTCACACTGAACATAAGCATGCCCTGTCACTGCATGTCAATTTTAAGTTCCTGAAAGTTAGCATATCTGTTAAAAATATCAGCTTTCCTGTTAAATGTCCTCATCCCCCGTCATCAGCAAGCAGCAGCCGACAAAGGCTAACCTCTCCGCGGCAGAAAGCTGAAGAGTCCGATTCCTGTTCTGTGCTTTGGATGCTCGATGTAGGCTAAACACCACAGTTTCCATGCGTCACTCGGAAGCTTCGGCAACAAAGAGCAACCGTAACTACTGCACTGAGACGCCCTTTACCTGCCCCGTGTCTATGTCTATCTGGACCGTCATAGAAGGGTCTTAAAGGCGGCCGCCAAAACATATTTTTAGATTGCTTAGCCTCAAAGTCAACTTAATAAAATTTACCTTTAAACAATAACGCATCTGAGTCAGGAGATGTAGCTCAATTAATAAAGTCCTTGCCTGGCGTGAGAAGGCTCTGAGTTCACCTCCCTGAGCGGTGATGCACATGGATAATCCCTAGCACTCTTTAGTAGAGGCACAGGGCAGTCTAAAGTTCTAAGAGTGCACAGTGTCAAGCATCCTGAAATACTTGAGACCCTATTACACACACGCGCGCGCGCGCGCGCACACACACACACACACACACACACACACACACACACACACACACACCATCTACAGGGTTTAACTTGCTCCAGCTGACCTGAAACCTCAGTTTCATCACCTCCCGCTCCCCTAGGGCTCTGCTGACTGGACCACTCCCCATCTCTGCAGCACTAGACAGGCTGACCGCTGACAGTGCAAGCAGCTGAAGGTGTGGGCCAAAGGCAGGGGAGAGAAAGCCAGCGCCAAAGACCTCTGTGCTGACTCCCAGCACACAATCAGGATATGCTGAGTGAGCGGTCCATCCCAGAAGGACCGGAGCCTGAAGCATGCTCCGGTCCTTTTGGGACCAGATGAACGAACTCGAGGTAAGAGACGTACTGCATTCGGAGAAAGGGGCAACGGAGCGCGCACGCACCCACCCAAGCAGGTGAGTCGCATCCTTCTCAGCGCACCGGGACCGTCCTGTAGAAACCCATCTAGTCTCTGCTTTCCGAGCCAGGCCAGGGTCTCCGCCACCCGCGATGTACCTCCCGAGGCTACCGGAGTTAAGACAACACCACCACCCCCGCGCCCCGCTCCTGGCCCGCGCGCACCTCAGCTTCCCAGCCCCAGCTCCTGGCTCCCACGATCCCACCACAATTCACATGCATTCGTCTCACTCACCTCCGTGGACAACGCCCGCCAGCGCCCCCAGCGCCAGCAGAGCCGCCCAGAGCCACTCCGGTCGCCGCGTTCGCATCCTGTCCACTGTCCTTCACACCACGCTCGCGCCACGGTGAGCCTAGCGCCCTCCGCTGCTTTCCTGCTGCTGGAGGGGAGGGGAGGGGAGGGGACACGATGGGTGGGACACAGCGGGGCGGGCCGAGGGCTCGAGTTCCCTCCCCTCGAGCGGTCTTTTGGACCCTGCCTGAGGCTGCGAGTGTGATGGGGAAACTCTCGTGCCTCTCTCCAGAACCCTGCCCATCCCTCCGCCCACGAGGGCTCCTCCACGGGCTCACTAGGGGAGACCGCGCCCCAAGAGGTCGTGTGTGTATCTGGGTCCTAAGGATCTGCGCCCAGTCCTTGGTTTAAAAAAAAAAAAAAAAGTAGCCCTTGGGCCACTTCCTGGCCTCTGACATCAGCACTGCTATTTCACTTCACATGGCCCACTTTGATTTCCTCCAGTCTCATTCATTCCCAGTCACTCACTGAGTTCACTGTTAACACTGAGGCAGCTGTCGGATCCTTTCCCTGCAGCCACTTGGTAATACAACATCTCCAGCTTGAGTTAGAAAAGATGGCTCTGTGAGGAGCCTGCCTATAATTGCTTGTTTGCACATGGCAGGTTTCTGATAGCCAATTCAAGACAGTCACTGTATTATTACTTGCAAACTCAAATCCACTAGCTTTGCCTGCTGTTCCTATTCCTACACTGGTTTCCTTGGGTCTTCCCCACATAGGAAACTTCTAGAAGCTCAAAAGGTGCAAAACACTGGAGCTGAAGAGAAGGTCATAGGAAGCAGCCGAGCCGTGCTTCCTGACACAAGAACAGTAGTGTTGTAAGAATGAAACTAGCGCTGGCCAAGTATCTATTGGCAGAGTGCTTGCCCAGCATGCACTGGGTTCCATCCCCAGCTCGACATAAAATAGGATATGAGTCCAGACTATAACTCCAGCACTAAGGAAGCAGGAGGACCAGAAGTTCCCACCAGTTCTTAAGTACATAGGGAGTTCGAAGCCAGCCTGAGCTACTAAGGAAACCCTGGAGGAGGGAGGCGGTCGGAGAGACCTGACACCTGGCTATGATCCATCACCCAGCCTTAGCCCAAGAGATTCTTGCCACTCCTAAATGTTCCATGCCTTTCCAGCTGACTGACCTTCCTTCCTCTTTCCATTTGGAAAATTCCACTTATTTTTCAAAACATCTCAACTGTCATCTCTTCCATGCCATCTTGTCTGATATTCCTCCTCTTCCTCCTCCTCCTCCTCCTCCTCCTCCTCTTCCTCCATCTTTGCCCTTAGCAGAGGTGGGCACTTCTTCAGACCTCTCAACCACCAGGATATTACATTATTTCATGTAACAGGTAAGAACTTTATAGCCATATACATTCATTGAGACAACCAAACTTCCTATGGTCTTATGACCTAGTATTTTATTACTATACACAGTGACTCCTACAGGAGTGTGGTGATGCACATCTCAGGTGGGACTGAGGGTATGGCGGGAGGATGGCAAGTTTGAGCACAAATAACAAGAAAGCGTCTTTAGCAAATTAGTGATTGATGAAAATGATGATGGTGGTGGTGGGGATGATGATGATGAGGCTAGGGAGAGGTCTCCATGGGTAAATGTGTTTGGTGGACCAACAATGAAGACCTGGGTTCAAATCCCGAGCACCCACATAAAAATCTGAGCGTGGACACATGCTGGCCCTGTAAGCTCAGAGCATGGAAAGAAGTATAGAGACAGAGGCAGCTGGCAGCCAGCATAGCTCTAGGGTCAGTGAGAGACCCTGTCTTAGTAAGGCACAACGTGACAGAGCAGCCTGCCACTGACCATGTTCTCCTCTGACTGCCATAAGCACATACCTGCAATGGTGTACAACACACACACACACACATTTACCACACCCTCGTATTCACATGTGCACAACACAGTGAATCAAATTTTAATTCCTGTTTTTATTAGTTATTCACCTCTTAAATAAGGAGATCAAAAGATTCATCCTCCTATTTACTGTTTCAGTCCATTCTGTGTTTCAATCTAGAGCCATTTCCCTTCATCCTGAAGAGCATTTTAAGCCTAGCAACTCTTGGGGCTGGAGAAATGGCTCAGTGGTTAAGATCACTGGCTGCTCTTCCAGAAGACCCAGGTTCAATTCCCAGCACCCACATGGTATCTCACAACTATCTACAATTCTAGTTCTAGGAGATCTGTCACCCTCATATAAGATATACATGCAGGCAAAACACCAATGCAAATAAAATTCTCCTTAAACAAATATGCCTAACTTCTGGTTATTTCACCCTGATTTTACTGATTTTTTTTTTTTTTTATAAGT
Source organism: Acomys percivali (assembly GCA_907169655.1). Lineage (NCBI taxonomy): Eukaryota > Metazoa > Chordata > Mammalia > Rodentia > Muridae > Acomys > Acomys percivali. The sequence continues at coordinate 16,374,842 of OU015746.1, forward strand.
AGCTTTATAGATTGTCAAAGGGTTTTCCGCCTTACTTTGTCCCCTTTTTTGTTTTTATTTTTGGGGTTTTTTGTTTGGTTTGGTTTGGTTTGGTTTTTCAAGACAGGGTTCCTTTTTGCAACCCTGGCTGTCATGGACTAGCTTTGTAGACCAGGCTGGCCCCGAACTCACAGCGATCCACCTGCCTCTGCCTCCTGAGTGCTAGGATTACAGGCGTGCGCATCATGCCCAGCTTACTATGTCCCTTTTTTAAAAAGTTAATTGTAATGTGTGTGTGTGTGTGTGTGTGTGTGTGTGTGTGTGTGGTGTAGGCAGTTACACACATGCAATGATACACATGGAGGTTGAGGACAACCTGGTATCCAGGAATGGAACTCAAAATGTCAAGTTTGCCCAACTAGCTGGCCCTCCTCCTGGTACTTCCAAATTATATTGCTTTTCTCCACATACCTAACAGATACAACTTAAAGGAGGAAATGTTTATTTTGGCTTAAAGTTTGAGGAACTTTCAGTCCATTGAGGCAAAGACACTTTCAACAAGAGAAGAAAAACTATGGATTCCTCCAAAATTTATAAAGACTGTAGGCTTTGACCTTATTCAAACCTACTTCATTTGGGGTTCTTTAATGCTTATACCTCCCCCCTTCCAACCCATCTACCCTAGATAGGAGAGAAAAGACGCTGATGGGAACAGGAGAAGTAGACCATTTTAGACTCAGTTCCTGGGAGCGATTCCACTGACCTGTTAAACAGCAAATCAGCAATCCAGCAAAAGTGACTACAACTGCAGCCGCAGGAACCGGAGCACCCGTCTTCCTGTTCTTGCACACACCCCCCACAGCACAGCCCCGCTCTAACTTTTAATTTTGAAATTAGTTGTGTTTATCTTGTAGTTACAAAACACTAAGGAAGGTGCCCTTCTGTCCTTTGCCCAGCTCTTCCCAGTTGCCACATCACAGCCACCAAACAAAGGAAAAGATCGTTGATCCAATGCTGTGGGTTCATCCTGCCACAGCATCCGTGCTGCTTTTCCCACTATCCTTTTTGCGACCCAGGTTCTCTGTTGTAATTGGTCATCATGTCTCCCAGCTCTCCTTCAATCTGTGACATTCCCATGGTCCTTATTTTTAAATACCATGCCCTGGTTGGAAAACTAAAGGGATGGTTTCTAAGGAGCTGACTACACGGAACAGAAGGCAGAGATGCAGACATTGTCTGGGGCCATGGCCTACCCTCCTCCCTCACCCCAGCCCTGCAGACCCTAAGGAACAAGGGCAGTTCCTGGTGGACACACGTCAACCTGTGGCCTCCTTTCTGGACACAGGTGAATAGAGGTATGTGTACACCATGGGCACTGCCAATCAGACCCCATTTCCAGGATTCTGAATTGGAGGGGACACCCAGTGTTGAGTGTCAGGGTCTGTGCAGTCAGCTTGGGAGCTGCCCATTTCCTGAAGGCTGGGGCCCGGGAAGCCATTTTGAGCAGAGCACATGAGGAAACAGGCCAGAGTATAAGCATTTGCTCAAATAGCCTCTAGGTGGAGAACAGCCCTTCCTGGTTACAGGCCGGAAAGAGTGTCTAGGGAATTTGGAGAGTTTTTTTTTTTTTTCTTTCTTTTTCATTACTTAGATATTTTTGAAAAGCCAAGGCTAAATTATTTTGTAGTTTGTCTTCTGTTTTCTCATGATTGAGTCACTTTGGACAAGAATAGAACACACACACACACACAGAGAAAATTATCAGAAGGATGTGCCTTCTTGGGATGTAACATTAGGAGCACATCATACTAATGTCAACCTGACAAGGTTGACTTTGATGAGATAGTTATGGTGGTATGTTGTTCTAAAGAATGAAAATCTCAAATTTCTTTGTTACTAGCAAAGACAGATGCTGGGGTGGAAACCTGCGACCTCAGAGAGGCAGAGAAAGCACCCAGCTGACCTTCCTACTCAGCTCATGTCCCAGGAAAAAAAAAATGCCCAAAAAGTTCACTAGCCCAGGAGGAAAAGGCCAAAAATACTCAAGGCCAAAGGCTTGCTAGCTCAAACAGCCTCTCCTTCTTACCCACGCTGCCTTAAATACCCTTCAACTCAAAGTCCCTCCCACTCTTTAATTCCTGTCAGCTGGTTTCTTGCTCCACCTCTTGACCTATGGTTAACTTTATTAAATCCTGTGTACAGAAAGCTCTTGGATTAAAGGTGTATGTTAGGGCTCAACCATACCAAACAAGAAACAGGTTTTCACAGCTCACAATCTCGGGGTTCACAATGGGATCAAGTATTCTGCAAAAACAGTAGTGTTTTCCCAGGTTTGCTCACTATAAAGCCACCAGTTTTCTCTTTGTTGTTAATGCATATTTTATGAGAGGTACCTTAATTCTGTGCCTGAAGACCTGAGTTCCATCCCCAGGCCGTACAGTGTGGAAAGAGAGAACAGACTCCGGCAAGATGTTCTCTGACATGCCACCATGGAATGAGCCTGGGGGAGGGGGGCACTGGGAAGGGGGGACACACAAACACACGCAAATAAGTAAATACATTAATCGTAACTTTAAAAAAAGGAAAAACCCAGCAGGGCAGTGGTGGTGCACGCCTTCAATCCTAGCACTCAGGAGGCAGAGGCAGATAGATCTCTGAGTTTGAGGCCAGCCTGGTCTACAAAGAGAGTTCCATGACAGCCAGGGCTATACAGAGAAGCCCTGTCTCAAAAAAAAAAAAAACAGAAAAATAGAGGAATAAGGAGGAGGAGCAGGAGGAGGAGGAGGAGAAAAGAAAAGAAAAGAAAAGAACCACTGATGGATGGATGGTAAAATTAGTGGGGTTTTTTTTTTCAGGCTTCACATGCCCACTGAACGATCTCTCTCTCTCTCTCTCTCTCTCTCTCTCTCTCTCTCTCTCTCTCTTTCTCTCTCTCTCTCAAAAATGTTCCATCAGTGTTTCATAACTGCAGCACTTGCTTCTGCAAGTTTAACATGGCTTTTCTACTTCCTTCAAGAGCTATTAATTGGTATTCTATCTAAGGAAGAGCTGTGCTGCTTCTACTTCTAAACTATTTGAGTCATATTACTATGACCTCACAGGTTATAATCTAATGCTATTGTTATCTTCTTGTTCAATTTGTCACAGGTTTTTTCCTGACTACTTTTGCATTTTTTTTCCTTCCTCCTTGACTTTTTTTTTGTTTTTTGTTTTTTTCTTTTTAAAGCCACATCACTCTACGGTGACTAGTATTTTCTTTTGCATTTATCTGTATGGGTTCTGGTGGAGACAATTCGATATATAAGTGGCTTTTTTTTTTTTCCACTGAACATGTTAGAAACTTTTAGCCATTATTTCTTCAAATATTTCCCCTCTACCTATGGAAAGTACAGTTAACATGTTTTAGACTAAATCATATCTTACACACTGGTGAGGCTCAGTCTTTGTTTTTCAGTGCGGGAGATGGGCCCCTAAGGTCTCACAAATCCCAGACAGCTGTTCTACCACTGAGAACACGCCGGGTTTTGGGTTTTTTTATTTTCAGTCCATCTATTACTGAGTGCTTGTCTCATACACTCGTCTATTGATGTCTTTTCATGATCTCTAATCCTTTCTTTTGCCTCCACTGAGCTCTACCAAGCTTATCTGGGGAGAATTTTCCTTTCAGACACTGTACTTTTTTTTAGTCTGCTTTTTAAACTGTAGAATTTTCTCTTGCTTCCCAATTTCTCTGTTGAGATTCCTCATCTCTTCAACTGTCAAGTTCCCATCCCTCTTTAAGTTCTTACATCTGTTTACAATGATTGTTTGAAATTCTTATCAGCTGAGCCTGGCGGGGTGGGCTCACACTTGTAATCCCAGCACTTGCGAGGCTAGAGGGGAATCTTTGTGAGTTCTAGTCTGATCTAGGACAGCCAAGGCTACACAGAGAAACCTTTCTTATTTAAAAAAAAAAAAAAAAAAAAGGCCAGCTGGGCTTGGGGAGGTGGCTCCCTAATAGCCATATTTTTTCTAAAAAAGAAAAGAAAAGGAAATGGAGACAGGACGCTCCTTAAGGCTTACTAGCCAGCTAGTCTTGCCAAGTTGATAAACTCCAGGTTCAGCCAGAGACCCTATGACAGAAAAGTAACAAAGTAACAAAAGGCTGATGCCAAGCTTCAGCCTCCTCATGCATGTGTGGATGCACAGGTGCACGTAGAAGTAAGAGGCAGGAGGATCTCTGCGAGTTCAAAACCAGCCTGGTCTACAGAGTGAGTCCAGGACAGCCAGGGGTATGCAGAAAAACTCTTGTCTTGGGGGAAAAAAATATAGCTAGTTCGGTTCCACCTAAGGGTCTGTTGTGTTTGTCTGTTTATAAATGTTAATTTGAATCAGTTACCAGTGCCACATTAATCCCTTTTTGCTGTTCTTCTGCTTGATTTATTATTGTTAGGGAAAGGGCATGTGTGTGCTCCTGCACTTGGGTGGGCCTCAGAGCACAAAGCTTGACAGCTACTTTTCTCTTTCCAGGGATCTGGGATCTTGCTCGGTCATCTTACGGCTTTCTTTTTCTATGTTGGTTTGGTTTGGGTTGGGTTGGGCTTTTGTTGTTGTTTTTTGGGTTTTTTGTTGTTGTTGTTGTTTTGGTTTTTTTGGTTTGCTTTGGTTTGGTTTGGTTTGGTTTTTTGAGACAGGGTCTCTCTATGTAGCCCTGGCTGGCCTGGATGAGTTTTGTAGACCAGGCTGGCCTCAAACTCACAGCAACCCACCTGCCTCTGCCTCCCGAGTACTGGGATTAAAGATATGCGCCACCACCACCCTGCATGGTCTGGTCTTTGATACAGGCTCTCACTACACCATCCAGGCTAGCCCTACACTCATGATCCTCCTGCCTCAGTTTCCCGCTACTGAGGGAACAAGAATACAACTGTCATGCCTACCTTGGCTGCTAACCCCTATTTCTTCACATGCACAGTGTCACCATCCGTGTGCAGATGGGTTTGTTTGTGTGTGGGTGGGTGTGGGTGTTTGTGAGTGTGGTAGAAGTGTTCTGGATTTGTCCATAGCAGCAGGTCATCCAATCCCACATGTTCTGGTTTACGTCCCAGGATTGCGGTTAATGTGGAGCATCTCCCCCGTGCGTGTGTTTACCATCACTCGCTCTTCTGGAGCAGGTTGCTCACTCTAGAACAGCGCTCTTACTCCTAGAGCAAGCGCTATCTGAGGAGTCACCTAAGTGAGAGTTCACCACCTGCCTAGGCTGACGCTCCGGTCCTGCCCCCGCCCCCGCCCCAGCATCTCCAAGCAGTGCACAGAAGCCTCCATTGCCTACTCAGCTCTCTCTCAGTTGTACTATGAAAGCTAAACAGAATCTCCTGTGTGCACTTGCACCATCCCATGTGTGCCCATTCACCATTCCCTGTGTGCACACGCATCATTCCCTGTGTGTACACGCATCCCATCACCCAACCTGAAGGCCCTAGGGAACACCCAGGAGGACATCTGAGGCATCCCTCCACTTAGCTTCTTCTTCTCCACAGAGGGTCCTCCTCAGACCACACCCTCAGCAGCACAGAGCTCTGCTCTTCTGTTTGGTGGACCAGCATGCACTTCTCTCCCCCCTCCCCCACAAGGGCCTCGAGGCAAAGCGCTGACAAATGGGGCTCCCTGTGTGAGCGTCCCTCCTTCAAGGACACTACAGCGTCATCCTTCATGTTGTTCTGAACTGAAAAGCGTCTTCTCAAGTATTTTGCCAAACTTTGCTGTGATTTACCATAGGGGAGCAATTTCCATAGCAGTTGCTGTCAGGACTAGAAGCTTGAGATTCTGTAATTATTTACTCCTCCTCAACCAGTACTGAGCAAACAGATGCTGTGCAGGCAGGGACTTGTCTTCACTCCCTGGCAACCCCTCTGTAAGAACAGAATCTATCTGCCCCTTTTACTGCTTTCATCACAACACTTGACAGTTGCCTTTAACAATTAGAGGCCAGATAGATGGCTCAGCGTTAGGTAAGGCATCTGCCACCAAGCCTGACAACCCGAGTCCAATCCCTGGGACCCACGTGGTAGAAAGAACTAGCTCCTCTGCTAGTTGTCCTTAAACAGAGGGGGGGGGGACCGACATGTGTGCCCACACATATAATAAATAAATGAAATGCAATCAAAACCAACATAACCTTAACGATCTATTTATTCCAACAAAGACACTGGAGAATAGCTGGTGCGTCCTGCATTATACCAGGCAGCAGATGGGACCAGGAAGGAGCATCCAGCACACGGCAGGTAGAAGGCTGTTTACAAGATGCGTTAAAGAAGCCAAGAGTCAGGTAATACAGTCCGTTACACAACTCAGGCTGGCACGCCGGCCTCAAGTCCGTCCCCGCTGAGGCAGCCCTAGTCCTATTCAGCTCCTCCTTGTTGATGCTATAAATTGGAAGAATTTATGTCCATAGCTAAGACTTCTTATGCTCAAAGTTGAGGGTTAATCCCTTTATACAGGGTCTGAGCGGCTACATTTTGGTCCTCACTCTCCCTCCCTACAGGAGGGGTACTCATCTTGTTGCCTTGACACAACACCTGACAAGAGCAACTAAGGGTTTGCTTTAGTCCACCATGATGGTACCAGGAGCTTGAAGCGAAAGATCACACCGCAACCACAATCGAGAAGCAGGGAGCTACACACACTTGCCCCTCGGCTCAATAGTGCAGGTCCCAGTTACAGTGGATCTTAGAAACCCTCGTGGCCACGCCCACAGGCCTGTTTCCATGGTGATTCTAAATCTGGTGACGTTGACATCAAGCACCACTGAGGTTGTGAAAAGACCTTTCCATTTTCGCTACCCTCTTCCCGCCCCCACCCCCACCCCCACCCCACCCCCACCCCATATCTGTAAAAATAACTGTTTCCCGTTCCTTCCCCTTCGTATCAATCTCACACACACACACACACCCCTGACCCCAACGGACACTCAAGGCTCATTGGTCCCGTGAGTCCAAGGCTAGGAAAACCCTTGAGGCTTCAGAGCACAGAGGGATTGCGTTCTCGTCATTACTTGCGGCGAGGACCGCAGCCCTCCAGGTGAAAGTCGCTCCTCCAGCTGAGGAGACTAAGTGTAATGTAGCCTAGTGGCTCAAAGGCTTTTTTCCTCCTACACGCTTGGCAGAGCACCTCCTTCTGCCCACTGAAACAACCCAGCTGTCCCTTGGCTTGCAGAAGAATGGGCTTTTCAGAATTCGCACTAATTTTTTTTTTTTTTTTTAATGTAATAGCTTAGAATTCCTGCCTTCTGGAGGCTGTCTTAGAAAGCACCCTTGGAACTGGTCAGGGAAAGTGGAAGGAATGAACTTGGCCTTATCACTCAACATTCAGTCACTCACCCACATTAGGCAATGTTTGCCATGTGCCGGATGGCTCCCAGGACGCTAAGGATGCGGTGGCGAAGGCCCCTGGGTTCAGGCTCCGAGAGAAACTTCCTCTTCGTGGAGCCAGTCTTCCTTCGCTGAGAAGAATATGAGAACCCCAGAACTTGCCACCCCAGCTCCACATATACTTGTCTGCCTCGTCAAGCCGGAATTGAAGCTCTGTGCCCACAAGGGCGTCACATGATGACCTGTGCCAAGTCCTCAGAACAATCCATAAGCCTTCCGCAGCTAATCCCCAAGGTGAGGGAGGCCTCCTTCAGATACAGGCTGCTGCGTGGCTCCCAAATCGGCCCTGGCTCCAAATTCCTGTTGTGGTACCTCTCTAAAAGTCCCTAGCTCCCTGATCCAGGGACCCGCTCTGGTAAAGGACAATGTGCTGCCCAGCTCTCAGCATGCATTTTAGACTTCTTAGGGATTTCTTATTCACCTGAAATGGCTCCGCAGGTAAAGGCACTCAGAAGTACGCAGACAACTTTGGTTCCTAAGGCCTGCAGGGAGGAAGGATTTGACCTTCACACCTAAACTGTGACACTTGCACACAAACAGGCACACACAAACACAAAGTTTTAATTAAAGAGAGGGAGAGAGAAATTAGTTAAAGATAGCTACAAGTTTGATCTCAGCTTCACAATTTACGTTGGCAAGCTGCTTAACTGATGCAAACCTCTGTTTCCCTCTCTATAAAACGGGACTGACATGAAAGTCATTTAGGGGGCTTGAGAGATGGCTCAGCGGTTAAGAGCACTGGCTACTCTTCCAGAGAGATCCTGAGTTCAATTCCCAGCAACCACATGGTGGCTCACAGCCATTTATAATGAGATCTGATTGCACTATATACGTAATAAATAAATCTTTTTTTTTTTAAAGTTATTTAAGCCGGGCGGTGGTGGCGCACGCCTTTAATCCCAGCACTCGGGAGGCAGAGGCAGGCGGATCGCTGTGAGTTTGAAGCCAGCCTGGTCTACAAAAGGAGTCCAGGACAGCCAAGGCTACACAGAGAGACCTTGTCTCAAAAAACCAAAAACCAAAATAAATAAATAAATAAAAAGTTATTTAGCTCAGTAGCTGGCATGGAAAACGTATTTGATAACTATGAGCCTGCAGCTCCCCTTAGCATCATCAATCTGCTTGTGCTTACTGTTTCTTAAATGTGGTCTAACTGTGCCCCACCACCCCCACCACCCCTACCACCCTACGACCATCACCACCCCACCACCACTGTGCTGCCACCACCAGCAACCCCCCACCCCCATGGTTTATGTTCACTGGGAGGCGGCATGGGCCCTGACATGAAGCCTAGTGGGAGGTCATAAGTCACTGGAGGCATGAGATGCTACACATGTGACCAAGTCAACAGATCTCCTAAGATCCCTTTGGTATTTCTTCCTAAGAAAGTTATTATAAGAAGAGCAGGTATGGCCTGGCAGTGGTGGCAGATGCCCGTAATTCTAGCACTCGGAAGGCAGAGGCAGGCAGACTGCTGTGAGTTCTAGGCCAGCCTGGTCTACAAAGCGAGTCCAGGACAGCCAAGGCTACACAGAGAAACCCTGTCTTGAGAAAAGAGGAGGGGTAAGCTCAATTTTCTTTTTTTTTTTTTTTTTTTTTTTTTTTTTGGTTTTTCGAGACAGGGTTTCTCTGTGTAGCCTTGACTGTCCTGGACTCACTTTGTAGACCAGGCTGGCCTCGAACTCACAGCGATCCGCCTGCCTCTGCCTCCCGAGTGCTGGGATTAAAGGCGTGCGCCACCACGCCCGGCAAGCTCAATTTTCTTAACAACTATATTTTATTATGAACTTACTAAACGAATCTACCTCCCTTACAACCCAACTAAGCCAAACAATAGGAAAAGAAGATTAAAGAACATAATAATGAAACCTTAAGGATAGTTCCGAGGAGGAATGATTCTCCTGGCTTGGTCAGCAGGACTTCAGCAAACCAGCAATCCCACCAAAGTTGCTGCTTTCAGAACCTGGAGCCACAGCTGGAACCTGAAGCCTCAGCTGGAGTCCAATGCCTTGAAGCTTTCCCTGGAGCAGTTCTGTCAAGGAGCATCTCTTGAAGTGTTGCAATCAACAGCCAAAACAATCCCAAGTCCTCTCTCCCAAGCCTCTTGTTTGGGGCTCATATATATTTCTCCTCTCAGAGTCTCTACTAGGATGTTTTCAGCAGGCAACATGCAAGCTCCCCCACGAAGTGGTTAGACTCCCAAGGGGATAAACATCCTGCTCTCTCACTAGTCTGTTCCCCATCCCACACTTGGGATCAACACAAAAACATGTTTATCTCTCCTACAGAGTGAGCCTAGCCATCCATTGTTGTGTGCTGCTCCCCCAACGCGCATTTCCCCTTTGTCATCTGTCCCTTGCCATAGGGTCCTCTAGAAATGAGCTAATGCAGGTACTGTGCCTTTGAACCCCTCTATAGCTGTGAGCCAAATAAATGTCTTCTCTGTGTAACTTAGACACCCTGAGTATTTTCTTACAGAGATGAAGAGCTCACTGACAGGACGCTGGGTTCTCCTCAATCTAGCCCCCGCCCAACGTCTGCCTACAAATCAAAAGCAATTGCTCTATTGTTGCAGCCTCCCACCAGTGCTGGCTGAACTGAGGCAGGAGGATGCTGTGAGCCATGGCATTGGCACTGCTGGACAAATTCAATGAAGATCTGGGCCAGGTCTTCTGCTCCATGCTAAACTTTGGGAGGTCCCACACCCAGTGGTTATTCCCAAGCCCTTTCGTAGTGCTCATCCCAAGCTTGAGAACTGATCTCTTCTGAACCCGGGGAGCTTTTCTGCAGACTCGGCAGAGATTTGTGACTCCCTCTACTCCGCAAAAGCTTGGGTGTCTATTTTTGCTGGCAACGTGGCCATTACCTTTCACCAGCTTCTCGAATGGGCCCGTGCCCTCAAGGGCTCAGAACAAACGGACTGGAGGGACTCTGGAGTCTAGAGCCCTGAGGTACCTGAAGTCCTCGCTCTGGCTGCTGCACACGGTATGTATACCCGCTATGTCTGCCGCTCCGCCAGCCTCTCAGCAGAGCAGGGCCTAGTCAGTGACTCTCTGAGGCTAGGACTCCTGTACACTAAGCATATGCAGGACCCAGCTGGGGTTTGCTCTCCAACACCACCCCCCAAAAAAAAGGGGGTGAGGGGAATTACCTCCACAGGTCTCCAGGGTAAGAAATGTTCTACATCTCTCCCGTCACGCGGGTAGGCTTTTCCTCACCGTGATGAGCTCCTGGTCCCGGCCCTCCCCTCCAGAGACTCTCCCAAGGGTCGGAACTTGACAGTGAGAGTACTCACCATATTTTTCTTTACGTATTCCTCATACTAGCCCATCTGATAGAGATGGAAATTAAGCCTTAGAGGTATGAAAAGATATGCACTTGTTCATTATTATCCTATCGTCTGCCTTTATTTTGCCGTATTAGGAGCTAGATACCAGGGCTGAACATTTTCCCCCCATAATACTTTTTATTTTCAGTGAGCAAAAATACAATCTCAGAGAGACGGGGGTAATTAGCTTAAGAGCACCCAGGTAGTTAGTGGCAGAGATGGGATTAAAAACGGGTCGGTTCTGACTCAGCACTGACCCTACAGGCCACCAGTTCCTTTATTGTCAATATGGTGCAGGGTGTCAGACGTCCTTGACTGTTCCAAGTTAGCGATGTGAGACGGTGGGGAAAAGCTCCCGTCTTTTGGCTAAAGCACCCTTGGATATCCTACTTTTCTGAGAAAAAAAAACAAAAACTGAGAAGCCCACCAAGAAGTGATCTCTATTGCCGTACAACCCAAGCCAAGTCCTGGAATTCTGTGTATGCCACTGGCCCCAGGAGGCACCTAGGGCTGGTCAGTTCCCCCCCCCCCCCCCCCCCCCCCCCCCCCCTTTTAGGTCCTCGGCCACTTCCTGTCTTAACTATAACAAGAAATCACCAGCTCTGCCTGGCTGAATCCTGCCTGATACGGCACCGGAAAAAGCCGGGCGTTAGACCAAGGCCTCGGTGAGACACAGCACCCACCCTCCCCCACCCCGCCCCACCCCGGGATTCAGCTTTTCCCTGAAAGGATGACAAAGAGCAGGGTGACTGTGAGCTTGGAGTAGACGCCACTGCAGCAGCAGCGGGCCTCACTTCCCTGTTTTCAACCTGAGAAAACCGGTAGTCCTCAGGCCTGGCCGGACAGCCGTGAGGAAGCCCCAGGAAGGAACAGAAGGAAAGAGCCCACCTGCCTTCTCCCCTGCCTCACTACCCCCCCCCCATGTCCGTCCCTTCCCTCTACTAGTGCCCCTTTGCCATGCCATACTCTTTTCCTCAGACAACCTCAAGGCTGCCTTCATCCACCTTCCTCACCCAACTTCTTAGATTTTAACTTTGGACCTCTGGGTCTGTATTTAGACCCTCACTTTCAGACAACCCTAAGTCAACGAGAGCCCCGTTTTGTTTGGTTGGTTTGGTTTTTCCAGACAGAGTTTCCCTGTGTAGCCTTGGCTGTCCTGGACTCACTTTGTAGACCAGGCTGGCCTCGAACTCACAGAGATCTGCCTGCCTCTGTCTCCTGAGTTATGGCAGCACCACATCCAACCAAAAAGAGGTTTTTTTTTTTTTTTTTTTAATTTATTTATTATCATATATACAGTGCTCTGCCTGCATGACAGACGAGGACATTAGATCACATTATAGATGGTTGTGAGCCGTCATGTGGTTGCTGGGAATTGAACTCATGACCTCTGGAAGAGCAGTCAGTGCTCTTAAACTCTGAGCCATCTCTCTAGCCCTGAGTACCCCGTTTTCTAAGCGTTCCTTTGCCGAGAAACGTAAAATGAACTCCCATTTTCCACCTTTTCTGAATCACTAAGGCGATGTGCTGAACAAGATGTAAGCTGATGGAGAGAGTGGTACCGCCTTCGCAGCCGCCGCTTGGCGAGCGCTGTGTTATCTGTATCACGAGGATCCCACACCATAGAGGAATAACAGAACTGAATGTGGGAGTCCCAGAAGACCTGGCAACAGTATGAGATTTTTTTTTTTAAATGTGCTATGGCCAAAAGTTAATTCAAAATTATGACGAAAAACATATGACGAATCTGAGCTGCTTCTGGCAGCTCCCACCCACGCTGCATCGCATGAATTGCTGCAGTCTTTGTTCTGAACATACAGCGTGCACATTTTTTTTTTTTGCACTTTACATACCATCACACCAGGCTTCAATAAACGTTGCCAGAAACACCTTAGCTCAGACTTGAGCCATATGCTATTTAAATTTTTTTTACTACATTCATTTATTGGAGGGAGGGGAGGCTGCATGCATGCAGGTCAAGGGACAACTTGGAAGAGTCAATTCTCTCCTCTCACCACAGGGCTCATGGGGATTGAACCTGGGTCCTCAGGCTTGGCAGCAAGCACCTTTAGCCTCTGACCTATCTCAGCAGCTCAAGACATGTGCTGTTAATTACAGTGTTTCTCCTGTGCATGCAAAGTTTTCCATTTTCATAAAAACACAATAGCTTGTTGAAAACACAGACTTTAAATATTTTCCTACCGTCATTTCTCAATATGTCTTCAATTAGTGCGATTTTGGGTTGGATTGTGTTAGGATGTTTAATTTTGAAATTTGCAATTTGAGTTGCTGCCTTGCCTTTTATTTAAGAATCATTAAAGGAGGATTTGGGATATAGCTCAGTCCATAGAGTGCTTGTCTAACATGGGCAAGGCCCTGGGTGTGGTGACACACACATTTCCAATCTCAGCACACTCCGGACATAAAGGCAGGAGGGTCAAAGTGGAAAGTCAGCTTTGGGCTGGGGTCCTTTGAATTAATCAGACTTAGCCAAAGCTGACTGTTGGAGAACTGCTGGTGGAAAGTCAGCTTTCTTCAGGGAGGCAGCCCCTATGAGGGTGCCCACGGCCCAACAGGTAGCCCTACATCCCTGCACACGCAGCCAGCACTAAGTGAGCTCAGTGGGTTTGAAGAGGAGAAGCACATGAAGTTGGAAGGGACTGGTGGTGGGGACGGGTTGGAAAGGGAGGAAGAAAAAGTGGATTTGATCAAAACCTCATATGCATGTGTGAAACTCTCAAACAATAAAAATATAATTGGGTTGAGATTAGAGCAGATTTCCGGCAATTTCTGAAATGGCCCTGAATGTGTTGCCGCCACTTTGTACTGTGTGTCGGTGTAAAGAGTATTTTCAGCATTGACAGCTATAAAATCAAAATGTCAGTCATCTCTGGAAAACACTGAAGATGATATACATGTTTGTTTTCTCAAGACAGGGTTTCTGTGTGTAGTCTTGGCTGTCCTGGACTCACTCTGTAGACCAGGCTGGCCTCAAACTCACAGAGATCTGCCTGCCTCTGCCTCCTGAGTGCTAAGATTAAAAACTTGTGCCACCACACCCAGCTTACAATTTTTTTCTTAATTACATGATTTAATTCTCCATCTAAAAATTATCAAGCACACTCATCTATTACATGGAGATTGCTTTTATCTTTAGTAAGTGGACAATGATATGAATGCCAAAGGATTGTTTTAAAATATGTTTAAAATAAATTTATTTATGATTCCATGTGGGTAATAAGAACCAAACCAGGAGAGCCAGACACGGTGGCTCAGCCTGAGTTCCCAGCACTCGGGAGGCAGAGGCAGGTGTGAGTTCAAGCCTAGAATGGTCTACAAAGCGAGTCCAGGACAGCCAAGGCTACACAGAGAAACCCTGTCTCAACTGTCCCCCTCCCGAAAGAAAGAAAGAAATTGGAAAATGATGTCATCCAGGTGAGCATCTGCAGCCACGTGAGGGAATTGTTGCACTATTCAGATCCAGAAAGTTCTGGAAAGAGCTTCAAAAAGCACAGGGTGTGGTAACAAAAAGCAGAAGAATGCAGGCTGCGAGTTCCTGAGCAGGCTGGCTCTGTGGTGAGAGGACCTCAGTGGTGGCGAGAAGGCCCCTGCTGCCAAAAGTGAGACCAGGAGAAAGAGCTGCAACTTCCTCTCTAAACCAAGTGAGCCCCAAGGACTGGGAAAGGGCAGCTGAGGGGGCAGGGGGGAGGGGAGCTGAGGGGACAGGGGTAAGGGGGGCTTGGGGGGCAGGGGGGGGGGGGGGGGGGGGGGACGGGGGAAGGGGAGCTGGGGGGACAGGGGGAAGGGAGCTGGGGGGCAAGGGAGCTTAGGGGCAGCGAGGAAGCAGAAACTAAGCACATTCTGGGGGTGGGGACCAAGGAGATTAACTGTTGTCAAGTTCATGGTGGCCTAGGAGGAAGACTGGCCTGGCCAGATGCAATGTCAAAACAGCCAGCAAGAAGATAAACAGAATCCCACAAGGCCTCTGAGCAGCAGTTCTTGACCTTTTATGGATCTCTGACCCCCCGGGAAATATGATAGCAAAGTACAAAGCCCATTCTTGGGAAAGGAGTGCACGCACGCCTGCAAGAGGCTTTTATGGTTGAGAAGTCTGTTTCTCTCCCAAAAGGAATGCCTGGTCCTCAGGCAGGAAAATCCTAACAATGTGGTTTGCAAACAATTAGATGAGGAGGCAGGTGAAGGTGGGAGTCCACAGAGGCTGACGGGGCTGGAGGAGACGGAGGAGAGGTCCACGGTGTTCTTCCATACAACACCAGGAGGGAGACAGCTAAGAGCTACTTGTTAGAGGCTTAAAGCTGTGGCAAGGGAGCTAAAAAAATAAAATAAAACCTTAGAAGACCCGAGTTCCACCTGAGATTTAAACACATTAGTAAAGTCTGGAGGGTTAGCTCGGGCAGTCAAGTGCCTGCCACGTATGCATCTGAGTTTGAATCCTCAGAACCTACATAAAAATTGGCATAGGATGGCCTGCCTGTGCCTGTAACCCCAGTTCTGGGGTGCAGAGGGGGAGCAGGCACAGAAACAAGTGGGTTCCTGAAGCTCACTGGGGAGCCAGCTTTGCCATATAAATGAGCTTCCGGTTCAGTGAGAGACACTGTCTCAAAACAGAGGGGGGGGGAGGAAGACAGCTGGTGTCCACCTGTGGCCTCTGCACCCGAGTGCGCACAGGTGCACATGCATGCACGCACACACACACACACACACACACACACACACACACACACACGCACACACACACACACTTATAGTAAGAAATACAAACATGACACACCACCCAATAACTAAATATATGTTGCAGGATATTTGATCCCATTGTGAACCCTGAGATTGTGAACTGTAAAAACCTGTTTCTTGTTTGGCCTGGTTCAGCCCTAACACACACCTTTAACACAAGAACTTTGTGTTTATTGTAAACAGGTGATTATGGTGTGGTTCAGCCTTAACACACACCTTTAATCCAAGAGCTGTCCATATACAGGATTTAATAAAGTTAACCCTAAGGTCAAGAGGTGGAGCAAGAAACCAGCTGACAGGGATTAAAGAGTGGGAGAGACTTTGAGTTGAAGGGTATTTAAGGCAGCGTGGGTAAGAAGAAAGAGCTTTTAGGCTTTTGAGCTTTGAGTTGGCAAGCTTTGGGCTTTTTTTCCCCCCCCCTTTCCCTCCTGGGCTATCAGCTGAGCTAGTGAGCTTTTTGGGCTTCTTCCTCTGAGAGCTGAGCAGGAAGGTCAGCTGGGTGCTTTCTCTGCCTCTCTGATATAGCAGGTTTTCACCCCAGCATCTGACTCCTGAGTCTTTTATTGGTAAAAATAGAGTAGTTGGACTTTTCATTCTTTAAAACAACAAATTAGTCAATTAAGTGTTATAAGTAGCAAACATGACTTCATCTATGCGCAGAACCATAGCAGGACCAGAATTCCACGACCTCTCTTTGGACCTTAGCTTCATCATTCCTGACAAAGAGATTAATCAACATTCAGACTGTAAATATGAAAATGCATGACTTGGAGGGAAATGAGGCAGGCACAAGGTAGAACAAACTGGAGAGCAGGTAGCCACGCCCTGTGCACGCAGGTATGCTGGCCTGGAAAAGAGGAAATTCCAACTTGTGTTTTCAGGAATGGTCTTAGATTTGGTTTGGCTTGGTTTTTCGAGACAGGGTTTCTCTGTGTAGCCTTGGCTGTCCTAGACTCGCTTTGTAGACCAGGCTGGCCTCTCGAACTCACAGCGATCTACCTGCCCCTGCCTCCTGAGTGCTGGGATTAAAGGTGTGCGTCACCATGCCCAGCTTGTGACTGTTTTCCTAAAGAATCTATTAGTGTCGGGCTGTGGTGGCCCATGTAGAGGCAGTGGCAGGTGGATCTCTGTGAGTTCGAGGCCAGCCTGGTCTACAGAGTGAGTCTAGGACAGCCAAGGCTACACAGAGAAACCCTGTCTCAAAAAAAAAATCTACTAGTATACATTCACATATCTCTCACCACTTAAGGTTCAAGCACATATACGCAATATTATTTTTAATCCAACACAAGCTTGAGAGGCTGAGGTCAGCACCTCAGCGCCTGCATACAAAAAAACATATTCAGCAGCCTGCCTCTGTGTCTTCATCAGGGCTCTTACCGCTGTGATGAAACACCATGACCAAAAGTAACTAGGGAAAGAAAGGGTTTATTTGGCTTATGCTTCCACACCATAGCCCATCACTGAAGGAAGTCAGGACAAGAACTCAAACGGCAGGAACCAGGAGGCAGGAGCTGGTACAGAGGCCATGGAAGGGTGCTGCTTACTGGCTTGCTTCTCATGGCTTGCTCAGCCTGTTTTCTTATAGAACCCAGGACCCCCAGCCCAGGGACAGCACCATCCACAATGGGCTGGGCCCTCCCCTCCCCCCATCGGTCACTAACTAAGAAAATGTTCTACAGGCCTGCCTACGGCCCAACCTTACAAAGGCATTTTCTCAACTGAGGCTCCCTTCTCTCTGGTGACTCTGGCCTGCATCGAGTTGACATAAACCTAGCCAGTACATTCTGTAATCCCTGGGCTGGAGAAGTAGAGCTAGGAGAATCCCTGGAGTTCACTCTCCAGCTAGTCTTACTCCAGGTTCAGTGAGAGAGCCAGTTGCAAAAAAACAAAATAAAAAGTAGAGGGCAGGCAAGACAGCTCATCAGTTGAGAGTGCTGCTTTTCCAGGATCGGAGTTCAGTTCCCTGCAGCCACATCAGATAGCTCACAACTACTTGTAACTCCAGATCTGGGAGACCTGACACACTCTTATTGCCTCCATGGGTACCCACAGATGCATACACACACACACACACACACACACACACACACACACACACACACACTTAATTAGATATAACCTACAAAGTTTTAAAAATGATCTAGTCCACCTCTTACCTTACAAGCTATGGGACGAAGGCAAAGTGGGTACATGATTTCTGGAGCCAAACGGGGTCATGCCGGGAAACTGTATTTCCACAACAGTGCCCTCTCTGTGACCCTCATTGCACAATCTTGTAAATGAAGCTTTCAGGCTAACTAATTGCAGTGCTTCTTTTAAAATAAACAAGATCTCCATTTGTCTAAAGGCCCAAAGATAAGCTAAGTGACTTCTGCAGTTTCTTCCAGCCCAGGCTACGAACCTCATGACACAATTTGGGCCTCCTGGTGGCGGCACGCTGTTGCAGGTCTGCCACCTAGTGGTAAGAACGGAACATGGCCCTTCCATGCCAAACACATGGTGGCGCTGTGCTAAACGCTGCCTTAGGGAGGTTGCATGACGCCGGAAATCCTCCAGTTCGAATATCTTTGGCTCTCCACTTAGTAATTCTGTTAAGGAGAAAAAGCCAAGGCCTCTGTTTAAGGGGAGTGCTTATACACGACGGTGAGGAAAGCAATAGGGAAGGGGCCAGCCTGACTCAGATCTTGAAGGGTTAAAATAAGTTTAAGGTTGCCACTTTACTGATCAGCCAGGCAAGATGTAGTAAGTCTGAGACCTGCTCCACAGGAGGAAATTAACGTCTGATACTGTAAACCTGGCCAGAAGCCCACGGCTGGGGAGATCACCGGCCCTCTTGAGGAAGCAACGGCTCCTGTTGTGCTAAATAGATGTGACGTATTGTCAAGTTGCCTTCTTCTGGCTCTCTCCATTCCTATACAACCCGGGATCCTCTACTAGGGAATGGTGCCACTCCCAGTGGGTGGGTCCTCCTCACACCTCAACTACTGTAAACAGCGTAATCCCTCTCACCCTCAGACAAGACCACCAGCCCCACCTAATCCAGACAGTCTGTGGTTGAGACTCCCTTGCCGGGTGATTCTAGACTGTGTCAGGTTGACAGTGCCAACCATTACACCAACCCAGAAGTATCTGGGCCAGTTTGTTGATGTTGTTGTTTTGGTTTGTTTATTTGTTGTTGTTTTGGGTTTTGAGGGGTTTTGTTTGTTTGGGTTTTGTGGGGTTTTTTGTTTGGTTGGTTTTTTGGGGGGCAGGGGTTGTTGTTGGAGTTTATTGTTTTGGGTTCTTTTGTTTGTTTGGTTGGTTTGGTTTTTGTTTTTTGGTTTTTCAAGACAGGGTTTCTCTGTGTAGACCAGGCTGGCCTCGAACTCACAGAGACCCACCTGCCTCTGCCTCCCGAGTGCTGGGATTACAGGCGTGCACCTCCACATGTTGTTGTCATTGGTGGGAAATGAAGCTCGGATGCTAGACAAGAGCTGACCACTGAGCTCCGTTCCCAGCCCTTGCTATTGCTATCATATCTTAATGTTCTTGAATAGGGACAGTAGCTCCTGCCTCCTGGCAATGGCTGTGACCTGTTCAGCACAGGGGCGGGCACATCGCAGGGTTTAGGACATTGACGGTGGTTTTTAACTTTGCTCTGAACTTTGCCTTTGTCCTCAAAAGACCCTGTTTCATGACCACATCATCTCTGGGGTCCACTTTCCTCATATTCTCCTCACAGGTCCTAGAGACTGTATGCTGGATCAGGAGCTTGGTGCAGAGTTGAAGAAGCACAGGGTGTGGTTGGGGAGGGGGGGAGTGTCAGGCCTGCCTGCTCCAAGCCAGTCTCTGTCCGCTGCCTCTAAATCATTCCCTCTGAGAAGAGGAACTTTTCCACAAAGCTGCACTTCCTCTCTAGAGCAGACAGCTCCATGGAAACCTGGACTGAGACCTTGGCTTACTGTCTTACACCCTGAGTGGCAGAGAGGGGCCTTATGGGTACACTCAGCCATCCTTCCTTCCCCGTAGCAGCTGCCCTGTGTCCCATCACTTCTCATCAACCCACAGGACAGGGCCAGGCCTGAGCCTTCCTTCACTCTTCCCCACTGAGGAAAAAGGACAGGAGTTTCTGCCATCTTCACATGACGGCCCCCAACACCACAAACGGAGCGTATTGGTCATGCCAGTTCCTAAAGACCTTAAAGGAGCGGGAAATGCTCCAGAGCTTTTATCTCAGTAGACAAGGTGGTGAGAAGGTCACCAGGACAGCTCACATGTGGGAAGGCAGTCTGTAAGGGGGTTTAAGTTCCTGAGAGTGTGAGCAGAAGGATGATGACAGTGACAACATCAGCCCTGGACCTCCGTGGGAAGGAGACCAATGAAAGTACTTTCTTTTTATTTTTTATTTTTATTTTTTAGGTTTTTTGAGACAGGGTCTCTCTGTGTTAGTCTTGGCTGTCCTGGACTCACTTTGTAGACCAGGCTGGCCTCGAACTCACAGAGATCCGCCTGCCTCTGCCTCCTGAGTGCTGGGATTAAAGGCGTGTGCCACCACCGCCCGGCTGAAAGTACTTTCTTTTGTTGTTTGATCTGGGTGGGTTGGTTTGTTGGTTGATTGGTTGTTGCTGCTGCTGCTGGTGCTGCTGCTGTTGTTTAGAGGTTTTACAGATTTATTTACTTTTTTTTCCCCTTTGGGTTTGTTTTTGAAACAGGGTATCTCTATGTAGCTCTGGCTGGCCTGGAACTCACTATGTAGACCAGGCTGGCCTGGAACTCACTCTGTAGACCAGGCTGGCCTGGAACTCACTATGTAGACCAGGCTGGCCTGGAACTCACAGAGATCCGCCTGCCTCTGCCTCCCAAGTTCTGGGATTAAAGCTGTGTACCACCACGTCCTATTTATTTACTTGTACACGTATGAATGTTTTGCTTGCATGTTTGTTTGTGCAGTGTGTGTGTGTGTGTGTGTGTGTGTGTGTGTGTGTGTGTGTGTATCTAGTGATGAGGCCAGAATTGAATCCCCAAGAACTGGAGTCACAGACAGTTGTGAGCCACCACATGCATGCAGGCAACTGAATCTGGGTCCTCTGCAAGAACAGTCAGTGCTCAGGAACAAGCAGAGATGGAGCAGGTACCAGGAGCTTCACACTCAAAGGAAGCACCTCAGGCACCCACGTCAAGAAGTCAGGACCAAGAGCTGGGCATGGTGGCCCATGCCTTTAATCCCAGCACTTGGGAGGCAGAGGCAGGCAGATCGCTGTGAGTTTGAGGCCAGCCTGGTCTACAAAGCAAGTCCAGGACAGCCAGGGATGTTACACAGAGAAACCCTGTCTCGAAAAACAAAAAGCAAAAACCAAACAAACAAAAGAAGCCAGGACCAAAAGCAAACCATGCTCTGTCGGGACAACACAGTGGAGTGTCCTCAGCTCTAAAAAGGACGACAGTCTTGACACAAACTGCAACATGGATGACAGTGAATGGAAAGGACAATCACAAAAGGACAAACGCTACAAGAGTTCATTGAGCCTGAGTAAGCAGTCCAAGTCACTAAAGCAGAACGCAGAGTGCTGATTGACTGGCGTAGGGGCGGGGCTAGTACTCATGGGGAAGGGCCCCAGAGGCCTTTGCATGCTAGGCAAGTGCTCTGCCATTGAGCTACATCTCCAGCTCATGTGAACCCCTATCTAAGACTGCATGTGCAACAAGAACATTTGCTCAACCATGTTCATAGCAGCCTTATCCATAATAGCCAGATCATGGAAACAGCCTAAATGTCCCTCAGTAGAAGAATGGATAAAGAAACTGTGGTACATATACAGTATGGAATACTACTCAGCCATTAAAAACAAGGAATTCCCGAAATTTGTGGACAAATGGATTGAACTAGAAATGATCATAATGAGTGAGTTAACCCAGAAGCAGAAAGACTCAAATGGTATATACTCACTTATATCTGGACACTAGCCCAAGGGGCATGTCCCATGAAAGTCTTCACTCACCAGGAAAGTGGGTCAGAGGGGAGAACATCCTATTGGGACTCTAAGTGAGAGAAGCATGGGAAAATGAGGAAATAGAAGGATCCAGAGGGTCCTAGAAACCTATAAGAAGAACATTATGATGGGCGGATCTGGGCCTAAGGGTCCTGCTCAAACTATGGCACCAGCCAAGGACAATACGTGCAGTAAACGTTGAACCCCTACCCAGATCTAGCCAATAGACAGGACATTCTCCACAGTTGAGTGGAGAGTGGGGTCTGACTTTCACACGAACTCTGGTGCCCCATATTTGACCACGTCCCCTAGATGGGGAGACCTGGTGGCACTCAGAGGAAGGCTACCAGGCTACCAAGAAGAGACTTGATACTCTATGAGCATATACAGGGGGAGGAGGTCCCCCTCAGGAACAGTCATAGGGGAGGGGAGTAAGGGGAAAATGAGAGGGAGGGAGGAATGGGAGGATACAAGGGATGGGATAACCATTGAGATGTAATAAGAATAAGTTAATAAAAAAAGACTGCGTGTGTGCACACATGTGTGTCCGAGCAAGTGTGTGTGTGTGTACCATGTGAGTGAAGGTGTCCTCAGAGGCCAGAAGACAGCATCAGACCCCCTGCAGCTGGAGTTATAAGTGGTTGTGAACCTCTGGGCATGGCTGCTGAGAACCAAATTCAGGGTCCTCGGGATGAGCAGCAAACACTCTTGACCAATGAGCCGTCTCTCCAGCCTCACAATGTGAATAGTCTTAACATTATTGAGTGGATTTTAAAATGGTTACCATGCTGAAGTCTGTATTCTAGGTGTGTAACTACATATTTAAAGTGCTAGGGAGCTGGGCGTGGTGGAACACACCTTTAATCCCAGCACTTGGGAGACAGAGGCAGGTGGATCGCTGTGAGTTCGAGGCCAGCCTGGTCTACAACCTGGTCCAGGACAGCTAGGGCTACACAGAGAAACCCTGTCTGGAAAACAAACAAGAAAACAAAATAAAGTGCTAGGGAATCTAACATAGGGTCTTGCACACACTGTGGAGCTAACACCGAGCTAGCAGTTTATTTTTTATTTTTGAAGCAAGGTCTTATGTAGCCCAGGCTAGCCTTAAACTCACTATGTAGCTGAAGATGGTCTGAACCTCCTGCCTCCACCGCTCCACCACTGGGGTCTCAGGTGTGTGTCTCCATGCCTGGCACCATCTGAAGGAGGAGGAAAAGGAGAGGAAGCCCAAGTGTCCCGCTTCCCACTTTCTGCTGAGGGGTGACAGGGTGGAAAAGGTGCTTTGTGGGCCCTTCAGAGGCCTCTCGCGCACGTGTCTGATGCCACTGTTTCCAGATCCTTGGCCTTTTGTCCCTGTCTTCCTGCTCCCAGATACAATTAGTTTCTCAGGAACACAAGGCCTCAGGTGACATTCTCACACGCACACACGAATTGACTCCATTAATTAGGTTTTCAAAGAAACAACCCGAACAACTGAGGGATTGGTGAGACTCTGTGCCGGGACTCTTTATTTACAGGGGAGGTTATGGGCCTGTGAGGCCAAGACTCCGTGACAGCCACCATGGGGTCTCCCAGGGCCAAGCATCTGAAAGGAAGTGTTAGGTGAAGAGAGCGTGTCAGCCTCCCACAATCCCACATCACCCGGAAGGCCCTACACCAAGGGACGGAAGGAAAGAGGCATAAGCCAGGGCCTTCAATCTGGGCTGGGGCTTTGTCACACCCAAGAGCCTGCGCTGTGCCCAGGGAGAGACAAGAAAGCATAGCAGTAAAGGCCGAAACAACACAGGGCATGTCCTGGTCGGAGGTTTTTGGGTTTTTGTTTTGTTTGTTTGTTGTTTGCCAACTTGAGTTATCTGAGAAGAGGAAAATCAATTGAGAAAATGCTTCTATCAGATTGCCTATAGGCAAGTCTTTAGGGTTTTTTGTTTTATTTTTTTTTTTTTAATTAATGATTGCTGTGGGAAGGCCCAGTCCACTAGAGGAAGTGCTATACCCCTGGACACCCCTGAATTGTGTAAGAAAGCGGGCTGAGAAAACCATGAGGAGCAAGCCAGCAAGCAGCATTCCTCTGTGGACTCGACTTCAGTTCTTGCCCTCAGCTTCCTGCATTGAGTTCCTGCCCTGACTTCCCTCAGTGACAGAGCATGACCTGAGAGCTGCAAGCTGAATAAAGCTTGTCCTCGCCAGGTTGCTTTTGCGGTGTTTATCACAGCAAGAGAAACCCTAACTCAGACAAGGCAGAAGACAGGGCGGAGCAAGAGGTCGGCAGGAAAGGAGAGAGGGCTAGAGCCAGCACCGAGCTGCTAGCTCCAGGCTGCCCTCATATGTTGGCCCCACATGGCTGGCACAGAAGACTTCCCAGGGCATAGGGTGCTGTCCGTAAGCCGGGAAAGGACCTTGAGGACGAGGCAGAACTCACCAGAGAAATCTCTTCACCCAGACATGATATGCTTGACAAAGGCTAGGGAAAGGAAGCAAGCATTAGCCACACCGAGTGTCCCTCGGAGCCCTGCCCTCCTCGCCACTCCCTAAACTGCTTCCTGTTCCCCACATTTCCAACCTTGCCACGCCCTTTCTGCAGGTGGAGGTCCTCTTATTGGAGGGTTGGTGGGGAAGGCATGAGCGGGAAAGGACCTAAACTCTGCTATGTGTCCCCTCTGTGCCAACACTAGACAGATGACATGAATGACATCATCACAACAGATGCCCACAACCTTAAGGATGGTGTTGCAGAAAAGGATAATAGACTCTAGAAGGATTCTCCGCCTCAGCTAGTTCCCAAATAATTGAGACAGAGACCTTTTCGATTAATAAAGGCTTTAAGCACCATAACTGGACAGATATCAACCCTCTAAGCTATTGTGCTATTTCCCAGCTGCACACCCCAAGTCACTTGCCATAATTGTTCCTCCCTGGACCGATTCTGTTCCATCAGGCCACATGTTCATGGTCCTTACTATCCCATGGCGACTTCCTCTTCTCCTGCTTCTCTCCCTTGCAGTCCCCATCCGACCCCAAGCCTGGGAACCTAAGCTCCACCTACTTCTCTTCCACCAAGTTACAGGCTCCTAGCTAATTTTATTAACCAGCTAACTTTAAATTGGGGTGCAAGATTTTAAAAAAAGATTTATTTATCATTATGCACACAGTGTTCTGCCCGCATGTGTACCTGCAGGCCAGAGGAGGGCATCTGATCACATTATAGATGTGGTTGCTGGGAATTGAACTCAGGAACTCTGGAAGAGCAGCCAGTGCTCTTAACCTCTGAGCCATCTCTCCAGCCCGGGGTGCAAGATTTAAACAACATCATTTGATGCATGTGAGAATGTGCTCATCTGACAGCAGCCAGGTCTTGGAGGCCAGTAATCAGCATTAGAAAACATAGCACCAGGCCAAGCCCTACAGGAAGGCATCAGCACGCCCACTCCCCATTTGAGAAGACTGAGGCTCAGAGATGGTAAGTGACTTGATCCAAGCCACATAGATGGTTTATCACAGAGTTGTCTCCCAAACACAAGGTCCTGGGCCAATGAGATGAATCAGTGGGTAAAAAGTGCTTGTCACAAAAGCTTGACGACCTGAGTTCAATCCCCAGGAACCAATGCTAGAAGGAAGTACTGATTGCTGAAAATAGTCTTCTGACCTCTGAACACACATGTGTGCCCATACCTGCACTTATGTCGCATGTACACACTAATAACAATAAATACACATTTTAATGTCCCTTCCATTATACCAGATAGTCACCCCTAATATGGAAACACAGCATCCAGTGAAAATCTGCCACAACCCGTGTGCGAAGAATATCCTGAGGCCTCTGGGCTGGCCCATCCCATCCCACCCCACTCTCTTACCCTGGGCACCCTGGAAAGCAAGGCAGGATCATACCTTCATAGTTGATGCAGCCATTGGCATCCTCCTGCCCAGACAACAGCTGTTCCACCTCGGCCTCACTCATCTTCTCTCCTGAGGGTGTGAGAACGGGCTCTTAATGACAAGTGGCAGAGAACTGGAAGGAGAAACTGAGGCACTCATAAGGGTTAAAGGCCACCCTGAGTCTGAGAAATGGTTACTGCCAAGTCTCGGGCGAAGGCTCTGGAAGGAGGGGGAGTCAAGTATTCCGGGGCACACTCTGGGGCCTCTGCCTTCTGCCCAGAGCACGGTCCATGCCAGGTTTCAGGATTAACCCCTGCTCTGCCAACTGCTCTCCTCTCCCAGCTCCTGGGGGGTAACCCCAGTTCCTGGGATAGATGGGGAGGCAGGGTTCCACAGAGTCCAGGAAAACAGGCCCTGGGTTAGGATTTGCCAGATGCAGGGACCCTTAGATACATCCCACCACAAGCCATTTGGCCCCGCTTATCCAGCCACTCTTGTCCAGCTTTCATCTCTGCCCAGCTGACATACCCAGGGTGGCAAGGACATGCCGAAGCTCGGCCCCCATGACGGTGCCGTTGCTTTCTTTGTCAAAGACCCGCAGCCCCTCCACGAAGTCCTCGTAGGTGCCCTGCTCCTTGTGGCGGGAGATGTGCTGTAGGATGGGCAGGAACATCTCGAAGTCCAGTGTCTTGGAACTCATCTCTTCCACAGGGCATGGGGGCAGACAGAAACCACCATGTAAGTCGATGCTCGGGGGAGGAGCGGGCCAAGAGGTCCCTTCTCAGCCCCAGCAGCGCAGGGCTTAGGCCCCAGCTGGATGAGACACTCCATCAGGGACAGGCAGAGCCACGGAGATAAGCCACCAGGATTGAAAGGAACAAGTGAAAATCTGCCACAATCCGTCTGAGAAGAACATCCTGGGGCCTCTGGGCTGGCCCATCCCATCCCACCCCACTCTCTTACCCTGGACACCCTGTATAACTCAGCACTGGGTCCAGTTATTAGCCCATTCTCTATGGGGGCCGAGATCAATCACACTTAGACATTGACCCCACACTGACCTTCAGGCTTGGGTTTGCCCAACACACGAAGCACCTCCGCGTTGGTGGGGTTCTGGCCCAGGGCCCGTAGCACATCTCCACACTGACCGTAGGTGATCTTCATCTCTCCCGTTGGAGTCCGGTCAAACAACGAAAAGGCCTCTTTGAACTCTGTAGAGAGGCACCCAGCTGTAGCCCCCCCTGCCCCAAGTGAAGGCAGCGGCTGTGTTGCTCAGTGGAGCAGTTAGGGAACGTAGCAGCTCCCTTCAGCCACTGTTCCAGGCTGTCGTTGGAAACTGCTGCTGCCCCATCTCCTGGCAACCAAAGTCACCTGGGGGACCCCCCCCCCCCGACCTATCCTAGCAGTGGCCTCTGGCTCTCCTCTCTCAGTCAGTTATTGGGTGTGACTATTTCCCTGTTTCTCCTAGGCTCACATCCTTCCCTGGTATATGCTCCTCTCTGACTAGAAAACAGTGGAGAAGCAAGAATGTTCTAGCCAGGAGTGAGGCTTCCTAGGTTTTCAGCTTGGCTCTGTGTAATAAAGCAGAAAAGGCAGGCTGGGCCTCAGTCCCCTCTTGTTCTGCCATGCCTCCCTGTCACTGTGAGTGTCCCGGGAGGTGGCAGGATGTGGAGATAGTTTGCAATGTGATACGACCATTATCTGTACAGCCTGTTCCCAACTGAAAGAGCTCTGTGACCAGACAAGGTGACATTGGGGCCACAGTCGGACCTGCCAGGCCTGCCAGTGAACCACTGGTAGCTTTTGGTAAATGGACAACTCTGTGTGTCCTCTGCTTCCTAGCTTTAACTGGGGACACAGTGTCCACCTGCATGGGTGACTGGTAGGATCACAAAGTGTGCCAAGTGTGTGGCTCACCGAGGTACAGAACGGACCAAGAGGAGGCTCTCCAAGTCACGTGCCTCTGGAGACAACTCAGTACAAGAAACACCTGATGCCTGAAGGGTAGAGAGCAGGCCGAGCTGAGACACCTCTGGGCTCTTTGCAAATAGACTGGCTTTTGTTTTCTGAGACAAGGTCTCAAGTAGCCCAGGCTGACTCCAAATGTGCTCTGTAGCAGAGGATGGCCTGGCACTCCTGATCCTCCTGCCTCCACCTCCCATGTCTGTTCTCTGTCAATTTGGAATCAATTAATTTATTAGAATAATATGAGCTGGCAGTGACACTGAAGTCACCTCATGTTATCCACAAAGAAGTGGACAGCCACAAACCGCAGCAAGTGACAACAGACTGCAGCCGTCTCTTAAGGCAAAGAGGCCCCTGCTAGCAGGGCTGTTCCACAGGGGTGTGCAGATCTGTCGAGGGGCCAAAGAAGTCAACAGTTGAAAGCTAGTTCCTATGAGGGTAAAGCAGAGCTACTAAACAGACCAGCAGCTGAACCGAAGAAGACCGCTGAGTTACCCGTGAAAGAGGCCGCCTTTAACCATGCCCAGGTACTTTAGGACATCTTGTTCCCTTAAAGGCCACATATTATGCAAATTATGCAGCGACCAAAGCAGATTGCCCCAGACTTCATTGCTTACAGCCCTTCCTGCTGCTGCACACATGGAAACACCCGTGTTTAGAATTACTACTAGGAATAACGAAGCCATTGGTGCTGGAGCAATCACATCAGATCAACAGACTGGGGTGCGAAGGCAGCTGCTGTGGAAGACAAAGAGCCTTTGTCTTTGGGACCCTGTTCTAGAAGGATATGCAAATCTGAGCTAGTTCCTATTGGGGAGGTATAGGCAGCGTTTGTGGGTTCCTTCCTCTCTTCCACCCTTCTCCCTTACTAACACCCTAACACTGGATAGGAGAGAAAAAAGGACAGAGGGGAAAGGGGGGAAAACCATGCTTGGATGACTTCCTGCTGGTTAGGGGCATAGAGCTCCTTGGGGGCAGGTTTGATCCTCACTGTCAGGACAGCTAATGTCTTCTCATTTCTTTCCACGTGACTTCTTGACACACCACAACCAACCAGCCAACAACAACAACCCTTCGGGACCCTAGCACTTATATATCTTCTGAAAAGTTCCCAGAATTCCAAACATCACACACTCATAGAAACTATACGCAGCTGGCAAAACCACGTGCCCACCAGAGCACGAGGCAAATAACCAGCTGCCGTGAAGCAGACTCATATCCCCACATCTGGGATTAAAACAGAAACATTTTCCCATAACATTTCTGTGGAGGTTTTTTTTTTTAAGATCTTTTTTTAATTATTATGTGTACAATACATGACCCCCATGTTCACCTGCAGGGAAGAAGAGGGCATTAGATCTCACTATAGATGGTTGTGAGCCACCATGTGGTTGCTGGGAATTGAACTCAGGACCTCTGGAAAAGCAGTCAGAGCTCTTAACCTCTGAGCCATCTCTCCAGCCCCTGTGTTTTTTAAAGAAACAAAACTTTCAAAATTCTCACTAGAGGGAGGTGTACGGACGGTACTTGGAGCCATATCGCCCAGAGACTGCGAACTTAGAGGAATGTGGCAGTTAGCCCCACAGAGGAGGGGGATGGGGACAGGATGTTCAATAGTCACAAAATTTCTGAACCGAACAGAATCAAATACTCACTTTGAAAATGAGAAAATTAAATTTTAAAGAAGTAACTTCTGGGCTGTAGAGGTGGCTCAGTGGTTAAGAGTGCTTATTGCTCTGTCTATCAGACGACCAGATTTCAGATCCCAACACCCACTTCAGGCAGCTCATAAAAGCCTGTAAATCCCACCCCAAGAGCTCCAGTGCCTGCTTCCGGCCTCCCCGAGTGCATATGCATACACACATAAATAGAATGAGCCTGGAAGGAGGAGGAAGAGGAGGAGGAAAAAGAGGAAGAGGAGAGTGAACAACTTCTCGTGGCTCATAGTGTCACAAGAATCGCTGACAATAAGTTTCCCAATTCCCAAAGAATGTTCTTTCTATTATAACACAAGAAAACCATCGGCTGGGGCTGAGGATGTAGCTCAGGCAGTAGAGTGCTTGCCTAGCACAGGTGAAGTCCTGGGTTCGATCCCCAGCACCACCTAAACCAGGTATGGTAGTGCACACTTATAACCCCAGCACTTAGGTGGTGGAGGCAAGAGGATCAGAGTCCAAAGCCAGCCTCGGCTACAAAGTGAATTTTCAGCCAGACTGGGTTAATTAAGACCCTGTCTTAAGAGAAAAAGAAAACCATTCGCCAGTAGCCATAGCTTCACCAAAAAGCAAATGAAGAGGCAACAGGGATGAAAATGAAAAAAGAGCCTGGCGTGGTGGTACATACCTTTAATCCCAGCACTTGGGAGGCAGAGGCAGGTGGATCGCTGTGAGTTCGAGGCCAGCCTGGTCTACAAAGCGAGTCCAGGACAATCAAGGCTACACAGAGAAACCCTGTCTTGAAAAACCAAAAAAAAGAAAAAAAAAAGAAAAGAAAGAAAAAAGAAACATTATAATCTAACACAAAGAGAAAAGCTTCAAAGTCAGGGCGAGGAAGGTTACAGAGCTAAACCAAAGCCTGAACCCTTGAGGGAGAGAACTCAGCCGCTGTCCCAGCCGCTGTCCTGGTGAGCTCGCCACCATTTCCCTTGGCAGTGAAGAAGCATTGTTACGAATTGTGTTTCCAGTGCTCACTGGTGCCACAGATTTGACATATGACATCGCTACAGATGCATGTGCTCAGCACTAGGAAGCACTAAGACCTTCACGGCATCTACAACCATTGCCTACCTGCTGCCTGCCTACCTGCTGCCTGCCTGCCTGCCTGCCTGCCTGCCTGCTCGTCTCCACAGCATGACAGAAACAAATTCCTGCCACCAGTTCTAAAACACACAGGCCAGTTCCCAAGTTCTGTGTAAACTAG
>OU015746.1:16407339-16420744 GCA_907169655.1 Acomys percivali
TACATACACCACACTACACTACACTACATACACCACACTACACTACACTGACCCTATGGGGAAAACCTTGCCTTACTTTGAAATGCTTTTTCGCCCTTGGAATAGGCATGACCAAGAAACCAGGACAGAAGCACATAGCCTAACTATGAGGTCATCGTGACACACTGGGGTTACCTCTGTTCCCACTTTAGTCAAGGGCTCTTATAAACAGAGGAACTGGGTGGGTGAGTATGTGAACTGGGGGCAGGGGGCACAGGGAGGGGCGGGAGGAGGATGAGTACCGATTCCATCTTTCCTTCCTTTTTACAGAATAGAAAATCAGGAGAGGTGACTGAGTGGAGGGAAGTGACCGGTGAAATGGAGACTGCTCACTTGATGCCACTGGGTAGCTGCTGTCCAGACAACAGGGACCAAGCATGGTGTCTAATCAGACAAATAAAAAATAAAGGTGGGGGTCGGGTGCAGACACAGATGGTCTGCTTCTAGGAGAGACTGATGGTACAGAAAGCCTCTAGGTACCATCACGGTTTCCCCACGAGGAGCCACACACCAAGCCCAGGGGTTAACTGCCTTCATCTCTTTGACAGGCCAATCCTGTTAAACCCCTTTAGGGCTAACAGGGTCTTGACCCCTTGGCATAGTATGGTACAGAGTTTCTTATGTGGGCTCTGATCCTGAGAAGTCTATGGTGACCCACACAATCAGAGCCTTGGGGGTGTGTGTAGGGGGGGGGGTCTCTGGCTCTGTGTCGCAGAACCTTGTCTTCACGTCTCATCTCCCCTAGCCTTGTCTCCAGGCTGAGATCCTCCCCCAGGGGGCCCACCACTCCAGAGCTGACATTAATAGCTCTTCATGCTGGTAGCCACTTGACCTCTCCCAGTCTGGTGCCAAGTCTTCAAACTGCTCCTCTCCCGAGGCTTTGGACCCCCTCCGGCCCGGGCCCAACCCTTCCCAGCTCAGTCCTTGTGGCAGCTGGGACAGATTGCTGGGAGGCCTAAATGACTGAGTCAGTCACCAGGGGCCCACACCAGCTCCAGGGAGAAGGACTGTCACCAGCCAAGTGAGAGGAGGAGGAGGATGAAGCTGGGCATAAAACTGGGAGACCGAAGAAAGCAGGCGCAAGTCCCTCACCAAGTTAGCAAGGTCTCAGGCAGGAGTGAGCAGACCAGGCTGTGGCCATAAAGGAGTGTAAAGAAAGAGAAAGAGAAGCGCCCAGGCTCCTCTTACCTTCTCCGCCCCTAAAGCGTGTTTGTGAGTGAAGCCTCCCCACACCCCAGCACACGAGAGCTTCTTCCCTGGCTGCTACCACGCCACCCCCCATTAGACCACTGGTTCCTGCTGTGTCTATTCTTCTTTTTCTTTTTCTTTTTTTGGTTTTTCGAGACAGGGTCTCTCTGTGTAGCCTTGGCCATCCTGGACTCACTTTGTAGACCAGGCTGGCCTCGAACTCACAGCGATCCGCCTGCCTCTGCCTCCCGAGTGCTGGGATTAAAGGCGTGCGCCACCACTCCTGGCGTGTCTATTTTTCTTTTTTTCTTTTTTCTTTTTTTGGTTTTTTGAGACAGGGTTTCTCTGTGTAGCCTTGGCAGTCCTGGGCTCACTGTGTAGACCAGGCTGGCCTTGAACTCACAGGGATCCGCCTGCCTCTGCCTCCCAAGTGTTGGGATTAAAGGCGTGCGCCACCACGCCCGGTTGGCGAGTCTATTTTTCATAAGCACATTCCACCTCTCAGAGTTGGAGAGATGATTCAGCCGTTAAGAACACTATCTGTCTTTCCAGAGGACCAAGGTTCAAACCCCAGCCCCCACATGGCAGCTCATGATCTATAACTCCAGTTCCAGGGGTGGGGAGGGGATTTAACGGCCTCTCCTGGCCTCCATGGGCACTGCATTTGGTACATAGACATACACGTAGGCAAAGCATCCATACACAGAAAATAAAATATTAAATGTAAAAATATATATTCATATCCTACTTCAGGCCCAATCTTCACTATGGCTGCCACACACTATGCTGGTTGCTCACACCTGCCACCATTTCTGACTTTTCTGGGCTAATCAGAAGTCGCCTGGCTGAGCTCCCTTTGCACACAGCACAACCCGCTGTTAAAACAGAAAGCCTCTGACCCCAGTCTAGTACTGATTCCCCTGGCCCTTGGGGCTACGATCTGGGGCATGGATGCCACGGTCCTCATCTCTATCTGGCCTGAGAGAACTAGATCTCAAGAAAAACAGGGCAAAGAAGATGCAGTGGACTGAGCTTCGCTCACCTTCACACTCTTGGGGTCAAAGGCAGAGTCCTTGTGGGGCTCGGGAGCTGAGGCGGGGGCTGGAGCTGGGGCTGCAGCTGGCTTGGCAGCCTCCTTCTTAGGCTCAGGCTTCTTGGGAGGCATGCTGTCTTGGGATCCCCAGTGGAGGTGAGACCTAAAAAGAAACCAAAAGAGAAGAAGTGGCTCCTGAGAGAGAAGATGGGGGACTGGTCAGCCTCCCCCTGGCTTTTATCCTGGGCAGGAGCCCCCCACAGAGGGGCTGGGTGAGAGCAAGAGCAACTGCTGCTGACTATAAAAGGAAGAAACACCAGCAGCTGACATCTCAGTATTGTCACCAGGTTTGGAGTCACCACTGCCCTCTCCCATAGGCACACACCTCACTCCTCACAGCTTTGCCTCTAGGACAGATTGGTCCTTTCCTGCCAATTGGTGGAAACCCAGACAGGGGCGGGAAAACAGACCCCCTCCAAAGTGTCAGGGGAGCCAGAGAGAGATGAGCTGACTTGAGCCATTGATAACCCTGACACAAAACCCAGGGGAGGTTGAGGCTTTTTTTAGTCCCTCCTGAGCAGAGGCAGCTCACTCCACATTCCTTTTAAGTTAAGATCCTTTAAGCTGAGAGCCTTAGACCCTGCCCTAAGGCTCAACTCTCCCGGCATGGAGTCCCGAGTCAACAGCTGGTCCAGACAGTCTCCCAACCCACAGGGCAAAACCCTGCATTGTCCAGGGCAGGCATCCCAAGAACTCCACAGACTTCAGCTCCCCAGATCCACCCTCTGCCCACAGTTGTTCTTTTATCAAGGATTGCACATTTGTTCCCCCCCCTCAGGGGGTGGGGCGGTATCTGAGTAAGAAACAGAGATATGTCAAAAGTTGGGAGGCTAAAGTTTAGAAAACTCAAGGTCTAGACACATGCTTTGTGTCTAATTCATTCTGCGCCACTGAACTCTGTGTGTGTGTGTGTGTGTGTGTGTGTTTGCTCTCTATGCACCATGCACTACTTACTATACACTATTCCTATAAAATCTCATTGAATCTTCCATGATCCTATAAAGACAGATACCATTATTACTCAGCTCTCTCTCTCTCTCTCTCTCTCTCTCTCTCTCTCTCTCTCTCTCTCTCTCTCTCTCTCTCTCTCGCTCTCTCTCATACACACACACACACACACACACACACACACACTATAGTTAAAATAACTTGGCCAAGGTCACTCAAATTATTAACTATGAGCTGAGATTGAGACCCAGGTATGTCTGGTTCTAATGTGTATAGTTGAATAATTTATACTTCAGTCTCGTTTACATGAGAAAGAAAAATGGGGGTGGGGGGAGGAGCCATCAGGAAGAGCAGGATAGAAACAGGGCGGGTGATGCCCAGGCTCATCCTAACACTCAGGAGGCCGAAGCGGAACAGGGACACTATGAGGCCAGTCTGAATCACATGGCACGGTCCTAGCTAAACAGAAAACAAAAACAAACAAAACCAGAGAGGCAGAGAGGAAAGAAGGAAGGCTGGAAGGAAGGACGTGCAGGATGAAAATCCACTGATCGTCGGGGACTCCCCTGGAGACGTAAGGGGTGAGGGTAGGAGGATGACAGCAGATTCTTATTTTTTTCCACTTCCTATACTAATGAAAATTTTGGTAACAACCATGTGATGTTTTGGGAAAAAGAAAAGAAAAGAAAAGTCAACAATATTGAGAAAAACAACCAAAAAAGTTCGTCTACCACACACACACACCTGAATCTTTAGACTGTGTCTATGACAGGATAATAACTAAGGAAAGACCAGTTGGTTGTGGCACACTCCTTTAATCCCAGTGCTCAGGAGGCAGCCAACCTGGTCTACAAAGTGAGTTCCAGGATAGCCAGGGCTACATAGAGAAACCCTGTCTCGGGAAAAAAAAAAAAAAAAAAACCTAAAGCCAAAGCCATACTAAAACAACAACAAACAAGGGAGGCAGAACACCACTTTGACTTTCCAAGCCATTTCCTCACCTGAAAACAAGATTGTATGAGTTGAAAACATAGCACACTTGGTAGAGTGCTAGCCTAACACGCACAAAGCCCTGGGTTAGATTGCCAGCACCACCCAAAACCAAACATTGTGGTGCACGGACTTGTAATTCCAGCACTCAGGAAATGGAGGCAGGACAATCAGAAATTGAAGGCCATCCTCTGCTATGTAGTAAACCTGAGGCCAGGCTGGGCTACATAAATAAATAAAATAAGATTGCTAGTTGGAAGTGGTGGGACATGTTTACAATCCCAGCACTCAAGAGTTGACACTGCAGGCTTGAGATTCTGCCTCCAACAACAGGAAGCCAAACTTGGTAGACCAGTCCCATGGAGCACTGAAGCCTACAATTCCAGGTGCCCTGGAGCCAAACGCCTGCCTTTCCCCAGCTCTCTAAACAGCCCCAGATCATTGCTAAGAAAGCCTAAAGTGCCCTTAGGCTAATATCACCTGATGCTGTCCAGCCTCATAGGCAAAGAATCTAAGCTCAGACGGGCTTTCTGAGTTGCTGTTGCTGTCAGCACAGAGCCAGCTAAACCCAGCTCTCATTGTATGGGGCCATCTTATACCACTTCCCATGGCCTGCCTACACCTATGCTAGCTGCTGGTGGGCAAAGAAGCCTTCAAAGGAAACTGAGGCAGGAAAAGGGGCAGATCACCCCAAACTAGAGCAAGACTGCAAGATTCGTCTCTTCATACCGCCTCTTCCCAGCTCCTTAGCCTCACTTCCCTTTCTTCTCACCCACTAAACCTGACCCCCTGAGGCCATTGGGATGTGCCCAGGGGAAGGACATCTGCCGCCAAGGCTGACCATTTAGTTCAGTCCTCGGGATTCAGGTGGTGGGAGGGGAGAGCAGTTTACCTCAAGTTGTCCTTTGACCTCTATATGCTTATGCTCTCCAACTCCCTCAAATACAAAGTGATTGGTTAATTTGCTAACCTAACCCCTTGCCAACTCTTTTTTTCCTTTTTTGGTTTTTTGAGACAGGATTTCTCTGTGTAGCCTTGGCTGTCCTGGACTCGCTTTGTAGACCAGGCTGGCCTCGAACTCAGTGATCTGCCTGTCTCTGCCTCCCAAGTGCTGGGATTAAAGGTGTGTGCCACCATGCCCGGCCCCTTGTCGACTCTTAATTTGTACCCCTTTTGTATTCTGTGAGAGTCCTCCCATCCTCTCCTGACCTATTTCACTGAAGCTGAAGTTAAGTGGATGGTGATGAGGAAGGAAAAATAAGAAACACATTCCCTTCCATCTCTGCCTCCCCCAGCCTCTTTCCTGGCATGGGGAGTGGCAGGCCCTGGGCATGTGTGGGAGACAGGAGACATCTCGCCGGAATTAGTCCCCTCATCCCACCATGTGGGTCTCAGGTATCAAAGTTAGGTCACTGGCCTTGGTAGCATATGAGTTTTGGCCACGGAACCATCTTCCTGGCCTTTAGGTGTTTAATTTGAGTCTTTATTTATTAGATTTTTATTTTCATTTAAACTCTTTCTTGAAAAGATTTTATTTATCTGTTTTATATATGAGTACTCTGTCTGCATGTACACCTGCGGGCCAGAAGAGAGCATCAGACGGTATAGATGGTTGTGAGCCACCATGTGGTTGCTGGGAATTGAACTCAGGACCTCTGGAAGAGCAGCCAGTGCTCTTAACCACCAAGCCATCTCTGCAGCCCCTATTTTAAACTTTTTAAAGATTTGTTTTATTTTCAAGTAAGTGTGTGTGTGGTGTGTGTTTGTGTGTAAGTGCATGTATGTGTTTGTGCACATGCT
Organism: Acomys percivali; assembly: GCA_907169655.1. Lineage (NCBI taxonomy): Eukaryota > Metazoa > Chordata > Mammalia > Rodentia > Muridae > Acomys > Acomys percivali. The sequence continues at coordinate 16,413,398 of OU015746.1, forward strand.
TGTGGTGACCAGAAGAGGGCTTTGGATCTCCTGGGACTAGAGTTACAGGTAGTTGTGAGCTGCCTAGCACAGGTTAGCAACTGACCTCAGGTCACTGTAAGAGCAGCAAATGCTCTTAAATGCTGAGCCACTTCTCAGCATTTTTTGGGGGGGGAGGTTGGTTGAGTTTTTTTTGTTGTTTTGTTTGTTTGTTTTTGAGACAGAGTCTCACTATGTAAGCTAGACTAGCCTAGAACTCATAATATAACCCATGTTTGCCTCAGATTCATGGTAATCCTCCTGTCTCAGCCCTTAAGTACTAAGACTTTAGGCATGAGCCACTGTTCCTGACTTCCCTCCGTGTGTTTATTGTGTGTCACCTGGGAAAACCTTAAGTCGATGGCCAATGTCTTCCTCTATCGGTCTCCATCTTACTTCCTGAGAGTGGGTCTATCCCTGAACCTGAAGCTCACTGATTGGCTAGGCTGGCTGGTGATGGAACTCTGGAGAGCCACCTCTCTAAAGCATACCTGCCAGGGCTGGGGTTACAGGTGGGGCACAGGAGGCAGGTGGGTATCCAAATTCTCATTCTTGCTCTGTGTCTTAGTCACTGTTCCATTGCTGTGAAGAAACACCATAACCAAGGCAGCTCTTATAAAAGAGGGCATCTAGCTGAGGGCTGGCTTACAGTTTCAGAGGCTTAGTCCGTTGTCATCATGGCAAGGAGCATGGTGTCCTACACGGAGCTGGAGCAGTAGCAGAGAGCTACATTCTGATCCACAGGCCAAGAGGTGTATGTTGGGAGGTGAGGCTAGCAAAGGCTTTTGAAACCTCAAAGCCCACCTAAGTGACACACTTCCTCCAACAAGGCTACAGCTCCTAATCCTTTCAAATACTTCAACTCACTGGTGACTACGCATTAAGATATATGAGCCTATGGGCGGGTGAGGGGACATTCTCATTCAAACCACCGCACCCTACAAGCACTTTACCAACTGAGACAAATCCTTCCTGTGTGTTTTGCATACTCAAGCTCTCACTATTTTAAATTCTTTACATTACCAACAAATGAAGTGTTCTCACCTGCTCATCAGTTTGAAGAGCAGTCATTCTTGTCACTCTAGAAAGAAGTGAAATAATGTGATCCACAAGAGACAGAGGGCTCGGAGGATGTTTTACTAGGGGTGGGGGGCGGGGAGGGGGGATGTGGATCAGAGGTAGAGCACCTGCCTAGCATTTATGAAGCCCTAAGTTCAGTCCCCAACACCATAAAAATAAAAGACTGGATGAATCTAGAGGGGCTGGGGAGATGGCTCTGCAGTGAAGAACAGTTGCTGCTCTTCCAGGGGACTGGAGTTTGGGCCTCAGGACCCACATTAAGGAGCACACAATTGTTTATAGGTCTAACTCCAGGGAATCCAATGCCGCTGGCCTCCTAGGGCACCAGCACTCAACTGCACATACCCTGAGTAGACATACATACCTACTTGGACTTTAAAATAACAGAAATAAATATTAAAAATGATAAATCTAGAAAGAAATAGAACATCAGGCTTCCAGGGCTCTCTGGAGTAGACCCTGGTATATCTGAAGCCTGTTTTTACCATTTCCAGCACAGGGCATGACCTTTAACATTGCAAGCTACCATGAGATTTGTAAAAAAAAAAAAAAAAAAAAAAAAAAGGACATGTGAGACAGGCAAGATATTCCAGCAAGAAAAAAAAAAAAGATATTCCAGCAAGATATCTCCATTCCCCATGAATTCTCCAGACAGAGGAAGCCAGGCTTCTCGGGTTTCCTCAGAGGAACTCTCAGGGAGAGAGAGGTTCAGAGGAAAGGAGGGACACAATGCTAAAGGCATTGTGAGGTGTGGATTTAAGAACGAGGACAGGCAGGTGAGGCAGAGCGGGATGGAAGAGGGGCAGGTGGCAGCTTGGAAAACAGCCTGTGAAATATTGCGGCCCAGAAGGCATACTGTGAATACCTAGGTCCAGGCAGCCTGCCTCCTCAGAGAGAAAGCCGGACTGCCTGGGATCTCTGGCCAACGGGGACCCCAAGGTGGGGCAGGGAGTGGGTGGGAGCTCTTTACGCGTTTCTGACTTTCAGCAACCACAGGAGAAAGACGCCGGGCACTCCCGAAGCAACTGGAGGAGAGCTGTAGTTTCTGGGAAAGGGGCACGGATGCAGTCAAGAGTCCAGACAGGAGATAGGAACCTCATTTATTACCTAAACTCGCTGTCCTGAGAGGGATCCCAGTAAATCTAGAGTCCGAGGTCTCTCTTTCTCATCCTCCTCATTCTGTTTCCTGATCGCTGATGTTGAAGATTGACCCCCGACAGGACCCATCCCTTCAGCAAGAACGGAGAACAGGAGGAGGGTAAAGAACTATCTGTGGGCAGTGGTAGCCTAAAAGCGACCTCCGCGGGAGCAGCTAGCAGCGCCTGAGCCGGACTCCCTCTGCCAGCTATGTGCTCACGCTGGAAGTACTTCAAATCCAGTGGCTCGGAATAGAAGATAGAATTTCATATCGCCTGGTTTATGTCAAATGTCAGCTCAGAGACAAATGCACTGAGAACTGCCACCGGGGCCTCATTTGGACAGTGCTCATCATCAGCATGCACTCCTCTCTGCCTGTCACCTCTGACCACACAGAGCCCGTCCTGTCCTGAAAGAGATAGATTCTCCTGCCTGGGATCGGGTGTTGCTGATAGCAGTCCTGGCTCTTAATGCTTTGCCCTTGTCACCCGGCCCCCTCCCTTCTCATCAGTGTCTCGTAAACCTGGACATCACAGGGCACTGCCGCAGTCAACAGCACTGTAATCCATGTCCATAAATGAGTTGGCAGTACTGACTGTCGCTGACTTGGAGCCATGGGCTAGCCAGTTAACTTCTTTTTTTTTGTTGTTGTTGTTGTTGTTGTTTTGAAGCAGGGCTTCTCTGTGCAGCCCTGGCTGCTTTGGCTCTTGCTCTGTAGACCAGGCTGGCCTCGAATTCACAACAACTACCTCTGCCTCCCAAGTGCTGAGATTAAAGGTGTGTGCCACCATCGCCCAGACCACTTATCTTCTCTATGGATGCCTCAGTTTTCTCCCCTGGGAATGAAGCTGTTAATAGAATTTCATAGGAGAGCTGGGGTTAAATGACATAACTAGCTGTTGTGTGACTTTTCCTGGGGAAGGGTGCGTGCGTGCGTGCGTGCGTGCGTGCGTGCGTGTGTGTGTGTGTGTGCCTAAATTCATGTGAATCACAAACATGCTGATGCCCAAGGGAGTGAGAAGAGGGAGTTAGATTGCCTGGACCTAGCACCGCAGGCAGTTAGTTGTTCCTGATTTGGGTGCTGGGAACTGAACTTGAGTCCTTTACAAGGATTGCTGACCATAGCTCTCCCACCCCGGCTCCATTTTCTTTTTATCGTTGATGTTTGTTAGTTTGTTAGGTTGGTTTTTGAGTTGTTTTGGTCTTGGTTTGCTTTGGTTTTTCAAGATAGGGTTTCTCTGTGTAGCCCTGGCTGTCCTGGAACTCGATCTGTAGATAGGGCTGGCCTCGAACTCACAGAGCTCCATCTGCCTCTGCCTGTGCTGGGATTACAGGAATGTGCAGCTACTACAGCCACCACCACCACCCTTTTTGAGACAGTATCTCCTACCAAACCTGGAGCCTACCATTTTGGCTAAATTGCAGGTCCAGTAAGCCACCTGAATTCTCTTGTCTCTGGCCCACTCCCCAGCACTGGAGTTATGAGCACAGTTCATCAACCTGGCTTTTACATGAGCACTGAGGGTCCAATCCAGGTCCTCATACTTTCCGGGGGAAGCTATTTCTGTGCACCCCAGATAGAGCAAGCAAGGATAGATGGACGAAAGAAGTGAGTCCTCGCCGGGCGTGGTGGCGCACGCCTTTAATCCCAGAACTCGGGAGGCAGAGGCAGGCGGATCGCTGTGAGTTCGAGGCCAGCCTGGTCTACAAAGGGAGTCCAGGACAGCCAAGGCTACACAGAGAAACCCTGTCTCGAAAAAACCAAAAAAAAAAAAAAAAAAGAAGTGAGTCCTCAGAGCTGTTCTATGACCCCCAAACACACACACACACACACACACACACTCACACACACACACACAAGAAAACAAAACGTGGGTATTGTCTTGGATCTAGCAGTTTATAAAATACAAACCAAAGCCGGGCGGTGGTGGCGCACGCCTTTAATCTCAACACTCGGGAGGCAGAGACAGGCGGATCGCTGTGAGTTCGAAGCCAGCCTGGTCTACAAAGTGAGTCCAGGACAGCCAGGGCTACACAGAGAAACCCTGTCTCAAAAAACAATAAATAAATAAATAAATAAAATACAAACCAAGAAATGGAAGGTCATGCAACAATCTGTGAAGATTCACATTTTAGCCACTGCTGAACAAAAGACTGGTAAGAAGTCCACAAACTGTGTAAAGAGAAAAGTACTTTCTGTAGAGACTGAGAAATTATTAAAATGTTTGGAAGCTGTAAAAAAATGGAAGCGCAAAAGACGAGCTGGAAGTCACTGGCCTAATAGAGAGCCGTAGATTATGTAGCGACATTTCAGTAATCACTTCACGTCTAAAGGAACATGGAAAGTGTTGCTATAAGGGATGCCTCTGACGGCATTACTGAGGAATCTGTGAACATGAGAGCTAAATTGGTGCTTGAACCAGGAAGTTCTGAAATATCTTTAGCATGTGAAATACAGAGCTATGAAAATGCAGGGTGTGGTAGCATGCTTGCAATCCCAAGGCTGGGAGGTGGAGATGGGCGCACTGACAAGCCAGCCAGTCTACTCACATGGTGAATTCCAGGCCCGTAAGAGCCTTTGTCACAGAAGAAAAAAAAAAAGTTGGACAGTGTCTGAGGAGTGATAATATTCTCTGTTCTCTATAAATGTGCATCTTCACAGCAGCGCCACATGCGTATGCATACAAGCACTTATGCACATGTAAGCACACACATACACGCACACCCGCATGCATGCAATGAAAAAAATGCCTCATACATAACTATTTCATGTTTTAATTGCATCATAAACTAGTAAAACATGTAATGGGCTCAGAAAAAAACTGAAATGGCATCCTGTTGAAGAAATTATGTGTTTTGGGTACTGCTTTCTGTAAAAACATTGAAGACTGAGCCAGCTTGAAAGTGTTCCTGGCTGTTGACAGCCGCGCTTCTGGGAGCCAGAGGCTGGGAATGGGAGGCTGGTGCAGTTGCTTTGGCAGTGTGCACAGTGGTCACATGAGGAGAAAATGATTCTTAGGTTGTTGCTTTACTCAAGTGAACTAGTACCATGTCCCATGACTAGGTGAGATTTGTTTTTTGCTTGTTTGTTTGTTTATTTTTCAAGACAGGGTTTCTCTGGGTAGCCTTGGCTGTCCTGGATTCTCTTTGTAGACCAGGCTGGTCTCAAACTCACATTGATCCACCTGCCTCTGCCTCCTGAGTGCTGGGATTAAAGGTGTGCGCCACCATGCCCAGCTAGGTGCAGGCTTTGATGACTATAAATCAAAATCCAGTAGGTGGACCTAACTCCTCTCTTCCAAGGATCTGGGCTCAAAGGACACATGCAGCTGCTCATGTAGCCATTGTGATGGCTGGTGAGACCTGTGTTGGAGAACTCTGACCTGCCATTGTTCAAAGGGAATATCAAAGGAAAACAGATATTCCAGCTAAATTGTTTGTGGGATAACAGCAAGTGTTTTCCTTGTTCTCACTCTGATGACACAGGCATGTTGGGTATGTGTGGCTTTGTGGAACTCTGGGTGTTACGTGAAATTCCACATCACATGTGATGTTTCCATAACATCTCTGCATGTTTGGGTTTTTTGTTGTTGTAGTTGTTGCTTTGGTTTTGTTTTGTTTTGTTTTTGAGACAGGACTGAACTCAGGGCTTTCTGTATGCTAGGAAAGTACTCTACCAAGCAAGCTACAAGCCCAGCTCCTACAATCAAAAGACCACAGTAGCACTGGCTCTCAGCGCTTAGACTCTGCTCGCAGACTGCATCCCCTGGGCTGCTTTGGCACCTGGGCTTTTGGCATAATCACTCAACGCTGCTACCTAATGATATGTCTGTGAACTGCATCCTACCAGGAGGTCCCTGGGAGGCCAAGCACAGGGTGGGTGAGACTAGCCCACAGGAGATGAAGTGGTGAACAGAGGGAGGCAGGCGAGCTGGTCAAGTCAGCCAGACTCCTTTGGCCCTGATGTGCGCCTAGCTACAAAGGCCCAAAGAGAAGGGGGTGACTTGCCCAAGATCACAACTGGGGTTGTATCTGCCAGAGACGAGAACCCAAGACCGTACCCTATGGCAGAAGATGGAGTAGGCGGAGCTGAAGTTCCACAAGAGAGATGATCTAACACCCACAGCAGGGATAGTTCTCAAGGAGACACAGGAGACGTGAGGAAGCATTTTTTCTAGGTGTTCTATTCTAGGAACGGACTCTCCATGCTAGAGATGCTTCTGTCCACAGCAGCGTCCTCTTCTGCTTCCGGAATTCCGGCTTCCTCCCTAGCACACTGCCAGTGGCTTTCCTGAGACGGGAGGGAGCCCGCCGCTGTTACCTCTAACCTTCTTCTTAGGCACCTGAAAAAGCAAAGCTCTGCCACTCCCCCTCCTGCCATTTGTGCCGATCCCACAGACTCAGAGGATCCAACCAACTGCAGATGGAAACTATTTAGAAAGCTAGGTGTGCTGGTGCGTGATTATAATCTGAGCATTCGGGAGGCTCAGGCAAAAGGCTTGCCAAAAGCTAGAGGGCAGCCTAGGCTACCTGAGGAGACCCTTTCTCCAACAACGAAAATCAAAGTGTCTGAACACGTACAAACTTTTTTCTCCCATCGTCACATCCTATCATAATATTTGCACAGTATCCACATTGTATTAAGTAGTGTTAGTAGTTCGGAGATGATTTAAAGTGTAATGGAGTATATGTCTACAGTATATATTAAAAACTACATCATTGAGCCAGCCATGGGGGCACACGCCTTTAATCCCAGCACTCGGGAGGCAGAGGCAGGTGGATCACTGTGAGTTCGAGGCCAGCCTGGTCTACAAAGTGAGTCCAGGCCAGCCAAGGCTCCACAGAGAAACCCTGTCTTGAAACCGCCCCCCGCCAAAACAAAACAAACCCTACATCATTTACACCATTTTGTATAAAAGATTTGTGTATCGGTAGATGTTGGTACCCACCTGTGAACCAATCCCACAGATACAGGAAGAAGATGTATCTTTTAAACCCAAATTATAGCATTGTGTGGGGATTTTTGCTCTATTCTGGCTTGATTTTTGAGCTCTCTGTCTGTGTTTCTCTCTCTCTCTCTCTCTCTCTCTCTCTCTCTCTCTCTCTCTCTCT
>OU015746.1:16420754-16438258 GCA_907169655.1 Acomys percivali
CTCTCTCTCTCTCTCTCTCTCTCTCTCTCTCTCTCTCTCTCTCTCTCGTGTGTGTGTGTGTGTGTGTGTGTGTGTTTCATGCACCTGAGTGCGCAAGTGAATGTGTGAGTTTATGCAGGGACAAGAACAGGTGTCAGGTGTCTTCCTCCGCCACTCTCTGCCTTTTCGCCCTGAGACAGGGTTTGTCACTGAACCAGAAGCTGCCCATTTTGGCTAGACTGGCTGGCCAGCGACCTCTCTTGGAATCTGCCTGTCTCCACTGCTCCATGCTGGGGTTACTGGGGCTACAGGCAGATGCAGCCAAGTTCAGCTTCTTATGTGGGTGCTGGAGAGTCGAGGTCAAGTCCTCGTGCTTGCAAAGTGCGCTCTCTCTCTCTCTCTCTCTCTCTCTCTCTCTCTCTCTCTCTTGTTTTTCTTTTTTTTTTTTGAAACAAGGTTTCTCTGTGTAGCCTTGACTGTTTTGGAACCCTCTCTATAGAGCAGACTGTCCTGGAACTCACAAAGATCCTCCTGCCTTTGTCTCCCAAGTGCTGGGATTAAAGGCATGTGTCACCACCGCTAAGCTTGAGGAAGTACTCTTATTAAACCATCTTTCCAGGCCTAGTTTTTGTTTGTTTTTTACTCTTTTAAAGATAATGTTTAATATAGCTATAGCTGGCATCAAACTGTCCACGTAGCAAAGGATGACCTTGAACTCCTGATCCTCCTGCCTCCATCTCCACAAGTGCTGGGATTACAGGCTTTGTCTGCCTATCGGGCCTGGCTTCTGAATAGCATACCTGAAACACAAGGAAAATAACAGTCTGTTCAAGCCAGCTGTGGTAAATACTAAAGACTTGAATATAAGTTGAGCGGAACTGCATACACTCATAATCCAAACACTTGGGAGATTGGGGCAAAAGGGTCAGGACTTCAAGACCAGCCTCAGTTACAAATGTAGTTCAAGGCTATCTTGCGCTAAATGGGATTCTATCTAGAAGAAGGGGAGAAGGAGAACACAACTGTCTTTGTTTACTCCGTCCTTCTTCAACTCATCCAAAATTAAATGAAAGTGCCTAGAACCTAGCTAGCAAAGGAAAAAACAAAGAGTCTATCAAAGAGCTCTCTCTAGAGCCATGGTTCTCATTCTGTGGGTCTTGACCCTATTGGGGTTAAATGACCCTTTCACAGAGGCTGCCCGAGACCATCAGAAAACACAGATATTTACATTACAATTCATAACCATAGCAGCAAAATTACAGTTATAGAGTAGCAACAAAAATACTTTTAAGGTTGGGGGGGTCACCAATACATGAGGAACTGTATTGAAGTGTCACAGCATTAGAAAGGTTGAGAAATACTGTTCTAGATGATCCAGATATTTTGAAATTATTTTTAAAATTGGCTTACAAAATAGTAGGTTTCCATATGGCTTTTTTCATATATTCTCAGCTTTTAATCGTCCCTCCACTCTGTCCTCTCTGCTACTTTCCAACTCCCTTAAATCCTTGTACCCTCAACGGGTCCGTCTCTACTTTTACATCACGCATTTCCTACTATCCTCCTCCCGTAAGCCCCGCCCACGGCCCGTTCCCAGCTTCCTAGCCTCTACGGGAACTCCCAGGAAAACATATAAATCCCAAATTTTGAAGCTAGGATGGCTCATCTGTCTTTCTGGACTTGGGTTACCTCATTTGGTATAATAGTCTTACAGTTTCCTGAAAACTCTATAATGTCATTTTTCTTTACAGATTAATAAAATGTCATTGTGTGTATGTGCCACGTGTTTATTATCTGTTCATCAGCTGACGGACATCGAGGCTGATTCCATTTCCCATTTCCCAGCCACCGTGAACAGAGCAGCACTGAGCACGGATGTGCAAACAATACAGACTTTTTTTCTATCAAGTAATCAGGCAAACATATGGATCCCATCTGAGGGAGAAGAAAAAAGATGACAGCTAGTAGGATAGCTCAGTTCAGAATTTTGCTTCTAAAGCTGTACATGCCAAGCAGCCTTCTGGCAAGATCTTGGATGCTTTCAGAATCTTTCTCAGTTGGCTGGAGAGACGGCTCAGAGGTTGAGGGCACTGACTGCTCTTCCAAAGGACCCACTTCAAGTCCCAGCACCCACTTCAAGTCCCAGCACCCACATGGCTGCCCACAATTATTGCAACTCCAAGATCTGATGCCTTCACACGGACATGCATGCAGGAAAAACACAAATGCTCATAAAATGAAAATAAATATTTTTTAGAACATTCCCTTTAAATTCATAATGCACAATTGTTTTAAATCTCAATCTTTTTTTTTCCAGATTAAACTGGCTAGCATGGGCCGGGCGTGGTGGCGCACGCCTATAATCCCAGCACTCGGGAGGCAGAGGCAGGTGGATCACTGTGAGTTCGAGGCCAGCCTGGTCTACAAAGTGGGTCCAGGACAGCCAAGGCTACACAGAGAAACCCTGTCTCGGAAAAAAAAAAAAACAAAAAACTGGCTAGCATGTTAGGAAAATGGACATTTAGAGTGGCCTAGACTCCCTCGTAATCTCTTTGCGACACTTCTAGCCACTGGGCTTTCTTCCTCCAATTCACATAATCCTCAGATGCTAGCATAATCTCCCTTGAATTCCTTTCTCATGATGCCATTTTGCAGCTCAGGCACCCCAACCCTGAGTCTGTTTTATTAACTCTGGAGTCATCAGCCTGGGGCTTAAACTGTCAACAACTGCCCCCAACACCATAATTTTAAATAAAACCTACACGGCCTCCACTTCAGGCAAGCAAACTAGCTTACCCTCAGCCCCAAACATTCTTAAAGATTTGTTTATTCTTATTTGATGCATATGGAGGTTTTGCTTACATGTATTTGTATGCCTCGTGTGTGCCTGATGCTCAAGGAGACCAAAAGAGCACATCAGATACCCTGGAATTGGAGGTAAATGCAGTTGTGAGTGGCCATGTGTGTGCTGAGAATCGAACCCAGGTCCCAGCAAGCACAAGTGCTAACCCAACCCATAGCTGAGCCATCCTTATTTCATACTTTACCTGTGCATTTGATATGCAAGCCTTAGCTCAAGAGGCAGGCCACTCAAGATGCAGCTTTGGACTCTCCAACATCCCAGGCACCACCTTGATTTTATTCTTTCACTTTTCGTGTTGTTTATCCTCTTATGAAAAGTTCACACAGTCACTGGTGATGAAGTCGTGGCAAGATCTTTATTTCTGCTGTGTTTTCCTTTGTCTTTTTGAGGCAGGATCATGTAGCTCAGGCCTTGAATGCCTGGTCCTTCCTCCTACCTGGACCTCTTAACTGCTGGGATTCCTGGCACGCATCACCACACCTGACTTTATTTAGCACAAGCACTGGGCCCCTCAGCCCCCAGACTTCCTTCCCAGGGTTCTTTTATTCCTTTCACTGTTTTCTTGAGGACCTTTGCTTCCCACGTGAGGCTGTATCTATGTCTGACTCATTTTTTCCCCATAATCCAGAGAATCATTAATCATGCCAAAGCCACCAAAATGGATTCTGAATCTATAAATACAAAGGTGACATCTGGTATGGGCCATATATATTTTGGCTCATTTCTGTGTTATGTCTGGTCCTGCTGCTTTCTGGGGTGAAGAACATACTATGTGTATAAGAACGTGAATTTGTGTGTGCACATGAGGCCACAGGTCAACCCTGACCTTCATTCCTCAGGAGTTATCTACTTTGGCTTTTGTTTCTTTGTTTATGTATTTTATGTAGATGGTATTTTGTCTGCATGTACATCTGCACACCAGAAGACAGCACCAGACAGTTGTGAGATGCCACGTGGTACTGGGACTTGAACTCAGTACCTTTGGAAGAACAACAAGTCCTTTTAACTGTTGAGCCTCTCCCCCTTGGAGGCTTTAGATTTTTGAAAAAGCATCTTTAGTAGCCTGGAGTCTGCCCCGCATATACAAGGCTATCTGGCTGGTGAGCCCCAGATTCTGCCTGTCTCCGCCTTCCAAGCGCTGGGGTTACTCACACCACAAAACTCAGGTCCTGATGCTTACAGGGCAAACACTTTGCCTACTGAGCTATCTCTCCCAGGCTCCCTAAGACGAAGGATATTGAAGACCCCTGGACTCCTCTGATGTAGGTGGCTGGTCATGAGAATCTCTGCTCTGTGTAATTACTATGCTGTTCAAGATGGTCACCAGTTCTCACGGAGTCAGGAAGGAAATTTGGCTTTCATTCTAAATCCCTTCAGATCTCATATGCCAAAAGAGGAAAACTAAATATGTTCAAAATAGCATCAGGAAGAGAAGGTAAGCAGGGCACAGTGCAGCTGGCCTTTGATCCCAGCACTCGGGAGGCAGAGGCAGGCAGATCTCTGTGAGTGAGTTGGAGGGCAGCCGGGACAGCCAGGGCTACACAGAGAAACCGTGTCTCCAGAACAAAACAATATTGATTAAAACAGAATCCTTTATACATGTTGCCCATCCTTCCAAAAATGCTTTCCCTTTAGCCTGCCTCTGCCTGCCGAGTGCTGGGACTAAAGGTGTGTGTCACAGCTGCCCAGCTTACATCCAATATTTTTAACCATCTCCTTCTGTACAGTTTGCTGCTTTTCAAACAGCAATATAGAGGAAGAGTGGGCCCTTCCGACAGGGAGACGAGACTGAAATAGAATAGTCATCGCATCTGGCTGCTATAATAAAATAGCACAGACCATGTGTCAAGAGTAATAGAAATTTATGTTCTCTCAGTGTTAGAAGCTAGGCACCCATGGGCGAGAGCCAGCAAACAGCTTCTCTGGAAAACTGACTTCTTACTGTGTCCACATATGACCTTTCTTTGATGTACAGAGAGGAAAGAAGAGGGAGGGGACACTGGCCTGCACTACCTGAGACCCCATCTCAAACAAATAGATCAAGAGGTGTCCTAGGAGACAGAAAGGCACACAAAGCCTCTGAGGGAAGAGAAGAGATGACGGTGTCCTGCGTGGCTGAAACGCTGCGTGGAAAGGCAAGAAGGGGAAACGGAGTTGAGCCGACAGGTGGGACCAGAGCTGGGAAGATGTGAAAGATACTCTGGGGGTGAAGGAGAGAGGAAATCCTTACACTAGGCAGACAGGGTGGGGGAGATAGGAAATCCTTACACTAGGCAGATGGCTGGGGGACAGGGACTCTAAGACAATCGGACTTCTTTTGGGGACTAGCAAAGACTAGATGCAGGAAGGACCGAGAAGTTATATTTGTAACTAGATGGAAGGGCTGTAGAGATTCAAATATGCTGCCTTGACACATTGGTTATTTTTAGCTAAAGGCACTTGAAAAACAGCAGATGCAAGAAGGACATTCTGACCTTCCTTTTTTGTTTTTATTTTTTGTAGTACTGAGGAGGGAACCCAGGGCTGGAATGCTCCACCACTGAGCTCCACTCTTGGCCCTGGACATACCCTTCTATTCCTCAACACAGATGATGACGCTCCCACATGACAAGAGTCCTCCCTGTGCCAGGAGAAAGATCTCTTCCTTTTCTAGTTTGGTTTCTATTGCTGTGATAAAGGCCATAATCAAAGAGCCTAGAAAAATGGCTCAGTGGTTAAGAGCTCTGGCTGTTCTTCCATAGGATGTGGGTTCGATTCCCTGCATACACACTGTGGCTCATAACCATCTTTAACTCTAGTGCCAGGGAGTTCAACATCCCCTTCTGCCTTATATGGGCACCAGGCATACATGTGATGCATAGGCATACATGCAGACAAATAGCAGATGAAAAATATGATGGCCGAGTGTGGTGGCGCACGCCTTTAATCCCAGCACTCGGGAGGCAGAGGTAGGTGGATCACTGTGAGTTTGAGGCCAGCCTGGTCTACAAAGCAAGTCCAGGACAGCCAGGGATACACAGAGAAACCCTGTCTCGAAAAACAAAACAAACAAACAAAAAGAATATGACCAAAGCAGTCTGGGAGAAAAGAGTTTACTAGCTTATAGGTTACAGTCTGCCACTGAGGGAAGCCAAGGGAGGAACTGAGGGAGGGCAGGAACCTGGAGATAGGAACTGAGTCAGAGACCATGGAGGAATGCTACTTACTGCTTTTTCTAATCATAGCTCACTCAGTTTGCAGTTTTTTGTTTGTTTGGTTGTTTGGTTGTTGGTTGGTTTGGCTTGGTTTGGTTTTTTAAGACAGGGTTTCTCTGTGTAGCCTTGGCTGACCTAGATATACTTTGTAGACCAGGCTGGCCCTGCACTCACATCAATCCACCTGCCTCTGCCTCCGGAGTGATGGAATTAAAGGTGTGCACCACAAATTGAAGGGCATAAAAAGTACAAATCAGAGATAGATTTGGTGGAATGATTCAGAGATAGGATACTCCCAACTCTTATAAGAACAGACAGGAGAAGGTACAGAGAAACTCTGTCTTGAAAAACCAAAAAAGAGCAGCACAGAGAGAAAGTTGGTGGAGACATTACAGTAGAGTTCGGAGCACAGTACAGTCCGGCGCAGTTCAGTGGAATGCAGTTGAGTTCGTGCGGTTCTGTTTGTGGAGTTCAGAGGCAGTTTTTCAAAGCAGAACAATTCAGAGAGAAGCTAGTTTGAATCAGTCAGCTTGGAGAGGAGTTTTGAGCCAGGACGTCTGAGTTGAACCAGCCAACAATGTAAAACACAGAGATATCTTTTTTTTTGTTCGTTTGTTTTGTTTTGTTTTTCCAGACAGAGAGGTTTCTCTGTGTTAACCTTGGCTGGCCTGGAGTCACTCTGTAGAAGAGGCTGGCCTTGAACTCAGTGATCCACTGCCTCTGCTTCCCGAGTGCTGGGATTAAAGGCGTGTGCCACTACTGCTCCCCCGCCTCCAGCACAGAGATATCTTAAATTGGGTTTGGAAGCATTTCAAATATGAAATATGGTGTGGAGGGTGCCGTCCTGAACAAAGTGCCTGTCAAATAGTTCTATTATTTTTTATTTTATTTTATTTTTTTGGTTTTTCGAGACAGGGTTTCTCTGTGTAGCCTTGGCTGTCCTAGACTTGCTTTGTAGACCAGGCCAGCCTCGAACTGACAGTGATCCGCCAGCCTCTGCCTCTTGAGTGCTGGGATTAAAGGTGTGTGCCACCACGCCCGGCTTCAAATGTCCTAATACAAACGTCTAATTGGCAGTCTACTTGAGCCTGGTGTTCTATAAATGGTACAGAAGTCACAAGAATAGGCAAATTTGCTTAGGAAGAATACACAGGGTGAGAAACAGGCTAAAGCAGGCCCCTGATGCCCTCAAACGTCAAAGGGGCTGGCAGGGTAATGCAAAGGAGATTGACTAAAACAAACAAACAAACAAAACAGAGCGCTGGAGGAAGCTGGAGGATAGCCAACAAGGGACTGTATTATCAAGGCCACAGAGGACAAAGTGACTAAGAGGAAGGAGGAAGCATGGTGTGGTGGGGGAAGCTTGGGGTCAAGTAAGATAAAGCGGGCATAAGGCCTTACACAGCAGGAACAAGATGTCAGCTGCAGACAGGAAGTAGAGGAGGTCAGAAAGAGAACAGACTTGTCTGGGTGCACTCTAAGCTGTTTCCTGAGGACCTGGCCTTTGACAATACCGTGTCTGGCTTACTTTCTTGGGTTGGTTTTTTTGACACAGGTTTTCATGTAGCTCAGGCTGGCCTCTAACTTGCTATGTTGCTAATGGTAGCCTTTACCTTCTCACTCTCCCATCTCTAACCCGAAATGGTTGGGATAACAGGCATGTACCACCATACCAACTTTTATACCGTGTAGGGATTGGTCCCAGGGCATCACTCTACCAACTAGGCTATAGGCCAGCTCCTATAACCGGCTTTTTGACAAAAGTTCAGGCCTTCAAATTTAACTGAATGTTAAATATATTAAGATTCAGGCCAAGGAAAAGAAACAACTTGGGCTGTGGGTGTAGCTCAGTTAATAGACTGTTTGCGTAGCATATAAACAGTCTGGGTACTATCCCCAGCATTGCATAAACTGGCAGCAATGGCAGGGGTCGGGGGGTGAAGGTGGGGGTGGTCGTACACTCCTATAATCCTAACGTTCAAGGAGGTGACAGCAGAAGGATCAAAAGTTCAAAGTCAACTTCAGCTACACAGTGAGTGTGAGTGTAACCTGGGATACGTGAGACCCTGTCTCCAAGAAAGAGGGTATAGACGCCTTAGTAAGTAAGAGCTTGCCGTCCATGCCTGGGAACCTTAGTTGGATCCCTGAAAGCCATGTGAAAAGCCTGGATGTGGTGGCTGGAAGCTAGTCTGGCAGAAACGACAGAAGGGAACATGCTTCAGCAAGAAGGAAAATATGAGCGGACTCGGTCTTTTGACTTCCACATGTGCACCACGGCCTGCACACACTCTCCCAGGAGCATTAACGCACGAGTGCATGCACACGCACCAGACACAAATAATAAAGAAAACAATTTTTAGTTTTAAAATGAGGCTGGAGAGGTGGCTCAGTGGTTAACAACAGTTGCTGCTCTTGCAGAGAGTCTCAGTTCTGAGCTCTAGTCTCAGCATCAATGTCAGGGAGCTCACAATTAATTGCATGTAACTCCAGTTACAGGTCTGATGCCCACTTTTAGCCTCTTCTGGCACGGGTGTGCGCACGCACATGCACACACACACACAAATGGCACAAACTCACACACAAAAAAATGCACATACACATAAATACAAATATTTTAGAAAATAATAAAAACTTTAAAAAAAAAACTTTAAAGACAGATAACCTACATTTGGGAGCTAATGCTTATTGTAATCTAACTCCGCTTATTAGATAAGCATCCAGGATATTGGATAACAGCAGAGGACCAAAATAGTTGCATGCTGGTGAGTTTAAGTAGGTCAACCAGTGTTGTAGTTTGGTTTCTGTTGTTGTGACAAACACTATGACCAAAAGCAACTTGGAGAGGAAAGGGTTTATTTCATCTTATACTTTCAGGTAACTATCCATCACTGAGGAAAACCACCACAGTGGAAACCTCAAGGCAGGAGATGAATCAGAGGCCACAGAACACTGGCTTGCTTCCCAGGCACAGTCAACTATTTTTCTTACACAGCCCAGGCAGACACGCATAGAGTTAGTGCCGCCCGAAGTGGGCAGGACCCTGCCACAGCAATCAGGAACCAAAAATATGTCCCATAGACTTGCTACAAACTAGCCTGAGGGAGGCAATTCCTAGTCGGGTGGTGGTGGCACAAGGGGAGGCGATTCCTAAGCTGAGGTTCTCCCGTCTCAGATAACTGTAATTTGTCTCATGTTGACAAAAACCTAAGCAACATACCCAGGAACAGAAATAAGTAAAATGCTCTCAAAAGAGCTGATCGGGTGGGCCTGGTGACACACACCTCTAATCCCAGCACTCAGGGAGGCAGAGGCAGGCGGATCTCTGTGAGTTCGAGCCCAGCCTAGTCTACAGAGCAAGTCCAGGACAGCCAATGCTATACAGAGAAACCCTGTCTGGAAGAAAGACCAAAAAAAAAAAAAAAAAAAAGGGGGGGGGGGGATTTCCATTTTCATATCTAGTTTAGAGCTGTCCAAACAGAAAGTTAACTTTCAAAAGCTTTCCTTGTCTGATGAAAAGCAAGATTTTAATAGTTCCTTGGTTTATTCTGATATGCAAAAAGAGCAGGAATTTAAATTGTGTTTACAGCTACATTCATCATTTTAATCTGTATTTATTTCCTTCTTCTCTTAAGTTGTCTATCACCTATAACAGGTAGCTCATAATGTAGTTCTCAATTACATTGATTTTTTTAAAAAAATGAGTCAGGGTGTCATGTAGCCCAGGCTTGCCTGGAACTCGCTATTTACTTGTTAATTTATCTTGTACTCTAGATCCTTCTGAGTCCACCACCCAAGGCAGGAGTGTAATCTCAAAACAGGTCGGGTTTAGGTGTATTGGCGATACATCCTATAGCTTCATGCATGCTATGCAAGTACGCAGCCTAGTCGTTTTTTCTTTGAAACATACCATAATCGCCCCCCCACACACACCCAGACAGAGTTTCTCTTATAGTCCTGGACTCACTTTGTAAACGAAACCAGGCTGGCCTCGAACTCACAGACATCCTCCTGTCTCTGCCTCCCGAGTGCTGGGGTTAAAGGCGTGCGCCACCACGCCCAGCCATAATCTCTCTGAGTACAGGAAACCCGTGCGTTTGAGGAATGGCAGTGTTCCAAAAGTTCCTCGATTTTCTTCAGGGCCCCGAGTGAGTAGAAATTCCAAGAGTGCATAATAATCTAAGCTCAGATGACTTTATTATTAAACTAGGCCCCAAACTAGTACTTTTTACGCTTCGCTGAATCTACCACGCACTACAATGCAGAGGCCTGGAAGAAGACTGACCTAGGTTCCGCCACCTACCGCGCGGGTCTGCGGTATGACTCCCTCCAAGCCCATCCTACTGATAGCTCTCTGGGAGTGGCCCAGTTAGCGTGGCCGATTGGGCGTGGCGTGCGAGGGCGAAGGCGTGGCCGAGAAGAGGCACTTCCGATTGGGTCCAACGCAACCGTTTCCGGTAGCCCTCGACAATTTCCGGCCGCAGGCTCCACCTCCCCCGACCCACTTCGGGTATTTCCGACACCCCCTCGGGAATTTTCTGTCTTGCTCTCGTTTTGTCTCTCTCCACTTCGGATATTTCCGTGTGTCGCTCGGAGGAGCTCGGCAACCACTCGGCCTCCCCCCCATCCCCCGGTAACGGTCGCTGGTGAGTTTAAATGAGCCGGGGCTGGCCGGGCCGGAGTCGCTACGGGGGGGGGGCCTGAGGCACTGCAGAAAGTGGGCCTGAGCCTCAAGGATGACGGTGCTGCAGGAACCTGTCCAGGTAATGCCAACACCCCCCCTTTGCTCGGAGGCCTGGCGCAATGCCTGGGTCGCAAGGAGCGTACAGCGACTTCGCGGCCTGCTGCGGCCTAGGCCCGGCTTCTCCCGCCTCCCTTCTTTCGGCGAGCCCTGCCTGTCTTTTCGTCCGTCCCGAGGCCTTGCCCGCAGCCTCAGCCGAGGTTAGCTCCGGCCCCGCGTTACTGCTCGGCCCTTGTGGGAGCAGGGTTCGGCGGGAATCACGCGTTTCCCGTCGGTACTGGCGGTCCGGCCATCTACCTCCCCCCTCCCTCCCGGTAGTCGCGGGCCCTGCCCTCGGAGGGAGATGCGGGGCCGAGGAGGCGCCCCGAGTACTCGGCGCCCCCGGGGACTGACCGAGGAGCGAGCGCCTTAGAACCGAGCTGGTGGGATTTCACACGGGTAGGGCAAGTTTGCTGGTGTTCTCTTGGTTGTGTTTTACGTGAGATGGGGCCGAGTGAAGCAGGTTAAAAAAAAAAAAAAAAAAAACCCTTATTTTGTTTTATTTTATTTTTGATTCTAGTTTTTGTTTCGGCTAGCACTTTCTTGTCCACGTTCCTGTTCTCTCTCTGTGGATTTCCCACCGGACAATGACGATCTGAGACGGGAACTCCCAGGCCCAGCGCCGCGGTGCAAACATCCAAGCAGGGGGGTGGGTGAAAGGGCAGGTCTGAATTTTTTTATTACCTTGGATAGGTATCTAGAGGCGTTTCGTCGTGCAGGTTTACATGGTGCTTGGGAAATTAAAGATAAATAATTGCTTTGCCAACCATCTCACTATTCGTCCATTCCTTAACCACACCAAAGGTTTGCGTTGACGCGCACGGTGCTGCTGTTGTCAGGGAAGAAACCCTATTGGGTTTTTTAAGTGTGTGATGCAGTGCCAAGTCATTTCCCACCTCCCACCCCCCACTCCCCACCCACCTCCCCGCCAGGTCAGAAGAAACCAAACCTTTTGTCCCTTGGTGATGGACTAGGTTTGGGAGGTTTTAATTCTATTCTGTTCTTTGACACGGTAGAAAGAGTTGGCCTCCGTTAATTTCTGTCATTAAGACATAAAAACTTTATTTTGAAGTTATTAAGCAAACAGATTTTAAAAATTGCTGCGAAGTGCCTTGGGTAAGTCTGTGACAACAAATAGTAAGTATTTTAATGCATCAGTTCAGCGTTTCCCTAATTTCTCATTGCAGCAGAAAATGCTATTTTTCCCAAGTTTGGCCACATGTCCAGCTGTTTGCTTGGCGACAGCTATGACTATTGGAATTAATATAACTCAGGATTATAATATCTGAACTGTTGTGTCTCTGCATGTCCTATCAGTTCTCCCAAAGCTACATGTCTTTCCAAATTTCTCTTCCTAGTGTGGAGTCCCTTGTAAGGCCCTTTTGAGGCCTGGCATGAAATTAAGTGAATAAAGAGGTTATTCAGATGTTTAGTTTTTATCTCATATTGTAGTTTTGTCTTAATGTTTTTTGTTTGTTTGTTTTTGGTTTTGTTTTGTTTTTGCTTTTCTGGACCCAAAAGGCTTCTAAAGTAATATGATAGTTGCAATGATAGCATGTAAACCACTATTTGATAATTTGGGTTTTTCTGTGTAACAGCCCTGGCTGTCCTGGACTCACTTTGTAGACTAGGCTGGTCTCGAACTCACAGAGCTCCACCTGCCTCTGCCTCCCAAGTGCTGGGATTCAAGGCGTGCGCCACCACCACCACCACCACCACCACCACCCTGGCCTATTTAATTTAACCTATAAGACTATGAGAGAGTAAAATATATTATTTATACTAGATAGGATCCAGCATGTTTCCAGTTTTTTCTTAAAGTACTATTAGCAATAATACACTTACTATTAAGACCAAAAAGCAAAATGTAACTCCTTTTTCTTCATAATAGCATTGTCCACTAGATTCTAGGATAGTGGTAAATTTTAGAGTTTGAGGAGGTAAGAATTGGGGTTATAATTTGTAGCATAGGAAGGAGGCAAGAGGATCAGGAGTTCAAGGTCATCCTCAGCTATGTAGCAAGTTGATGGCCAACCATGAGCTACCTGAGATTCTGTCTCAAACAAACAAAACAACAAATAAGCAGCTAACCTTTGTCAGGAACACTCTTGGAAAATGGGAAAGAGCTAGTATGAGATTTTAAGTTGTTCTCCCCCCCCCCCCCCCCCCCGGAATTACTTGTTCCATGTACTGAGAAAAAATAGTGTTGAAATTTTTTTCTTTGCTTTGTTCCTAGTGTTTCTAGGCATAGGAAAAGATTGACAGCTGGTTGTTCCTACTTTTCTTCCCCTTTAAAGTTTTTAAATGGAATAACCAGTGGAATGTGCCATGTAGACTTAAATACAAGGTCCTCCCTAGCCGGGCGTGGTGGCGCACGCCTTTAATCCCAGCACTTGGGAGGCAGAGGCAGGTGGATTGCTGTGAGTTTGAGGCCAGCCTGGTGTACAAAGAGTCCAGGACAGCCATGACTACACAGAGAAACCCTGTCAAAAAAAACAAAAACAAAAATCAGAAAAACTAAAAAAAGCTCTTCCCCAAGTTAGCTCCTGTAGAAAAACTATTACTTTGCATTTAAATCTTTACAAACAATCTTAGATATCACAACGCAAAATTTTATTTTGTGGCAGGATTTCACTATGTAGCCCTGGCTGAGATTAAAGGCATATAACTCAGTACTTATTTGAATGCCTGTAAAAATTTACTTGATAAAATTGGTGGCATTTTTGTTGGTGGATGTTTTGTTTATTGTGCGTGCATGTACGTGTCAGTGAGTCTTGGTGACAAGCATTCTTAACCTCTGAGCCATTTTACCAGCCCATCTGTGGCCAAAGGGTACTTTATATAGATAAATCAATTGATAAAACCATATCAATTATTTCTTTTTTTTTTTTTTTTTTTTTTTTTGGTTTTTTCGAGACAGGGTCTCTCTGTGTAGCCTTGACTGTCCTGGACTCACTTTGTAGTCCAGGCTGGCTTCGAACTCACAGCGATCCACCTGCCTCTGCCTCCGGAGTGCTGGGATTAAAGGCATGCGCCACCACACCCGGCTATATCAATTATTTCTTTAAGTGAAGCTTCACATAAGTATTGGACAAATTTGTAAACAAGACTTTTAAAAATGATTTTAATATGCAATAGAGTAACTGGATGCAAAGAAGTTAGAGACACGTTGTGAAACTATCAGGTATGGAGACCTAACTCCTGATCTTAGGACAGTAAAAATGATTAACAGAGAAAAATGGGTATTACAAGTAAGTATTGCATTTGATTACACTGATACTAGTGTAAGAGTTCAAGAAAGAGGGGTCTCTGTGGGTTAGAAAAGAATGGGAATGGCTTTTGAGCGACTAGAATTTAAAGTCTAAGAAATTGAAAGAGGAGGAATAGTCTTGGCATGAAATGGCATGAATTAAAAAACCAAAGATAAGATTGTTGTGGGGAGGGGCAGTAAATTATTATTGCTTGGTTTGGTTTGGCTTTTCCAGACAGGGTTTCTCTGTGTAGCCGTGGCTGTCCTGGACTCACTGTGTGGACCAGGCTGGCCTTGAACCCACAGAGATCCACCTGTCTCTGCCTCCCAAGTGCTGGGATTAAAGGCGTGCGCCACCATGCCTGGCTGTGGACTGGGATTTTTAATTTTGACAGGATTGACTTTTTAAGAGAAGGTTTTGGAGAAAGTGGAGTGGCTTATGTGTATTTTAAAGAGTGTTTTTTAGGGTTTGGGTTTTTTTTTGTGTGTTTTTTGGGTTTTTTTTTTTTTTTTTTTTTTTTTTGAGACAAGGTTTCTCTGTGTGTACCCCTGGCTGTCTTGAAATCGCCTGTAGACCAGGCTAGCCTTGAACTCACAGAGATCCACCTGGCTATGCCTCCCGAGTACTGGGATTAAAGGCTTGGGAGAGCCAAAAATGCCTCCCACCAGACTTGGCTAATTTTGGGGTCAGGGAACTACCTAGATAAAGAACTGGTAGAGAAGCCAGTTGTGGTGCACTCCTTTAATCCCAGCACTCGGGAGGCAGAGGCAGGCAGATCACTGTGAGTTCAAGGCCAGCCTGGTCTACAAAGCGAGTCTAGGACAGCCAAGGCTAAACAAAGAAATCCTGTCTTGAAAAACCAAAACAACAAAAAACAAACAAACAAACAAAACACAAAATGAGCTGGAGAGATGGCTCAGGGGTTAAAGGCACTGTCTATTCTTCCAGATGGTCCTGAGTTCAATTCCCAGCAACCACATGGTGGCTCACAACCATCTATAATGAAATCTGATGCCCTCTTCTGGTGTACATGAAGATAGTGTGCTCATATACATAAAATAAATAAGTCTTTAAAAAAACACACACAAAAAAAAACTGGTAGAGAACTGGGTGTGGTGGCGCATGCCTTTGATCATCCCAGCACTTGGGAGGCAGAGGCTGTGAGTTCGAGTCCAGGACAGCTAAAGCTACACAGAGAAACCCTGTTATGGGGGTGGGGGGAGACAAAAAAAAAAAAAAAAAAAAAAAACCAAGAACTGGTAGAACCTAAGAGTCAGAGCTGGGTAAGGTGAACACATGCCTGTAATCCCAGCACTTGGGAGGTGGCGGCAAAAGGACCAGGAGTTCAGAGCCTGCCTCAGCTGTATTTGAGACCAGATGGGCAAAGTGAGACCCTATCTCAAAAGCAGAAATATAAAAACAAACAATCAAATAAGTAAAAACTAGAGTTACAGAAATAGACATTGGACTCTATTAGATGAAAATTCTACAGTGACTTTTTTTTTTTTTTTTTTTTTTTTGGCTAGGGTTCTTTCCTCCTTCTCTCCCTCCTTTTCTTTCCTCCTTCCTCTCTCATACCTTACATTGTATGAAGCATTTCTTACCTGTTGCTTTTATGGTCTTAAAAGCAGATCTGCTCTCTTTACCCTCCCCCCCCAAAATACAAGATCAAACAACTCATAGCAGTCTCATTTAAATCTAAGTATAATATACATTTAAAATATTTGAGCTGGGTATAGTAGTGCATGCTTAGAATCCCAGGGCTTGAAAAATGGAAGCAGTACCTTGAATTTAAAACCAGCCTAGGCTGCCTAGTGAGAACCTGTCTTAAAATATACAAATAAAATGACATTTTAGCAAGATGTAATGATGCAAGCCAGTAATCCTAGCTGGAGAGACAAGAGGCAAGAAAATAAAGTTTTTGTTTTGTTTTTTGGTTTTTCGAGACAGGGTTTCTCTGTGTAGCCTTGGCTGTCCTGGACTAACTTTGTAGACCAGACTGGCCTCAAACTCCCAGCAATCTGCCTGCCTCTGCCTCCAGAGTGCTGGGATTAAAGGTGTGCACCACCACACCGGGATAAGAAAATAGAGATTTTAAAAGTCATTCTTTACTATGTAACAACTTAGAGGAAAGTTTGTGCTACAGGACTTTCTGTCTTTTAAAACAAAAACAAAAAACCTCACTTTGAGGTCTCTTCCTTAGCTTAATAGCCCACTTTTATTCATGAGAATGCCTTTTCTTTTCTTAAGATCTGTTTGTGTGTTTATATATGCACGTGGCCCACAACATGGCAGGCACCACTGAAGGCCAGAAAAGAGTGTTGGATCACCTAGAACTGGAGTTGCAGGTAGTTGTGAGCTGCTCCATGTGAGTGCGGTAAACAGAACTCAGTTCCTCAGGAACAGCAGCAGGCGCTTTTTTTTAAACTCCTGAGCCATGTTTTCTTTTTTCTTAATAAATTGTCTGTTTTCTAGTCCATGCTTAACATAAAAGATACAAACTGTTCTCCTCTCCTCATGGTCAGAATTTTCACCTAACCTATACTTATTTTTTCCCCTTAAACTCTACTTAGTAAACTTACCCTCAAGTTTCAAACACAAAACCAATTTCCCCCAGCCCACAAAAGTTCAGTAGTCAGAGTAGTTGGGAAGACTAGGCAGCAAAGGAGTTGTTACATGCGCTGGGAGCCTGGGATTGCATTGCTAGCAGACATGCAAACAGCCAGGTATGACTGAGCTGCTTGGCTGAAAGAAAAGGAAAAAACCTCAGCAAGTTCCAATTTTGTCAGAGAGATGCTGTGACAGTACAGTGCAGAACACGATGGAGAAAGACACCAGATATCCTCTGGCGTCTGCATACACATGTGTGTACAATACACAGCTGTAAAAAAGAGGACAGCAACTGAGGAAGACACTTGAGGTCCACCTCTGGCCTCCTCACACACACGAATACAATTCACACAAAGAATACATAACTTTATGGTCTTAGTTCATCTTGTAAATGAACACAACCCAGGACCAAGTCATTAGTTTGCCCACTGGAGTGTCTCCTAAGCATTTTGTTGGAAAGGAAGAAGGAAAGAGTGCTGCTCTGTTTGGTTTTCTAACTTTGTTTTATCAACTTCTCACCCATCTGACTTTACTCTGTAGAAGCCGTGCCCTGGGTGATGTGTTTGGGGGAGGCCTATACCATCTCTTGGACAGGTTGCTGAGTTTAGCTCTATTCACTATCAGCTACCAATTTGTAGTGATGAGAGAATAGCCTATTCCATATCCCATTCTTCAGTGAGAGGCATCATTCAGGCATTGAAAGATAACTGACCAGAAATTTGGGGCAGCCCATCTCTTTGCTGATGCTAATGAAGAAACTGGTGTTCTGAGCAAAGCTTGATTTTCTTCTTCTTCTTCTTCTTCTTCTTCTTCTTCTTCTTCTTCTTCTT
>OU015746.1:16438268-16470661 GCA_907169655.1 Acomys percivali
TCTTCTTCTTCTTCTTCTTCTTCTTCTTCTTCTTCTTCTTCTTCTTCCTCCTCCTCCTCCTCCTCCTCCTCCTCCTCCTCCTCCTCCTCCATCATCACTCATTTCTTTATTTTGGGACAAGATAGAATTATTTGCCCCAGGCTGGCCTGGTTCTGTTTAGCTCATGTGATTAAGGCTCAGAGTGACTTGGTCATCTGATTAATGTCAGAGGAACCATGCTTATCTGCTTGAATTTAGGTATAGAGATAGATCATAGTAAACATTCAAGAAATAATTGCTGAGTCAAGTTAGAATTAACTTCCCCAACTCTTGCTTTCTGAGTGATATTTTAGCAGATTGCTATATAATCTAAATATTGAAGTTCTCTAAAAAGAACATCTGCAGTTATCGTATTTTATTTAAATCTTAGTATCACAGTATCTTAGTATCTTATGCACTGTCTACCACCAAAACCCAAAATTTGGCTGGGCATGGTGGCACACGCCTTTAATCCCAGCACTCAGGAGGCCAGCCTGGTCTACAAAGCAAATCCAGGACAGCTAAGGCTACACAGAGAAACCCTGTCTCGAAAAACAAAACAAAACCCAAAACTTCATGACAGAATTAGAATCTAGAAAAACAATTAGCTTTATGTCCTCTTTCATAACTCGTGTCCATTGCCCATATTCAGTCCTGCTCGCCTTATATTTTGCCTTCTTTTTGTCATGTAATATTGTAACTACATGTACATTTGTTTATATACATACATTTATTATTTGCTAGATTTCATATGTTAAAGATGTGTTTTTATCTATTCATCGGTTGATGGGCAACTAGGTTGGTTCCAGTAAGAATAAAGCAGCAGTAAGCATGGGGTTCTAATAACCCTATGGAGGGTATGGAGGTCTTAAAGTATAGCCCAGGAGTGAAATGGCTATATGAGCTTGTCATCTACCAATAGTGAATAAAGGGTTATAAGTTCAAAGGAATTTTCTCCATTGTCTTGTGTGCTTGACTTCATTTCTTATGTCTTCTCAGAACTGACCATAGTTCCTGGCCTAGAAACTAAAATAAAAATTATGGGCAGGAATATGATCAAAATACATTATACCCATGTACAAAAATGACATAATGAAAGTAATTATTTTGCATAATTAGAAAATGAACTGAGGGGTTGGAGAGATGGCTGGGGGTTAAGAGCACTTGCTGCAAGCCGGGCGTGGTGGCGCACACCTTTAATCCCAGCACTCGGGAGGCAGAGGCAGGTGGATTGCTGTGAGTTCGAGGCCAGCCTGGTCTACAAAGTGAGTCCAGGACAGTCAAGGCTACACAGAGAAACCCTGTCTCCAAAAACCAAAAAAAAATAAAAATAAAAATAAAAATAAAGAACACTTGCTGCTTTTATAGAGGACTGGGTTTGGTTCCCAGCACCTATACAGTAACTCACAACCTTTCATGACTTCCAATTTTAGGGATTCAGTGCCCTCTCCTGACTTCTCTGGACACTAGGCACACATGTGATGCACATACATACATGTTAGCAAAACACTTATGCACATAAAATTAATTTTAATGTTTTATCTTTTACATGAACTTGAAGAGATTGAGGCTATGACTTTGGTAAGGTGTTTCCTACACAAGCCTGAGGACTTGAGTTTGATTCCTGGCATCCTACCTAGATAGTCAAGTGTGGCAGCACACACCTGTAACCCCAGCACTAGAAAAGGAAAGCCCTTTATCCTCTGCTTTGCTGGTATATTCCAGACTCGGAGAAACCCTGTCTCAAACACTAAGGTGGAGAGTGACTGAGGAAGATCACCTATGAGCATGTGCAGCACACATACGGACGTGAACTTGGATCGCTAAGGCTATTGCTTAATTGTTAGAGAGCAGGCTTGCCTAGCATGCACAGAGTGCTTGGTTCTGTTCCAGCACTGTTTAAACAGGAGTGGTGGTACATGTCTGTAATCCTGCACTTAGGGTGCAGAGAGAAGGAGCTAACATTCACAGTCATCCTCAGCTGCATAGTAAGTTTGGGGCCAGCTTGAGATACATGGGCCCCTGTCTCAAAAACATAACAAAGCCACACCTTTAACCCCAGCACTCGGGAGGCAGAGTCAGGCAGGTCTCTGAGAGTTCTGAGGACAGCCTGGTTTACAAAGCAAGTCCAAGACAGCCAGGACTACAAGAGAAACACTGTCTCAGGGAAAAAACAAAACAAAGCAAAAACAACAGTAACAAACATAAGAAACTGGAAAGCAAATCCATCTCATTCCACAATGTATTTTAGTTAAAACTGGTAATAAAATTCCAAGAAGAGACTTTTGATAATAATAATAAATTGCATGAGACAACATATACATATTATATCTGTTGTGTCACTGTTGCCTTTCTATGTCAAGCTGAAGATGTCATCTGCACAACTCGACGTGTCTTATTGGGGGGGAGGGATGCCGTTTTTTGTCTTTGTTTTTATGCTCCAAACTAGCGTGTTGGCTCAGTAAGAAGCAAGTGGAAACTTTAAGGGAAGAGTTCTGTTGTGGACTAAGGGTTATGTTTTGCTTTATTTTGAGACAGGGTCTCTCTAGGCCTGGCTGGGCTAGCATCCGTGGTGTAGACCATGCTGGCCTTAACTCAAAGAGATCCTGAGTCTGTCTCCCGAGTGTTGGGATCAAAGCCATGTACCCTGGCGTCGATCTCCTTTAGGAGCTGTTCTGCAAATTATGGTTAGAGTCACGGACCAGCCAACTAAAACCTTTCTAATGTGGAGTATACCTGAATAACTAGTGCAGTTGTTTGCTTGTGTACTTAGCTAACCCCTGTGACACTGTATGATTGATTAAAAGCCTGTTCTTTACCTTTCTTAGTTGTGGGGGGCGGGGCGTGTTGTTTGGTTAGTTTGGTGTGGCTTTTGGTTTTTGGAGACAGGGTTTCTCTGGGTAACCTTTGCTGTCCTGGACTCACTTTGCAGACCAGACTGGCCTTGAACTCAGAGATCCACCTGTCTCTGCCTCCCTAGTGCTGGGATCACAGGTGTGCACCACTGTACCTGGCCCATGATTTTTTAAAAATTTATTCATTTATTTTTTTTAAGGCACTAATAGTATAGTTGTCTTTGAAATACAAAAGAAAAAGGCCTTCCAGGGCTGGAAAGGAGCACTTGTTCTTGCAGAATACTGCATTCTGTTCCCAGGACCCACTGGCAGCTCACAGCCATCAGAACCTCCAGTTCCAAGGGATCCAGTACCCTACTCTGACCTACTTGGGCACCAGGCATACATGTGGTAATACAGATATACATTCAAGTAAAACACCCAGTACATAAATAAATCTAGAAACAAAATTTAAGAAAGAAAGGAATTCCCTTAGTTGTTAAACCGATTCTACAAATATTTATTGAAAGCCTTTTAGACACATACAGTAGGTTCCCATAAACTACTTTACTACTCTTGGTTTGATTGCTTTGTTTTTCTGAGACAGGGTTTCTCTCTGTAGCCGTGACTGTCCTGGACTCACTTTATAGACCAAACCCGCCTGTCTCTGCGTGCATCACCACGCCCAATATATCAGTACTTCCTACAGGATGAGGAGATTTATGACTCTCAGACTGGGTAGAGGTTTCAGTGTATATTTAAATGCATATCGAGCCTCAGATAGATGCCAGGTTTCCCATACATGTTTTTACTGTATATACCTTTATCCTGGGAGGTCTGTGGTTTTCACAAGACTTTCCTAAGAATGTATATAAGAAGTAGAAGCTGCACTTTAATACACTCTAAGCGTTACAGTTTTATCATTTAAATTAGTAATTCTAGGATGGAAAGATGGTTCACTTGGTAAATGCATACTTTTTATCTCAGGCAGGAGCAGGTTGTTCTCTGAGTTTGAGGCCAGTCTGGTCTATATAGTGAGTTCAAGGCCAGGCAAGACAATCTCTTGAGAGACTGTCTCAAAAAAAAGGAGGGGGGTGCTCACTTCGGCAGCACATAAACTAAAATTGGAACCATACAAAGAAAATTAGCATGTCCCCTGCACAAGGATGACACACAAGTTCATGAAGCATTCCATATTTTTAACAAAAAACAATCAAAGAAAACTCAGAAGAAATCAATGAGAGGAAAAAAAAAAAAAAGCCAAAATGAGCAGTCCTCTGGAGGAGCAGCTCCAGCAGGCTCGCTTCTTGCCTGTGTTGCCTCAAGCCCAGGCCTGTGTGGCCGAGCGGACGGCCGTGTGCTGGAGGGCAAGGGGCTGGAGTTGGACCTGAGGAAGATCAAGGCAAACAAACCATTCCTAGCTCATGTAATAAAGGTGTTTGTTGTTCTGTTTAAAAACAAACACAAACAAAGAAACAAGGGGGGAGGGAGAAAGAAAAGTGGGCTAGACATGAGCAATAGTAAGTCTTGCCAGAACCTGGAAAAAAATGTCCATGCATAGGATTACAGTTGTGCTCTAATAGATAAGTATATCAGTATCTAGATAACCATAAGAAGGAATAAAATCTGCTTAATAACATGGATAAATTAGCACTAAATATGATGAGAGTTCTAGATAGTCTTACATGGCACATATTTGGTACTTTTAAAAGTGGTTTTATTGTGTCAGAATCCTAGAGTAATCCAACAAACCTTTCTAACAGGTCTTATTTTTGTTTAGTGGCTTTAAATCTTTTTCTTCATCTCATCTTTATTCCCCAAACAGTAGAAGACCCTCTATCCCTAAAAAGTCCCTTTAGTGTGGTATGACATTCAGTATTATAAATATTTCTTTCCATGAGGTTGAACATTATTGATTTGTGTGGAAGTATTTTAGAATAATTATATTTTATTGCTGGCAGATAAATATATATTCAAACATGTACACATACACAGAAAGAGACTCTATCTGGCCTGAAACTCAACTGTCTTCCTAGCCCCTAGTTTTAAAAAAAAATTAGGACTGTGAGTTCCGGGCCAGCCTGGTCTACAAAGCGAGTCCAGGACAGCCAAGGCTACACAGAGAAACCCTGTCTTGAAAAACCAAAACATAAAAAAAGAAGAAAGAAAAAAAATGAGAGGAATAAATGTAAGAAATAATACAAATAAGTTGCAGATAATAACGTATTCTATTCAAGACTGTGCCAGAAGTTACTTTGAAATTGTGTGTTTATATGCCTTCCCCTCTTCTACAGGCTGCTATATGGCAGGCACTAAACCACTATGCTTACCGGGACGCAGTTTTCCTCGCAGAACGACTGTATGCAGAAGGTTCGTCATCTGTTCACTTGTGAGGAAGCATGAATGAAATAATGGAATTCTATCACTTTTTATGATTAAGAAGATTCTTTTTTCATTCTTTCTGTCTTCAATTTCTTTTTTATTTGTTTGCTTGTTTGCTCATTTGTTTTTCGAGACACGGTTTCTCTGGGTAGCCTTGGCTGTCCTGGACTCACTTTGTAGACCAGGCTGGCCTCCAACTCACAGAGATCCACCTGCCTCTGCCTCCCGAGTGTTCGGATTAAAGGCGTGCGCCACCACCGCCCAGCTCTTTTTCATATTTTTAACTATGTGTTTGTATGTGGGCATTGCTACTTGTTGAGATAGTGTCTTCCTTCAGAGACCAAAAATTGTGAGCTTCCCAAAATGTGTCTATCTGGAACTGAACTCCAATCTTTTCCAAAAACACCATATGTTCTTAATTTAATTGCTTGGCTGTCTTTCCAACTCCTTTCTGTTTTGTTTGTTTGTTTATGTTTGGGCTTCACTGAAGCCATAGGACAACCTAGGGTGTTTTTTACTTTTTTTTTTTTCTTTCTTTTTTAAAAAAGATTTTTATTTGTTATATATACAGTGCTCTGCCTGCATGTATGTCTGCATCCCAGAAGAGGTCACCATATCTCATTATAGATGATTGTGAGCCACCATGTGGTTGCTGGGAATTGAACTCAGGACCTCTGGAAGGGTAGTCAGTGTTCTTAAGCTCTGAGCCATCTCTCCAGTCCTTTCTTTTCTTTTTGTCATTGGCCTAAAACTTGTTAAATAGGTTAGGCTGTCTAGCTACTCTGCGCCAGAATTCTCCCCCCACCTCCTCAGTGCTAGATATAAGCATGTGCCAGGTGCCAGCTTTTTCGTAGTGTCTAACAACAGCGCAGGTCCTGGTACTTACAAGGCAAGCACTTTACCACCTCGCAGCTGGTTTGTTTTGTTTTGATACAAGTCCTCATACTGTAGCCCAAGCTGGCTTTAAGCTCTCAGCTATCCTTCCTCAGTCTCCCAATTCTGGGATTATGGACATGAGCCACCATGCCTGGCTTGGCTTTTCTTCAGAAAAAATTTTAATGGGTTGGGGGTATGCTAGGCCCTGTATGGAGGTCAGAAAATAACTTGAAAGAGTTGTTCCTCTTAGTGTGGTTCCAGGGAATTGTTTCAGGTCCTCAGGCTTGGCAGCAAGCATCATTACCAAGGGAGCTGTCTCCCAGACCCCAGACTTGGGTTTGTCTTGAATATAACTTAGCATTTGGTGTTCAAGAAGAACAGTGGTTTTTTAATCTGTCCATTTTAAAGTAGAAACATTTTTTATCCTAGTAATGAGTTTATTTCCCTTCCTATTAAAATTTAACTTCTATCTTCCCAAGAGGTCTGTTCAAAAATATTAAAAATATGATGCTTTCCTCATAGTCTATATAAGGGTAGAGATTTGTTTCTGTTTGTTTGCATTTCTTATGTATTTACAGAAAATAAATTATCTTCATTGTATTTACCTTGGTTCTTGGAGAGAGATGCTCAAGAACTAGAAAACTAGGCTGTTTTTTGTTTTTGTTTGTTTTTTCCTTTTTCAATATGGCCTGACCTGAAACTTGTGTAGACTTGACGGCCTAGAACTTGAAGTGATTCTGTTTTGTCTTTTTTTGTTTGTTTTTTTGGGGGGGAGGGGTTGGGTTTTTGTTTTTTTGTTTTTTTGTTTTTTGGTTTTTTTTTGTTTTTGTTTTTTTTGTTTTTTTGCTTTGTTTTGCTTCAACCCACTGAGTGCTGAGATTACAGATGTGAGCCATCAGCCTTACATTTTCTACCAAGAGTTGATTTCTCCATAATTGAGATTGGAATTAATAATTGTTCTGAATTAAATGACATGCTTAACTTTTTGTTGCTAAACTTGTTTATTGACAAGCTGAATAGTAGCTAATACATCTTGCATTTTTTTACTTTTAATATCTTAGTACACTCAGAAGAAGCCTTGTTTTTACTGGCGACCTGTTACTACCGCTCAGGAAAGGCATATAAAGCATATAGACTCTTGAAAGGACACAGTTGTACCACCCCACAGTGTAAATATCTGCTTGCAAAGTGTTGTGTTGACCTCAGCAAGTAAGTATTAAAATCTTCTTTACCTAATTTTGATATATTTCCATTGAATTTTGGATAAAATTCTTCCAACAGATTAAACTCTTAACTTCCTTTCCTCTCTCCTGAGCAATAGTTGAGATGTTTGCATCATTGACTATGGTATTAATTTGGTCATGGAGAAATTTCATTACAATGGTGGTAACTAACAAACAGTTCTCTTTTGGTGCTGGAGATCTTTAACCCTGGGCTTCATGCAAGCTAGGCAAGCCCTCTTACCTTACACCAGGCTGTGGTGGAGTGGTAAAGCACTTGCCCAGCATGTGTATGGCTTTGGGTTCAGTTTCTGGAACTGGCAAACAAAACCAACTGAGCTACATTGTAAGTCCTGAAATAATAATATGGTTTAAGAGAAATTTAACTAACTCTTTCCAGCTTCCAAAATGATCCTTAGTCTCATTTCCTCTGGCTTTCATTGTCAGGCAATTTAAGTAAGCCCAGAAACATGACAGGTGACAAGCATAATGCGTCCAGGTAATACATAGTCTCCAGTTGAGAACTACTGCCATTCCTGCCACTTGAAGGTAGGGACATACCAAAGTATCACCACATATTCCAGATCTGCTGGTAGCTGGAAGTACAGATTAAATTCTTTTCTGTAGAAGATGAAATACTAGCAAAAATGTCTAAACAGATATATGTGGTTTTGTTTTGTTTGTTTAGACAGTCTCTCTGTGTAGCTCTGGCTGTCCTGGACTTGCTTCGTAGACCAGACTAGCCTTGAACTCAGAGATCCACCTGCCTCTGCCTCCTGAGTGCTGGGATTAAAGGCGTGTACCACCACAACCTGGCTCCATATATGTGTTTTGTTTGTAAATTTTTATTTAGAGGATATAGGTAAGTCTCATATAAATAGATTTAACTTATTATATATATAAGTTACGTATTTGTCTAGCAACTAACTTTTTAATTAGTAACTGAATTAGTTATTTATTACTAGATTATTTTAAAATCCAAAATTTTCCTGGGTGTAGTGCCACACACCTTGAATCCTAGCCCTTGAGATGCAGAGGCAGGTGGCTTTCTTGTGAGTTCAAGGCCAGTTGGGTATATATAGTTCCAAGACAGGGATATGTAGAGACACTATGTCACACAACAAAACAAAATCAACTTCTTATTCTTATTTTGTTTGTGGGAAGGGGGGGGGTTGAGACAAGGTTTCTCTGTGTAGCCTTGGCTGTCCTGGACTCGATTTGTAGACCAGGGTGGCTTGAACTCACAGGGATCCACCTGCCTCTGCCTCCCCAGTACTGGGATTAAAGGCGTGCACAACCACGTCTGGCTGTAGTTGTTTTCAATCAAACACTTTAAACATCAAACCACTGCAAACTCTGTTGTGCTGAAAATAGTGAAGTCATGTAGGTTTGTTTTTTGGTTTTTTTTTTGGGGGGGGGAGTCTTTTTTGAGGCAGGGTTTCTCTGTGTAGACTTGGCTGTTCTAGACTTGCTTTGTAGACCAGGCTGGCCCTGAACTCACAGTGATCTGGCTTCTCTGTCTCTGCATGCTGGGATTAAAGGCATGCGCCACCACACCCAACTGAATTTCTACTTTTCTTATGAAGAAAATATAGTTGACAAAAAATATAGAAAGTGATACTTGCAGCCGGGCGTGGCGGCGCACGCCTATAATCCCAGCACTCGGGAGGCAGAGGCAGGAGGATCACTGTGAGTTCGAGGACAGCCTGGTCTACAAAGGGAGTCTAGGACAGCCAAGGCTACACGGAGAAACCCTGTCTCAAAAAACAAAAAAACAAACAAAAGCAGAAAGTGATACTCATATTTTATTTTTAAAATGGTGCTGGTGTGACAACTTAGTATGTAAAGGCACTTTTAAGTTTAATCCCCAGCATCCACTTGTTGAGAAAGAACCTGCAACTACAGGTTGTTCACTGACCTTCACATACATGATTATATAGCACACGCAGACACACACAAAATAAATACAATTTCAGTTTTACAAAAAACTTAGAATGATCATGGGCAGTAAACATACAGTTTAACTAAGAAAAATTAGGTTCTACATGCACAATTCTATTTCAAGGAATTACAGAATGAAGATAGATCATATATTTTTTGTAAAGTCATTCATATTCTCCTCAAATAAAATGAGTGCGCACTCCTGTAATCCCCGCACTTGGGGAGGCAGAGGCAGGAGAATCTCTGAGTTAGAGGACAACCTGGTCTACAGAGAGATTTCCAGGACAGGTAGGGGTCCACAGAGAAACTCAGTCTTGAAAAACCAAAAATATAAAGTAAAATGATTGTATTTTTTTTTTTTAGCATGAGTAATACATATGCCGCTCAGACTAGATTTGTTCATATAGAAATTTAATGAGTTCTGATTTTAAAGGCAGGACTGAAAATTTAAGATCACAAATCTTTAGCTTCCTAATGATTCTAAGCACATTATTGCCGCTATTCTAAAAATACCACCAACTTTTCACTCTATCTGTTATTAGACTCAAATGATAAATGAAAGGTATCTTCATAAAGTGCATTGTATATTGACATTAAAATATTTTTATATTTTAAAGGCTTGCAGAAGGGGAACAAATCTTATCTGGTGGAGTGTTTAATAAGCAAAAAAAGCCATGATGATATTGTCACTGAGTTTGGTGATTCAGCTTGCTTTACTCTTTCATTGTTGGGACATGTATATTGGTAAGTAAGAGTGATTCAGAAGCCGGGCTGTGGTGGTGCATGTCTTTAAACCCAGCACTTGGGGAGATAGAGGCAGGTGGATCTCTTGAGGCTGAGGCCAGCCTAGTTAGTGATAATAGCTACAGACACTCTAATAAGCTCTTTTTATTTTTTAAGACATATTAATTATTAGCATGTATACAGTGTTCTGCCTGCATGTACACCTGCAGGCCAGAAATGGCATCAGATCACGTTGTAGATGGTTGTGAGCCACTATGTGGTTGCAGGAAATTGAACTCAGGTCCTCTGGAAAAGCAGTCTGTGGCCTTAACCTCTGAGCCATCTCTCCAGTCCCCTCTAATAAGTTCTTATCTTGAGAAGAATGTCTCTGTGTGGTTCACTGAAGAAAGTGAATGCTTTCTTTTCCTTAATATTATATGTTTACTGCTACTTATTGGAAAGAGGCTTGAAGCCAGGCTTCAGTAATGCAAATTAAGTATTAATTATATATTAATTTCTTCTAATATATAGTAACCCTTGAAATGTGTAATAAAAAATTTTAACATCCATGAACTCAGAATTATCATTATATAATGGGTCTCATGTTTTTAAAAATACTTTTTAAAAAAAGATTTTTTTATTTATTATTTTGTATATAGTGCTCTGCCTGCAGGTACACCTGCAGGCCAAAAGAGGGAATAATAATAATAATAATAATAACAACAACAGCAGCCACAGTAGATAGTAAAGGGACTTCAGACTTTATTTTGCTTTTGTTTTTTGTTTTCTTTTGTTTTTTAAGCTGAAGAGATTTTTTTTTAACCTTTATATTATGTGCATTAGTGTTTTGCCTGCAAGTACGTCTGTGTGAGGGGTGTCAGATCTTGGAGTTACATACAGACAGTTGTGAGCTGCCATGTGGGTGCTGGGATTTGAACTTGGGTCCTCTGAAAGAGCAGTCAATACCCTTAACTGCTGAGCCATCACTCCATCCCGTAAGAGAATCTTAATAACTTTTGAGCCCTTCTTTTCTCCAATTTAAAAGGTTAAGATGAAGTAGGGACATTCTGGTATTTTCTAGAGTGGTCAAAGTATAATAGGTTCCAGGGGTGGGGCGCTGGTATTATCTAGATTCAAAATCTAATCCTTCCTATATCAATTAGAAAGAAGTATCAGTCTCCTTCATTAAAAGAATCATCTCTACTTTGTTGTATAAAAAATCTGACCATTTAAATATTAGCATGCAAAGTGTGTAAGTTGCTTTCAGAACCACCACTGGAGTGTTATGTAAACTAGTTGAAATACAATTGAAGCATCCGATGTTGTCTGTCTGTCACTATGTAGCCCTTAGCTGGTCTGGAATTCACTAGTAGATCAGGCTGGCCTCAAACTTAAAAAGATCCTTCTCTCTCTCTCTCTCTGAAATGATGGGATTAAAGGTATGTGTGTTCCATCGTACCCTGTCTTTTTTATTTGCCAAGAAATTAAATACCCAGGAATGCAATGAGAGCTGGGCGTAGTGGTGCTGCACCCTTGTAACTTTAGCACTTAAGAATATGAGGCAGGAGGATTTTGTGGCTAGTTGGAGTTGCATGACATTATCTCAGAGAGCAAGAGAAATTAAGAATTTAGGGAAGCATTAAATAGTACCGTAAGAATTTATATAAGATTTATCTGATTTTTATATTAAAAATTATAAGAAAAACTCTAGGGTTTATAGTTTGTTTAATCCGTCATTTCTCTCCACAGCAAGACAGATCGGCTTGCCAAAGGATCAGAATGTTACCAAAAGAGCCTTAGTTTAAATCCTTTTCTCTGGTCTCCCTTTGAATCATTATGTGAAATAGGTAAGCTCATGGAGGTGGTGGGAGGATTCCTCTTTCTTCTTCGTCCTTCTCTTCCTCTTCTTCCTT
The DNA here is from genome assembly GCA_907169655.1 of Acomys percivali. NCBI lineage: Eukaryota > Metazoa > Chordata > Mammalia > Rodentia > Muridae > Acomys > Acomys percivali. Next base: position 16,450,176 of record OU015746.1, read on the forward strand.
CTCCCTCCCTTCCTCCACCCCTTGCCATCTCCCTCTCTCTCAGTTTTGTTTGTTAGCTTTTCAAGACAGGGTTTCTTTTGTGTAGCCCTGGCTTTCCTGGAACTCACTCTGTAAACCAAGCTGTCTTTGAACTAAAGAGCACAGCCTGCTTCTGCCTCTTATATCTACTGTCAGCTTCAGCTACATTGTGAGACCAGCCTAGCTTGCAGGAGACCCTGTCTCAAAAAGTAGCCCCTCCTTAGAATCATTTCATAATGTGTCTTTTCATACCATAAAGATTAAGTTCACTAATCTCTTCTGTTACCAGTCTACCTTAAATGTGTCCTTCAGAATAAATACTATGTATATAATACTAGCCAAAATCATTTTCTGCTTAAGAAAAAGGAGAAAATTGGCATGCATGTGCCACGTAGCACATAAGACAACTTGCAGGGATCGGCTCTCCCATCCCATCATGTGTGTCTCAGGGATTGAACTCAGGCTTTCAGGTTGGACAGCAGACACTTTTACCCACTGAACCTTCCTCCTGGCTCTGGTTTATATTTAAAAGTTTATTTTCCAGCTGGGCATGGTGGCCTGTAATCCCAGACTCTGGGAGGCATGCAGATCTCTGTGAGTTTAAGGCCAGCCTGGTCTACACAGTGAATCCAGGACAGTCAAGGCCACACAGCGAAACCCTGCCTTGGAGTTTGGGGGGATGATGGAGCGGGGCATTTGCTTTCCAAACTTAAGGGTTAGCTTCCACAGTAAGTTAATGATGGGTCTTTGAGGAGGTAAGATTGGTTAATATTAATGGACAGGATAATTTTGAAGCTCTAAGACTTACGCATACTTAAAAAGATTATCCCTCAGAGGCAAGTTTTGTTTTGTCTTTTGGTCTTCACAGGTGAAAAGCCAGATCCAGACCAAACATTTAAATTAACATCTCTACAGAATTTTAGCAGCTGTCTGCCCAACACTTGTACAACTCTAGTATCTAATCACAATTTATCTCATAGACAGCCAGAGACAGTCCTTACAGAAACACCACAGGATACAATTGTAAGTATACTTCTGCTAATATTCATAGTATTCTGAAACCCAAAAGGAATGATTGTAACTAAACAGTGTATCATAAATGACATGGTAGGAAATTTCTCTTTCAGGAATTAAACAGACTGAACTTAGAATCTTCCAATTCAAAGTACTCCTTGAGTACAGACTCCTCCGTGTCGCACATTGACTCAGCCGTTATTTCACCAGATAACCTCCCTCTTGGGACGGGCACCTCCATACTATCTAAACAGGCCCAAAATAAGCCAAAAACTGGCCGAAGTCTATTAGGAGGACCAACTGCTCTTAGCCCATTAACCCCAAGGTAAGGTACACATGATATTTTTAAATGTATTCTAATATAAATGCTCTTTGGTGAATCATATTATTAATGCTATAAGTTAATATAAACATCTTCCTAAATCAGTGTCAAAGAATGGCATTCTATTTTCAGAAAATGAAGTAATAGAGACAATGCATCTGTAAAAAGTTTGAATTAAATATTGAAGGGCTGAAAATGTAGCTCAGCTGGCACAGTGCTTCAGTAGCATGCACGAGGCCTGGCCTTGACGCGGCCTCTGTAAAGCAGGCCAGGTGTCAGATGCGTGGAATCGTGTACCTGGGAGGTGGTCGCAGGAAGATCAGAAGCTCTTTCTCAAAATAAAATACAGCAGAGGGAAAAAAATTAAAGCTTTTTACATATGCCTCAATTGGTATATGTATTAAAACATTCTATCTATATGGCTGTGTACATCTGCAGATAGCAGTGAGACCCTCCAAATGTATGATTTATCGTATAGTTACGGCATTATTATCCGTTTTCTTTTCTAAAACATGGAAGTACAATTGACATTTATCATTGTAAAATATATTGTCATTTATTAAAAGTATATGATATATCATATATAATAACTTATCACAAAGGATATATATTTAGAACTATCAGACAAAACTCATGAAAGAATAGACTATGTGGGGGCTGGAGAGATGGCTCAGAGGTTAAGAGCACTGTCTGCTCTTCCAGAGGTCCTGAGTTTAATTCCCAGCAACCACATGGTGGCTCACAACCATCTATAATGAGATCTGGTTCCCTCTTCTGGTGTGCAGGCACACATGGGGGCAGAGTACTGTAAAATAATAGATAAATAAAATATTTTTTTGAAAAGTAGACTATATATGAAGGGAGTCTCAAGGCCACGAAGCTATTAAAATAGCATGACTAGGACATTGATTCTGGTATCTGCAGAGACCAATGGTAACTATATCGATAATTAGTAAGTAATTACCAGTAATATAGGGCATTGTCTCCATGTTCCACAAATTGGGGTTTATTTTCATCCTGTGGATCTTAGCTTTTAAAAAGCCAGTCCACTTCTAAGATCAGTGGCTGCTGTTCATGTTAGATTCTTGTCTTTTTTCTTTACTCTGGTGGGTGGCATACTCTGCATTCATAGCTCATTTTTAAACATGCCCCTCAGGTCCTCTTTGCCCCTAAGACTGATTTGCCATTCTCTTCCTTTTAGACCTTCTAATTTAAGTATACTGCTGCTTTATATATGCCTTGATGACTTTTTGACACCTTGATTTCAACCTCTTCTCAGTTTTGGGATTTTGCCATTAGAAACCCCAAGTCCTGGAGATGGATCCTATTTACAAAACTACACTAATACACCTTCTGTAATTGACGTGCCATCCACCGGAGCCCCTACAAAAAAGGTATAAAGTATAGTTTGTTTAAAATACAGTTTGGGGGCTGGAGAGATGGCTCAGTGGTTAAGAGTACTGGCTGCTCTTCCAGAAGTCCTGAGTTCAATTCCCAGCAACCACATGGTGGCTCACAACCATCTACAATGTGATCTGATGCCTTCTTCTGGTGTGCAGGCAGAGAATGTATATATAATAATAAATAAATATTTTTTTAAAAAAATACAGTTTGGGTGTTGATTAAAGAAACTTACTTACAATTCCAGTCTATAAAGGTAATTTCAAAGAGAATCCAACTTTATTTTTCATTTTTTGGTTTTTTTGAGACAGGGTCTCTGTGTAGCCTTGACTGTCCTGGACTTGCTCTGTAGACCAGGCTGGCCTCGAACTCACATCATTCCACCTGCCTCTGCCTCCCGAGTGCTGGGATCAAAGGCATGCACCACCACGCATGGCTTGTGGAAAAACTTGGGGGGCAGGGGGAAGACTGGTTTATCTTTAGAATTTAGGAAAGGACTAGGTAATTTTTTTAAATCTCCTCAGATTTCTATTTAACTGTTTTTCTAAGTGCAAAAGGAACAGTATAATATCTTGCTGTATCATTTTCTTTATTTATAACAAATCAATTCATAAATATTAAGACTAATAGTGGTATTATACTGAACTATTTTCATTGAAAAGTGTAGATAGGAGCATTATAGTATCACTTGCAGTACAATCTGTATTCACAAACCTTAGACTTTTTGTGTTTTACAGTCTGTTGCCAGAATGGGCCCAACTGGAACAAAGTCTGTCTTCTCACAGAGTGGAAATAGTCGAGAGGTCACTCCAGTTCTTGTTGCACAAACACAAAGTTCTGGCCCACAAACAAGGTATTTATTATAGTGTCTATTTCATCAATGTAATGCATATGCTCCTTCAAAATTATTTCCTTTTTAGAGAACCTTTTTAGAGCAAGTACAATCAATTTCTTTTTGTGTTTTTGTTTGTTTGCTTGCTTGCTTGCTTGGTTTGTGTATGTTTTATTTTTGGTTTTCTTGAGACAAGCTATGCAGTAGCCTTGACAGTCGTGTACTCACTTTGTAGACCAGGCTGGCCTCAAATTCAGGCCTGCCTCCTGAGTGCTGGAATTAAAGGCCATGCACCACCACAACTTTTTGTTTTGTTTTTGAGACAGAGTCTATATTATGCAGTTTTTTGTTGTCCTGGAAACTCACTATGTAGACCAAGCTGAGATCTGCCCATCTCTCTGCCTCCCATGTGCTGGGATGAAGGATGTGAACCAGCAGTCATGGCACATACCGACTTTCTCTACACAGGTCGTAAAATTAATCTTCAGATACAGAAGCCTTAACACTGTCACAGTTAACCAGGCGTGGTGGTGCACGCCTGTAATCCCAGCACTCTGGGAGGCAGAGGCAGGCGGATCTCTGAATTCCAGGCCAGCCTGGTCTAGGCTACACAGAGAAACCCTATCTAAAAGGAATCAGTATACCTGTGGTGTTGTGATGGTGATTCTAGTCAAGAGTACAGCTTGCAAAGTGATTGCCTTGGGTTTTTACTTTGTAGGGCAGGCAGTTGTTACTGGCTTTTTTTTTTTTTTTCTTTCTGTTTTTCTTTTTGACTACATAACCCTGGACGGTCAGAAACTTACTGTGAAGCCCACACTAGCTTTGAACGGGCAGCAAGCCTCCTTCCTTGGCCTTTTGAATGCTGGCAAGGTTCATTTTCTAAGGTTACAAGTAATGAAGTACAAACAGCACCGTGGTCTGAGAATCCAGACTTCTCTAGAATATAAGACTTCGAACACCAATATTACATAAAAAGCTTCAGATTTTGGAGCAGTTCAGATGTAATCTTCTGATTAGGAATCTCTGCATAACTACCAGAGATTTTATATAGATATTACAAAATCCAAAAGAAGTGAAATCTGAAATGCTTCTGTCTCAAGCATTTTGGCTAAATGTTATTCAGCCTGTTTAACAGACTGGATGTCTTTAAACAACAAATTTATTCTCTTTTTTTTTTTTTTTTTTTTTTTTCTTTTCATTTTTCCTGTATCCCACATTGCTAATAATCTTTTCTAGTTTTAAACCATTTAAGTTTGAAATCAGGACATTGTCAAGGGCACTTCCCCATCAAAGACTGTCGAGGAAGATCTTTCCTGCTCAGGCCTTCCCTGGACTGTGGCAGCATAACTCAGTATCTACCTTTGTCTTGACAAGAAGATGTTTCTGTATTTAGATTTCCCTCCTATAAAGACACTAATAATACTGGATTGGTACCCACCTTCGTGACCTCATATTAACTTGATTACATCTGCAAAGACCCCATTTTCTGGATAATCACAGTCACAGGTTCTGGGCATTAAGACTGATATCTTTTGAGAAACCAAATTGAGCATCTCAAAATTTAACCACATTAGCAACCAAGCATTGCCCAGTAGCTTTCTCTCTGTAGAGGCATCTTTAGGGTTTACGGTGTATTTATTTATTCATTCGTTCATTCATTCACTTTACATCCTGATCGTAGCCCCCTCCCTGCTCTCCTATTTTAATGTATCAAATGTGCCTTCAAGCAATAGACTACTCCGCATAATAGGAAACCCTAAATCAGTTCATTTTGGTGCTCTTGGGGATTGTTTTAACAATGTTTTGTATCCATATTGTATTATAACCCCCCAGTACACTATATTTCAACCTTTAAAACAGTCGTTTATCTTTTATTTAAAAAACAGAAAGAAAGAAAAGAAAGAAAGAAAAGCAGTCTTAACCACACATTTAGTATTGCTAATGGTCTTTCAGAAGATTCAAACTTCTATCTGGTATCATTTTCCTCCATCTCTTAAAATCTAATGTGTCCCAGTAATGAATTTTTTCCCCTTCTGCATATCAGAAACAAAGCTGTTTCACTTGATTTTTGAGATTGAAGTCTTTCTGTTTTTTCAGGCTAGCCTCATTAGGCTCTCTGCCTGGAATAACAGGTATCTTTTTAAATTTTTACTGAATAAGGAAGCAGCAGTTCAAGTCAATTTCTAACATCCACATAAAAGATAGATATGTCCACATGGCTTGCCAGCCAGCCAAACCAAAATTGTGGACTTCTGGTTTAGTGAGAGACTGTCTTAAAAAGTAAGGTAGTACCAGTACTCAGGAGGCAGAGGTAGGCAGATCTCTGAGTTTTGAAGCCAGCCTGGTCTATAGAGTAAGTTCTAGAACAGCCAGAGCTGTTACACAGAGAAACCCTGTCTTGAAAAACCAAGTAAATAACAGCCACCACAAAAGTTGTTGACTGGAGAGATAGCATCCGTACCTGGGCTTGGCCAGACACACTTACAACTCCAGAGGAACCAGTGAGCTCATTGCCAGCCAGCCTAGTCAAAGAGTAAGCTTTGGGTTCAATGACTTATGTATGAGAATAATGCTAAGAACCATAGAGGGAGCTACCTGAGGCCAGATGTGTCGGTGTGTGTGTGTGTGTGTGTGTGCGCGCGCACACTGTTAAACTGGGTGTCACCTGGCTTAAAGTACCATCCCTAGCCATAGGGAGGACCTTCCCAGAGAATGGCCAGTCCTATAATTTTCTTCACCTAAATTATCCTCTAGAACTCATTTCTGTAAGTTTTCCAAGGTATTTTTCCAAGGACATTTTATTTTACATGTATGGATATTTTGCCTGCACATATGCCAGTGCACTATGTGCATGCCTGGTGCCTGAGAAGGCCAGAAGAGGGCATTAGATCCTGTTGAACTAGAGTTCTATTTCTGAGCCATCCCCTTAGCACCACCTTGAACATATTTTAAAAATTATAAAATAATGATGCTGCTTATGGAGGGTAAGAGAGGCTTGTTTGTTATTTTCATGCTGGGGCTGGAGAGATGGCTCGGTGTATTGGCTGTCCTTTCAGAGGACCCAGGTTTGACTACTAGCACTCACATGATGAGTACCAGAGAAACCAATGCCTCTGACCTCTGTGGGTACCAGGGGTGTACATGGGGCACATACATACATGCAAACAAAACATTCATACACATAAAATATTTTTAAAGTGTTAATATGATTGTCACATAATTACATATGCAAAGTGCCTTTTATTGTCAGGCTCCTAGTTAGCCAAGTACAAACTAAAGATTCATGCAGTGATCATATGATATGAAATAAAATTTTTTTTTCTGGTTCCTTAGACTTTGGAGGAATCTCCACTTTAATCAAGTGAGTCTTTAGAATGAGCAAAACCTTCACAAAAGTATTGAAAAGCTTCTTTTCCTAATTTGTGACCTGAAAACTGTCTTAACTATTTCTACTTCCTCCATGAAGAATTGTGTTACCTTGTACAGTCATCTGTCTCTATCAGTCTGAGCAACGCTCTTAGACTATCCTCCCTGAGAACTACCCTATGCTATGAAGTTATCCCTTTCCACTTGTCAAAATTCTCTTCTATAAGGAATCATGTTGGTAAATTACATTTCTTCTTGTAATATAAATGAAAATTGCTCCTACCAGATAAAGTTTTTTTGTCCTTTTAAAAATGAATTAGAGGGCTAGAGAGATGGCTCAGAGGTTAAGAGCTCTGACTGCTCTTCCAGAGGTCCTGAGTTCAATTCCCAGCAACCACATGGTGGCTCACAACCATCTATAGTGAGATCTGGTGCCCTCTTCTGCAGATACAGCACTCCTATACAATAAATAAATATATTTTTTTAATGAATTAGGGAGCTGGAAAGATGGCTTAGTGGTTAAGAATGCTAACTGTTCTTGCAGAGAGTGGGATTTGGTTACCATATGGAACTGTTAGAATTGTCTGTAACTCCAGCTTGGGTGAACCTGACTCCCTCTTCTGGCCTTTGCAGGCTCCTGCATGCATGTGGAGCATATAAACTCATAGGCAACAACACCTACACATTGAATTAAAAGTAAATTAAGCTGGGCGTGGTGGTGCATACATACCTTTAGTCCCAGCACTTGGGAGGCAGAGGTAGGCAGATCTCTGTGAATTTGAGGCCAACCTGGTCTACAAAGCAAGTCGAGGACAGCCAAAGCTACACAGAGAAACTCTGTCTTTAAAAAAAAGAAAGTAAAATAAATTAGCCTTTTAAACGAATGAGTTGATTCCCCCAAAATGTTCCTAGGTAAAATTCCCTCCATTCCACTCAGACACCTCCAGAAGTATCTCTGAGCATGTTTTACTCACTGGCCATTATCTTATTTTTAGAACTCTTTGATCAAGACAGATAATAGGAAGGTTGATTGCACTTGTCAGGTTGTGGCAGGATCTGGAATCACTAGGAAGGGCCTTTCAGTGAGGGGTTATCTAGATTAGATTGTCCTGTGGGCATGTCTGTGAGTGGTTTTCCTAATTGGGTTGGTTGAGGTTGGAAGACTTGCCCTGAATATGCATGGTACGGTTTTATGGGCTTAGCTGAACAGGAGAGAAGGAACTAAACATAGCGCTCTGCTTCTTGACTGTGAATGCAGAGGGGCCAGCTTTCTAGAGCTTCTGCTGCTGTGGCATCCCCACTCAACCATGATCGTAAGTTACTTTTGCTGAGAGTGTTTAGAGACCAAGATGGGTAACTAGTAGAATTACCCATAAGTTATGAGGGATTTAGTCCATAAGCTTTCTGCCTTCCTTCCCACTTTTAGACAGGCTGGCATGTATCCTAGGATGGCAGTAACTTGCTGTGTATCCGAGAATGTCTTTAACTACTAGTCCACTTGCCTCCACCTCCAAAGTACAAGGTTTACAAGCAGTGCCACAATGTAGCAGGGTTATGTGATGCTAGAGAGCAAACCCAGGACTTTGTGCATGCTGAGGTGGCACCCTGCCGTCTCGTCTCAGCTGTATCCTCAGACCCGTTGCCTACTGCTCTTGTTGGCGCTCTTGTAGCCTCTTTGAAACACTCTACCCCTCATCAAGTCTTAATTAGGCCATTTTAGATTTTAAGTTTGTACTATTGCTTTATTTTTGAGACAAAGTCTCATTCTGTATCTCAGACTGGCCTTGAATTGAGACCCATCTATTTGTCTCAGCATTTCTTAGAATAGATAGGGATTACAGCTGTGATTACTACCATGCACAACTAAGTTTAATTGAATTCTAAGAATAGAATTCTTGGGCTAGTGAGATGGCTACTCTTCCAGAGGTCCTGAGTTCAATTCTCAGCACCCACATGGTGGCTCACAAGCATCTATAATGAAATCTGGTGCCCTCTTTTGGAGTACAGGCACACATGCAGCCAGAACTGTACACGTAGTAAGTAAAAAAAATTTTTTTTTTTTTTTTTTTTTAAAGAATAGAATTCGGGGCTGGAGAGATGGCTCAGTGGTTAAGAGCACTGCCTGCTTTTCCAAAGGACCCAGGTTCAATTCCCAGCACCCACATGGCAGCTGACAACTGTCTGTAACTCCAAGATCTGACACCCTCACACCAACACACATGAATTAAAATTAAATAAAATATTTAAAAAAAAAAAAAAAAAAAGAATAGAATTCTTGGAGAGATGGCCCAGTGGTTAAAATCTTGCTGTTTTTGGGAGGACCTGGCTTCACTTACAACTACCTGTAGCTCCAGTTTTAGGGACTCTAGACAAGGACATATCTATCTCTAGTGCACGTATGTACATGCAAGCACTGGGACAGAGTCCAACAGTCACTGGGGGGGTAGAAGCATGCCCCTGGAATCGCAACACCTAGGAGGCAGGGGCAGGTGGATCTCTTGAGTTCAAGGCCAAATTGGTCTACATAGCGAGTCCTGTCTCGAAAAACCAGGAAGGAAAAGGAAAACAATTTAATTCTTAGATGGGGATGGTGGCGTGCACCTTTAATTCCAGCACTCAGGAGGCAGAGATAGGAAGATCTCTGTGAAATCAAGGTCATATTGGTTTATATAGAGAATTCCAGACCAACCAGGGTACATAATAGGACCTTTTATTTTTTAAAAATTGGACCAGATCAATAGCTAAGCAGTTAAAAGGGTACTTTCTGCTCCTGTAGAGGACCACCATTCATTTTCCAGCACCCACATAATATCCTATAAGTCTAGTTCCAGGAGATATAGCCCTCTCTAATGCCTTCTACAGGAACCAGGCATGCTTGTGGCACACTTACACATGTAGGAAGAACATTCATAGACATAAACTTTTTTGTTTTCTTTTTCAAGACAGGGTTTCTGTGTGGCCTTGACTGGCCTGGCCTCATTTTGTAGACCAGGATGACCTCGAACTCAGAGATATTTTTTAAGTATTTTGTTTTTTAAGATTTATTTATTTACAGAGTATACAGTGTTCTGCCTGCATGTACACCTGCCCACCAGAAGAGGGCACCAGACCTCATTATAGATGGTTGTGAGCCACCATGTGGTTGCTGGGAATTGAACTGGGACCTTTGGAAGAGCAGGCAGTGCTCTTAACCTCCGAGCCATCTCCTCAGCCCTGTGAATAGTTTTTAAATCCTTAGCTTTCATAGGGACTAAAAAAGAACTAACCAAAATACCAATTTTAGAATACTTACATGACGAATGCATGTTTTAATAAAGCAGAATTGAGACAATAGTTAATGGTCATATGCCAAATATTAAGTGGTTAAAAATGTCTTTGTTTTTTTAGTACAACACCTCAGGTATTGAGCCCCACTATTACATCTCCCCCAAATGCATTGCCTCGAAGAAGTTCCCGCCTTTTCACTAGTGACAGTTCTACAACCAAGGTAAAGATTTATGAGTGTCACATTCATTTAATACTTGCTATGCTGAAATTTCTGTTCGTTGATGACTCCATCTCAAGTAAAGGGTTTGTTTTCATTTTGGTTTAGACCACTCGCCATGTAACTCAGGCTAGACTGGAAATGGCCCTTCTCCCACTTTAGTTTCTGGGGAGCGGGGATTACAGGGGCACACCTCTCCTTGGTTGTTGGTAAATATGTCAATCTTGAAATGACCAAATTAAAAGCCGGGCTTTAATCCCAGTACGCAGGAGGCAGAGGCAGGCAGATCGCTGTGAGTTTGAGGCCAGCCTGGTCTACAAAGTGAGTCCAGGACAGCCTAGGCTACACAGAGAGACCCTGTCTCAAAAAACCTAAAAAAAAAAAAAGAAAAAAGAAAAAGAAAAGAAAAAAAATAAATGACCAAATTATAGTAAAAACATCAATGGCTTTTTGGGAAATAAGGCTGAAAGAAAGATGCAGCTATTTAAATGTACTACAAATGGATTTCTCTATTCTAAAATAATAATTCTGTATTATAAATGTTATGGTTGCTTGCACAAATTACACATGCAAAAGAATTCATGTAAAAATGGCATATGGCCATGGGGTCTGTAGTTCATATGTTATCACTGAAGAAAGAATGAGTGGAAATTCAGTCATGTTACTATCTTCAAAGTTAAAAGCAAAGAAGATGACGATGAGACATTTTATGTCTTGGTCTGTTGACTGACCTTATGGATAATTTACCTTTGGCACATCCCAGTTAGTGGTTTTGTGCCATTGATGGTAGTGCTTTGGTATAATTCATGCTGCACTTTCTTAGTTTTAAATAGTGAAGATCTGCCCTTAGTGCAGACTGACTGCAGTCACTAAGTTGTGCAGTTGACGGTTGCACTTAAAATGAAATGACTCTCAGCATCCTGGCTCATTCCTATATGTAATTCCAGGATCTGAGAGGCTAAAACAGGAGAATTGCTTCAACTTCCAGATCAACATGGGCCAAAAGTAAGGCTCTGTCTCAAACAAACAAACAAAAAATTGTTTAGAAGACTTGGTTTCATAAATTTTCTGATAAAGAAAACAAAAAGACTAATGAGGATTATGCATTTCTTTTATGTGTAGCTCTTACAGAAAATGTTAATGGAGACATCTAAAATAACAAGAATGACAAGCATGGAATTTTATTCCTTTTTACAGGAGAATAGCAAAAAGTTAAAAATGAAGTTTCCACCTAAAATCCCAAACAGAAAAACTAAAACTAAAACTAATAAAGGAGGAATAACTCAACCCAACATAAATGATAGTCTGGAAATTACAAAATTGGACTCTTCTATCATTTCAGAAGGGAAACTATCCACGGTCACGCCTCAGATCCAGGCCTTTAACCTACAAAAGGCAGCCGCAGGTCTGTTGCACATGCTCACTGTACTTCTTAACTAAGGTTTAATGTTTACTTTCATGTTTTTAAATTTGTGTCTCTATTTCTGTGGCTGTGTATATACCCACAAAAGCCGAATTAGGGCATGAATGCCATGGAACTGGAATTAGAGATAGTTGTAAGCTGCCATGTGGATACTGGGAACTGGATGCAAATGCTTTTAACAACTGAGCCCCTTAAAATTATAATTTAATTACACTTTATTATTTCATTTATTTGTTTGTTGATATAGTGAGAGTGTGTGTGAGTGTGCATTTAGGTTAAAGGACAGCTAACAGGGTTAGTGTTTTCTGTATACCATATGGGGTCCCTGGGATCAACCTGACGTCATCAGGCTTGATGGTGAGCATCTTCAACCACCAAGCCGTCCTGTCAGCCCAGATACTGGAGCCCTGGGGGGTTTTCTGAGTCCTGGGGGAGTAATCTGAGTTAGCATTTTTAGAAAACCAGAGCTGTGTGTTTTCTCCTTTGTTTATAATTATATTGTTTTCTCCTAGAAGGTTTGATGAGCCTTCTTCGTGAAATGGGAAAAGGTTATTTAGCTTTGTGTTCATACAACTGCAAAGAAGCTATAAATATTTTGAGCCACTTACCTTCTCACCACTACAGTACTGGTTGGGTATTGTGCCAAATTGGACGGGCTTATTTTGAACTTTCAGAATACATGCAGGTAAGTATACAAAGATACACACATCTTTCTAGAACTGTTTAATTTTCACACTTAAGGCTAGATCTAAAATGATCAATATTTATTAACTTATTATGTGATATTTATATAATTATTTTCTTAGTATGTGTTAGGATTACAGTTGCTGTGGTGAAATGAAACACCATGACAGGAAGCAACGTGGGAAGGAAGGGGGTTTGTTTTGTTCAAGGTTCCATAGAATACAGTTCATAATCAAAAGTAGTGAGTGCAGGAACTCACACAAGCCAAGGACCTGGAGGGCAGGAGCTGGTGCAGAGGCCGTAGAGGGGTGCTGCTTACTGGCTTGTTCCTCCTCCTTTCTTAGTGAGCCCAAGGATGGCAGCATCCACAATGGGCTGAGCCCTCCCCCCATCAATCACTAATTAAGAAAACGTTACTCAGCGGGATCTTAGGAAGGCATTTACTCCATAGAGGTTCCATCCTTTAGATAACTCTAGCTTATATCAAGTTGATATAAAACTAGGCAGCACAATAATTTATAAATAAAATTATATTTTGTATTAAAAGATAATTTAAATTCACTGGGCTTTCTTGGAAAGGATTTGTAGAGAATAGTTATCAAGTTATGTGAAGTATTTGTGTTCTGCTCAGCTAAATACAAAAGTAGATATTTACCCTGTGATCAATATTTATAATATAAATTCTTTCTCTAGTGTCTGCAAAATTATATACTGAGCTGAATGTTTGGCATTTTGTGTGTTATATAAACTTAATGCTTTGAAAAAGATTATGCTTAATTGAAGACATGATGTCCTTCTAACAGGATTTTTTCACTTTGTACCCCTGGCTGGCCTGGAACCTGTTATTTAGACCAGGCTCACCTCCCTAATGCTGGGATTAAAGGCATACACTACCACACCCAGCTAGTTTTGCTTTTAAGATAGGATCTCATGTAGACCAGGCTAGCCTCAAACTATGTATAAGCCAGGATGGCTAGAATTGCTGATTCTCACCAGGTGCAGTGGTTCAGGCCTGTAATCCCAACACTCAGGAGGCAGAGGCAAGCAGATCTCAGTGAGTTCGAGGCCAGTCTGGTTTAGAAAGTGAGTGTAGGACAGCCAGGGCTACAGAGAAACTCTGTCTCCAAAAACAAAACAAAACAGAAAAAGTTCCTGATTCTCTTGCTCCTTCCTCAGATTTTGGGTTTACAGGCATGTAACTAGCATCCCTTGTTTATAAACTCACATGGGGGTTTAATCCAGGGGTTCATACACGCTAAGCAAACTGTCAGGTGAGAGCTACATCAACAGCCTTTCGTAAGTTTTATTAGGCTTTTTTTTTTTTTTTTTTTTTTTAACATCGATTCCTTGTGGAGATTTGGTTGGTTGTTAATTTTGAGTTTTGGTTCTCATGTGCCCACACACACACCCCTGTTGTGGTGTTTTGAGACAGGGTTTCTTTGTGTAGCCCTGGCTGTCCTGGAACTTGATCTTTAGACCAGGCTGGCTCAAAGATCTGACTCCTGACTGCTGTGATTAAAGGTGTGCTGCCACCACCGCCTGGCATAACTCACAACTTTTAAAGATTTGTTGGAACTTATAAAACATGAAACTGATTCCAGATACCAAATCACCAAGTTCTGGGCAAAAGTTGCCAGTTTTATAAACGTTCTTTCCTTTCCTGAGGCTGGAGAATGACTTAGCAGCTAAGAGCATTTGTGTTGTGGTTAATTTAGAAGTAGGAGCTAAAGATTGTTTATTATTAGTCCTATAATTACTATTACAGCACTATTTTCTTTTTTGGTTTTGGGGGGGTGATTTTCGGTTTTTGAGACAGGATTTCCCTCTTTGGACTTGGCGGTCCTGGACTTACTTTGTAGACCAGGCTAGCCTCAAACTCCTAGAGATCCACCTGCCTCTGCCTCCCAAGTGCTGTGATTAAGACATGCGCCAACACCGCCTGGAGTACAGCGGTATTTTCTTACTTGATAGCATTCAATAAAACACAGACAACTGTTTTAAAACAGTCTTGTTTCACCTGGAGCAGAGCAGATAGTAATCCCCTAAACTACCTCCCATATGGGGGCAGATATCCCATGCCTTGCCCCAATCCCAATCCATCTAGTTCTATAATCCATAATCCCAAATACTTGCTAATGCTCTGCATCTGGGCTGAACTGTCCATCCAAACCAGCACGTGCTACTCCTCCACCTAACCCATGGCGCGGCCTTCTTTCCTGCCTTCTTGCCTTCCTTCTCCTCCTCCTCTGGTCTTTCCTCATCTCTTCTGGTTCTCTCCCAAAAGCCCAGGAATCTTAGCCTTGTCTATCCCATTTGCCCTGTCCAGGCCTATTGGCTTTTTATTGGTCAAACAGGAAGAAAGTTTTAGGCAAGTTTACAAATATTTTGGGGTACATGAGTCTAGGCACCAACCAGACCAACCTACAACACTTGCTACACTTGCAGAGGTCCAATTTGCCAGCACCCGCATCCACTCTCAGCCCTCTGACTCCATCTCTAGGGCCTCTCAAGTACCCACATACACAAAGTAAATCTTTAAACAAGTATTTTCTCATTTCCTGTCATCTTCATTTCATGAGATACAACTCAAATATTCTATCATCTGAACTAAACTTTGAACATTTTAAACTCACTATTGTGATAAACTAGATGGTACATTGGTTTTATAAATGTGAAGTTTTTATAAAGTTTATTCGATGAGAAGCACGGTTCTAGAAATTGTGAATATTCTGAGAGGGAAAAAAAAGTGACCTAATACCTTAGGAAAGGGTAGTTAGTTAGTGGGCACTGTAATTTGAGCACACACAGTGCTGGTCATTGCCTTAGAGTTGGCAGCCATTTTACCTAGAAGTTTCAACTCAGCCTTTCAGTAGACTCATATTCATTTTCTCTCCCTCCCCCCCCCCCTCTCTCTCTCTCTCAAATTTCATTTTATGTGAGTGCCTGTATGTATGTATGTATGCCACACATGTGCCTGATGCCACAAGAGGCTGTTGGAGCCCCTGGAACTGTAGTTCCAGATGGTTGTGAGCCATCATGTGAGTGCTGGGGACTAAAGCCAGGTCCTCCGCAAAGACACCAGTATTATTTTTACAAAACTAAGTTTATTTGCTCTTAGTTTTACTCTCTTAACCCAGCTATCACACAAATAATTGAGACTCCATTATATTATTTCAATGAACTTCACAGCACAATCCTGAACAGTATTATCTCTAAATCCTTTAAACGAGTCTGGCTTCCTGCCAGGGTCCATCCCAGAGATACTTGCATTTTGTGACTTTCCTGCTGAGCTCTCTGTCCTGGTCTCCTGGACATCTGCCCATGGCTCCATCCCCTACTTCCTCCTACAACTCCTGCCCTGGCTGGCAGGAAGTCCAGCCCTAGCCTCTTGCTCATAATCCCTGAGCTGACTCCAGCCCATCCTTTCCTTTTTTTTATAGAATTTTTTTTTCAGGCCATGTCTTTATCCATAGTTAAAATACAAAAACTAGGCTAAATGTGAGTCTGATTACTTCAGTGTTTGATTTCCACAGCTGATTACTCATTTGTCTTTGTTACTAATTGAGATAAAGCATAGTCCTGCAGAATTCAGGTCCTGAAGGCAGTGGCCAGCACTACCCTGTGTGTACAAACTGTAACAGCTTGGTTTCCCTTACTAGGTTTTTTTCCCCCCCCAGGCTGAAAGAATATTCTCAGAAGTGAGAAGGATTGAGAATTACAGAGTTGAAGGTATGGAAATCTACTCTACAACACTTTGGCATCTTCAGAAGGATGTTGCTCTTTCAGTTCTTTCAAAAGATTTAACGGACATGGATAAGAATTCACCAGAGGTATGATAACAGCAATTTGCTTAAGTAGTTACTTTTCTTTACATGTTTAATTTTTTGGGTGTAGTACTGGGCTAGAGCTCAACATTACAAGTATGATAAACACATATCCTGAACTCGGAGTTAACATCTTCCATACCTAGCATAGCTTTGATCATCCGAACAAATAAGAGATAAATCAAATATAATCCTGTATCATCTAATGATACGTTATGACAATTACATTGTTAGGTCATTTTGTCATTTTGCAGAGCATCATAATTGCACAAGAGTTCAGTTATCCTCCACTACATGGCAGATTTGATGCTAACCCTGGGCTTCACGAGATTGTCTCAGAGATGACTCCTTATCACACATTTTTTAAAAAGTCATGCTTGATGACTCTTGGTTATAACCTCAGTTCCTGTAAAGCTTGTCCAGGCAACAAAGCAGGACTCTCATCTCCAAAAAAAACAACAGAAAAGATTATAGGATTGAATGTAAGAAGTGCTAATTTTAATTTTTTTCTAAATTTATTTATTTTGGACTGTTTTGTTTTTGTTATTGTTTTGTGAGACAGGGTCTCTATATAGCCCTAACTGTCCTGGAACTCATTCTGTAGACCAGACTGGCCCTGAACTCACAGAGATCCACCTGCTTCTGCCTCCCAAGCGCTGATATTAAAGTGTATGCCACCACACCCAGCTATTAATTTAGTGTATGGGAGCATATACATGCCGCAGTGAGCATATTTGGACTTTGGGGGACAACTTTTGTTAGTCCATCCTCTCTTTATATTATGTGGATTCCAAGGATTTAACTCCAGGTCATCCATCAGACTTGGCAGCAAACCCTCTTACCCACTGAGTCATCTTGCTGGCCCTTAATTGCTATCTTAAGATACACATGCAGGCAGATCTCTGTGAATGAAAGGCCTGCCTGGTCTACAAAGCTAGTTCAGGATAGCCAAAGACCAAAGACATATGCATAAAGATGATTCACATGTGCCAATCTTCCTTTTTTTTTTTTTTTTTTTTTTTAATTTTATGTGCATTGGTGTTTGCTTGCATGTATGTCTATATGAGGGTGTCAATGTGGGTGCTGGGACTTGAACTCGGATCCTTTGGAAGAGCAGACATTACTGTTAACCTCTGAGCCACCTCAAGCATATTTAGTGAGGGTTTACTTGAACGTGTGGAATGAGATTTCCCATGCCTTGGTTTCCTCTTTGTTTTACTCTTTAGAAAGGACCTTGCAGCCGGGCGTGGTGGTGCAGGCCTTTAATCCCAGTACTAGGGAGGCAGAGGCAGGCGGATCGCTGTGAGTTCGAGGCCAGCCTGGTCTACAAAAATCGAGTCTAGGACAGCCAAGGCTACACAGAGAAATCCTGTCTCGAAAAACCAAAAAAAAAAAAAAAAAAAAAAGGAAAGAAAGGACCTTGCTGGTTTGCCCAGGCTGTTCTTTAATTCCTGAACCTCCCATTAGGATCTCCTAGAGCTGGAATTACAGGCTTCTTGTAAAGTACTGTTGACCTCGGATTCAAATCAGGGAATCTGATGTTCTCTTTTGACCACACACATGCACAAATTCACAAGAAGACACAAATAATAATGGTATTAAATCATCTTTAAAAACAAAAAGCAGGGCCATTAAGATAATTTTAAAAGATATTTTCTGGGCTAGTGAGATGGCTCTGCGCTTAACAGCTCAGAAGCTGTTCTTCCAGAGGTTCTGAGTTCAATATCCAACAACTACTTAGTGGCTCATGACTATAAAGGGATCTGATGCCCTTTCTGGCATGCAGGTATACATGGAGACAGAGCACTCATTCATTTTTTTTTTAAATGTAAGTAAATAATTTTTTTTTTAAAGATTTATTTACTTATTTATTTATTACATATACATGTATGCCCGCACACCAAAAGAGGGCACCAGACTCATTATAGATGGCTATAAGCCACCATGTGGTTACTGGGAATTGAACTCAAGACCTCTGGAAGAGCAGACAGTGCTCTTAACCAGAGCCATCTCTCTAGCCCTGGCCTTTTCTTGAATGCCATCACACATATGTGCCCACACATACAAATAGGTAAATAAATACAGTTTAAATTTAAAATAAAATAATTAATTTTAAAATAGTTGAGCTGGGAAGATGGCCCAGAAGGTACAAGAGTTATTGTACACATTTGGCGACCTGAGTTTGATTTTTAGAACCCATAGTGGAAAGAGAGAAACAGCTCCTTAAAACTGTGTTCTGGGGGCTGAAGAGATGGCTCAGAGGGTAAGAGAGCACTCTCTGCTCTTCCAAGGGTCCTGAGTTCAATTCCTAGCAACCACATGATGGCTTACAACCATCTATAATGAGATCTGGTGCCTTAGATGCAGGTAGAACACTGTATACATAATAAATAAATAAATCTTTAAACAAAAACCTGTGCTTTGAGCCAATCGTGGTAGCGCATGCCTTTAATCCCAGCACTCCAGAGGCAGAAACAGAAGGATCTCTGAATTCAAGGCCAAGTTGCTTTACAGAGCGAGTTCAGGACAGCCAGGGCTACACAGAGAAACTCTTACCTCAGGGGTAAAACTGCAAAACTTTGCTCTGACCTACACAGGTGGAGTGTTTTCAGAAAGAGAAAGTGAGGGCCACTCCTCTGGTTTGTTTTTGTTTGTTTGTTTTCTTTTGGTTTTTTTTTTTTTTTTTTTTCCTAAGAAAAATCTGAGGCCTGATTTTAGTCATAGGATTGTTTTTTGTTAAAGAATAAAATAAAGACTGATCAAAAGCCAGGTGTAGTGATTCACGCCTATAACCTCAACACTCAGGGAAGCAGAAACAGGTGGATTTCTGTGACTTCAAAGCCAGGCCTGGTCTAGAAAGCTGCACAGAGAAACCCTGTCTCGAACAACAAACAACAACAACAAAGTTTGGTCAGCAAGATGGCCGAGTGGGTAAGAGTGCCTGTGCTAGCATGAAAACTTGAATAGGAACCTGCAGAGCCAGGCATAGTGTAAACTGCTGTGATCCCAGCCCCCCCCCCCTCACGCCAGGAGAAGCCTACAGGCAGCTAGCTTACTGCACACAACAACAGAACAACACGGACACTGGAAAGCAAGGACCAACACCACACATAGAAATGCACACACACCGTTCCTTAGGTTGAAATGTAATTAAAGTACAAAAAAATTAAGAATATGTTTCTGCTTTTGAAATGGAATAAAAACTTCTGTGTTCATTTTCTGTTTTTATTTTGCCAGGCCTGGTGTGCTGCGGGGAACTGTTTCAGTCTGCAACGAGAACATGATATTGCAATTAAATTCTTCCAAAGAGCTATCCAGGTTGATCCAAATTATGCTTATGCCTATACTCTATTAGGGCATGAGTTTGTGTTAACTGAAGAACTAGACAAAGCATTAGCATGTTTTCGAAATGCTATAAGAGTAAATCCTAGACATTATAATGCTTGGTAAGTAAAAAGGCAGTCTTGCTAAAAAATTGTTTTATGTACTTACTTTGTGTGCATGCGTGCATGAGGCGGGGTGGCCTGTGTGGGCAAACATGTGGAGGTTAGAACATAACGTCCAAGCTGCAACGAAACACCATTACCAAAAAGCAAATAGGGAGCAAAGGATTTATTTGGTTTACACTTCCATATCACTGTTCATCATTGGCAGGAGCTGATGCTCACCTTACATGCACAAAGCTCAGAACCACATAGACTGGGTCTAGTGGCTCATGCTGTAATTCAGTGCTGGTGAGAAAGAAATGGGGACCAACAAGAACATCAGGATTGGAGGCCACCCTAGAATGCATGAATCATGCTCTCAAAACAAATTTTTAAAAAGTACACGAAGCATAAAGAAATCATAAGAAAGATCCTACCTTGCCCAAAATGTATTAATATATATGTGAACGTCTGTACATGTGGGTAAAGCCTAAAAATTTAGAAAAGAGGAGGCTAGTGAGATGCCTCAGTGGTTAAGAGCACTGACTGCTCTTCCAGAGGTCCTAAGTTCAATTCCCAGCAACCACACGGTGGTTCACAACCATCTATAATGTGATCTGATGCCCTCTTCTGGCCTGCAGACATACATGAGTTTGTGTTAACTGAAGAACTAGACAAAGCATTAGCATGTTT
>OU015746.1:16470671-16493971 GCA_907169655.1 Acomys percivali
TGTTAACTGAAGAACTAGACAAAGCATTAGCATGTTTTCGAAATGCTCTAAGAGTAAATCCTAGACACTATAATGCTTGGTTAAGTAAAAAGACACCAAAAAGCAAATAGGGAGGAAAGGGTTTATTTGGTTTACACTTCCAATAGACACTGTATACATAATAAATAATTTTTTTTTTTTTTAATTTAGAAAAGAGACCAAGAAAGGGTGATGAGAAAGGACAAATTTTAGGCAAAAGGATACATGAGTCAAGGAAGTGGATATAAGACTTAATATTTTTCTATTTTCAATTGTATTGTAAGGGTTTTGTTGTTGTTGTTTGTGGTAAATTCAGCTTTCTTCGCACTGTTACACCAAGAGCCATTTTTACATTCCAAATGAATCTAACATGTATTATTCTTTCAAGGCAGTGATTTTGAAAACAGCCTTTTTTTTTTTTTAACTGTTAGCCGTTAGTTCAATAGAAACTAAACATAAGTAGTCAATGAATAGATGTTTTACATTCACCTATGTAGAAAAACTGATCTTTTTCTAACAAGAGAAAAAGCCAAGTGGTGGTAGTGGTACATGCCTTCAATCCCAGCACTCAGAAGGCAGAGGCGGGCCAGGTGGATCTCTTGAGTTTGAGGGCAGCCTCATCTACAGAGCGAGTTCCAAGACAGCCAGGATTACACAGAGAAACCCTGTCTCAAAACAACAATAACCACAACAAAACTCTGAAAGAAGAGTTTTTCTGATCTGCAATCCCCCACCCCTATTTTCTTCTGTTTAGATCATCTTGTTATAGTACTGATTAATATGTAAATTGCATTGCTATATATACAATAAAGTATGGTATAAAGAAAAGAGGAGGTAACTCTGTCTCCAAAAAAAAGAAAAGAAAGAAAGAAAAGAAAAGACAGAAGGAGATTACATTTACCAGAGCCAGACAAAGTGGGTCCCATGCAATTATTTCCCAGCTGCTTCAGAGAGACAGGAAGATTGCTTGAGCCAGGAATTCAAGCACATAAAAAGAATAATTTATGGCAGTGGTGGCGCACACCTTTAATCCCACCACTAAGGAGGCAGAGGCAGGAGGATCTCTGTGAGTTCCAGAAAACACTACACAGGGAACCCTGTCTCAAAAAACAAAATAGCCAGGCGTGGTGGTGCACACCTTTAGTCCCAGCACTCGGGAGGCAGAGGCAGGTGGATCTGTGTGAGTTTGAGGACAGCCAAGGCTACACAAAGAAACCCTGTTTGGTGGGGGGGGGAGAAAGAAAAAAGGAACAATTTAGCAAGATGTTTGCTACACATGTAATCAGTCTGTAGAAGTTAACTGTTAAGTCTAGGTTAGAATGGTGAGTTTAAGGATGTGGCTCCTTTTTTCTCCGTTTTTTTATAGTTTTACTTGTTTCTTTATTGTTTCCACTTATAAAAATGTGTCTTCTAAAATGCTTCAATGATTTTTATTATGATTAATACTTTTTGTCTCCGCATAAGATATTCTTTTTTCCATAGTGTATTGAAATGCCAGGTACCATACCTGTCCTGTTAGTAGAGGAACCACACTAGCAGCCAAAACTTACGTCCTTAAAATCGTACTTTTTTACAATTTCAGGTATGGTTTAGGAATGATTTATTACAAGCAAGAGAAATTCAGCCTTGCAGAAATGCATTTCCAGAAAGCACTTGATATCAACCCTCAGAGTTCAGTTTTACTTTGCCACATTGGAGTGGTAAGTAACTTTGTAAACATTGCTTTGTTACCTCCCTATTAAGAGTTTAGGTGACAACTGTTACTATGAAGATGGGCAGTTCTGTTAATGAAGCAGTGTCTGAGCTTTCCAGCCAGAACAGTACCTTTTTTGACTTGTCATGAAGAAATACACCTTGTGGGGCTGAGGATGTAGCTCAGTTGCCATAGATTTTGTCTCTAGCGTTAAACTGAGCATGCTCAAACTTAGAGTCTTTGCACTCCTCCTTGGAGTTAGAAACAGGTGGATCACAAGTTCAGTGTTATTCTCTTCAGCTAAGAAAAAAATTTTAAGGCCAGCCTGGGCTAGTGAGACATGTCCCCAGAGAGGAGGAGTTGAGGGATCCCTATGTGTTTATATAATCTTTCTGTTTGGTTGTTTTCTGTGTGTTTGACTTGTTTCATTGCTTAAGACTTGTTTTAGTTTTCATTATGTGTTTGGGTGCATCTCCTTGACTACAGATGCCTAGAGGCCAAAGACATCAGATCTCCTAAAGCTGGAGTTAAAGGCAGTTATGGGCCACCTGATGTGGGTACTGGAACCAAACACACTGTACCTGAGCAAGGGCACTGGATGCTTGTAACCCTGACCACAGCTCCAGTGACTTACTGTATGTCTTTTGAGACCATTTTATGTAGCCCAGACTATAAGGTATAATAGAGTGACACAGCATTCATGAACAAGTTCTTTGAACACAGGTTAATATTTAGAGGGTCATAATAAGCCTTGAAAATGTGTTGTCTGCGTAAATGATAAATGCTTTTCTTGTGACCAAGTAAAACCAAGTTTTACTTACTTTTAGACTTCATGGTAATTATCTGCCATAAAGATCAAATCATGGGGCTGGAGAAGTTGCTCAGTGGTTAAGCAGAGGACCCAAGTTTGGTGGGCAGCCCACAACCACCTGTAATTCCAGCTAGAGAGGACCTGAGGGCCCTGGCCTCCACAGGCACCTACATTCATGTGCATGTGTGCACATACATATACACACGCATGTATGCATAATTCAAAATAAATCTTTTTTGTTCTTTTGGGGTTTTGGTGGGTTTGAGGTAATTAGCTTGGTTTGTTTTTTGTCGTCTTTTTTTTTTTTTTTTTTTTTTTTTTTTTTTTCTTCTACACAGGGTTTCCTTATGTAGCCTTGGCTGTCCTGGACTCTTTTCGTAGACCAGCTGGTCTTGAACTCACAGAGATCTGCTTGCCTCTGCCTTCTGAGTGCTGTGATTAAAGGCATGCACCATGGGGGCTAGAGAGATAGCTCGGCAGTTAGAACACGGGCTGCTTTTCTGAAGGGCCCAGGTTCAATTCCTAGCCACCACATGGCAGTTCACAACTGTCTGCAACTCCAGTTCTAAGAGATGTGATAGCTCTCACACAGACATACATGCAGGCAAAACACTCATGCACATAAAATAAATAAAGAAATTGAGGGGAAAGAGAATTTAAATGGCTTCCAGTTTCAGGGTGTTAAAAGTTCATGAACAAAGAAACAAGAGAATACTGGGAAAGGTGTAGTCTTCTGAAACCTTCTAAGCTTGCCCTCAATAGCACACCTCCAACAAGACCATGCCTCCTAATCCTTTCCAAACTACCAAACTAGGGACCAAGTATTCAAATATGTGAGCCTTTGGGGATCATTCTGGTTCAAAACAACAAATTTAATAGTGAGGTACTTCATCCACTTAAACCCAGTAGGCATTTCAGTCAGACTACACAGTCACATCCCTAATAATTTTATATTCATAATGGTTTTGAGTTGTTACTTGCTTCTTACATTTCTTCATTAATATCAAAACAAATCTTTATTTCTTACAGGTTCAGCATGCACTCAAAAAATCTGAGAAGGCTTTGGATACTCTAAACAAAGCCATTGTTATCGACCCTAAGAACCCTCTATGCAAATTTCACAGAGCCTCAGTTTTATTTGCAAATGAAAAATACAAGGTGAGATTTATATTATTTTCTTCCACATTGGTTTTTTTTTTTTTTTTTTTTTTTTAAGATTTATTTATTATGTATACAGTATTCTGCCTGTATGTACATCTGCAGGCCAGAAAAGGGCACCAGATCTCATTATAGATGGCTGTGAGCCACCATGTGGTTGCTGGGAATTGAACTCAGGACCATTTGGAAGAGCAGTCAGTGCTCTTAACCTCTGAGCCATCTCTCCAGCCCTTCTTCCACATTGTATTGTGTCTCTCTTAAAAAAAATAAGGCCAGGTGTGGTGGCGCACGCCTTTAATCCCAGCACTTGGGAGGCAGAGGCAGGTGGATCTCTGTGAGTTCAAAGCCAGCCTGATCTACAAAACGAGTTCAGGACAGTCAAGGCTGCACAGAGAAACCCTGTCTTGAGAAACCAAAAATAAATTAATAATAATAATAATAAACTACAGGTTCCTGAGCCAGCCCTGGTTGTGTACACCTTTAATCCCGGCACTCAGGGATCTGGATGCTGTAATAGTGGAGTAGTCTGGGTGGCTCCTGTGGTCATGGCATCTTAAAACTAAGACCTGTTATCCAGCTCTGTTTGTGCCATCATGAAACACACTCAGCTATCACTGTGGGCTTTGGAGAGGCAGAGAATTTGGGTAGCTTATAGATGCCGAGGAAACAGAAACAGATTGCTTCCGGAGGAGACAAGGGCCTGCCACCTCTTGGCTTTAACTCAGTGAGATTGTGTTGCATTTCTGCCCCCTAGAACTGGGAGATAATAATTAAGTTTATAGTAATTGGTTGTGGTAGCCATAAAGAAGAAATTTAGCCAGCTATACATATTGTTCCACATCTTTTTTCATTTTATCATCCCTGTGTTAATATATATTTGGAGACAGGGTCTTATGTAGTTCAGGCCGGTGGATTGCTAGGACTACAGTAGCACTCCACTACCCCTGGCTTCCAAATATAAAAACAAGTAAACAAACTATTTCATCTGGGTTTGTTGGTGTTGGGTTTTTTTGTTTGGTTGGTTTGGTTTGGCTTGGGGGCCCCGGGGGGCTTACCATAAATTAAATTTTGTTTTGACATAAATAGGAATAGAGGAAGCAGAAATGTGCAGTTACAAAGAAAGTAAATCCCAAACATTTGATTTTGCCATTCAAGACTAAAGAGTCAGATGCTGGAGTAAAAACCTATTAGCTCAGAGAAACAAAGAGCTCAGCTGACAGCCCAGGAGGAAAAGGCCAAAACCAAGTGCTGCTGACCCTTGCTTGAGGCTAGCTCAAACGTAAGCTCCTCGTGCTGCTGCCTCCTCGGTGCTAGGATTACAGAACTATACCACAATGCTAGCCTTTCCTTTTTTTTTTTTTTTTTTTTTTTTTTTTTTTACAAAAGCTTATTGATTTATTGTTGCATAGAATGTGAGCCTTACAAGTCAGGTGGTAGTGGTGGCGGCAGCGGCGGCGGCGGCAGCAGCAGCAGCGCATGCCTTTAACCCCAGCACTCAGTAGGCCAATCTCTGTGAGTTTCAAGGTTAGCCTAGTCTACAGAGTAAGTTCCAGGATAGCCAGGGCTCTGTTACACTGAGAAACCCTGTCTTGAAGAAGAAGAAAAAAGGAAAATAGGCCATACTTTTACTTAGATTGTTTCTACTGCCTTGTGATAAGAGTGTCATCTTCCTCAGGCACTGAGGGGTTGGGGATTGAACCTAGGGTCTCCACAGTGTAGACAGGTTCTTTACTATGAGCTGCATTCCCAACCAGGCTGAAATGTTCATACAAAGATGACTTGGTGAATACTTTTTAAATTTTTTTATATTTACTTATTCTTTATGTATATGAGGAAGGAGTATGTGCACATTTGGAGTTCTGGGTACTGCTTTCTGAAGTCTTATGTTCAAAATATTTTCACGTATTTCTAGACATAATGCGATTATTTCTTTTTTTTAAGAAAAATGGTGACAAAAGCAAAGATTATCCCCATTTGCAGCTTCTGTAAAGAGTGGTATATGTGCCGGGCATGGTGGTGTACACCTTTAATCCCAGCACTCGGAGGCAGAGGCAAGCAGATCTCTGTGAGTTCAAGGCCAGCCTGGTCTACAAAGTGAGTCCAGGACAGCCAAGGCTAACAACAGAGAAACCCTGTCTCAAAAAAATAAAAAATAAAAAAAAGAATCGTATATGTGTATGTTTCAGTGTTCTCTAGTGAATGTCTGTCATCTGTTAATCTTACTATCATATCATTTTTACGTATTTTATTTTCACCATGAGAAATTAATGCAATACAAAGTACATTGATGATGTGCTTGTAAACTCTTAAGATGATTTGGAAAACTGCACTTGCTTTGTCGGAATTCTGTAAGATTTTGATTCTCTAAGTTTTCTCTTCATTTTTTCAGTCCGCTTTACAAGAACTTGAAGAACTGAAACAGATTGTCCCCAAAGAATCTCTCGTTTACTTCTTAATAGGAAAGGTAAAAATTGGGGCCTTGGTCTTGTGCTGCAACTTTGTAGCAAATACTAAATTTCTTTCCCTTCCCTTTTTTAAAGATATGTTTTATTGTCAAGCAATGGTAGTGCACGCCTTTAATCCTAGCTCTGGGGAGGCAGAGGCAGGTGGGTCTCTGAGTTCAAGGCCAGCCTGGTCTTACAGAGCAAGTTCCAGGACATCCAGGACTACACAGAGAAACCATTTCAGGGGCAGAGGAAGGACAGAGGACAAATGTATTTTTATTTATTGATATATTCCAAGGATGTTTAGGCCAGAAGAGGGGGTTGGATCTGTTGACACCAGAGTTGTAGACAGTTTTGAGCTGCCATGTAGATTCCAAGAACTGAACTTGGCTTTTCTGGAAGAGCTGCAGGCAGTCTTAACCTTCGTTAGCTGCTTTGTGGATTCTTCTTTCTTCTTCCCTTTCCACCCCCCAACACTAGATATGAGAGAAAAAAAAGAACAGAAGGAAAGGAAAGAGATGTGAAGTATGGGTGGGAAAGGGGGCGTGGTTATCCTTAGCCTCTTCCTGCTGCTTAAGGGCCTTGAGCTCCTTGGAGCAAGTTTGATCCTTGCTGTTAGAATACCTATTTTCTTCTTCTTCTTCTTCTTCTTCTTCTTTTTTTTTTTTTTTTTTAAGACAGGGTTTCTCTGTGTAGCATTGACTGTCCTGGACTTGCTTTGTAGGCTGTGTGCCACCACGGCCCGGCTTGTTTCTTCTTTTTGCATGAATACTTAACAAATAGCAACCAACCAACAACCCACCCTTCTTCTCCGAGCCCTAGCATTTAATCTACCATCTGAAAAGTTGCCAGAATTCCAAATGCCACACGATTACAGAAACTGTCTACAGCTGGCAAAACCACACCTCCACCAGAGCAGGAGGCAAACCGCCCTAGATCCTCACACCTGGGATTAAAACAAAAACATAGTATTTCTGTGTTTTTAATGAAACAAAAATTCCGCTGGGCATGGTGTTGCACGCCTTTAATCCCGGCACTCGAGAGGCAGAGGCAGAGGCAGGCAGGTTGCTGTGAGTTCAGGGCCAGCCTGGTCTACAAAGTGAGTCTAGGATAGCCAAGGCTACACAGGAAAAAAAACAAAAACACAGAAACAAGGAATTCTGAACATAGTACCTGATTATATAAAGAAAAGCACTTAAATGCTAAGGTGAAGCTGTGTGTGGGATAAAAATGTTTTCTCACCTGAATGACGTGGAGTTCAAAGACCAGAAGCATAATGCATGTTGTCAGATTTTACAGTTGACTTTAGTGCTGCTGTCTGTTTGTAGGTTTACAAGAAGTTGGGTCAAACTCATCTCGCCTTGATGAATTTCTCTTGGGCTATGGATTTAGATCCTAAAGGAGCCAATAATCAGATTAAAGAAGCGATTGACAAGCGTTACCTACCAGATGATGAGGAACCAATAACCCAAGAGGAACAGATCAGTGAGTACCATACTTAAGATCTGTAGCTCTAAGAAAGCTACTCTGAGCCAGGCCTTTAATCCCAGCACTCAGGAGACAGAGGCAAGTGGATCACTGTGAGTTTGAGGCCAGCCTGGTCTACAAAGTGAGTCCAGGACAGCCAAGCCTACACAGTCTCAAAAAAACAAAAAAACCAGTTGTTTAAATTCTATGTATTCCTGGGCAAGTAAAAAAAAAAAATTGAGATGAGGGATCAGTACACATTTATTAATAAGTATATATATTAATACTTGGAGAATTTTTCTAAGATAAATTCTAATTAGATGTCTTTGTTCCAGAAAACTTATTGAACATCCTTAAATAAAATTTATGATCTCAGTACTGTTTTTTTCTTTTCTTTTTTTTTTTTTTTTCTTTTTGATTGTCTGTTTAACTTTATGTGCGTTGGCGTAAAGGTGTTAGAGCTATTGGTACTAAAGTTAAAGACAGTTGTGAGCTGCTGTGTGGGTGCTGGAAATTAAACTTGAGTCTTCTGGAAGAGTAGCCAGTGCTTAACTGCTGAGCCATCTCTCCAGCCTCTCAGTGCTGTTCTTTTAAACTGAAGGTTACATTCCATATTTTAGTAATTATCTGGTACCGTCCACAAAGGTAAGTTAGTGTTAGGAGGTAGCAGAAATGTTATCTTTATGGATGTTGTTGCTGTAGCTGCCTTTATGTCTCAGAGGATTATTTCTAACTCCTAGGGTAGGAATACAGACTTGATAGAGGAATAGGGGAGGAGGCTAGAAACGTTGCGTGGTTAGTGGGGTTCTTGTCCATAATGTGGACAAGGTCCTGGGTTTGATCCCAGCGCTTTATAAGCCAGATGGGGTGCTGCTCGTGCCTGTAATTCTAGCACAGGATACGAGTGCAGGAGGCGCAGCCGAAGTGGAAGGTCACCCTTGGCTACAAGTAAGTTCAAGTTCAGCCTGAGGTGCATGAGACTCTGTCCTCAAGAACTAGTATCATTGTTTTAAAAGGTTAAACACAGGAAGTTAACTTCCAGGCATATTTTATAAAATACAGAACTAATGGCGCTTGCACTGGGGAGAGAGGCACAGAGGCAGACGGATCTCTGAGTTGGCCAGCCTGGTCTGTAAGGGCAAGTTCCAGGATAGCCAGGGCTACATGGGAAAACCCCATCTTGAAAAACAAGATAGGTTACATTAGGTAGGGGTTTTGGGTTTTTTTTTTTCCTGAGTGTAATGAAATTTTCCTTATTTTCGTGAATGAACACATTGTATTTGTTCCACACCTAACATTTTTGTTCCATTTGTATAGTGGGAACAGATGAATCCCAAGAGAGCAGCATGACCGATGCAGACGACACACAGCTTCATGCAGCGGAAAGTGATGAATTCTAACCTCTGAAAATGAGACTTTGACAGTTGGATGTGTGGCTAGTGCTGACATGTTCCTTGTCCCTCCATATACTGAGTTGCGACTCTTGAGCCGGCATTGTCACCATTCATCATTTAGATCATGCGTGTGCCACTTTCATTGGACCCTGACTGCACGCGGATTGAACGGCAGTGCAGTCCTCAGCTGCTGACAGGACTGGCTCTATTACCAGTGTGAACGACAATGGGGGGACGGGTGGGGAACTTTCTTTTTTTTCTTAAACCTCCTTAGTTGGAAAGCTATCATGGAAGGAAGAGTTATGTTTTATCTGGAAGGAACCATTAGATATGGAAATGATGGTGAGCCAGAATTTCCTGGTCATTTTTTCCAAAATCTGTTTTTTATTTGGTTCTGTTCCTGATAAACAGTGACTGACCTTCATATCTAGGTCCTTGGAGAATGGTGTTAGCAAGTGCCAGATGGAACAATAAAAGACATTGCCTATAACAGAGTAACGTTCATTGCCAAGGGACATAGCTTACCTGAAGCCTGCAGTGTCTCCTGTAGCAGATGCAACGGGCCTATGTGACTCATATTTAGGAGTCAAATATCCCTCCATACAGTGTACACTTATTCTTGGCAAGAATGCTTTAATGTCTAACCAAGAATGTTAATTTATTCATCTTGCTTCAAAGTGTTGATCATTGTTGTATTGCAAACTTTAAAACTGGTCTTTACGATACTGCCTCTTCTCTGTGAGCTCCATGGGGCCGCCTCTAACCTCTACAGATGACAGTGGTTCCCCTGAAAAGCCAAAACCAGGCCCTTAACAACCACTTGTGTTTACCAGAAGGATCAGTACAAGAACACTAGAGAGACTTTGGAGATCATGATAGAGAAGCCTTAATATAGCTGGAGTTGTACCTAACTGTGAGTCTGCATCTTTTCTAGGCGTGAAAGTAGAGTGCAAGAACGTGTGGTTACCTTTGCTGAGGTCACTTCCTTTCTTTTCTTCTCTCTGCTGCACATTACGGTCAGCATTGTGAGTCACCAAACTTGTGCTGAGTGGAATTAATTGGGTTTACAATACTGAAGATTTTTAGCCTAGGGAAAAGTTTCTTATGAAAGAGACAAATCCTTCCTGAGTTCATCATAATATGCGTTGGAGTGTTTGGGGAATGGCCACAATTTTAAAGATCTAATTATGCATATAAAATGGGAATTATTGGAATTTCACAGCAACAGATTTAAAGTCTTTAAATTGTGTATCTCCTTTATTGTAATGTATTGAGATTTTAGAGAAACTTTAGTTAACATTTTATTAAGTGCCAATGTCAGAATATAACAAATTATAGTTTCTTATGAGTTACAGGCCTGCAGTTAATACTTTGGATTATTTGATGAAGGAAAAACGTACCCACTGGTTACTTGTATTTGTTAGTTAACCTGTGAAAATAAGGTGGATTTCAAAAGATGTGGAAAACTGTTTTAGCCTGTAGATTCTGTCATTTCCTGTCAGTTACTTAATCACCTCATCCAGATGTGAGTTAGATGCCATAACAAATTCAAGTCAAAGTCTTGGGTTAGGTATTAGTAGGCGCCAGGAAGGATTTAAGATAATTTCCTGCCTAAATCTATGTATGTGTGAAGTTTAAAAAGAAATAATTTATGAGGAAAAGGAAAGTTGGGAATAAAATGAATATTATTAAAAATTCCCATAGGCTAGCACTTCAATTCTAACAGGTATTCCATTTTATTATTCATTAGTTATGTAAAGTTGAATTTTCTTTTATTTTTTTAATTAGCAAATCATAAGCCAGCTATATACATACATATATATTACATTATCAGATCTAGAGTTTCATAGAGCTTTGCCCTGGGTTCTGTTGCAGACCTAGAGAAAGCTAACCTCAGAACGTCATCTTTTTTTTTTTTTTTTTTTACGAATTTATGTCCTGTGCCAGAGATACTTTCTGGTACTGATTTTAAGACAAAGGCTAGAGGGATAGTTGTGGCAGTGGCTGGCTGAGAGGTGTGGACACTTGGCCTGCTTTCTTGTTTTCCTCACACCTGCTTTTAACATCATTTAGATTTTGAAGCCTTATTTCCACAGAGTAACTGTTTCCTAGGTTTACTTTTCTTTTTCTTGGTCTTTTTTTTTTTTTTGGTCTTTTTCTATTTTCTTCTTTTTCCTCTTCACTTTTTTCTTTTCACAGAATAGGGATCAAACAGAAACACATTTTGGTAAGCCAAATGTTTGTTTCAAATTTCAGACTTTGCTTTGAAGGAAATTAAGAATACTAAGTACTTCTGCTTTTTTTCACACCTATACATATGTATACATATAAATACACACACACAAAAGTATATTAGAGCATTGGATTTCTTTTTCCTTGTGGAAATGGTTATTACACCAAGATTTTAGAAAGTTAGAATATTTTTTCAGGAAAACAGATGCTACTCAAAATAATGAAAGGGGGTCTCTTCACTTTTTCTGTGTCTCATTACTTAAAATTCTTTTTATTTTATCCAAGAACTGCAAGTAACATTTGAACCATGCTGCTGTTGTACCTTAAACAAAAACTCAGTGATAACCAGTGTTTAGTCTATTAAAACACTCTTTTTTAAAACAACAGTTTCCAAGTCTCAGATTAGCCAGAGTACAGTATGGGTCTTCACTGAGAAAAATGATGGCCCATTTTTTTGGGAAAATGCAAGTGTGGGTGTGATATGTGTGTTCTGTTTGCATTGAAACAATGTACATTTGTGTCTTCTTTTTGCTTTTCCTGACTTATCTCAGAAATTGTATAGTCTTTGGGGGGAAAGTCTTTTCTGTTAATATATTTACAGTTCATTAAAAGATATGGAAAATCCAAATAAATTACTTTTGAAAGCAGTTTATAATCAAGGTGTTAAAGCTGTGTAAGAAAGCTGTGTCATCTGCATTTTTATACTGAGTCACAGCAGCATAGTGATGAAAGATCACATTTTATGTTCTTCAAGAGCCTAGGACAATGTTTCTCTAATTTTTACTTAAACTTTTTAATATATATTAAAGTTCATACCCTTTTTAGTATTATTTGAAATTTCAAAATAAATATTATGACAAAAAACAATGGTAATTTTTAGAATATATTATTTTCAAACTGCAGAACCTCTAATCAGCAGTTGCAACTTTGCAGGTCAACTAGTTAACATTCTGTTCTTCAGTGGGGTCACTTCTCACGTTCCCTCAGGGGCACGGAGCCTCTGTGCTGTAATTTGTGATCTGAAGCTAGGCATGGTGGCATCATATAAAATGCTGGGAAGGCATCACATGACTGCCCCAGTTCTGGGAAGCAAAGGCCTGAGGATCTCAGGGGCTACCTAGCAGCCAGCCTGGCCAATTCAGTGAGCTCCAGTTTCAAAGAGATACTACCTCAAAAAAGGAGCTGAGTGTTTGAAGCGATCCTGATGTTGCCTTCCAGCCTCCACAGTCATGTATATCCCCAAGAAAGAGCATTTGCCTGACATGCAGGAAGCTCCCAAACTCGAACTCAGTACTACCAAAAATAAAGAGCCTAGGGCCCTGAGCAAGCTGGTCATGATGCCACATACTACTCGGGAGCTAGAGGAACAAAGAGCGTCCTTTACATAGTGAGTACTGCCTGTAAACGTACATGACAGTGCAGGGTTTTCTGAGTCAGCTCCTCTCTGGAGAAGCCAGTTTTACTTGGCCAGCCAATAAGGAGAAGCAACTCCCTCCTGTCTCCAGAAAGAAACCATAAAACCTCATTTGGCCGAAAGGTGTGATTATTCTGGTTCCCTTTGGACACTTGAAAGCATCTTGTGAATTAACAGACCCTGGAAAATGGCTGCCCGGGAGATGTCCTGGGGCTGTCCTTTGTCCCCTTCTCCGTTCTCCTAGGCTTCTCTCTACCTCTCCTTTAGTCAGCTTGGCTCCATCACTTGCCTCTAGATTAAAACTTAGTGGTGAATTAAAGCCTAGTTCTTTGTCTCCTGGCTGTCTTCTTTGGACTACCCTGCACTCCCTCAAGCCCAAGCCTCCCTTCCCGATGATGGAAAAGTCAGAAAAGAGGGTGGGAAGCTGGGCCCCTGGGCCTGAGAACACACCCAGATCCGCCAGGCACACCCACACCCTCCTTTCGATTTGCCTGGTCTGGAGAGGATCATTAGATTCAGCAAATTAAGATCTGGAAAAAGTAAAATACGCAAAGTTAAGTTTTACACTAGTTTGCAAACCTTGTATTTATTCAGGTTATCTTGAAGAAAAGGAGAACAGAAGGGTCTTTTCAGATTGGGAGGAAGAAGAGCGACACAGAAGCAAGGAAGTGTGAGCTGAGCTGGTCCAAGGGGCTTCCTGTCATCTAAACATGGTGAAGAGCAGAGTAAAGCAAAAGTGCTATCTCTTGTATAAACAAAACAACAATTTTTACTTGTGCAGGGCATAGTGACCAATGTCTTTTATCTCAGCACTCAGGAGACAGGCAGGCAAGCTGTGTGAGTTCAAGGCCAGCCTGGTTCACAAAGTTCCAGGACAGCCAAGGCTACATAGAGAGACCCTCTCTCAAAAGATAAAAAATACATTTGTGTAAATGTGTGTACCTGGATCAATTTTTATGAGCCTTCAGAAGCCAGGTGGTGTTGGGTCCCTAGAACTCCAATTCCTGGCGGTTGTGAGCTGCCTGGTATGGGTGTACTAGGAACCAAATCCAGGTCCTGGAAGGGCAGCAAGTGCTGTTAGTGCCTGAGTCATTTCTCCAGGCCTACGGGTGGCCTTGGGATTCCAGGTACTTGTACATTGTGTACCTGGCCTTTAAGTGGGTGCTGAGGATTCAAACTCAGGTCCAAGTTGCCCAGGCTGACACTGGACTGTGTACCCCATCAGCCTTGAACTTGTGGTCATCTTTTCTTCAACTTCCCAAGTAGCTTGCATTACAGGCCTATGTCTTGTTTAGTTGGCTATTTTAGGGGTGGGGGTGGGGGTTTGAGACAGCATCTGCTATATGGCCCAGGCTTGTCTCAAACTCAACTTTCCACCCTACTCCAGCTTCCCAAATGCTGGAGTTACAGACATACACACTACCTAATCTGGAGCTGTGTTTCGGTTTTTTTGAGACAGGGTTACTCTGTGTAGCCTTGGCTATCCTGGACTCGATTTGTAGACCAGGCTGGCCTCGAACTCACAGCGATCTGCCTGCCTCTGTCTCTCCGAGTGCTGGGATTACAGCTGTGCACCACCGTGTCCATATATTTGTGTATGTGTGTGTGTGTGTGTGTCTGTGTGTCTGTGTGTGTCTGTGTGTAGGCCAGAGGACAATGTGTTGGAGTTCGTTCCCTCCGCTCATGTACGTCCCATGGATGGTCAGATTGGGCAGCAAGTGTATTTTCTCTCTGCTGAGCCATCTCTGTGGCCACGGAGCACTAGACTAGGAGGTAAGAATGCATGTCTTACCCATCACTAACTGAGTGGTCTTGAACAATTAACTTGAATGGAATATGAACCTTCTTCTCACTAGTACAATAAAATACAATCTGCCTTTAGCGACCTGGCAGGACTTTTCTTTTGTGAAGATCTTAGGTGTTCCATCTCAGTGTGCTTGGTTAAGCTAAAGCTAGTTGCAGATACGCTGGCATTATCCAAATGGAAAGGATACACAAAACTGATGAGCTGTTCCTCCATCGCTGTTCCATGGAGAACAGTGAACTTTTGATCTGAAACAGTTGTCCACTGGTACCAATTTTACTGTTTGTTTACATGCTGTCTATGGCTGTTTTCTTCAGTGATAAAGTTGAGTCATTTCACACAACCTGTGTCTTGCATAGTTTTAATGGTCATTATGAGAATTGTGGGATTTGGTGTTCATTGTCTGAGGGTTTGGTTGGTTTTTGTTGTTGTTTTGGGTTTTGGATTTTTTGGATTTTTTGTTTTGGTTTAGTTTGGTTTTTGGTTTTTCGAAACAGGGTTTCTCTGTGTAGCCTTGGCTGTCCTGGACTTGCTTTGTAGAACAGACTGGCCTCAAACTCACAGCAGTTCACCTGCCTCTGCCGCTGGATGATTTTAATGACTTTAAAACTTTATTTGGGGCTGGAGAGATGGCTCAGCGGTTAAGGGCACTGGCTGCTCTTCCAGAGGTCATGAGTTCAGTTCGCAGCAACCACATGGTGGCTCACAACCATCTAGAATGTGATCTGATGCCCTCCTCTGGTCTGTAGGTGCACATGCAGGCAGAGCAGTGTATAC
Organism: Acomys percivali; assembly: GCA_907169655.1. Lineage (NCBI taxonomy): Eukaryota > Metazoa > Chordata > Mammalia > Rodentia > Muridae > Acomys > Acomys percivali. The sequence continues at coordinate 16,485,884 of OU015746.1, forward strand.
ATAATAATAAATAAATAAATCTTAAAAAAAAAAAAAAACTTTATTTTATTTTGGGTTTTCAAGAGAGGGCTTCTCTGTGTAGCCCTGGCTGTCCTGCAACTCACTCTGTAGACCAGGCTGGCCTCAAACTCAGAGATCTGCCTGCCTCTGCCTCCCGAGTGCTGGGATTAAAAATGTGTGCTGCCACATCCAGCAATTGTTTTATTACTTCATGTATGGGAGTGTTTTGCTTTCGCATATGTCTATGTACCAGGTACATACCTGGTTCCACTGAGTTCAGAAAAAGCTATCAGATCGCCTGGAACTGGAATTCCACCACTGGTCCTCTGCAAAAGCAGCCAGTGCTCTGAACCTCTGAGCTCTTTCCAGCCCCTGTTTTGGTTTTGGTTTTAATGGGGACCAGGTTGCCTTGAACTACTGATCCCTCTGCTTTCACCTCCCAAGTGCTGGATTATAGTTGTAACCCTCCATACCTGATAATTATGGTGATGCTTTCATAGGCGAAGTTTTGTGGCCCCTAACCTAGAACTTATAACTGGATTGGCATACACCCAAAGAACGTGCATGACAGTGCTTGAGTTTTTTTTTTTTCCATTACTTTGTCAGTTGAGACATCTCTGAGCAAGGAGACACACAAGGCAACACCTGACTGCTGTTCTTAGTTTTTCTTTTGTAGTGTATAACACACGCACTATGCCAGTGCAGTATGCTTGGAGGCCGCAAGAGGGTGTTAGAGCTCTTGGAGTTGTAATTCAGACAGTTGTGAGCCACCTGGCTGGCAAGTGCTCTTACTGCCGAGCCATCTCTGCAGAGCCCCCATCTTACTGTTCTCTTTCAGCTGGATGCCAACCTCTATTTGTAACATTCAGTTCCATTCCAACTGTTCATTATAACCATTGGCCATATCCTTTCTCTTGGAAACGTTCAGTATCCATCCCGATAATCTTGAAATGTATCTGTATTACAAGTGTGTTGGTTGCCAACAAGATGGCTCAGCAGGTGAAAGAGCCTACCACTGAGCCTGACAACCTGAGTTCAGTCCCAGGATCGAGGGGAGAGAATCTGTTCCTGCAAGGTGCCCTCTGACTGCCATGTGTGTGCCTATACACAGACACACAAACCAGTAGTAAAGTAGTAAGCAAGTAATTAAAGTCTTTCAAAGTTTTATTTTTATTTTAGGTGTGTAGGTGTTTTGCCTGCCTGCGCACCACATGCATTCTTGGTACCCCTTTGTGCCAGAAGAGGCCGTCAAATCTGCATCTGGAGAACAGTTGTGAGCTGCCATGTGGGTTCTGAGAATTGAACCTGGGTCCTCCAGGACAGCAGCCAGTGCTCTCAACCGCTGATCCACCTCTACAGCCAGTTATATTCTTTAAAAAAGAAAGAAGGGCCGGGCAGGGTGGCACACGCCTTTAATCCCAGCACTCGGGAAGCAGAGGCGGGCGGATCTCTGTGAGTTCGAGGCCAGCCTGGTCTACAGAGCAAGTCCAGGACTGCCGGGATACACAGAGAAACCCTGTCTCGAAAAAACTTAAAAAAAAAAAAAAAGGAAGAAAGGAAGGAAAGAAGAAAAAGGAAAAAAAGAAAAGCACGTTAGGAGTTAGATGGCTCAGTGGTTTTTAAAAAAAAAAAGCGCCTGCTGCCAAGGCTGATGGCCTGAGTTCAATCCCCGGGACTGCATGGTGGAAGGAGAGAAGTGGGTCTTGGAGTTTGTCCTCTGATCTCCACACGTGCATGCCTATACACACTCTTTCTCCCCTCTGTGTGGCTTTGGCTCTCCTCATACTCAGAGATCTACCTGTGTCTGCTTCCTGAGTGCTGAGATTTATGGCTGGTGCCACCACCACTCACCTCACTATACTTAAAGAAAATCTTGTTGAGACCTCAGGGGGTAGAGAATAACAGCAGCAGCCTGGATATGAGTCTCTTACCCTCCAATAAGTCATGAACTAGAACAGAACAGTCACCTGCAGTGGGAGGGATCAAAGAGTAATGTGGGGCAAAAAAAAAAAAAAAAATGTGGGGCAAGGTGACTGAAATTCATTGTATATGTGTATGGAATTGTCAGAGAATAAGAAACTTAAAATCATAACTACACAGTGCTTACTTTTTATTATCATGTATAGTGTTCTGCCTGCATGTACCTCTGCAGGCCAGAAGAGGACCAGATCTCATTACAGATGGTTGTGAGCCACCATGTGGTTGCTGGGGATTGAACTCATGACCTTTGGAAGAGCAGTCAGTGCTCTTAACCTCTGAGCCATCTCTCCAGCCCTTACATTTTAATTTACAATAATCCCTGAGACTTCAGTTGTCAGCACAATAACCTGTAGGTGTGGCCAAGGGAGGAGCAATCCCATGGAACCCAGCAGGATAGAGAAAAGAACTTGAGGAAAGTACAGAGTCTCCAGGAAGAACAAGTGGAAAGCACAAAAGCGGAAGCAAGAGAACAGATTGGACTTTGTTGCCCTTAAGCCTGGGCTCCAGGTAAAGAGCCTAAAAATATGAGGGCTTGGAAGTGGTGTTGGGAGCAGAAGCGATCCCAAGAAGGGGGGATGAGAAGGACACCAGAAGAAAAAAAGCATCCTTCTCCAACCCCGCTCAAAAGCCTTACATTGGGTAGAGGAGACTATTTATTAGGGTTCACTAGAGTAACAGAACTTACAGAATGAAATTATAAACATCTATGTATGCGTGTGTATACCGGAACCCTGAGGAAGTGGGTTCTAATGCCAGCGAGGGAATGAACTTGCCAGCTAGAGCAAGCAGGAAGGACTTCCTGCTTCCAGAAGAAGGCTTGGCCCATAGTAGAGGTGGGTTTTCCTAGCTCAAAAATCTGGATTAAAGGTGTGTTTTCCTACCAGAATTCAAAGTAGATCTTTCTACTTTAAGAAAAAAAATCTCTCACAGGTGTGCGCCATTTTTGGGTTTTAGTTCACTCCAAATGTAAGTTGGCAGCCAAGAATAACCATCACAGGCAAGGCTAACCATAAGTTGTCTCAGCGAGTAAAGTCAATTGCTGCCAAATCTGATAACCCACGTTCTACATGGTGAAGGAGAGAAATGTACTCGTAAAAGTAGTCCACATGCATGTCCATACACACACAGATATACATACAGATAATAAACTAGTAAATAGTCTTTTTACATGTATTTACTTATGTATACAGTGTTTTGCCTGCATGTACCCTTGCAGGCCAGAAGAGGGCACCAGATCTCATTATAGATGGTTGTGAGCCACCATGTAGTTGCTGGGAATTGAACTCAGGACCTCTGGAAGAGCAGGTAGCGCCCTTAACCTCTAAGCCATCTCTCCAGGCCCAGTAAACAGTCTTAATTGATTAGTTTAAGGGGCCATTAAATCACATAATAATATGGAATAAAGCCTTCACTCACACAGAGCTACTGGCCTGGTGAAAGCCTTTAACCCAGCTCTTGAGAGGCAGGACGATCTCTGTGATGTCAAGGCCAGCCTGGTCTACTAAGCAAGTTCAGGACAGCCAAAGCTGTTAGAGAAACCCTGTCTCAAAAAACCAAAAAGAAGGGCCGGAGAGCCAGTGAGGTGGCGCACACCTTTAATCCCAACACTCGAGAGGCAGAGGCAGGTGGATCGCTGTGAGTTTGAAGCCAGCCTGGTCTACAAAGCCAGTCCAGGACAGCCAAGGCTACACAGAGAAACCTTGTCTCAAAAAACCAAAAATGAAAAGAAAGTAAAAACTACAAATCAAAGTTTTCTTCTGATGAGAACCTCACAAAGCTAAAAAGAAAGAAAAAATTACCTTTTCAAATAATGATAAAACTTTAAAAATCTCTTAAATTTGTAAAAGCAAATTTAAGAACATAGGCAAATGTCTTACAAGGATATTAAAACTTTTTTTTTTTTTTTTTGGTTTTTCGAAACAAGCTTTCTCTGTGTAACAGAGCCCTGGCTGTCTTGAACTCTTTGTAGACCAGGCTGGCCTGGAACTCACGGAGATCCTCCTGTCTCTGCCTCCCAAGTGCTGGGTGGGATTAAAGGCATGTGCCACCATACCCGGCCTTATTAAAACTTTTTTTAAAGTTTTCAAAGTTTTATCTTTATTATATGAGTTATCTCCGATTTATTTATTCATTCACTTATTTATTTATTTCAAGTCAGGGTTTCTCTGTGTAACAGCCCTGACTGTCCTAGAACTCACTTTGTAGACAAGGCTGGAGGTGAAGTAAATTGCATGACAGAAGACTGTAGCTCCATTATGTTAGTCACAGAGTTATTGGTTGAAATGAGGGTCATAACAGGAATCCTTGGGCCGAAGCAAACTCGAGGAACAGGTTGTTTGTTTGAGACCAAGTCTCACTTATCTTGTATTTGTCTCAAACTTTCCCTGTAGCTAACTAAGACTTACCTTGAACTTGTGATCCCTCTGCCCCCTTCCCCATTTCATGTGCTGGGACCAACAGGCATATGACACCACATTATGCCAGGATCGGTTCTTTTATGCTCATGATTCAAGTGTATCATCTTTTTATTTTTTATTTTTTAAATCTTAAAAACTTTCATTCTTGCCGGGCGGTGCCTTTAATCCCAGCACTCGGGAGGCAGGGGGCAGGTGGATCTCTGTGTGTTCAAGGCCAGCCTGGTCTACAGAGCAAATCCAGGTTGCTTTTTTTTTTATTAATTTATTCATATTACATCTCAATGGTTTCCAGGTTGCTTATTGATTCGAGAGGACTGAGCCTTCTGTAGGCAGTGGCGTCCCTGGGATGGTGGGCCTGGGCTGTATAAGAAAGATTGGTGAGCAAGCCAGTGAGCAGCATTCTTCCATGGCCTCTGCTTCAGTTCCTGCCTCCAGGTTTCTGTCCTGAGCTCTTGCGCTGCCTTGCCTGGATGGTAAACTATTACGTGTATTTCCTGCCCCCCCCCCGCCCCCCCCCCCCTTTTTTGTGTTTTTTTTTTTGTTTTTTTTTTTTGTTTTTTTTTTTTGGGTTTGTTGAGACAGAGTTTCTCTGTAACTTGCTTTGTAGAGTCCAGGACAACTAGAGCTGTTGTAGTTAATATAAAAGTATCTACTAATATTTATTATCAAATTAGCCTACAATTATTAAGGGTGTTGCAGTCCATAAACCATCCATATCTAACTGAGATCCCTGTCTGAGTGGTTTGAGCGGCTTCCTCTGGGTCCTAATAATAAAGCTGAGAATAATAGGACAACACACCTAATACACTTATGCGTGTGTACCACACAATTAGAATTAATTTTTTTTGAGTCAGGCTTTTTCTGTGTAGCCTTGGCTGTCCTGGAACGCTATCTGTAGACCAGACTGGCCTCGAAGTCACAGATCTGCTTGCCTCTGCCTTCCAAGTGTTGGGATTAAAAGCGTGTACCACCACAGCCCTGCAAACATGAGGTGTTTTGTTTTGGGTTTTTTTTGTTTTGTTTTGTTTTTTTGGGTTTTGTTTTGTTTTGTTTTTTTCCAGACAGGGTCTCTCTGTATAGCCTTGGCTGTCCTGGACTACACAGAGAAACCCTGTCTCAAAAAAAAAAAACCAAACCAGGGGCTGGAGAGATGGCTCAGAGGTTAAGAATACTATCTGTTCTTCCGAAGGTCCTGAGTTCAATTCCCAGCAACCACATGGTGGCTTACAACCATCTACAGTGAGATCTGGTGCCTTCTTGTGGTGAGCAGGCACATGTGTGGGCAAATATTGTATAAATAATAAATAAATCTTTAAAAAAAAAAAAACCAAACCAAAACCTGGAACTAGAATTATGGGTATTCGTGAGCCATCTGATGTGAGTGCTGACAACCAAAATCTGGTCCTCTGCAAGAACAGTAAGTTCTTTTAACTGCTCAGGCAGCCTTCTGTCCCCTAGATGGTGCACATTTCTATGGAGAAGACTAACAAAATTTAAACACACACACACACACACACACACACACACACACACACACACTCTTGGACTTCCATGTTCTCCTGGTTGAGTAGAAAGCATACTTCTCAGGGCAGGCTTCTGAGTACCACATGTAATGCATCTCCTGTACACCATCTGAGTTTTGTCAAACTTCTGCCCATTCCAGATCCTTCAACTTCTGTTCTCATGGACTAGACTATCACACGTCTGTATGGAAGGGTCACAGTAACTGTCCCATCACCTCTGCTAATTCTTTCTTCTCTGACCCATCAGACTTTACCTACAAAACCCTAGCTCAGAAATAAAATTCAGACTTTTTTTTTTTTTTTTTTTTTTTTTTTTTTTACAGGACTGGAGCAATATCTCAGCAGCTAATGGTTGCTTTTGCAGGTGACGCTGGGTTGAATTCCCTGTACTCACATGGCAGCTCATAGTCTTCTGTGACTCCGGTTTCAGGGTATCTGAGGCCCTCCACTGGCCTCCATAGGCACCAGAAACACGGTGCCCAGATGTACCTGCAGGTGAAACACCCATACACAAAAATAATTAAATACTTAAAAAAATTTAAAAGACGCCAGGTGCGGTGGCGCACACCTTTAATCCCAGCACTCAGGAGGCAGAGGCAGGTGGATTGTTGTGAGTTCGAGGCCAGCCTGGTCTACAAAGAGAGTTCCAGGACAGCCAGGGCTGTTACACAGAGAAACCCTGTCTCAAGAAAACCTAAATAATAATAATAGCAATAATAATAATAATACTTTTTAAATTAAAAGTCTGGAAGACTTATCTTTATTGCCTGCGTGTCTCTGCATCACGTTCCTGGTGCCAACGGAGACTAGAAGGGAGCCTCAGATCCCCCCCCCCCCGGTCCTCTAGGAGAACAACCAGTGCTTTTAAGTGCTGAGCATCTCTCTGGCCCTGAAGAAATCTGTACTTTAACAGGTGCTGAACAACAAAGTCCGGATCCCTGTCTGTTGTTAACAAGATGTTAGCAAGTACTGTTCCTCTTTGTAATCTGTTGCATGAACTGACATCCTGGCCCAGTCTTTTTTTTTTTTTTTTTGAGACAGGGTCTCTCTGAGTAGCCTTGGCTGTCCTGGACTCACTTTGTAGACCACGCTGGCCTCGAACTCACAGCGATCCACCTGCCTCTGCCTCCCGAGTGCTGGGATTATAGGCGTGCGCCACCACGCCCGGCTCCAGCCCAGTCTTAAACATGTGTGTTTTAGTGAAGTTGAGCATATTTTCTTAACTTTAAGGACTATTTTTTGGGGCTGGAGAGATTGCTCAGTGCTTTGGAGCACTTGTTTTTGCAGAGGACCTGCGGTTGACTTTCAGCACCTGCGTGGTGGCTCGCACCTTCTGTTGCTCTGGTTCCAATGGTTCTGACCCTCTTCTGACCTGTGTGCACCACACACATACATGATGCAAAACAAACAAATCTTTAAAAAAGAAACAAAGAGGGCCGAAGAGGTGGCTCAGAGGTTAAGAACGCTGTCTGTTCTTCCAAAGGTCCTGAGTTCAATTGCCAGCTCACAACCATCTATAATGGCTCACAACCGTTTATATATAATGAGATCTGGTGCCTTCTGGTGTGCAGGCACACATGTGGGCAGGATACTACTGTACAAATAATAAATAAATCTTTTTTTTTTTAAAAAAAAAAGAAGAAGCAGAAAGAAGCAAAGAAAGCTGGGCATGGTGGTGCACACCTGTAGTCCCAGCACTCTGAGAGGCAGGTGTAGGTGGATCTGAGTTCGAGGCCAGGCTGGTCTACAAAGCGGGTCCAGGACAGCCAAGGCTACACAGAGAAACCCTGTCTCAAAAAAAACCAGCCCCTCCCCCCAAAAAGGAAATTTTTTTCAGGAGGCTGGCAGCATGGTTTAGTGGATAAAGTCTCTGCCACTGAGCCTGGCGATCTTCATTCAATCCCCAGGACCCATTTGGTTAAAAAGAGAGAATTGGGGCTGGAGAGATGGCTCAGAGGGGGTAAGAGCACTGTCTGCTCTGCCAGAGGTCCTGAGTTCAATTCCCAACAACCACATGGCGGCTCATAACCATCTATAAGGAGATCTCCTACCCTCTTCTGCCAGGCAGGCACACATGCAGGCAAATGTTGTATACAAAATAAATAAATAAATCTTTAAAAGAGAGAGAGAGAGAGAGAGAGAGAGAGAGAGAGAGAGAGAGAGAGAGA
>OU015746.1:16493981-16505589 GCA_907169655.1 Acomys percivali
AGAGAGAGAGAGAGAGAGAGAGAGAGAGAGAGAGAGAGAGAGAGAGAAAAGGCTCCCAAAAAGTTGTCTTCTGGCTTCCACACATGTGTTTGTGTTGTTGTGTGTTGTTGCATGTAGACAGCCAACACACAATAGAAAAAAATGAAATTTAAAAATTTTAAAAGAGCCGGCATGGTGGCCTATAATTCCAGCACTCTGGGGAGGCTGAGGCGGGAGGATCATTGTGAGTTCAAGGCCAGCCTGGTCTACAAAGTGAGTCTAGGACAGCCAAGACTGCACAGAGAAAACCTGTCTCGAAAAAAACCTAGAAACAAACAAACAAAAACCAAAAAAATTTAATCATTTGTGCTTTTCTTTTTATGATATTCTACCACATACTGTGTCTATTATCTGTAGAGATTTTAAACATTTAAAATTTTATCTTATTTTATTTATTTATTTTTTGTTGTTGTTTTTTGAGACATAGTTTCTCCTTGGAGCCCTGGCTGTCCTGGACTCGCTTTATAGACCAGGCTGACCTTGAACTCACAGCGGTCCACCTGCCTCTGCCTCCCCAGTGCTGGGATTAAAAGGCGTGCGCCACCACTCCTGGCTGATTCCGCACTTTCTATATAGTCTCGGGGCTGAGGCTGCTGGACCTTGAACGTGGGCGTCTTCAATTTCATGGGACTATGTCACAGTCTTTTGTAAGAGGGTGCTCTTTGGGGTGCTGACTTATTAGCACTGACTTATGCATGGTCTTTGGGAGTTGGCCCTTCTTAATTAGGGGAGCCTCCTCTCCCCACTTCCACTGAGTGAGCTGGCGAAGCTTTTAAAGAGAGACTGGTCTTCCTTCCCAGAGGAATGGAAAACCCATGACTGAAGAAAATGGAATAGTCTACCTTGAAGTATTTAAGTGAGGAACAAGAGTTGAAGTAAACTTTCTTATTAATCTAAGTAGCTGTCTCCCACAGCATTAATAAAATCATTATCAGAGGATTTTCATGGCATCGCCTGGAATACAAGATGCCCAAAACACGGTAATAATGATATTTAAGTGTTGACTATGCTGCCTGTGCCAGGCAGTTAGTTTTCTTGTAGCACTGGAGAGGAGCTGTGAGCCCCACGCTTGCTAGGCAAGTACTCTACCACTGAAGCACATATTCCATCCCTTCGGAACTTTGAAAACCCATTATAGCAGGGCCTTAATCCCAGCTCTCGGGAGAGAGGGAGAGACAGGCTGGTCTCTGTGAGTTTGAGGCCACACTGGTCTGCAGACTGAGTTATAGGACAACCAGGGTTATATAGTGAAACTCTGTCTCAAAAAACAAAACAAAACAAAACAAAACAAAGAAGCAACAACAACCCCTCCCAAATCATGTATTAACTATCTTGATCCTTATAATAGCCCTAACAGGAAAGCATTATTATTATTATTATTATTATTATTATTATTATTATTATTATTATTATTAATTACTACTACTACTACTACTACTATTTTGTTTGTTTGTTTTCCCCCGAGACAGGGTTTCTCTGTGTAGCCTTGGCTGTCCTGGACTCACTTTGTAGACCAGGCTGGTCTCAAACTCACAGCAACCCACCTGTCTCTGCCTCCCGAGTGCTAGGATTAAAGATGTGTGCCACCACACCCGGCTATTACTTTATTTTTTACCTTCCCGTTTCTAGACGAGGTTCTCTTGTTTGAGCCAGAGTGTCACATGGTTCAGGCTTGCCTGGAATTTTCAGCGTAGCTGAGGATGACCTTTTGCCTCTACCTCCCAAGTACAGGGATTATGGACAAATGTCACCACCCCTGGCTCCTTTTCCCCAGGTTTCACTCTGAAGTCCATGCTAGCCTGCAACTCACTAGGTAGACAAAACTAGTCTCAAATTTGGAGTTATTTTTCTTTGTCCAGAGATGACAGACATGAACCATCACATGTGGTTGAGGAACAAGCAAACTCTGCTTGTGTGTGTGTGTGTGTGTATGTATGTGTGTGTGTGTATGTGTGTGTGTGTGTATGTGTGTGTGTGCATGTATGTATATGTGTGTGTGTATGTGTGCGTGTATGTGTATGCTAGTATGTTTGTATGTATGTGTTGGTTTTAGGAATTGAACCTAGATATACTAGGTAACCTAGTCCTAAGCCAGTAAGTTAAAAAATGATTTATTTAGTTTTATTTCGTGTGTATGAATTTGTGCCTACATGTAGGTATGTGTGCCATGTACATGCCTGCGGAAGTCGGATGAGGGCATCAGATCCCCTGTAACTGGAGTTAAGACCTTTGTGAGCCACTGAACCCAGATCTCCTGCAAGAACAGCAAGCAACAGAATTAATTGACTGAGAAAATATTAACTGATAGAGGACTTTTCATGTTTACATTAAAAATTAAGTGTTTCACACATATGCATACGTCTCCCTCCTCCAGCTCCTTCTGTGCCCCTTCTGCTTCCTCTCAGATTCACAACCATGTCTTTTTTTTTTTTTTAAAGATTAATTTACTTATTATATATACAGTGGTCTATATGTACACCTGCATGCCAGAAGAAGGCATCAGTTTATATTATAGATGGTTGTGAGCCACCATGTGGTTGCTGGGAATTGAACTCAGGACCTCTGGAAGAGCAGCCAGTGCTCTTAATCTCTGAGCCATCTCTCCAGACCCCCACAACTTCGTCTTTAATTAAAAGGTAGGATCAAGAATAAAGTAGGATAAAGGCAGGTCTTTCTATATAACCAAAGGCAGTCTTCAATTGGGATCTTTTGTCTCAGTCTCCCAAGTACAGGGAATCCAACACCGCCATCTCTGGCTCAAGATGTTTTCTTGTTCTTATTATTATTGGGAATTAAGGACATCCCCAGGCACGGGTACAGAGACCCTGTCTCGAAAAAACCAAAAAAAAAAAAAAAAAAAAAAAAAAAAGGACATCCCATTCAAGCCTCTATTTCCTCACGATTAGAGATCACATCCGTCCTCTCTCCCTCTGTCCTTGGGCATGCTAGGCAAGTGTCCCCACTGAACTAGTCCCTCAGCCGGTTCATTTTCTTTGAGGAAAGACAAGACACACACGTAGAGCCTTTCTTCAGTTCTCATCTATTTCCTCGTTCTTTGTGTATCAGGGATGTCAGACATCTGCAGGCTTAAGTGAGAACCAGAAAGCATTTGGAGGCATGAAGTCGGAGGAGGAGCCACTTGGAGGGTGGGGAGGAAAATTTCTTTAGGTTAGGGTTTTGTATTTTGCTTTTGTTTTGGTTTTTTTTTGTTTTGTCTGTGGTCTACAGATTAGGAACTCCATGAAGTTTTGCTCCAATTCAAGAGAAAAATAACATTTCCTCCAATGGTGAATGAAGAAAGCAAACTTTAGTAGTTTTGGCAGTACCCGTTGGTTTTGCCATCAATGTGTTATGGTAAATTGAGTCACTCCAGCAATCAGAGCTCTTTTCTGGCCTCGAGGGCAGCAGGCCTGTACACGGTGCACTCCACATACATGCAGGTGGAGTGTTCATATACATAAAGTCTTTTCAAAACAAACTATATTTTTGTAGAAGTAGTTTTCTTTGGGTTTCTCCGTAGCCCAGATGCTCCTCCGAGGTAAATCTGGCCTGCTTCCTTGGGATTCCTATACACATTTGATATGATTAAAAACATTCTAAGAAAGAGTGTCCTTACGTGTCACTGAGACTGAAAAACAAAACAAAACAAAACAAAACTTCTGACTTATGAATATTTTCTTTTTAGTAGTGTCACATGTCCACTAGGGCCTGAAGACAGACCTTTAAGAAGCCACAAGACCTAAGGCGCTCTCATGGTTTTGGTATTCTGTTTTGCAATAGACTCTCGCTCCTCTGCCTTCATCTCGTTTCGCCATTATTTTTCGTCTTAGTTTAAGCTGTGTGTGTGTTTACGATTATGGAAAGTCGATTATTGTTTAGCACGTCGAACTCATCTGCGGATCGCTTACTCTCTCCTGTGTCACAGAATTCCTCGGTACGCAATCACCTTGTGCTGGCGTTTGCAACTGAACAAATTAAAGTGTGAGACTCCCCACTAAAGGTGATGTCGTCTGACTTTCTTAGATAACTATTTTGTTTCTGATTTTGTGACCTGATTTAAGATTTAAAGAAAAAAAAAAATCGTCTTGTAGCCTAGGCTGGCTCTTGAACTTAATCTACTATTAGTTTCTTATGCTAAAATCACAAGCGTATGCCGTCATGCTCTGCTAATTAATTTTTTTTTTTAGTTGGAATGTTTATGAATGGAACGAAAATCAATATCTACGGATGTGCCTGAGATGAATGAAGTCTTCCTTTTCTTTGGTCTGCTGGGTACTCCATCTCATCCTAGGAGGTAACTACTGTTGCCACCTCTGAGAGTGATTTGGACTCAGCTGTCTCAATTCCTTCCTGGTCTGTGAGATGTGTGGCCTTTCCAGGCCCTCAGGACCTCAAATCTGGTTGACTTTGCAAATAAACATTTATATGTGTATATTTTATGTACCTATACAAAATCTCTCCCTATGGCCTTCCGGGCCCGGGTTTCCATCACATCGCTTCCTGGATGAAGAACCTGGAAGGGTGAGGGGCGGGGGTTGGGGGGTGACAGACAAGAGGACCTGAGGGACTGAGGCCAGGGGTTGAGTGGTGGACTGCTGTGAGGCACTGTGGGGATTCCTTCTTATATTTCTCTCACGAGGCCCCCTTCCAGCTCCGTCCAGCTAAAGCCTCTCCTTTCCTAGGGCCGAGGCAGAGACAGAGACAGAGAGATAACAGAGACAGAGACGCCGAGGCACCAGCATCTTTTCCCCCCGCCTTCCCAACCCGCCCCACAGCTCTGACGGACGTCCGTTTTTATCCAATGGCGTTCGCGAATTGCCCTGAGCTGGCCAATGAGGGACAGAGGAGGGCGGAAGCCTGCCCGCCCCCCCCACTCTAGGCTTGGTTGAGCCGTGCAGGTAGGTCCGGGGCCGGGGGAGCTGCCTTTGGCACTGCTGCCCCGGGGGGTGGGGGCGCGGCGTGTCGGGGTGATGGTAACGCAGAGTGGGGTGTCCCGACCCGGGGATGCCGCGGCGGGGGGGCGGGCGCCGCCGCGGGACGGCGGGAGGCTGAGGGGTCGCGGGAGCGGGCGCCGCCGAGGGCCCTGAAGGCGGCCGGGCTGAGGACGCGGGGACGCGTGTGTGGGGCGCGGGGACCCCCGGCCGGCGCCCACCCTTAAGGCCTGGCCCTCGGGCTGTGGGCCGTGGCGGACGGGGGGACTGAGGGCCGGGGTTGGTGGGTGGGTGGGGGGCGGCGGCACAGAGTGGAGCCCCCGGGGCGCCAGGCCGAGCGAGGTGGGACGGGAAGCGGCATCCCGAGGGCCGCCCCCCTCCTGAGGCGAGTCCCGACAACGGCCACGGGCTCGGGGACGCGAGACCCGGCCACGGCCGCCCCCTCCTTAACAATGGGGACCGGGCCGGAGGAGTCGCGGGCCGCGGGGTGGGGGGTGGGGGTGGGGGGAGGCTCCGGGACGAGGGTCCGAGGCGGGGGAGGGGCGCGGACTCGAGCTCTCTGGGATCGCGGTCCTGTGGAGCTGGGGATCGCTTAGCGGGGTGGGAGGTGGAGTCGTGTGGGGGGGGGGGTTGGGGGGGGGGAATCTCAGGCTCGCTCGACAGTCGGGTCAAGAGTCAAACTCCTCCCGTCCCCACCCCCCCAAATCCGATGAGCGGTAGGCAAAGTGATGCCAAGTGTTCCTAACCGAAGTGACAAACGGAGAGACAGAGCAAACTCACTCCAGAGCTCTTTTATTTTATTTTTTTTCAAACGGGGACCTCGACTCTGATTTTTAAGAAATTATTTTTAAAGAGGTGAGTGTGTTATTTTTGTGTTCCTACTTCGGCATGCCTCCATTTTAAGTGAAGCAGTAACTGGTTATGCTGGAATTTTCGTTCTGGCCTAGGACTTAAGGCACATACAAGGGGGTCATTTAGTCCATCCTTTTGAGCCCCTGCAAACTTAGCACCCTCCATCTTCGAAATTAATTCCTTTGGTCTGCTTTTAAAGATTTCCGGGAAAGAAGGGTCTTAACTTCCTTCCTTCTTCCTATATAGAATCAGCTCTGAAAAAAAAATTTTTTTTCTTTCTTTTTTTCCTCATCTTGAGACAGAGCTTCCCTGTGTAGCTCTGCCTGTCCTGGAACTTGCTCTGTAGATCAGGCTGGCCTCGAACTCACAGAAATCCGCCTGCCTCTGGCTCCCAAGTGTTGGGATTAAAGTGTGTTCCACCCCCGCCTGGCTTGAAATTTAATTTAAAAAAAAGTTAGGACATTGGACTTGTCAGAGAGGTTTCTAGTTTACTAAATAAAAGTAGCTGCAGACTTTTTGAGGTAGTTAGTAGATCATTTTCAGTAATGCTTATGAGATACTCTGGGAGCAATAACTTTTTTCCTGTGGATTTTGTTTTTTGACTCTTTGATAAGTAATTTTCTATTATTTAAATTTCATGTTCTCTTTTGATATAAAATACATTTCTACACACATATAGAGACCCACGTATGTCCTTTACAAAAGGAATTGTATATTGTACTTTTTTTTTCTTTTTATTTTGAGAGCATCTCAGTAAGTAGCCTTGCCTGGCTCAGAACTCAGAGACAATAGCCTGTCTCAGCCTCCTCTGAATGCTGGGACCACAGGCGTGCACCACTCCCAGCACTTGTGCACATTTTAGGATGGTAAAGCAATTGGTACTTAACATCCTTCCCAGATAGAATAAGCTATTTACATACTCTAGATTATTTTTCCACTTAAGTAAAAAAGAAATCTTCCTTTTCAGACTTCCTTATCCGTGGTAACTGAGGGAATTACTTAGTCTCTTCCTGCTTATTTCTGAGTTCTCTGAGCTATTCCTGACACTATGAATGCTATTTGGATGCCTCTTAAGGTAAGATGCATTCACTTTTCATTATTATTTGCTATGTGTATTTTAGAATCACTTATTTGTGTTTTGAGATAGAGTCTCATTGTAAACCAGGCTGCCCTGGAACATTTTAGATTGCTGAGCATCGTCTTAACTTTATGAGCTTCCTGCCTCTGCATTCTGAGTGCTCGGATTATAGGTGTTTGCCCCATGTCCAGATCTGTCTAGAATGCTATGGATTTGCTACTCTTCAGTTGCCTTACAGGGCACTACTCATCCTCAGAACTGTTGTTCTTTAGGACTTGTGCTACTGCTGCTCTTGATTATTGGTGTTAAGATATTAATGAAGTTCTTAAATTAATTTTTATTATAATGATGAGTTCATCTTTTTAACTTTAAATTATTACAGCTTACACACTTGTAAAATTCTGTTCCAAACCTGGTAGATGGGTTGGCAGTTCAGACTTTGAGGTCCATTTTCAAACAGGTACTTTAGAGTCATATGAAGTTGGGTGTGCCCCACTTTTGCAAATCAGTAGCTGATTCATGTGTTACAAAAGATGTGTCATTAACCATTTGTTTACTCTGACATTTCGTATTGGTATATTAAGGTTTATGTATGCAACTCTTCAAGTGTCCTGCTGGTCCTTAGACTATTGTTTTTCAACAGATAGCCATTGTGCCCTTTCCTTTCACAGCGTGCTCCTTATTTGGCCTATGTGGACAGGTGACCATTTGAGAAAAACCTCTCCATGATGTTTGTTCTTTAATTCTCTTGTGGCTAAAGAACTCTTCAGTAGGACTAAGCAGAGGACAAAGCTATGGGACGTGAGGAAGTAAGAGAAAGTAGTGCTAGAAGTCCTCTGTCAGCCTTGCTTTCCTTGAGAATCAGATAATGGTGTAGTTAATATTGTTTTGTGGTGATCTGCTCACAGTAAAGTTGGAGAGGTTGAATGGAGAAACACAGGCACACGTTCTGAGTGCCTAGGAACTGGAGGACCTTGTTTACTTGTGTTCCTATTTTTTTTTCCCCCAAAGACAGGGTTTCTCTGTGTAACATTGGTTGGCATAGACTCCCTTTGTAGACCAGGCTGGCCTCGAACTCACAGTGGTCTGCCAGCCTCTGCCTCCCAAAAAACAAAATGTTACTTTTTTATTTGTGCGTGCACATATACAGGTGTGCACACATATGGGCCATAGTGCATGTGCTGTGTGGTGGTCGGAGGACAGCATGTGGGAGTTGGGCTTCTTTCATCAACCTTAAGTCATCAGGCCTGGCATTGGTTGCTTTTTAAAAATTAATTAATTAGCTAATTAATTATTTTGATTATTTTTATTTTTAGCCAAGGCTGTCCTGGACTCACTTTGTAGACCAGGATGGCCTCAAACTCAAATCAATCCGCCTGCCACTGCCTTCCGAGTGCTGAGATTAAAGGCGTTCGCCACCACTGCCTGGCTTAATTTTTTTTTAAATGTTTACTTATTTCTGAGTGTCTGTGTGTGCATGTAGCTTAAATGAGACAGTCAATTTTCCTTCTGTTATGTGGGTTCTGAGGATCAAACTCAGGTTAGCAGACGTGGCTTTACAAGTGCCTTTACCCTTTGAGGTATCTCACCAACCTATTTATTTTTTTTAATGTGTGTGTATATATAAATACACGCACATACATATATATGTATGTATGTATATATGTTTGTATGAGTATGTGCACATGTATGTGTAGGTATCCATACATATATATGCTTATGGAGGCCTGAGGGCAATGTTGCTGTCCACCATATTTTTGAAGACATGGTTTCATTGAACCTGGAGCTCATCAAATAGGCTTGCATGGCTCGCTGGCCCATTAGCTAGGGATCTTACATCCACCTCCTAGTTGTTGGGCTGTATATACATGCTGTTGCTCCTGGCCCTTGTGTGAGTGTTAGAGATCTGAAATCTGGTCCTCACTCTTGTGTGGTACACAGTTTACTGACAGCATTCTCCAACTTCCAGTGATCTCATTTTAGAATGAACTCTAGTTCGTTAGACATTGTTTAAATGTTATATCTGACTATGCACTTGTTTCCATGCATTTAGAAAATGGTAGTAAAATGTGTCATCTTAACCATTTTCAAGCCACAGTACCAAAGAAATGAAAGTAGTAAAGGAAAAATAAACTTCAGAACTCTAGTGATTTTGATGTAAGGCACTTGTGTCAGTTAAACCTCCTCATGGAAGTTATATTTCCTCCTTTTCTCAATGTCAGACTCAGGACTTTTTTTTTCCTCTGCGTCTTTTTGAAGCCTGGATTTTATTATGCCCATTTGTCTGATGCTGCTGCAGAGCATATGTGGAGGTCAGAGGACAATTTTGTTGAGTTTGTTTTGTCCTCCTACCTTCATATGTGTCCTAGGAATTGAACTCAGGTGTTGACGTTTATTTTTCATAAAACTGTGTTTCTCTTAGCTTATTTCTTAACCCAGGTATCACACAAATAAATTGAGACTCTTATAATACAAGACTTCACAACACAGTCTGAACAGCTTAAGTCTGTTCTGCTATGTTCTCTCACTCCCAGCAAACACCCCAGGGTACTTGCACTTTGTAGTTTTTCTTGCTGCTTCTTCCTTAAGCTCTTTCTTCCCCCTCTACCTTCAATCCCCTCTGCCTACGCTCCAGATGCCAGGCTTGAATGGCAACAGGTGTTCCCTGCTGCACTCTCTTGCTGGCTTTTTTTTTTTTTTTTTGAGACAAGTTCTCAGTGTTACCCTGGCTAGCCTAAAACTTTTCTCTGCCTCCTGAGTGGGATTAAAGGCATAAACCATTACACCTGGCTTCTTTTATACTTTTTGTTGTTGGGATCAATTCAAATATTTGAAAACAAAATTTAAAAAATAAGTAAAAGCGGCTAGGCAGTGGTGGCGCACACCTTTAATCCCAGCACTTTGGAGGCAGAGGCAGGAGGATCTCTGTGAGTTTGAGGCCAGCCTGGTCTACAGAGAGAGTTCCAGGATAGCTTGGGCTGTTACACAGAGAAACCCTGTCTCCAAAAACCAAAAACCAAAAACCAACAAACAAAAGCTAACAGATAATTCCTTACATCTTCCCTGGATGAGAAGGAAGACAAGGTTCTTTTTGTTTTGTTTTGTTTTGTTTTTGTTTGTTTTTTTTCTGAGACAGAGTTTCTCTGTGTAGCCTTGACTGCCCTGGAAATCACTCTGTAGACCAGGCTGGCCTCAAACTCACAAAGATCCACCTGTCTTCTGCCTCCCGAGCGCTGGAATTAAAGGCATGCGCCACTGTTGAATTTTATAGGGTTTTTTCCTACTCCCGCTCTAGCTCCCAAATAATGGGAAGAAACCTGTTTACACTTATTTTTGTTCTTTTGTTTTCAAGACAGGGTTTCTCTGTGTAGCCTTGGCTGTCCTAGACTCACTTTGTAGACCAGGCTGGCCTTGAATTTACAGTGATCTGCCTGCCTCTGCCTCCCCAAGTGCTAGGATTAAAGGCGTGTGTCACCACGCCTGTCTCTGTTACATTTATAATAAGCTTTAAAGCACTATTGCTGAGCAGATTCTCATGTATTCTAATCTGTCTATTCCATCCAGGTTGTCAGCCTTGGCAGCAGGTGCCTTTTCCCACTGAGCCATCTCTCCTCATCTTTCTTTATAAATGTTTTCCTGAAAAACAAAACAAAAAACCAAATAGGACTGGCGTGGTGGCGCACGCCCTTAATCCCAGAATTTGGGGGGAGGGGCAGAGGCAGGTGGATCGCTGTGAGTTTGAGGTCAGCCTGGTCTACAGAGTGAATCCAGGACAGCCATAGCTACACAGAGAGAGAGACCCTGTCTTGGAAAAAGGAAAAAAAAAAGTTTTCCTAGCCCGGCGTGGTGGCGCACACCTTTAATCCCAGCACTCAGGAGGCAGAGGCAGGGGGATTGCTGTGAGTTCCAGACCAGCCTGGTCTACACTGTGAGTCCAGGACAGCCAGGGCTACACAGAGAAACCCTGTCTCAAAAAACAAAAACAAACAAACAGAAGTTTTCCTGCTCACTGCCACTTCTCCCTTATGAGTTCAGGCTATCACTCTGTTGCCTGTGTGACATTTGAGTTACCTCATCACTCTTTTTGATTGCCTTCTATCTTCCAAGCTTCTATCAGAAGTGATTTGGTAAATGTAGACTTTATTGAATGATTATATCTTTTTCTACTGTGGCTCTTCCCGCTTTCCAGCATTGTAGTTGAGTTGCTTTAGCCAAGCACCCATGGTCTTGATGGCCTGGCTCCAGTCTTCTCATACTCCGCAGTACAGATGTCTTGGCAGTTTCTTTGTGTACCTTGTGCCAGGCCTCTGAGCCTCCACATGGGCGCTTATAGTTTTTTTAAGGGCTTTTACTATTTTCTGAAGACTTATTCCTCTTCCCTTTGTTTTTAAATATGCGCGCGTGTGTGTGAATGTGTGCCATGTGTGTGAATGGAGGCCATGTGTGTGAATGGAGGCCATGTGTGTGAATGTGTACTATGTGTGTGAATGTGTGCCATGTGAGCGAATGTGTGCCATGTGTGTGAATGTGTGCCATGTGTTTGAATGTGTGCCATGTGTGTGAATGGAGGCTATGTGTGCGAATGTGTGCTATGTGTGCGAATGTGTGCTATGTGTGCGAATGTGTGCCATTTGAGCGAATGTGTGCCATGTGTGTAAATGTGTGCCATGTGTGCGAATGTGTGCCATGTGTGCGAATGTGTGCCATG
>OU015746.1:16507768-16562083 GCA_907169655.1 Acomys percivali
GTGTGTGTGTGTGTGTGTGTGTGTGTGTGTGTGTGTGTGTGTGTGTGTGTTAGTGTTAAAGACAGGGTCTTGTGTCCAGGCTGTCCTGGAACTCAGTTTATATCCCAGCCTAGCTTTGCTCTCTTAGCAATCTTCTGAGTGATGGGATTGCAGAGCTGAGGTACCACACCTAGCTGTTAGGTTTTGCTGACATAAGTTTGAATGCTACTGGACACCTGTAATGGTTTTTAATGCTTTCTCTCATTTGTAATTTTCTTTCTTTCTTTTTTATTTTCTTTGTTTTTCCCCGAGACAGGGTTTCTCTGTGTAGCTTTGGCTATCCTCGCTTTGTAGACCAGCCTGGCCTCAAACTCACAGCGATCCCCCTGTTTCTGCCTCCCGAGGGCCTTTTTCTCTCCACTTTCTTATCCTTTACTGTGTGTGCTACTTAGCAATTTAAGATTTTTGGTTGAGCACCTAAACTTTGTCCTCTTGGTTTCAGTAAAGTATTTTAAAGTCTATCAATGCTTTTATAGTACACATCTTTTAAAATAAAAGTTAATTTTATATAACTAGAGTTTAAATATATTCTCAAACTATGTGGCCGTTTTTAGTTGTTCCCTATGCAAATATTGGCGGTTTGTGTTTTTATTTATTTATATGGTTTTAAAGATTTATTTATTATGTGTACAATATCCTGCCTGCCCACCAGGAGAGGGCTGTAGATCTCATTATAGACGGTTGTGAGCCACCATGTGGTTGCTTGCAATTGAACTCAAGACCTCGGGAAGAACAGACAGTGCTCTTAACCTCTGAGCCACCTCTCCAGATCCATGTTTTTATTTATGTTACTAGTGGTCATATATATCAATTTCTTTTTTGTGTGTGAGCACAAGTGAGTGTATAATTCTGTGAATGAAGGTGTACATTTCATTAGGCATGTGGAGGTCAGAGGACAACTTTAGATATCAGTCTTTGCTTTTCTACCTTGTTTGAGACAGGGTCTCTTTCTTGCTCTTTTTGTTGTTCTCCTCTGCATATGCCAGTCTCCAGGTAGAAGTGCTGGTGTTAGAGACGCAGACTACTGTGCCTGCCTTTACATGTTCTGGGGACTAGGACTTAGGTCTCCACACTTACATATCAAGTGCTTTAACTACCAAGCCCAGCTCATATATGTTAACTTCTAATTATATAGTTCAGACGGCTCATTATTTGTCTGTCTGTCTCTGTTTGTCTGAGGGGGCTACTCTAATATTTTTTGGAGAAAATACTGGTTATATTATTTAAAATTTATATAACTTCTCCAAATTTTTGTGCTGTTCAACATGTAGAATATTGAAACTCACTTCATTATGGTGGTTGTGGTTGTTGTTGTTATTATTATTATTATTATTATTATTGTATTTTCTGTGCTTTTAAATCAGTGAACTTCAGTCTTAAAAGAAAACTTACCTGGGCATGGTGGCCCAGGCCTTTAATCCCAGCACTGGGGAGGCAGGGATCACTGTAAGTTCAAAGCCAGCCTGGTCTACAAAGTGAGTCCAGGACAGCCAAGGGTACACAGAGAAACCCTATCTTGAAAAACCAACCAACCAAATAAATAAATACATTTTAAAAAGATAAACGAAAAAGAAATCTTGCCAGGCGTGGTGGTGCACGCCTTTGATCACAGCACTCAAGAGGCAGAGGCAGGCAGATCGTTGTGAGTTTGAGGCCAGCCTGGTCTACAAAGCGAGCCCAGGACAGAAAAGGCTACACCGAGAAACCCTGTCTCGAAAAACCAACCCCCCCCCAAACAAACAACAACAACAACAAAACCAAAACAAAAAGACAAAACAAAACAAAAAAAAACAAACCAAACAAACAAAAAACCCACATAGCTACTTTAGGTATAGATATATTACTTAAAATCCAATATTGCCAGTCTCAGTCCAGTGATTACTGGACTCCAGTGTCTTGTCCTAACCAGAATTATGTCAGACTACATGCAGAAAAATCACTGTTGACTTATAGATGAAAAAGAGAAAGTGATTAGAATGGGTTGGAATTGAGTTGACTGATGATTGTATTCTCTCTCTAGAACACACTCTTCATACTTTAGAGGGAGAGCATCTGTATGCCCTGGATAGCTTTCCTGACAAGAATGCCTAACACTTTCTTTTTGAATAGATGCTTTGCCAACTATCTGTTACAGGGCTTTTTTTGTTTTGTTTTTGTTTTTGTTTTTTTTAAAGACAGGGTTTCTCTGTGTTATCTTAGCTGTCCTAGACTCACTTTGTAGACCAGGCTGGCCTCAAACTCACAGCGATCTGCCTGCCTCTGCCTCCCGAGTGCTGGGATTAAAGGCGTGCGCCACCATGACTGGCCTTGTTTCAGTATTCTTTAGGCACAGCTGCTTCTGTTTAAGCTTTTAAAATAATTGTACAATTCAGTCCTAAGTCCCTGAAGATAACTGTTCTAGTAATAGGATTTTGTGTTCCTCGCTGATGTAGCTGCTATTCTGGTAGATGACTGATTATATCTGTGACATGCTGGGTCTTATTTCATTCTTTCATAGAGTAATTTAGAGTAACTTAAGTTTGAAGGAAACCTGAGTTTCTCGTAATGTACTTCTGGCAGTGAAGCTGCAAGTGTGACGTGAGGGCAGATTAGTGTGCTTGGGTAATTTCTCAAGGAGCAATAAAGGGCAGAAGTACAGTTTGCCTTCTCACACTTCACAGGCGGGTCATTGTTACGCAAAGTGAAATTGTTTAGAAATACTATTTTAGCTTCATTTTTTGTTATTGTTGTTTTTTGTTTTGTTTTTTTGAGACAGGGTTTCTCTGTGTACCCTTGGCTGTCCTAGACTCCCTTTGTAGACCAGGCTGCCCTCAAACTCATGAAGATCTGATTGCTTCTGCCTGCAGAGTGCTGGGACTAATGGCGTGCGCGACCACGCCCAGCTTAGCTTCATCTCTTAAAATGCATTTATCTATTTATTTACTTACTGTTTTTTTCAATATAGGGTTTCTCTGTGTAGTCCCAGCTGTCCTGGATGGAACTCTTCTGGCCTCAAATTCAAGAGAGCCACCTACTAGGATTAAAGGCATGCACCACTACACCTTGCCACAAATTTAATTTTTAAAAAAGTATTTTAGGTATATGGGTGTATTGGCTATATTTGTCTCTATGTACTGCATGTGTGCCTGGTGCACAGAGATCAGAAGAGGACATCAGATCCCTTGGAACTGGTGTTACAGATGATTGTGAGCTGCCATGTGGGTGGTGGGAACTGAGTCTAGGTCCTCTGTAAGAGCAATCTTTAATTATTAAGCCTTTTCCCCCCAGCTCCTATTTTGCTCTTTTTGGTGCTATTGTGATTGAATTTTTTATCTCCTTTTACCTCCCACCCTCACCCCTACCCCCCATTTTTTGGTATGTATGTATGCATGTTTACATAAATGTAGGCATGTGTGTGTATTTATATGGAGGATGAGGTTTATGCTGGGAATCATCCTCAATTGCTCTTTCACCTTATTCATTGAGGCAGGCTCTTTTTGTTTGTTTGTTTGTGTTTTTGTTTTTTTTTTTGAGACAGGGTTTCTCTTTGTAGCCTTGGCTATCTTGGACTCGCTTTGTAGACCAGGCTGGCCTCAAACTCACAGCAATTCACCTGCCTCTGAGTGCCGGGATTAAAGGCATGCGCCACCATGCCTGGAATGTTTTTTGTTTTTTGTTTTCCCCCGAGACAGGGTTTCTCTGTGTATCCTTGGCTTTCCTAGACTCACTTTGTAGGAGGCAGGGTTTTTCAGTTGAACCCAGAGCTTATCAGTAGTCTCACCAGCCAGTTTATTCCAGGGATTCACTTCTGAGATTGAAAGTACAAGTGGGCTGCCGTGCCTACCCCGTGTTTGAGTGTTTTGAAAGTTTTTCATTCTTACACATCAAGTACTTAAACCAGTAGAAATATAATTACTATTAGTATATTGACCTCACATAGCTTTATTGAATTTATTAGTGCCAGTACTTTGTGATTTTCTTAGTGTTTTCTGATAGTTCCTGTTTTTAGACAGGGCCTCTCTCATGCACCATGCACAGAGTCTCATGGACTCAGACTTAGTATGTAATGAGGCTGTCCTTGAACTCTTGATCCTTTTGCTTCTAACTCTCAAGTGCTGGGACTATAGGCATGCACCACACCTGGCTTTATCTAGTATTTTCTATGTACAAGATTATAGGCGCTTCAATAAAAGTAGACTCTTTCTTTTGGTTTTTTGAGGTAGGGTTTCTCTGTAGCCTTGGCTGTCCTGGATTTACTTCGTAGACTAGCATGGCCTCGAACTCACCACAGTCTGCCTGCCTCTGACTCCCTGAGTGCTGAGATTAAAGACATGTACCTCCATGCCTGGCGTTTTTAAAAATTCAACATTTTTATTTCTGTGGATGTTTGCTTGCATGCATGTCATGTATATACATGTGTGCAGTGCCCAGTGAGACCAGAAGAGGGCGCTGGATCACCTAGAACTGGATTTGTAGGAGGTCACACTCCTCCTTGAGCCAGAGCTCCTACCTGCTGAGCATCTCTCCAGCTCTGGTCATGCGGTTTTGCCCTATAATAATGCATGTTACAACAGACTTACAGCTGTTAAACTAACCTTGAATTACTGGAATAAAACCATGTTTAGCAAAAGTACTCCTTTTTTTTTGTTTGCTTCTGGATTCATTTTTGTTTTATTGAACATTTTTGTAACTATCATAAAGAATATTGATCTGTATAATTTTATCATGAGGTTTTTATCTGGTTTTGGTATCAGTAATAATGGCTTTGATTGAAATATGTCTAGTTGCCTAATTACTCAATGAAGATAAAATAGTTAAAGATATAATTAATGTTTAAAAGTCTATCAGAATAAAGAAGAAGCCTAGAAGTGTCTCCCAGAGCAACAGCAAAAACTTGAGAGTGAAAAGGCAGAACTCAATACGATTAGATTAGGTCACAAAATTTCCCTTTGAGATTTTTTGCTTATTTTGAGACACTTACGGTAGAGGTGACCAGTCTAACACTTTAGATTCCTGATGCCTATTGGCTCCCTTAACTTTTTTGGTTTTTAGAAACAGGGTTTCTCTGTGTATCCTTATTGTCCTAGACTCACTTTGTAGACCAGGCTGTCCTCGAACTCACAGAGATCCTCCTGCCTCTGCCTCCGAGTGCTGGGATTAAGGCATGCTCTCTATGTTTTATTTTATTTGGGGTATTTGGATCTGCTTCTTTTTTTGTTTTTTTGAAACAGTGTTTCTCTGCAGCTCTGGCTGTCCTGGACTTCCTCTGCAGACCAGGCTGGCCTCGAACTCAGAGAAGATTTGCTGGCCTCTGCCTCTTGAGTGCTGGGTTTAAAGGCCTGTACCACTACCACCCTGCTTTGGGTATGCTTTTAAGTAACACCTAATTTTAGACTTCTGTGATAATTTAGGCAGTCTTCAGAAAAAGGTTTCAGAAGAGAGAATTGGGAGCCTAAGCCTACTAAAAATTTACTAATTGATCTTTATAAATTATTAACCTTGATCTTTTTCCCACTTTAAAATAACATTGAATAGATCCATAATGCTTTTTGTATGTATGTACCATATAGCGTCTAATCATACCCCCCCCCAGCTTAATAAATGTGTATGGATGAAAGAAAATGAATGATAGAGCTTTAAAAGTTTGTCCATTTCTAGTGACATTTAAAGTAGATTTAGGGGTTATATAAAGTAGAACGCTTGTTAGTTGGCTGTGTATTTAGCATGTTTGAGACTGTGGGTTCAATCATCAGTAACTCCCCCAAAATGTTTTAATTAAGAGTACAGGTTTTATTGTTAAAGAAAAATTTTGGTCTGTGGGTCTAAATACTAGTAACAAGGTTTTATTAAACTTTTTTTTTTTTTTTTTGAGCTGGGCATGATAGTGCATGACTTTATTTTTTGAAATAGATTCTTACACTGTGTGTTTCTGGCTGTCCTGGAACTTGTTACGTAGACCAGACTGGCCTAGAGAGCACAGAGAACTGTCTACTTCTGCCTCCTAAGTGTTTAAAGGTGTATGCCACCGTGTTGAGCTGGGCAAGGTCATAATTTGATAGTACTACCATGGATATTGCAGACATTGTGAGGTTTTGTTTTGTTTTTTGTTTTTTCCTTCCCTTTTCTTTTACTGCAGTTTTGTTTTGCCTAGGCTAGCCCAAAAACCATTATGTAATCCAGGCTGCCTATGAGCTCGTGATCCTTCTGTTTTACTCTCCCCAGTACTAGGATTACAGGTATGTTGTATGATGCCTTGGAAAGCATTTCTCTGTTTTGGTAGGTTGGTTTTGACTTTTCTTTTCTTTTTTCTTTCCTTGGCCTTTCGAGACAGGGTTTCTCTGTGTAGCCTTGGCTGTCCTGGACTCCCTTTGTAGTCCAGGCTGGCTACGAACTCAAAGCAAATCGGCCTGCCTTTGTTGGGATTAAAGGCATGCACCACCATGCCCGTTAGTTTTGGCTTTTTCAAGACAGGGCTTCTCTGTGTAGCCTTGGCTATCCTGGACTTACTCTGTAAGGCTAGCCTCGAACTCACTGCGATCTACCCGAATGCTGGGATTAAAGGCGTGCTCCGCCATACCTGGCGGCATTTCTCTTTTTAAAAATATTTTAGTTTTATTTACTTTATGTGTATGAGTGTTTTGCTTGCAAATGTGTATATACATATGCGTACCTATTGCTTTTACAAAGGTCAGAAGAAGGTGGTGGATCCTGCAGCTGGCGTTGTGGATGGTTGTGAGCCATTATGTGTGAGTTGGGAATCAAACCTGGGTCCTTTGCAGCTATGTCCCCAGCCTGCCTTCTCCTTTCTTTTTAAGGTGGGCCTGGCTGTGGGCATGAGGAGACCCTCCCATCTTGACCTTGTGAGTAGCTGCGGTTAAAGGTGTGTGCCTCCCACTCCCGCCCGAGTGGCTGGGACAGTAGACCCAACGCCTGCACACCTGCTTCCTCTCCTTTACCACAGAAAAGAGTTTCAACTAGATATTACTGGTTTTTATTGCGTACTTGAAATTAGTTAATTTGGGATAATTTTGTTAAATTTATGCCTTAATGTCTTAATGTAGAAATTATGGTTGAAAATAATACTGGATCCTGAATTTTGTTAGTCTAAATCAAAAAAGCGAAAAAGTTGAGGAAATTATGTAGGATTTCTTTGTAGATGAATGACAGGTAAGCTAGGACTTTAGCGTTTCCTGATTTCCAGTCTTGTTGACGTGTTCTCAATAACATTACACCTGTTTGATAGTTTTGTACCCATGGTGATTGGTTTAATGTCTTCAGGTTTCATCATCTGAGCAGAGGCCTCTCTGTGTAGGTTTTGTAGTGTGCGCCTCTCTAGGAGTGGTCTATCCTCTTTCTCCAAGTGTTTCCAGAATCTTCCCCCTCACCCCCCCCCTCCCCCCCCCCCCAACCCCCGAGTCAGGGTTTCTCTGTGTAGCCCTGGCTGTCTTGGACTCACTTTGTAGACCAAACTGGCATCAAACTCACAGCAATCCTCACAGCAATCCACCTGCCTCTGCATCCCGAGTGCTGAGATTATAGGTGTGCGCCACCACACCCTTCCAGAATCTTGTTGGCATAAATGCCTTCTTTGCCAGACATGGTAGTGCAAGCCTGTGATTCTACCATTTGGGAGGCTGAGGCAGGGGTTCATGAACTCAGGGCTAGCCTGACCCACACTGGGAGACCTCCACTCAAAGAACAGTCAGCTAATCAGACAAATAAACAAAAACTCCTCTATTTTGGAGAGGATGACAGTTTTGTGTTTTGTTACATAATTGTGTTTATTTTGGCAGAAGTATTTCTGATTTTATTACAAAATTTGTTTAAATTAGCAAGTTTTCTCCTTTATTTTTTTCTCCTTGAGATAGGGTCTCTCACAAGGCGTGGTGGCACACACCTTTAATCCCAGCACTTGGGAGCCAGAGGCAGGTGGATCACTGTGGGTTTGAGGCCAGCCTGGTCTATAAAGTGAGTCCAGGACAGCCAAGTCTAACAGAGAAACCCTGTCTCAAAAAAAAAAGAATAAAGAAAAAAAAAAAAAAGATAGGGTCTCTCCCCCCACCTCCCTTTTAAAGGTTTATAGTGTTCTGCTTGCATGTACACCTTCAGGCCAAAAGATGGCATTAGATCACATTATAGATGGTTGTGAGCCACCATGTGGTTGCTGGGAATTGAACTCAGACCTCTGGAAGAGCAGTCATCTGAGCCACCTCTCCACCCTACCCCCACCCCTTTTTTTCAAGACAGGGTTTCTCTGTGTAACCTTGGCTGTCCTGGACTTATTTTGTAGACCAGGTTGGCCTTGAACTCATAGAGATCCGCCTGCCTCTGGCTCCTAAGTGCTGGGACTAAAGGCGTGTGCCACCACGCCCTGTTCAGGCATTGCTTTTATGTAGGTGCCATTGTTTCAAATTTAGGTCTTGGTGCTTGTAGAATAAGTACTCCTAATCACTAAGCTATCTCTCTAACTTAATCATTATATATATATTTTTAAGATTTACTTATTTATTATGTATACAGTGCTCTGTCTGCATGTACCTCTGCAGGCCAGATCACATTATAGATGGTTGTGAGCCACCATGTGGTTGCTGGGAATTGAACTCAGGACCTTTGGAAGAGCAGCCAGTGCTCTTAACCTCTGAGCCATTGCTCCAGTTCTTTTTTAAGCCGTAGATTTTGGGATTCTATGTATACATAAGAACATATAGTGCAGGGTGTGGTGGCACATGCCTTTAATTGAAGCTATGAGTTCAAGGCCAGCCTGGTCTACAAAGAGTCCAGGACAGTCAAGGCTAACACAGAGAAACCCTGGGGGGGGGCACACATAGAATGAGAAATGTCTGAAGCTACTGAACAAAAAGGAAAAAACTAGCTAGGCACGGTGATGCACACTTTCAATCTGAGCACTTGGGACACAGAGGCAGGCAGACCACTTGTGTTCAAAGGGGAGAGAGGGGAGATAGGGGGAAAAGGGGGAAGAGGAAAGAGAGAGGGAAAGAGTGTGTTAGTTCCATGATAGCCAGAGGTATATAAGAGAAACTCTGGTATTCCCAGCACTCAGGAGGCAGAAGCAAGTGGATCTCTGGGAGTTCCAGGCCACCCTGGTCTACAAAATAAGTCCAGGACAGCCACATCCTCTTGAACTCACAGAGATCCACCTGCCTCTTCTTTCCTCCTGCTGAAATTACAAGGCATATGCCACTATGACTGGCTAGTCAAGTTTGTTTTTGTTTTTCTGAGGCTTTGGCTGTCATGGAATTCGCTCTGTAGTCCAGGATGGCCTTGAAATCATGGAGATCCACCTACCTCTGCCTCCTAAATGCTGGGATTAAAGGTGTGTGCCAGCACCTCCCGGCTTTTTTAAGTCTTAAAAAAAAATTATTTATATGTATATTTGGTGTTTGGCCTACATATATGTCTGTGTGAGGGAGTTGGGTCCACTGGAATTTGAGGTACAGACAGTTGTGAGCTGCCATGTGGGTGCTGGGAATTGAACTAAGGTCCTCTGGAAGAGCATTAAGCACTCTATTAACCACTGAGCCAGCTCTGTAGCCACAAACTCTAATCATTTATATATATATATATATTTTAATTTTCTGAGACAGGATTGTGAGACATTATAATTACCGCGGTAAACTTGATTTTTAAAAAATGAATAAGAAACAGTAAATTTGATGCTGTCTTTATTTTTTTTATTTACTTTATTTTTTACATACACATTTATATTATTCCACATATATACAATAAACTACCTATAGTAAAAATAACCACGACACAATCAGGAATTATATAAATGTTACATTCTTAGTGTTTTGGCTATTTGTATTTGACAGTTTTGAAGAAAACATTTTTCCTCTCAGTGTGTTTAAAATTCTGAATGTAAATCAATCTCCATCACATCTGCTGTCTTTATTTTTTATCTTTTTAAGATAACAAAAGTATGGAACTGTGTTACATGAAATAAGCAAGACTCAAAAAGTCAAATAACATTTTCTCTCATGGGAATGATTGAATCTTTAGTATATATTTCTTTCTTTTTTTCAAGACAGGGTTTCTCTATGTAGCCTTGGCTGTCCTGAACTCGATTTGTAGACCAGCCTGGCCTTGAACTCACAAAAATCCATTTGCCTCTGCCTCCCAAGTGCTGGGATTAAAGGCATGGGCTGTCACAGCCTGGCTGGATAGTCAAGTTTTTAAGAGTTGGGATAGTAACAATATTATGAGTTTCTTATTTCTATTCTGTTAATTTAGGTTTTGTAATCTTTAGATCAGGACTCTAGGTTATTGGTCCTCCTGTATTAACATCCTCTGTGGCATTACTATAAATTAAAAAGTCCAAACTAAGGATCTTTTCTAGATGTGTATGTAAATATGTATAAATTTATTAGTTTATCCTTGTGTAATTTGACTTTAGGATTCTATGCTGCCTCCTGCCTTTGGTATTTGAGAACCACAATTATGTTTGAGAGTGTAATAAAACAAAAATACAGATGGAAACTCAAGAGAAATATAGATGCAGATGTAGCAGAAGCCTGGCTTTGTGGGGTAACAAAAACTGTTATGCAGCGATAGGTTTGGTTTTTTTTTTTTTTTTTTGAGCTGAAGTGACACATAACACCGGATACTGGTTTTGGTAAACCACACAAAAAAGTATTGAGCATTTTGTATCTTCCTTTTTAATAGAGAGTACCCTTCTCATCTGCTGAGTTTGGTGATTTAGTTGCTGGGACAAATTTTATGCTATTTAATTTTAGTGAGTCCTAATAACTTTTTGGCATCGTTAGCTTTAGAGGATTTGCAATGTGTAATGTAGTGCTTTACGTCATATTAACTTTTTTGTTGTTTGCTTTTCAAGAGAGGGTTTCTCTCTGTAGCCTTGGCTGTCCTGGAACTCCCTCTGTAGACCAGGCTGCCATTGAGTGCAGAGATCTCCCTGGCTCTGCCTACCGAGTGCTGGGATTAAAGGCGTGTGCCACTACGCCTGGACTACGTTAAGTTTCTTAAAATCCAGAAAAAGTTCTCATATTAAGACCTTATTTGGGAGGAAGGAATCAATATCGTACCGACAAATTAGCTGTACGAGGAATAAGGTGCCACGGCTTTTAAGTCAACCCTGGTAGGAATATGACAAGTTCGCTTTTGTTGTTAATTGTTAAAACTTTTAGCGCAGCAGTGAACTTTAATTTGGTGGTAGCAAGAAACATAAATATTTTTGTGTAATGAATGCTTTTTAGCCTATCTTGGCGGATCTGACAAACCAAGAAAACTAAAACCAAGAAGAGAGTTTAACGAAAACTACAGTTCCCAGCGGGCCCGGCGCTGGTGGGTCATCATTTCCCCTCTAGCTCCCAGCTGCCCCTGCCCGGGCTAGCCCGGAGTCGGTCGTAGCTCGCGCCTGCGCAATGGTGTCCGCTTATTTTTTGGTTTGGCGGCTGCGGAGCGTGGCGCTAGGGCTAGCAGCCAGCCGTGTGCTGCAGTGTTCAGAGCCGGGTGTAGGACAAAGGGCGGGTGGCAGGACCGCGTCACTGGTCAGGGCGCTTCCTGCCCGGCTCAGAGCCCGGCTGGCCTGGGCTACCGTGGCCGCAGCAGCGTCCCCTTCGTTCACTGTACACACAGTTCTTCGCTCACGTCCTCTTGCTCTGCCGCGCCAGGCAGCCCTCATAACCGGCGCGCGGTACCGCCAGCCCCAGCGCGGAGGGAATGTGGCGGCGTCGGCGCCTCAGGTTAGCCTCCCCTCGGCCAGAGCGAGGGCCCCGCGCCGCTTGCCGCAGTGCCGCGTGTCGCCGCCGCACGTAGCAGGCAGCGGGCTCCGGCTTCCGCAAACTGAGGTGCAGGAGTCGCGGCCGCGGCGAGGAGCCATGACTGAGGCGGCGGCGGCCGCGCCTCCTGGCAGCCCGCGGGGGCGGCGAGGCGGGCGCCCCCTGGCGGCGCGCCGGGGCGGAGCGGCCCGCCGCAGCCGCAGCCGGCGGAGGCGCTGCTGTCCCTCCTCCCCGTGTCCCCGGCACTCGCCCGCTCGCTTGCTCGCTCCATTCTCCCTCCGCTTCAGATTAAAGGGGGGGGAGGGAAAAGGAGCTCGGCCGCCATTTTCCCAGTGCCGCCGCCGCCACCGCCACCGCTCGCCGAGCCGGCGGGAGAACCAAGCGCCGAAGCGAAACCGACTCGTCTCGCCGCGGCGGCTAGGGGGGCAGCCGAAGCGCGCTCCCCGGCCGGAAAGAAGAGCCCGGGGTGGCGGCCAGGGTGCGGGCGCGGGCTGCAGACGGCGGTGCTTGTTTGTGCGGGGCGGGGGGGGCGGCTTTACCCTCTGCCCCCGCCCGCCCGCCGGGGCTGCGGTCCTCGGCCGTGCCCAGGCCCCGCCGGGACGGAGGAAGGCCGGAAAAAGGGCTCGAAAGAGAAGAAAAAGCGGCCGCTCCCCGCCGCCTTCCCCTCCCCCTTCGCCTCGCCCCCCCGCCCGGAAAGTCAGGGCGGCTCCGGGCGCCGGGGGGGAGGAGAGCGGCGGGCCGGGCCGGAGCCGCTGCCGCGCGCCCCCGCCCGCTGGTCCTCGGCGCCCAGGCCGGGGGGCTGTTTGCAAACTGCGCCCATTTTGTGGGGCCGAATCCGCCCGGGCTACGCTCCTCCATCACGTGGTAGGTGCTGCTGCTGCTCCTCTCCTCCTCCTCCCGCTGCCCTTTCTCCTTCTCCTCGCTCTCTCTGTGGCTCCCATTTCTCCCTCTCTTTGTTAGTTGTAACTAGAAAGGCAGGGCAGGGGAAGAAAAATCCCCGGAACTTTAAATGGCCTCTCCGGGCTTCCCCGCTGCGGGTCCGGGCTGGGAGTCGCCCCAAGGGCGGGGGTGTGCGGGGGCCCTTCCCCACCAGCTGCCGCCTCGTTCGCCGGGCTTTCCTTTGGCGTTCTATTTAAAAAGGCGGCCTGGAGAACATGGTTTATTTCCGTGAAAAAAAAAAAAAAAAAAAAGACCAAAAACAAACTCTTGCTCTCGCCTTGAACTTCTCTTGACTGCAAAAGGCCTTTCTTTGCTCGAACACATCTTGTATGTCTCTCTTACGGTTTGTATCACAACTCTTGATTGTTAACATTTTTGTTGTTTGTATATTGAGGTCATTTGCGTTTTCGAATCTAGTCTCAGGCAGCCCCCACCCCCATCCCTTTTAACTGAAGAGGAAGAGGTATTTATTTGCTTTTAAGTGAGTTGGAATCTTACTGCTTTTTGGGGGTTCTGTTTCCGGCTTACGGTCTTTTGATTCTCAGCAAATAGTTTATAATTGCTTTCCGTATTGTAAACAATCCTACTCCCATGTTTTACCTAGAAATCCTTTTGTTTTCCATGTTGGAATCCCAATGTGGATTTTTAGAGAAACTCGTTACTTAACTATTGCTTATTGATTGCCTTAGGGGAACAGGGGTGACATGATGGCGCCACTTTAAATTGCTCTTTCCTCCGCCTGTTTTTTCCTCCTTTATCCTGGAGGTCACTGGAGCATTTTCCGTGACCTATTAATAAAACCGCACTTGAGGGTGTTAGCGCTACAACTCCTAGGGGTTAGAATTTGGTACCTTAAGGATCGAGAGACTCGTATCCTGCAGTCCCCAAAGTTAAGAGAAATCTCGCTAGTCCTCCAACCTAGCTTTCCTCCCCTCCATTCACAAGCCTGCTGTTGCCATATCCTTCCGTCACGTGGCTAGTAATCATTGTAGGTTTTTGTTTGTTTGTTTGTTTGTTTTGGGGGTGTATTTCAATATTTTAAATTGTAGCTAAGGGAAGCGGTCCTCTGCCCATTGGAGAGATCACAATGCTTTACGTTTTTTTTTTTTTTTAACTACATTCGGAGAACATTTTAAAATAAGCGATAAAATTACATAATCCTTGCCTTGCATAATCATGATATAGTTACAGAACTTCTTCTCAAAAGTACTTTCAAGAAAGGAAAATCGTTACATTACATTGATTTCTGTTTCTTAGAATGGCCTGTAGTTTGTATTACGACCCCCCTTTTGTTTTTGTTTTTAAGGTCATTTAAAGTACCAGTATTTACAGAGGCATAAAGTGGGCGTGTTTCCCTTCCCCCTAGTCAATGGGCTGTACTTGGATTCCTTGGCTTATATACTCTTACCAATTCAGAAATTTTCAGTTAACTGCAGGTGTTGTCCATTGAGACCTTTTTTTCCTTCTAACAGTGCATACTTTTGATGTGTTTCGTGTTGCGTTTTTGATAGAGAAGTTGTTTTTAATTATAGTGTTTGAAGCATACTACTGGTTGTATATTTCTTCATGTCAGATTTCTCCATGAGTGGGTAAATTCTAACTATAAAATACGGAAGTACATTTTTTCTTTTTCTAGATAAGTTACTAGCTTTAAAAAGTAAATATGAAATGTAATCTTGGGTAGCATTGGTCTGTTTTCTCCTGCCATGTATGTTATCAATGGCTTGGACCGTTTTCTTTGCTAACAGTTACATCATGTCATGTGATAGGTGCAGTGTGATGTGTTGCTCTAAAAATAAGGCAAGGTAAAAATGCTCATCCCTTGGAAATTTAAAAAATGTATTGTAAGTGTGAGATAACGATCCTCAGTCATGGAATTTTGAATTGGATTTCTACTAGGTTTAGCCAAAAAGTGTACAGTTCTTTTGACCTTTAGAATATTTGGTGTTATTTGCTTGTGACCTCTGAACTTGAGGTGTTTTGACTTTATTTTTGAAGTGTGAACAACTTGGAAACATTAGCTTTTATGTTAGTTTTTTTCTTTTTGGTGTTTTGAGACAGAGTGTCTCTGTGTAGCCTTGGTACCCTGGACTTGCTTTGTAGACCAGGCTGGCCTCTGCCTCACAAGTGCTGGGATTAAAGAGGTGCACCACCACACCCAGCTGCTTTCACGTTAATTTTTTAAATCTTTATTCTCCTGAAGGTAGTTATCATGTAAGTGTATATGAAGTAAATATTTATGATTTGTTTCTATACACAATTAAAGAGTCATCAGTTGAGGTGAGGTTGCCCACGCCTCTAATCCCAGCATCAGAGATTCAGAGGCAGGCAGATCTCAGTGAGTTCGAGTTAGCCAGGTTTGCAAAGTAAGAGTCCAAGACAGCTAGGGCTACACAGAAACCCTGTCTCAACAAACAAACAAACAAACAAACAAACAAAAAACAAAAACCCAACCAGCAAATCAAACATAACAACAAAAAAAGTCATTTATATACAGATTTGGGGATACTTAGAGTTTTGGCCTTTCTGCGGATATACCGGGGTTGCTGCATTTTTCCTGAAAACCTTGCTCAGACCATTAGTATCTGACTTACATGCTTTACTGTAATGTTGAGTCTGCAGAGTGCTCTTTGATTTTTTTTTAGGTAATTTACTACCCTGTTGAGGAAAATTCTGGAAGCTAGAAAACAGTTTTAATTGTGAACTTGTAAAAGTGAACAAATTTTAGGTTTGCTGTGTTTGATAGCTGTTTAATGTGATCTGCAAAGACATAGGGTTGGTGATGCCTGTTTTTTCAAAGGTATTTTAGTATTGAGTAGTTGTAGTTGTGAGTGAAATTGTTTTGTTATTTTAGAAATAATTTTTCAGAACAGTCTTTAAAACAGTCTATACTGTATACAGAAAGCTTTGGGTTTAAACAGTAATCTTTGCTTTTTTCTATTCAGATTCTTTGGGTGGGGGGTTCCTAGGGATCATCTCCTCCACCACCCTTTTTTTGGTGAGGCAGTTAGGACACAGAAATGAAAGTGGTTTTCTGGAAAGATTGTGTATATATTTAATTGTACTGCCCCTGGTTCAAGACCTGTCTGTCCCTTGGTCTGGGTGGGAAGGAATAGTCAGATTAAGCACGTTGTGGTGCTACTAGCGATTATCTCTGGTTGTTTCTGTGACCCAGGACTACTCACTCTACACATAACACTCAGCAGGTACTGCTTCCCATCTCTTGGAGTGCTGACGCCGGCCTCTATTCTCAGCCCTTTCCTCGTCTGTCTTTTGTTGTTGTTGATCTCAATTTTGAGCTCACCATCTCAGGTGATGGGAGGCACCAGGAAGAGCCATACTTTGAAATGAGTGGCTGCACTCTGATAGTGATGTATGGTTTTTTCTTTTTTTGTTTTGTCAGTAAGCTAGTGTGGAATTTATTAGGTTAGAAACTAAATATGTCCGACTATAGATTTTAAAAAAATCTAAAGACAACAAAAAAAGTTTTTTTTTTTTTTTTTTAAGGTAAAGGAAAAGGTCTGAATCTTGTTTGCACTAGACAATTAGCAGTCCAGGTGTTGGGGCCAATTTATTTGAGACACCTGCACTGTATTCCAAGGAAAGGACACTAATGTAAAATGCCCTTCCTGAGACCAGAACAGCCTTAATCAATGAAGATAGGAGCTAATTTAAAACGAAGAAACTCTTTTTAAAAGTAAACAGTGGCGAGCAGGCACAGTGGTGCACAACTGTTATCCCAGCACTCAGGGAGGCAAGCAGGCAGATCTCTCTGAGTTCGAGGCCAGCTTGGCCTACAAAGTGAGTCCAGGACAGCCAAGGCTACACAGACAACCATTTTTTCGGAGGGAAAAACAATAAATAAACAGTTAAGATAATACTCTGAAATTTGTTTGTGTTCGTTACAGATCTTGGCGTTTGGTTGGTAGGGTATTGGAAATACGTAGCTAGATAATAGCGGTTTTCCAAAAGCTTAGACTCACAAGTGTTGGAATAGACTTTTTTCTTTATGTTAAGCTTTTTCTGATTTTTGATAGGGTAAAGGCAAAGCCAAAATGTAAAGGTGTGGAAATCAACTTCCTCAAATTAAAGAGCATAGCTCATGAATGAAAAACCAGTGTGGAAACCAGACAAAATGGCACACATCTTTAATCCCTGTATAGACAAGGCAGATGGGTCTCTGAATTTTAGGCCAGCCTGGTCTACATAGTAAGTTTCAGGACAACCAGAGTGACATAGTTGAGACCCTGTTTCAAGAAAGAAAAACTTAGTCTGCAAGAAAAATTTAATGATTGTATATGAAGATTTTAATGAACATTGTAAACATTTATGAACTAAGAAGGTTCCCCCCCCCCCCCCCCCGCAAGGTGAAGGACCCTTTAAGTCTGTTTGTTAGTTTGTTTTGTTTGTGTTTTTGTTTTTTGAAAGGGAGTTTCTCTGTGTGATCTTGGCTGAATTGAACTTGGCTTTTTAGACCAGGCTGGCTCAAACTCCAGTGATCTGTCTGCCTCTGCCTCCCAAGTGCTGGGATTAAAGGCATGTGCCACTCTGCCCGGCTTGGTTTTGTTGGGTTTGTTTGCTTATTTCAGATTTTAAAATAGATTTTTAAAATTAGGTATGTGTATGTGTGTGTCTGTATGTGGGTGTGTGAGAGTGAGTGTAGATGCACATGGAGGCCAGAGACAGGTGGCTGTAAGCTGCTTGATGAGGGTGCTAGGAACTTTAAAGTTCTCTTAATGGCCCTCTGCCCCCTCCCCCTTTAAACTCTTAATCTTCTGTTGGCTACCACAGTTCAGAAAATGGTAGTTGTTTGTTTGTGGTGCTAAGCTATAATACCAACCTTTAGTTTTTCAACACATGGTTTATTAGGCAGGCCTCCAACTCACTATGGCTAACTTAAGAACCTTGCATCAGCCTTCTGGGTGCTGAGGTTATAGGTGTATGCCATCATGCCCTACATAAAAAATGATTTTTCACAAGTTTGCTTTCTAATATTTCAAACTAGCTTCATAGAATTTGAGCATTATAATGACCACAGAATTATTTATACAGTTACTGGCCCTGAATTTGTTGTGCTTTAATTCTTGTTCTCAGTTTTTGTATTTAAATTTCTTCTCTAAATGATGGAGTCAGGGAATATAAAGTAGAGCTAAATTCAGTGTAATTTTTGTTGCTGAAGTTTTTACCTGAACCAGAAATCTGAGTGGAGATTTTAGATAAGTTTAGAAAAAGTTGCTTAAGTTGCTTGAGGGGCAGGAAATTAATGAAGTCTCTTACCTTTTAGTTTCTTTAAAAAAAAACAAAAATAAATAAAAAACAAATAGAGAAGTTTAAGGTCAGTTGGAGGGGAAATGTTGAGGAATAAGAAGATTGAGTAACAATATGAGACTGGATACCCAGGTGTCCTCACTACCTGCTGTTTGGCCTTTATTGATTGCTTGTTAGTACTTGAAGAGAGTGTGAAGGGGATTAGGGCTGACGAGTTTCTGAGGACTTTTAACATTATTAGTGCAGAGATTTTATAGAATGTGTGTGTGTGTGTGTGTGTGTGTGTGTGTGTGTGTGTTGTGTGATAAGGAGTGTAGCTTAGTAGAATACTTAGCTCTTGTGAGTTCCTGGGTGGCATCTCTAGACACACACAAACACATGTATGAACAAGCACATGCACAAGGAAATATTTAATTCTTGAAAGTTTCACTCAGCTGTTTATATTTGGAGAATAGGGCTGGTCTGTCTCTCTCTGTCTCTGTGTGTGTGTACGTACGTACGTATATATGTGTGTGTACATATGTATATATAGATATATATGTACACATACATACATTTTTTTGTAGTTGGTAATTTATTCCACACCATATACTCTTGAACCTCTCAATAGAACAAACGAAGGCAGTTAGTATTAATTTTTAACGTTTTTCTGGCACTGAAAAATATTTTTAATCATTAATTCAATTTAAAGGAATAAAGTAGGCTTTAGTTGGATTTCTGGAATTTGTGAACCCTGAAGAATAACCCTTTTCTTTTTGAATTGGCTTGGGCTCTTCAAGAAGTCTTACATTTTAGGACTGTTCAAAAAACCACTAGGCTTGTTAGAGATAAACATTCTGTATTTGGCCGAGCCTGGTGGTGCACGCATTTAGTCTTCAATCACAGCACCCAGGAGCAAGTGGATTGCTGTGAGTTTGAGGCCAGCCTGGTCTACAAAGTGAGTCCAGGATAGCCAAGGCTACACAGAGAAACCCTGTCTTGAAAAACAAACAAACAAACAAAAAAAAAAAAAAAAAAGAGAGAGAGAAAATAGAGAGGCATTTCAGGGTTAATCTGAGATCTGCTTAGATGGAGGTCAGAGAAGGCATCCACGGGAAGGGTGGGTTTAAACTATTTTAAAAATATTACAGTGCCCCCAGGAAAGTACTTCCGGTTGGGTAGATTCCTAGAAGTACAGTTGCTAGATAAAAAGTTTGAGTAATTGCGTTTAAAATTTGGTAGACATTGTGTGCCTTCAAAGTGTAATAAATAGTTAAGAATTTTCCAAACAGTTGTAGAGCACATTTCTAATCCCAGCACATAGGAGTCAGTGGCAGGCAGGTCTCTATGAGTTCTAGATCAGCCAGGGCCATATAATGAAACCTTGCCTTAAGTTTTCCAGTTCAGGTAGAGGTATTTATTTGGCTGTGTGAATGAGTGGATCTTAAGATTGAAAGACTGTATTCAGTTGGTAAATACTTTAGATTCTGTCACCTCAAGACCAGATATTCCAATTAATGCGTGGACTATTTAGCGTATATTGGTCTGGTCTGCTAGCACTGTGCTGCTTGTAGAAAATTTAACACTAACCATGCTGTATTTAAGAAATGCATAACCTAAGCTGGAGAGATGGCTCAGAGGTTAAGAGCACTGTCTGCTCTTTCGTAGGTCCCGAGTTCAATTCCCAGCAACCACATGGTGGCTCACAACCATCTATAATGAGATTTGGTGCCCTCTTCAGGCCTGCAGGTGTACATGCAGGCAGAACACTGTATACATAATAAATACATAAACAAACAAACAAACAAACGCATAGCCTAAAGAATAATGAACTGAAATCTGCGAGTTTGTGTTCTACTGTCTGTTTATGCCCAGAGTGTCAGGGGAGAACAGATTATGAGGCCCTGAGGGAGCAATGGCTGGAATACATACTGGCGTGACCTTATAATTGGAGCTAAACCTTGAAAGAGTAGAATGGGTAACGATAAAGGAGGAGCCTGGAATTATATATTCAGGTGAGCGCAGTGAGGACAGAGTGTAAAGAGCTTCAAATGATACTGAATGCTAAGAGAGTAGATAGAGAATTTGAAATTTATTCTTAGTCTAAGCATAACATAATAAGGTTTGATTTTTCTCCTTCCCTCCATTCTTGCCTTTGATGTAGTCATTATGATAGTAGAGGCAAGATTGGAGACTTGTTGAGACTGGATGAAAGAAGGAAGAGGAGCTGGAGATTATTACTACTACTGCCTTAATTATTG
This sequence comes from Acomys percivali, assembly GCA_907169655.1. NCBI lineage: Eukaryota > Metazoa > Chordata > Mammalia > Rodentia > Muridae > Acomys > Acomys percivali. Next base: position 16,527,993 of record OU015746.1, read on the forward strand.
TGGTGCATAATGAGGTTCTGAAGTAAGGCAGTGGCACTGAAAATGTAGCGAATGTGCTGATCTTTCTGCCACTGAACACCTTTCCACTTGGCTTTTAAATTTTTAGAGTGTCTTACGCTGCTTCTATGTTTCAGGATGGAGTTGCTCTCCTACCTGTTAGCTCAAGTGTCTATCTTATGGGAAGCTGGGGTAGACAGAGTCCATGTCCATTTCAAATACTTCCAGGACCCTTGAGCCCTGTGAGTTGGTTGCATGAAGTGTGGAGTAAGCTGTAGCCACCCTCAGAATCACTCAATGTTTTCTCTCTTGGAAACTTTTTTTTTTGGACAGGGTTTTTCTTGTAGTCCTGGCTGTCCTGGACAGCAAATGCCTTTAACACACAGAGCCATCTTACTGTCCCACTCCTTTTCTATTTTTGTTTTGTTTTGTTTTTGAGACAGGGTTTCTTTGTAGTCTTGGCTGACCTAGACTCACTTTGTAGACTAGGCTGGCTTCGAACTCACGACGATCCGTCTGCCTCTGCCTCCTGAGTGTTGGGATTAAAGGTGTGCGCTGCCACACTCCCTTGTTTTTGTTTTTAATTTAAATACAGGGTTTTTCTGTGTTGCCATGACTGTCCTGGAACTTGCTCTATGGACAGGCTGAACTCACAGAGATCTGCCTGCCTCTAACTCCCGAGTGGTGAGAACCACCACCACCTGGCTTTCTTAACCCATAAAGATAAAACATAAAAATCTCTCTTCACACCTAATTTATATCTTATGGCATTAGTGAGACTACAGTGTTTAGTGTCTCTTGTAGTCCATGGTTTGACATTAGTAGACATATAATGAGATGTTTGTGTTAGAGGACAAACCACTGATTGAAATCACAATTCATTTACATAGGGAATATTTATTGAAGGGCAGAAATTGGTTTTGAGTATGGTGATGGGACAGTTTGGTTTTCTTTATTTCTTTATTTTACTTATTTATTTTTTTTGCTATAGGATTCTTAATTGCATGAATTCTACTTAGACCTGTTTTCCTCTGCAGAGCCTACCTTGACAACTTCTGCGTGGCTTCCTTTACTGGATCTTGTTATCCTTTGTTAGGTGCTCAGTACAGTGCTTTCACTGATATGCATTTTAATAAATATGTATTGGAGATAATAGAAAGTAGGTGTTCTCATTGACTTTCCTCTAAAGACTAAAATTTAAGTTTTAATGTTAGCAGTTAAGGTCCTTTCATATTAATTCTAGCCTTGAACTCTGTTTACTGTAAAATTTTAAGTATGAAACTGGGGCTAGAGATGGCTCAGCTGTGAACAGCACTTCCTATTCTTTGACAGGACCAGAGAGCTTGGTTCCTAGCACCTACATGAGGCTGTTCACTGGAAACTCATAGGCACACCCATATATACATAGATTAAAAAAAAAAACTTTTAAAAAGTATGAGATTTTGCCTTTGCAACTTAGTAGTTGTGTGACCTTGAGAGAATTTCTTATCTTGGAACATGTTTTCCTCATTCATAAAATAAGGACTGTAGGACTTACTAAACAATGTTACTGTGAAGATTAATAGCCGGGCGTGGTGGTGCACGCCTATAATCCCAGCACTCGGGAGGCAGAGACAGGTGGATCGCTGTGAGTTCGAGGCCAGCCTGGTCTACAAAGCGGGTCCAGGACAGCTAAGGCTACACAGAGAGACCCTGTCTCAAAAAGCCAAGGAAAAAAAAAAAAAAGGGTTCTGTAAAACAGAATATTGACTGACTTTAATGTTTGTAAACAGCAGTTTTGCATTTATTTATGTGTATGTAGGCACGCTTGTACCATGGCATGTGCGTGGGTGTGTACCTGGGTGTGAAAGTCAGATGACTTGTTGTGAAAGTTGGGTCTCTCCTACCATTTGGACACCAGGGATAACCCTGAAGAGCTCAAGCTTGGTAGAAAGCCTTCTGAGTCTTCTCTATGGCCCCATGAACAGCACTCTTAGTAACCTCTCCTCCAGTTAGGGTACTCTTAGTAATTATGAAGCATTTTCTGTTAAGAGCCTCAGTTGTCTTAGGAAACTGTTAAGGTAGTCAGACTCACATTAAAAAATGATTTTGTTGCCCTTCTGTAGCTTATTCTGCACTAGGTATGCATTTATTTTGATATTTAAGATTGTACCACCAGGTAGTGGTGGCGGCGGTGGCGGTGCTCCCGCACGCCTTTAATCCCAGCGCTTGGGAAGCAGAAGCAGGCAGATCTCTGTGAGTTTGAGGCCAGCCTGGTCTACAAAATGAGTCCAGGACAGCCAAGGATACACAGAGAAATGCTGTATCAGAAAAAAACATAAACAAAGACTGTGTTCTGTGATGTAGCTTCCGGTTACTTGATTACAGATACACTTTGTAGTTCCTCTCCTCCTAAAGCTGTAATATGCCGTCTGATTTATTCTGTTGATTAGATTTCTTCTAACAAAACTAGTTTGTATTTGAAGGCCTGTTTTTGGGAACTCTTAATTATCTCCGTGATGGTGCTTAACGATTATAGTATCATCTAGATAAAATTGGTAAGCGTGTAAAAGACTTACCTGTCAAGGAATTTTGCTGTTGTGAAACACTCAGATATTGAGTTGAATGCAGTTGACTTTAAGTGCATCAAATAGTTTAAGCAGGAAGAAAAGATAAGAGTCTGAGTAGCCAGAGAAGTTTTTGTGGAGCTGCTAGGGATTATGGCCTTTGGGACTAAAGGAATAGGAAGGTCTTTGAGGAAGACATAGCACTATAGTAAAATCAGTTAGTCGTGGTCTCTGGGGACAGAGTATCTGGTCCGTGATATCCTGATGTATACTTGCCCTGATGTTATTTTTAGGTTTCTTCTTGAAGAATTTGAACTTGTGGAAAAAGCAGTGTGGCAACGTTGAGACTGTGGAGATGAGGTGATAGAGGAGGAGGAAGGCACGATTGGCAGGACTGAGGTAGCAGTCAGGGAGCCTTAGGACGATCTAGGTGTGGCTTGGGCAAAGCATAGTCTGCACTGGTGGAGCTATTAATACAGAGCCTGAGAAATAAATGAAAGAACTTGATCTTAAGGTAAAATTAGCATGGATAAGAGAGCTTTCTCAGTATGTTGTGTTTGTAAATATTACATTTTTAAATATACCATCTATTTGACTTTTGTGTAGACTGAGCCTTTTCACATTTCTGGTTCAAGCTTTTAAAGGATATTTTGCTTTGATGACAGTCTGAGAAGTTTTCATTGCATAGTTATACTCATGTATTGATTAATCCTTGCTCTTCACATTGTTTTTTTCCATTTTTAACTTGTAATCCATCTGTCCAACTGGTCTCTGTAGAACTCAGCTCACATTTGAGAAACTGATAATGATAAAGTTTTCTCAAGTCTGAGTAAATGCTGGCCATTCATGACAGTGTTTCAAACTACATTCTTTATATTAACCATATTAGTATGTACTGTGGTTTTTCTTCATGCCATTTCTTGCTAGAAAGGAACATCACCATTTTCTTGTCCTTGTCTTTGATACTGAAATTTTAACTAATGTTTATAGCTCAACTGAAATCTTGACAACTTTTTGTATATGCTTTTTTAACCTTCTTGCACTTAAAAAAAGGTGTTCTTATGAGCTGGAGAGATGGCTCAGCAGTTAAAAGCACTGGTCTTCCAGAGGACCCAGGTTTAATTCCCAGCACCCACATGGCAGCTCACAGCTACCTGTAACTCCTGTTCTAGGAGATCTGATACCCTTATTCAGACATAACATGCAGGCAAAACATGGATGTACATAAAATAAGGATAAATAAATTTAAAAACATTATTAAGAAAAAAAGTCTTTTTTTTTTTTTTTTAAATTAAATTTTTGCTTTGTGTAGAGTAATGAGGTAATGGTGAGAAAACCCTGTTAGGAACAGTAGGATTTTTTTTATTTTTTGGTTTTTTTGAGACAAGGTCTCTCTGTGCTAGCCTTGGCTGTCCTGGACTCGATTTGTAGACCAGGCTGGCCTTGAACTCACAGCAATCTGCCTGCCTCTGCCTCCCGAGTGCTGGGATTAAAGGCGTGTGCCACCACGCCCGGCCAGAAACAGTAGAATTTTTTTTTTTAATGATACTATTTTTTTTAATTGAAAAATAAAATCATTCATACTAGAAAAGTAGGATTTTTTAAATCTGATTTTTGCTTTCATTTTCAGTATAAGTGTGGTTTATTGTAATACTTGGCTTATTGGCTAGCCAGATTGCCGTAACCCTTCAACTTGGGTCTCCCCCTCTTTGTCTCCTTTCCCCTCCCCCAATTGTACATGTTTACAGGTAAGTCTGCATTTGAGTTGCTGACTAGAGAATTACAAGGAATAAAAATGTGGTGTTTGTTCCTATTTTTAGGGTCTGACTTACAGTACTCAGAAGAGCACTGGGGAGAGATTTTAATTTCTAGTTAAAACTTCTTAGGGAGTTTTGGTTTTACTTTGTTGTTGTTGGGGGTGCACTTGATTTTTTTGGGGGGGCACCTAACTATTAAATTGGAGATTCTGTTAGACACTCTGCAACAGAGCACAGAATTGCCCTTCACTCCCCACCATAACAAAAATTTCTAATCCAAGATTTTAGCAATGCTGCAGTTGAGAAATTTTCCCTCTGGGTATATGTTTTTGTTTTACAAGTGACACTTGTAGTGCATTAAGGAGTTTGTCCTTGAAACTGTGTAACAATTAATAATAATAGAATCCAGGCTGGAGAGAGCACTGACTGCTCTCCCAGAGGTCCTGAGTTCAATTCCCAGCAACTACATGGTGGCTTACAACCCATTATAATGTGATCTGATGCCCTCTTCTGGCCTGCAGGGGTACAAGGAGGCAGAACACTGTATAAATAAATCTTTAAGCAACAACAAAAATGAATAATAGAATCAAAACATAGAACTTGTATAGTTGTATTTTGTCCGGTCTTGCGTTCCTCAGAATGATGCTGTATATGGTAGTAGTAGTTTTATGTTTTGTTTTCAAGACAGGGTCTCTCTGTGTAGCCTTGGCTGTCCTGGACTCGCTTTGTAGACCAGGCTGGCCTCGAACTCACAGCGGTCCTCCTCCCTTTGCCTCCCAAGTGTTGGGATTAAAGGCATGCGCCACCATACCTGGCTTTGTTTTCTGAGATAGGGTTTTTCTGTATGGACCCGACTGTCCTAGAACTCTCTCTGTAGTCAAAGCTGGCCGTGAACTCACAGAGATCCTCCTGCATCTTCCTCTTGAGTGCTAGGATTAAAGGTGTGTGCTACCACCTCCTGGATTGTGTGACACTCCATTAGGGAAGCTTTCTAAATATTTTTTCAATTAAAACTTTGTACGTGTGCCACAGTGTATGTGTAGAGGGCAGAGATAACCCATAGGAGTCTGGTCTCCCCTTTCACCCTGTGGGTTCTGGGATCAAAGTTCAGGTGGTTAGCTTTGGAGCCCACTCCTTAACTGGCTGAACTCTATCTTGTCAGCTCTTCCAAATGTGTTTTCTGAAGGCATTTTTTTCCCCATCTATTTCTAAAATACTGCTTTGGAATTAAGAAACTATACCCAACTCACTTTTCTATAACTAGACCTTGCTTTGGTGATTCTTTCCTTTTGTTTCTGCAAACTTGCTTCACAAAATTAATTTATGGCAGTGACAGCAGGTACTGCACAGTTATTGTTTTTGCGTTTTTTTCTGAGATAGGGTCTCATTGCACAGCCTAGTCTGGCCTGCCTCAGCCTCCCTAGTGCTGGGATCATAGGCATGTACCACAATGTCCAGCTGAGCATCTGTTCTTGTCAGATTGTCTACTATTAGATTAGCTAAAAATGAGCATATATCAGACTTGAATTCCCTATTCTGTATATATAATTTGACTATTATTTAGCTCCATCAATAAATTGGAAATATAATCCTAGTCCTAAATATACTGCCGAGGTATGCGTTAATTATAGCCTTTAATTCCTAGGATCCTTTAAAGAAAGATGACTTATCATAAGCTAAAGAGTGACTTAAATTTTTTGTTAATTTTTATTTTAATTTTTTATTTTATGTGCATTGGTGTTTTGCCTGTGTCAGATCTTGGGAGTTAAGGGCAGTTGTGAGCCGCCATGTGGGTGCTGGGAATTGAACCCAGGTCCTTTGGAAGAGCACTGAGTGTTCTTAACCATTGAGCCATCTCTTCAGCTCTGATTTAAAATTTTTCAAAAATTAATATGTATAAATGTTTTTGCCTGCATATGTGTCTGAGCCCCACATGGATGCTTGGTGTGTGTGGAGGTCAGAAGAGGGTATTGGATTCCCTGGACCTGGAGTTACAGACCATTGTGAGATGCTGTATGTGGGTGGTGAGAACCAATCCCAGGTTCTCTGGAAGAGCAACTAGTACTCTTAACTAGTGAGCTATCTTTCCAGCTCCTAGTTTGACAGACTTTTGTTGTTTTATTTATTAAACGATTTCTGGCCCCTTTCCCCCATTTTAAAAAAGATAGTTGTGTGTGTGTGTGTGAGCGCGCGCGTCCCACATGTGTGCTTCAGTGTGTGTGTGTGTAGAATAGAGCACAATCTTATAGAGTTGATTCTCTCCTACTTTTGTATTCATTGGTTCTGGGATTGAATCTGATTAGTAATTCTGAGCTGTCTTGGTTTTACATTGTTAAGTGATACTTTTTGGGGATTTATAGAATTGACATTGCTGTGATTGTTTTCATCAACATTTTGCTTAGTTTGTTAAATTTAACAATGGTTTGTTAAATTTTACTATGGTCCCTGGGCAATAGTGGTACATGCCTTTAATCCCAGCACTTGGGAGGTAGAGGCAGGTGGATCTCTTTGAGTCCAAGGCCAGCCTGGTCTACAGAATTACTTAGTTGAGACCCTGTCTTGAGTTTAATAAGGAAAGAAAATGTACTATAATGTTTTCCTCTACTTGTATTTTAGGCTTTTAAAAACGTTTTCCTATTCTGTTGCTTTTATTAACAAGTAATACCTTTTTCTAGTGTAGACATTAGAAAGGATAGGTTATTAATTACTACATACCTTATAAAGCAAAATGAACTTCCTAAATTGCATAACACTTGTTTTTTTGTTTAACAAAACATTTTATATCAGTAAACACAGATAGGCATTGCTATTCTGTGTTGCATATATCCCATTATATGAATATTTGTGATTTAAATTCTTGGTCATCTAGTTGGTTTTCCTTTTAAAACTTAATCTAATTTTGGTGGCTGGAGAGTTGGCTCCATGGTTAAGAGCACTTGTTGTTCTTGCTGAAGACCTGGCTTAGGTTCCTTAGCACCAGCACCCACCACCCTGCCTCAGCTCTGTAACTCCAGTTCTAGGGAATCTCATTCTCCTGTGACTTCTGAGAACAGTAGACATGCATGTGGTGCACATACATGAAACAAAACACTCATATACGTTAAAAAGTTCTAAAGGAGTAAATTTTAGTTTTTGAGGTAAGTTCTTATGTGGCCCAGCCTGGGCTTAGACTTTTCTATGTAGCAGAGCTTGTCCTTGAACTGATCCTTCTGCTTCTACTCATTAAACGCTAGGATCCCTGGTATGTGGCAGCACACCTTGTTTGTTTTCCATTTACAGTCTTAAATTCAGGTGCTGCTTTATGGCAGTTGTGACAAATGAAGAAAATTTGATAAGTGCCATATCCAGTGTTTTGGCTCTTCTTCCTTTGTGTACAAGTCCTTAGTGCAATGAGTTTTGCTTTGTTTTTTGAGACAGGGTTTCTTTGTGTAACAGTCCTAGCTGTCCTGGGATTCACTTTGTAGACCAGGCTGGCCTCTAATTCAACAGATTCACCTGCTTCTACTTCCTAAATGCTGGGATTGCAGGTGTGCACTATCATGCTTGGCTAGTATAATGGTATTTTAGCAAAGTCTTTGCTTTATATATATATGGGCTAGAGAGATGGCTTGTTGGGAACACTTGATGCTGTCCCAGAAGACCTGACTTGGTTTCCCAGCAACCACTCAGTTGCCTGAAACTCTAGCTGTAGAGGATCTGATGCCTTCTTCTGGCCTCTGTGGCTACCCCCCACTCTTCTACTGACACGTGTGTATGTGCTGCTGCTCCCCCTTCCCCCCTCCCCCCCTCCTTCTTATTCTTATTGGAAATTTCTTTTCAACATGAGTCTCACTTTGTAACCCTGGCTGACCTGGAACTTACTGTGTAGAGGAGGTTGGCATCAAGCTTACAGAGCTCTGCCTGCTTCTGCTTATTTGAGTGTTGGGATTAATAGTATGCACCACCACAACCAGTGAATTTATTTCTTATACATTAACTTTTTGTGTCCAGATTATAATAACCAAATATTGGCCAGGCAATAGGCTAAGAAAATTAAAATGTCTTATGTAATCATCACAGCAGTCTTAAATGGTAGGCGGTATAGGTTTATAACTGGATGAAGAAGCTGAGGGAACACAATACTTAAGTAATTGATAGCAGGTGGTGATATTGCCAGCAGGCCAGGATGTGACCCCTGCTCACTTGAGCCTGTGTTCTCCCTAACTGTGAATACTTGCTCAAAGTGGAAGTTGTGCCTCTCTTTTCGTAGGAGGATTAATTTGTGAATACAGACTTGATGGTCTCAGGACCATTTTCACTTTTAGAAATTCTTGAGAATGTAATGGTGGTATCACCTGTAATTTCAGTACTGCAAAAGTAGAGGGAGAAGGAGCTCCTTCAGGAGGAGTCCATGCTATGTGTCTCAACCCCTAAGATAAAAGTTAATTGGTTCACTTTTTACACTGTTAGGTTAAATTCTTTAGTTTGTCTTGCAGTTAATTTACTCATATGTGAGTTTTCTAACAGGCATTTGATTACTTGGTTATGTATAGATTCCAAATGCTGGAACTTAACACACATTCATGTGTGTTAAGTTACTGCTAATATGTTTTTTCTTTTTAAAGTTGGGTTGGAGAAATGTTTAAGCTCATGGTACCATTTTTCAAAATACTGATTTTCACTTGAAAAACCCTGATTTTTGTCATTGTCAGCAAATATTAATGATTTTCCTTGCGATGGGTTTTGCTTTGTTCATTTTGTAAAGAAAATTGCTAATGACTCAGGTTTTGGTGTTTGTGTTTTGAGATATGGTCTAGCTAAGTATCTCTGTCTGGCATCAAACACTCCATCTTGAGGCAGCCAGGCCATGTTCCTGTGCTTTGCATTCAAGTTTGAATAATCATAGCTCATCTGTCTATTCTGTCATAAAGATAGTATTCCATGAGCTGGAGGGATGGCTTAGCAGTAACCAGTTCTTGCTGATTTTCCACAAGACCCTGGTTCTAGGGTATCCCATGCTGTCTTCTGGCCCCCTTTGGCATGAGTCATGTAGTTGTTGCACATGCATGCATGCATGCAGTGCATATACATATATGGAGGAAGAATACACATACATATAAAAATAAGTAAGTTTTTATAAAAAAAAGATAGTATTCCATGAAGAAGACTGGTTCAACTTGGCAACTTAAGAGTGTGTGAGCTGGGTGTGGTGGCCCATGCTTGTTATCTTAGCACTCTGGGAGGCAGAGACAGGTGGATCTCTATTAACTTTTTAAAAATTTTATTTAAGTAATTTATTCAGATTACATCTAAATTGTTATCCCCTCACTTGTATCTTCCCATTCCCCCTCCCTCTTTTCATCCTATTCCCCTCCCCTAGGTCTGTGACAGAAGGGGACCTTGTCCCTTCACTATAAGATCACAGCCTATCGGGTCTCTTCCTGGTAGCCTGCTTATTCTTCTTCTGAGTGTCACCAGGTCTCCCTATCAAGGGGGGTGGTCAAATAGGGGGTTCCGGAGTTCATGTCCGAGTCAGTCCCTGCTCTCCACACAACTGTGGAGAATGCGCTGTCCATTGGCAAGATCTGGATAGGGGGTGTAGGTTTACTGCATGCATTGTCCTTGGTTGGTACAGTAGTTTGAGCTGACCCACCTGGGTCCAGATCCGCCAGCCTTAATGGTCTTCTTTAGGTTTCTAGGACCCTCTGGATCCTTTGATTTCCCCATTCTTCCTTACCTCTCACACCTAAAGTCCCAATAGGAAGTCCTAGTATCTATCCCAATCTCCGGCTAAGTGAAGACTTTCACGGGACATCTCTGTTGGGCTAGTGTCCAATTATGAGTGAGTATATGCCATGTGTATCTTTTTGAATCTGGGTTAACTCACGCAGGATCATTTCTGGTTCCATCCATTTGCCTGCAAATTTCAGGATTTCCTTGTTTTTAATAGCTGAGTAGTACTCCATAGTGTAAATCTACCATAGTTTTTTTTTTTTTTTTTTAATCCATTCTTCGACTGAGGGACATTTAGGTTGTTTCCAGGTTCTGGCTATTACAAGTAAGGCTGCTATGAACATGGTTGAACATATGTCCTTGTTGTGTGGTGGAGCATCTTTTGGGTATATTCCAAGCCCTACTCCCAATTTTCTGAGAAAGCGCCAGATTGATTTCCAAAGTGGTCAAACACATTTTTAAAAGGTTTATTTATTATTATGTATACAGTGTTTTGCCTTCATGTACACCTGCAGGCCAGAAGAGAACATCAGATCACATTGTAGATGTTTGTGAGCCATCATGTGGTTGCTGGGAATTGAACTCAGGACCTCTGGAGGAGCAGTCAATGCTCTTAACCTCTGAGCTATCTCTCCACCGCCAAACAAATGTTTTTTAAAGTAGTTTTCCATAGACTTTATAAGCCTTTTTTAAAAAAAAACACATACTTTTCCTTTCAACATAGATTTGAAAAATGTACTTGGGGGTAAAGATTTAACAAACTTCTGGTGGAGCTCACCAATTTGTTATGGTCATCCCTGAATACAAAGTAACACAGACTTCAGCAGGTTATATTCATGAATGTGACAACAGTTAAAAAAAGGGGGAAAAAAAAAAGGCCATAAATTTGAAAGGAAAATAAAAAGCGAGGAGAGGTATGTAGAAGGGTTTAGAGGGAGGAAAGGGAAATGATGCAATTATCTGGAAATTAAAAAAAAAAGAAGCTTAAAAAGTAATAAAATCCATAATCTTTATTGTTTCATCAAGAACACCTCTTAAAAATCAACTAATAGTTTATTCATTTTGTGACTTATACTATAGTGTATGTGTACGCCTTGAAAAAATTAATGAAGTCTAGGTGGTCTAGGTTTAATGACAGGCATCTTTACTTGCTGGGTCATCTAACAGGCCCAAGAACATCTTTTTGTATGTGTGTTTTGTTATTTTAAGACAGGGTTTCTCTGTGTTCTTTTGGCTGTCCTGAACTTGCTTTGTAGACCAGGCTGGCCTCAAACTCACAGTGATCCGCCTGCCTCTGCCTCCCAAGTGCTGGGATAATAGGCATGCACCACCACACCGGGCCAGAACATCTTAAATATAATTGGCATCCTTCTTAAAACTGCAAGTGAAGAGGAATACTGTGACTACTTATTGTTTGGTGCTACTATCTTGGTTCTAAGATACCAGCACTTTCCTTTATCTTTGGTTTTGTACCCTCACTGCAAATGTTAACCCAGGTAAAGGGTAGGTCAGTGGCCTTAAAACACTTTCTGGTTTGAGTTCTATTGCTGGGTCCCACATGGTATCCGAGAACCAAATCCTGCACATTGCCCTTTGACTTTCATAGTATGTACACCCTCTGCTGTCTAAGAATAAATAAATACAAAAAATATATAATAAAGGCAAGTGATGTTTTTAGTATTGCTGTGAAAACATTGACGTGCAAAATGGTCTTTGAAGTCCGCTGAGATGGGTTCGGTAGATAAAAGTACTTGCAAGCCTGAAGACCTGAATTCCATGTTCAGAACCTACTGTGGAAGAGAAACAGTTTCTAAAAGTTGTTTTCTAATGATCACACTCCCTGTAGACATATGTGTGTCTGCAAGCACAAGTGTACGTGTACAAACACACACACACACACACACACACACACACACACACGTACACACACACTCTAGCAACAGCAACCAAATAATTTAGAGGGGAATATTTTTTAGATCTCCAGGGGTACAGAGATTGTTTCTAGGGATTGTTGGTGTAGTTCTTTATATAGGTTTCCCTTTGCTTCCAGACCCAGATAGATGACTCAGGAATGAAGAAGCAGCAGTTAATTGAGGTATGTCATTAATTAAGAAAATTAGGCAGGATGAGAAAGTAAAAAGTATATTGAAAGAAGAAAGTGAATTCTGAGTTTTCAAAGGCCTAGAAAGCTGATGAATGCAGTTTAGGATTTTTTTTTTTTTTTTTTTTTGAGTTAGTGGTCTTTATTCTAGTAGTTGTTGCTAAGAAAGTGAGTTGAAGGAGAAGACAAAAAAGAGGATCTTGAGCACTATCAGCATTTTAGATTTGCAGGGAAAAGAGAATAGAATAATAGTGTCAAAGATACCAGGAAAGAAATTCTCAAAGTCCACACTACCTAATGCTAGGGAAAAATCATAATGAGCCTTTTAATTGAATAATAATTTGATAATGAAATTACTGGTTAACTTTTCCAGAGTGATAGGGTGGATCTAAATTCTAGAGGAGTGAAGAGTTTAAGGCAACTCTGAATTATTCTTTTGAAGTGTTTTTTAGGGAAGGGGAGAGAGTTATGTTGAGCTATTAAAGACACAGATTTACTCGGGGGAGGAGAGCCCAGTAGAAAAGATACTATGTATTAAATGAAAGAAGAAAAAAAAATTAATGAAGCATATTGATGTTACACTGTGATGTAGTTAGCTTGGTAATACAATATAATGTTGTAAGGAACCTGTTGAAAACTGAATTCCTGGGCAGAAAAATAACACAAATCCATGATATTTAGCATAGTTTTGTTTTTTTTTTTAATGAGGATAAGACTTTTCCCCGTTACTAGGTATTCATTTTATATAGTCATATTCAATCTAATAACGTTTAAAGTATTGTCTGTCCCAGTCCCCCAGTCCCTGCTCCTGTGCCTACCCCCAGACAGTGTTCTCTGTGTAGCCCTGGCTTTTCTGGAATTCTCTCTGTAGAGCAGGCTGACCTCACTTACAGAGGTCAGTCTCCCTCTGCCTCTCAAGTGCTGGGATTAAAGACATGCATCACCACCGCTAGGCAAAAAGGTTTTCTTTTAAATGCAGGTTATTGTACCCATTTGTGATGATTTTAAAAGGAGTCTTCTGTTTTGCCAAAGTGATATGAGGAGTAAAATTATTTTCTTATGAAAGGAGTGTTTTCCTCTTCTCCCCTAGGTTGAAAGACATCTCAAGGCTCCAGAACGGTTTGCAGTTATTCTCTTTTATTGGAGGCAGAGTTTGGACAATAGCCTCATGTGGTGCTAGTGGTGCTTCTGTTGAAAATGTGTGGTTTTTTTTTTTAATATGCTTGTTTTTCTGACTTCCTTTCTTTCTCTCTCTTTCAGTGTGTTCTCAGGGGAGGCAGTAAGTGGCCCTGGAGCTGGCCTCAGCACTGGGAGAGGCTGGACTTCCTCTCTCTCTGTGCTGAATGGCTGCGATGGCGCCCGCTCTCACTGACGCAGCAGCTGAAGCACACCACATCCGGTTCAAACTGGCTCCCCCATCTTCCACCTTGTCCCCTGGCAGTGCCGAAAATAACGGCAACACCAATATTCTTATTTCTGCCAACGGAACCAAAAGAAAAGCCATTGCTGCGGAGGATCCCGGTCTAGACTTCCGCACTAATTCTACCAAGGAAGACTTGGGAAAGCTGCAGCCATTGGTGGCATCTTATCTCTGCTCTGATGTAACATCTGTTCCCTCAAAGGAGTCTTTGAAATTGCAAGGAGTTTTCAGCAAGCAGACGGTCCTTAAGTCTCATCCTCTTTTATCTCAGTCCTATGAACTCCGAGCTGAGCTGTTGGGGAGACAGCCAGTTTCGGAGTTTTCCTTAGAAAATCTTAGAACCATGAATACAAGTGGTCAGACAGCTCTGCCACAAGCGCCTGTAAATGGGTTGGCTAAGAAATTGACTAAAAGTTCAACACATTCTGATCATGACAATTCCAGTTCCCTCAATGGGGGGAAACGGTCTCTCACTTCATCATCTCTGCAGGGAGGTGAAGTCGGGGGATCTGACTCTGGGAACTTCAAGGGGGCTTTGACCAATTGCACTCTTCCACATAGAAGCCTTGATACAGAACACACAACTCTATATAGCAATAATAGCACGGCAAACAAATCTTCTGTTAATTCCATGGAACAGCTGGCACTTCAAGGAAGCAGTAGGCTATCACCTAGTACAGACTCCAGCTCTAGCTTGACAAATGTGAAGTTAGAGGTCAAAAAGTCTCCTCTGTCTTCCATTCTTTTCAGTGCTTTAGACTCTGACACAAGGATAACAGCTTTACTGAGGCGGCAGGCTGATATTGAGATCCGAGCCCGCAGGTTACAGAAGCGATTACAGGTTGTGCAAGCCAAGCAGGTGGAGAGGCATTTACAGCACCAACTGGGTGGATTTTTGGAGAAGACATTGAGTAAACTGCCAAACTTGGAATCCTTGAGGTCCCGGAGCCAGTTGATGTTAACTCGAAAGGCTGAAGCTGCCTTGAGGAAAGCTGCCAGTGAGACTGCCACTTCTGAGGGACTTAGCAACTTTTTGAAAAGAGATTCAATTTCAGAAGAATTGGAGCGATTTACAGCTAGTGGCATAGCCAACCTGAGGTGCAGTGAGCAAGCATTTGATTCAGATGTCACGGACAGTAGTTCAGGAGGGGAGTCTGATATTGAAGAGGAAGAACTGACTCGAGCTGATCCTGAGCAATGCCATGTACCCCTGTGAGTAGAATGCGTGATGATGTAGTCATTCTTGAAAAATGTTGGGACAAGATTTACGTAAATCCCCATTTTCTAAAGAATACAATTCCTGTATATTGACAACTAGGTTGCGCTGATCTTTAGTTATGTAAGTAAACGCATATACCTGGATTGGAAAAATGGAAGGCATTTGTGCTATAGAAATGTGTTGGTGTGTGCTACAAGTTTTCCTTAAGTCTCACCGAATAGAAACTAGAAAACATAGCTGGGCGTGGTGGCTCACTGTGAGTTCGAGGCCAGCCTGGTCTACAAAGTGAGTCTAGGACAGCCAAGACTACACAGAGAAACCCTGTCTCAACAAAAACAAAAACAAAAAGAAACTAGAAAACATAACTGAATAGATTTCAAATTCTAGGACATTTTAAGCTCTAATGTATTACTTAAAAATGTGTTGTTTCTAGGAAGTAGGGAAAAGTGTTGATTTGGTTAAATTGGTTGAAATGTATAGTGCTTCCAGGTTGTTTTCAGCATACCTGTTATTTTAATAGGAGATTTTTCTTTCTGTTGGTAAAATAAGCCGGTTTCTCCTCTGCTTTCAACCATAACAGTTTGACATTTCTTCCTCTCAACAAGCAGGCAGTCACTTGTAGTGGATAGTTTTAATTCTGACATTTCATAGGTAATAATACCAGGTCCACAGCAGAAGGACATGGTCTTGGAGACTGTCCCTCCGTTCTGCTTCAGATGCCAGTTGCACCCACGTTGTTTCATCTGTGCTTCCTTTGTTTACCTGACTATAAATCAATATTCTTATAACTTGGGGTTCATATTTGATTAATTTGCAAGTCAGTACTCAGAAACTCTGCCTTAATGTTTACCAGGTTTTGTAACAATGAAATTACAAAGAAAACTGATGGATACATGGATGAGATGTGAGGAAGGGACATTCTATTCTACTCTAGGAACTTCAGTGTGCCCAACCATCCAGTCTTGTAAACTCTATCCTTTTTTATTCTTATGGGGAACATTGGTTATATAGGTATGAAGTCTTAATTAACTCAGTTGTCATTAGTGATAATCTGTTCCCTTTCATCTCTGCTTGGAGATGAGATAGAAAAATCTAATGGTCTAATCCCACCTTGGTCTTTCTGGTGACCAACTCTCATCTTAAAGTTAACTCTTTTGTTTTTTCGAGACAGGGTTTCTCTGTGTAGCCTTGGCTGTCCTAGACTTACTTTGTAGACCAGGCTGGCCTCAAACTGACAGAGATCTGCCTGCCTCTGCCTCCCGAGTGCTGGGATTAAAGATGTGCACCACCACCACCTGGCTTAAAGTTAACTCTGGATGCCAGCCATCAGTTCACTTTTCTACCTATCATTGAAAAAGACTTATCATTTTGGAAAGCCCAAGGACCCTAGTAGTTTGGTGCCAGGAGATGGACAAAGACCAATTTGCATTTCATAGTATCACAGTCTTGAGGACTAATTAGAAAATACTTCAGGATATTTTCAACATTGCCCTTTTATGTAATCTACCTTTTACTTACTGATTCTGTTTTTAAAATGTGTGTGTGTATACAAAGTATATGTCCTTAAATATCAGATTCACCATTTTTTGTTTTGTCTTAAAAAGTTTTTTTGTTTTTTGTTTTTGTTTTTAAACTGACAGCTACTGCTGTGTGTGTGCTGGGAAACAAGAGCAGGAAGTGCTCTTAATCACTGATCCTACTCTTGGCTCTTGTTCTTGTTTTAGGAAACCAGTCTTTTTTGATTTTATCTTATTTGTTTGTTTATTTATTTCCAGTCTTAATATGGAGCTTAGACCTGCCTTTAACTCAGTCATCCCGCCTTAGTCTTCTGGGGATTGCAGGTGTGTACCACCATGCTTAGCTCAATGTGTTTTGTTTTTTTAAGTTCAGCAAAGTTAATATGTATTTCCGATAAAGTTTTACTTTTTGTAAATCTACTGATTTTGTAAAATAATACATAATCTCTGGATGACATACTGTTCTTACTCTTTTTACCCTTTTTCCTTTTTTTTTTTTCCTGTTTTGTTTTTGTTCTTTGTTTTTGCTTAGTTTTGTTTGTTTTGTTTTTTGAGGCAGGGTTTCTCAGTATATCCCTGTCCTGGAACTCTGTAGACCAGGCTGGCTTTGAACTCAGATCCAGCTGCCTCTGCCTCCTGAGTGCTGGGCTTAAAGGTGTGCGTCACCACCCAGCTGGGCTATTTTTCTTTTGTTTTACGTTCATGTGCTTAAGGAAATGTACTTGAAGATGAAATAATGTACCTTTATGTTTATGTGTAAGGTTTTTGAGAATACGAACAAACACTTGGGGAAAATGGACTGGGTATTTGAAAGTAGATCTACCTCTTTTACTGGAGATGTGAGGTCTGCTGTACTAGACAAGGCTGACTATATAGAGATGCTTAAAAATAGTTTCCCTTGATGCTAATAAAAAGGTGATTTTTCCCTCCTTCGAGACAGGGTCTCTCTGTGTAGCCTTGGCTGTCCCGGACTTGCTTTGTAGACCAGGTTGGCCTCGAACTCAAAGCCATCCGCTTGCCTCTGCCTCCTGCATTCTGGGATTAAAGGCGGGCGCCACCATGCCTGGCAGATGATTCATTTTCATTGGAGTGTTTGTTGAGGCAGCTATGCTTTTAGTCAGTGGATACCTGCTTTATTAAGTTTGTTTATATTATCCACATGGATAATACTATGTGTCTGACATGAAACTGTGAGGGAAGACCAAGTAATTTTTGCCCCCATGCCTGGCTTTCAACATTTTATATATATTGTGCATATGAATACCCTATCTGCATGTGCACCTGTATGCCAGAAGAGGGCACCAGATCACATTATAGATGGTTGTGAGCCACATTGCTGGGAATTGAACTCAGGACTTCTGGAAGAGCAGACAGTGCTCTTAACCGCTGAGCCATCTTTCCAGCTCCAATATTTTTTAAAAGATGTAACAGACAACTGCATTTGAAATACAGTAAATTGTATGGACTTTGTTTACTCAATAAAAAGGCATTCTGCCAGAGGAAAGTGGTTTAGTCTACAACATAGACCCTGTTTCCAAAATTTGAAAGTAAGCATTTGAGCTAGGTGGTGGTGGTGCACACCACTAATCCCAGCACTCAGGATGCAGAGTTTGAAGCCAGCCTGATCTACAAAGCTAGTCTAGGACAGCCAAGGCTAAACAAAGAAACCCTGTCTTCAAACAAATAAAACCAAGAGTTTGAATTGATATGCTTACTGTGTTTAGGATATATTGCGTTGAAAACATTTCTGATGGGATAGCCATTGAGATGTAATAAGAATAAATTAATAAAAAAAACTTAAAAAACAAACAAACAAAAAACATTTCTGCATTTTTGTCATTTTAAGGTTGCTTTAATCCAGTGTGAAATCTGATTCAGAGGGCTGAAATTACAACTTAGTGGTCAAACACTTTTGTAGCATCCGCAAAGGCCCTGAGTTTAACTCCAACACTCTTCACACCTGCATAAACAGCTACAACCAAAACCTAGCCAGCAACCCTCAATTAACAGTAACAGAGGCATAAAATATCCAAAGAGAGAACTAGGTTTGTTGCCTAATCTGGTTACTGAGACACTTACAAGCTTCTGTTGGTTTGGAGTTTTGGAGAGTGTGCTTTTGGGGAGGGAAGAGGAGATAGGGTTCTTTTGCTTCTATCCTGAATGCTGAGATAACAGGTGATTGCTACCATGCCTTAATGGGTTTTGGGGAGCAAGCATAGGTATTCCTGCATGAGAAACAGGTACACACTAGCAGTTTAGCTACATCCCCAGCCCAAAGGAGTGAGTGTCCTTTTCAAGGCTTCATTCCTGGATTTATGTTGTCTTTCTGTTTTGTTTCATGCTTTAGTTTTGGGCTTAACTTACGTTACCCTGTTTTATTTGCCCAGTAGCCTCCTGAAACCTGTTTCAACCAGTTACCCCAAAATAAAACTGCCATTGTGCACGTAAGGCACGTTGTATATGCTGTACATTGTAGTTCCTCATGAAATTGAAGACAAAGAGATGCTGCTGCCAAAAGTGGCCATCAGATTGCTTTGTCACTTTCCTATTCTTTTATTTCCACAGTGAAGGTAGAAAAAAAATCAATCAGGGAAAGTAAGTTGTCATCTCTAATAAATCCTCTGTTGGGTGGAGGAGGTGATGGTGAATATGAACAAAAGACATTGTAAATTTCTGAAAGAACTGACCACCACACAAATAGCCTGGCCATAGGACAGAGTATGGCTACTTAAGAGGCTGGCCTGGTCTACAAAGCAAGTCTAGGATAGCCACGGCTATACAGAGAAACCCTGTCTCGAAAAACAAAAAACAAAACAACAAAACCACCATTGATGCTATTGTGTTTCTTGGTGTTTGGTTTGTGTAACATCTTAAACTTAATAACCTCTTCCTTTTCTGTGATCTGTGTGAGCAAAGACACTCCCTCCTAGTTCTCTCCCCTTTTTATTTCTGAATAAGTAGTAGGTAGTGAAATTTGTTGGTGCTTGTAAGATTCAGAAGGAAGTTAAGGGGGTTAACTGCTACAGATAAAGCTGCCACACATTTCTGCTACTTTGACTGGTTTTTATTCTCTAAAGTAGAAGGTACTTGTATTGTGTAGGGCTGTCATACACTTTTTCTGACTGCAAATGTGTGGTACTCTACAGGTGACTAAATTAAGCCTTACTTGGAGGAATTTTTGTGAATGGAGAATAAAATACCATGAGACAAAGTGTGTCTAGCACATAACAACTTAAGTAAACACTGGGTGAGAGAAATGAAATAGGAAGAGATTGTAGCAGAAGGCAGAAAAGGAAGATAATGGATAGTAGAAACAAACTTTGAATGCTGGTTCAGATTTTGATGGCAGATAATTAGGGGGAAGTCAGAGTTGTGGTCTACTGAGGGCAGTCAGTATGGGCCGATGGCACAATGCATGGTGGAAGACAGTTGAAAAGTTACAGGACTTTGATGGCTAGAGGACATTTTGGAGACCAGTGAGAATAGGTAGAGGTGATGTACTGTTAAGAGGAAAGGAGATTAATTCTAGGTAAGTGTTTGATTACTGAGCCAAACCCCTAGCTTCCAAGTAGATCTTTTGAGGTAGTATGTTATGTTTTTTCTTTTAGTCTTCTATGTGCTTAGAGCTGATAGATGTTTTAAAAGCATGTGCTTGCTGCTTATGAAAATATGTTCCTAAGATGGGCATGGGGAACACAGGTCTGTAACTCCAGCATTTAGCAACCATGAGCTTTTCTGGCTAGGTGTGATGGCATGTGCCTGTAATCCCAGGATTTGGGATTCAGAGGCAGGTGGATCTCTGAGTTCTAGAACAGCCTGGACTATGTAGAATAGTGCTTTTCAACAGCTCGTATTGTGGTGACACCCCCAGCATAAAATTATTTTTGTTGTTGCTTTATTAACTATAATATTGCTATTGTTAATAATAACATAACCGTAAATATCTGTTTTCCAATGGTCTTAGGCATCTCTTGTGAAAGGGTCATTCAATCCTCAAAGGGCTAGCGAGCCACAGTTGAGAACTACTGATGTAGAAGGACCCTGTCTCAAAAAAGAAAGTGTTTGTTTTGTTGTCGCCCCCCATCACCCTCCCCCATGTTTTTGTTCTTGATTTGTTTTTGTTTTCTCGCAAATTAGTTACAAGAGCTTGAGAGGTATTAAGGAACATGGAAGAGTATCCTGATAGGTTTTCTGTGGTTTCAAAGCCAGTGCCAGAGTTAGGCTTATAATTGACATCTGATGTTTTATTTTTGTTGGCTAGACCTTTTTTTTTCCCCTCCAAGCATCAGAAAACCTGATAGATAAAGTAGAGGTTGGGGTTTTTTGTTTGTTTTTAGCATTTGTGAAATCATTCCTGAAGAGAGAGTAGCATAGTGGAAGGGATTATTTTTGCTTTGTTTTGTTTTTGAGACAGGGTTTCTCTGTGTAGCCTTGGCTGTCCTGGACTCATTTGTAGACCAGGCTGGCTTTGAACTCACAGAGATCTACCTACCTGCCTCTGCCTCCCTGAGTGCTGGGGCTACAGGTGTTCTAACTTAACAACTTACAAATTGCACCTTTTTCATTGCTGCTAACTTGTTTTGTAATTATTGGAGCAGACATACCTGTTTGGGAAAGGCTGTCTTCATTTTTAGACAGAGATATGCCTTGCACTTTCTTGTGTATGCTGAGGAGCCAGGTTACTTACTTAAGCTGCAGCACTTACATCTCAGTAGGGAGTCAGTCTCAGAGCTGAGTAGGCCTCTTATTTCTCTCTTGAGACAGACAGCCAGGTGCTCAGTATGTGTGCTTATACTAACTATTTTGTGTGGGTGTGTGTTCACCTGCAGAAGTGAAATATCTGAGTGTAAGATTATGCTGTTTTGAGTGGTTGAAGATGGTGGGTTACAGTAAGAATAAAGACAAAGATCTTTATCAGATGAATATTCTTTTCACTTTAGTATAAAGTTGCTTGTTGGGGGAAGAAAAATCTTCCTAATGAAAACTCTCTCAAAAAAGCAAAATAGTAAGTTTTCTTTGGGCTTGTGTTTATCTATTTATTGACAAGTACATATTGTTGTTGTTGTTTGGTTTTGGAGACAGGATTTCTCTGTGTAGTCTTGGCTGTCCTAGACTTGATTTGTAGGCCGATCTGCCTGTCTTTGCCTTCTGAGTGCTGGGATTAAGGGCTTGCGCCACCCCCCCACCCCCCACCCCCCACTGACAAGTATATATTGTAATATTTTAAAACTGTGGGTTTGTGAGCATGAGTACCTTACCTGCAGATAACAGAACAGGGTATTGGACCCTTGCAACAGGGTTTCTGCATGTAGCTCTGGCTGTTCTGGAAATTTTTATGTAGAGCAAGCTGGCCTCAAAACTCAGTTTCTGTTTCTGCTGGTAAAAGGAGGTGTGGGCTACCAACTCCAGATTTAACCTCTTTTTTTTTTTTTTTGGTTTTTCGAGACAGGGTTTCTCTGTGTAGCCTTAGCTGTCCTGGACTCACTTTGTAGACCAGGCTGGCCTCGAACTCACAGAGATCCACCTCCCTTTGCCTCCCGAGTGCTGGAATTAAAGGCATGCACAGGCCATGTCCAGCTGATTTACCCTCGTTTTAAATAATAAGTTTTTTTTCCCCAGAGAAAAATTTTGAAAGATTTATTTATTATGTATACAGTGTTCGGCCTCCATGTAACACCTGTACTCCAGAGAGGGCACCAGGTCTCATTGAGATGGTTGTGAGTCACCAAGTGGTTGCTGGGAATTGAACTCAGGAGCCTTGGAAGAGCAGCCAATGCTCTTCAGCCTCTTGAGCCATCTCTCCAGACCCATTAATTATTTTTCAAAAGTCTAATAGACACCTAGGGCCCTTAGGCTTGATTCCTTAATAAGAAACACACACACACACACACACACACACACACACACACACACACACACACACACACACACACAAAACCCTGGGGCATTGTAAAATTGATCTATGTAGAACAAATAAGGTATATAAAGCCATCATATGTGTCCATATCAACACAGTTTATGGGTTGCTTTTTAGATGTATGAAGTTAGCATAGTTGACTCCTTCATTGACTCATTTGCCTTTTATACATTTTTAGAGTTGGGGTGAAAAGCTTGATGTCCTTCCGCGTCTGGGGCTTACATAGCTTTCCAGCGGGGTGATTTTATTTTTATTTTTTATTTATTTTTTAAACTGGCACTCTCCCAAGGAGATTTTTCTTTCCCAAGAAGTGTTCTTTCAGCACATCCTGTATGTAGTGGATTTTGCAAGCTCCTTATTCAGAAAGCTGGGGTGACAGGCCTATATAAACTGAAAACAGAATGAATCCTGCTTAGGGTTCATTTGTTTCTGCCCAAGTATATATGAAATTCCTATGCAAATACATTCAGGCATTCAAGGAAGTAATTTGGTTGGGAAGGGTAGGTAGAAAGGCTAATTTTGTTTTAATGCTTAGTGTGGTGTATGATTGTTCTCCATAATAAAGAATACTTAAGACTTTGTTGTAAATGGTAACCTGTTAGGAAGTGAGTCCTGCATTCTAAAGTCCAGAGATACAATGTCTCTTAGACATTTTTAAGGTAAGCCTGTATGTATATATTATGTATCTGGTTTTACATGTTTGTTTTGATTTTGATACAGTGTATCTGTGGCTGTTTGTCCTAGAATGAGGACTAAAGGTGTGTGTCACTGTACCTGGCCCTATCGTTTATATATTTTAAAAAAATTTTTATTTATGTGAATGAATGTTTTCCTTGGTTGTATGTATGTACCACACATATATGCCTGTGGAGGTCAGAAGAGCGTGTCTGGTATTATAGATGGTTGTGACCTGCCATGTAGGTGCTGGGAACTGGACCTGGATCTTCTGGCAGAGCAGCACATACTCCTAACCACTGAGCTTTCTCTATAGTCCCTCTGTAATTTTATGTTTTATTAAATATGAGGGCTATTTCCATAAATGTCTAAAGCACTTAGGCATTTAGATTATTTAATTTTTCTAGCTGAAAATAATGAAACTTGGCTAGATTGTTAAATTATTTAATTTTTCTATGATTTGCTCTAAATGCACAGTTCATTGATCAAAAGTTCTTCTACCTCTGCCTTCAAGTGCTTGGAA
Source organism: Acomys percivali (assembly GCA_907169655.1). Taxonomy (NCBI): domain Eukaryota; kingdom Metazoa; phylum Chordata; class Mammalia; order Rodentia; family Muridae; genus Acomys; species Acomys percivali. The sequence goes on from OU015746.1 coordinate 16,551,377, forward strand.
TACATTTGTGTGCCACCACACCTAGCTCGCTCTTTCTTTCTTTCTTTCTTTCTTTCTTTCTTTCTTTCTTTCTTTCTTTCTTTCTTCTTGGTTTGTTTGTTTGTTTTTGGAGACAGGGTTTCTCTGTGTAGCCTTGGCTATCCTGGACTCCCTTTGTAGACCAGGCTGACCTCAAACCCATAGCCTCTCCCTCCCAAGTGCTGGGATCAAAGGCATGAGCCACCACGCCCAGCTCTACCAGTTCAGTTATCCATATTAACCTTGCCCCAAAAGGGCAAGGGAACATTGGGAAGTAAGGAATGATGGAAATAGGCAATGGAAAATTTGATTCTTGTCTTCAATGAGTCTTTTGGTTTTATTAATTTTTATCACCTCCAACATGGTCGAGGGAAAGGGAGCATTGGACAGACAGTGTGTGTTGAACACTAGGTACATGTTATGGGCATTTTATATAATGAGGTTTTTTTGAGACGATCTCTATGCAGCCCTGGTTCTGTGTGTAGGCCAGGCTAGCCTTGAATTCCCAGATACACCTGCCTATTTCTCTTGAATGCTGGGATTAAAGGTGTGCACTGCCACACCCTGTAGGATTTATATAGTATGGGCAATAAATATTGGAGTCTTGAAGGGACAGGAATGGTTACTTTGGTCCAAGATGAAAAAGACTGGAACAGAAACATAATTGATTTGGGGTCAACAATGACACATATTTCCAAGAATAGATACAGTGGGTCCAGCTCAAAGGATGAGAGCTCAGAGTGAGGATGTTGTATTGGTTATCAGTAAAAAACTATCTCTGACATTGGCATTGTACAAAAATCAACAGCTGTATTGGTCTAGAAATGTCAATCTTAATTTCCCCCCATTTGTCCATGAGTAGCAGCTGTTGTTAATTATGTAGGGTTTTACCTATGTATATCTTACTATAAAAATTTAAAAAAGTGGTTTCTAAAATAGAAAACTGATTTAGTTTTCAAAGATAATATAATACAAAATAAGAGGGACACACTCACTTAAATGCCATTAAAGTATTTCAATTTTAGAAACATTTTCTTTGGGTAAAATTTTTTGTTGAGTATAAAGTGTTATGGGAAATACAGATGACTCAGATTTTTTCCATAGCTAAAGAAAACTAAGACATTTACATAGGTCACTGAAGTAACTAATTACAAAGCAGTCATTGTCACAAAAGAGAAATAATATGTTGTGAGAGTGTCTTGCAAAAGCAGAAGCTGGTGCATAAGTATTATTTAGTTCTCGATTGAGAGCTCGGGAAGCAAGGGGTGACGTAGAAGAAAAGAAACGGCCTGTTCACAAATGTGCAGAAAGGGGGTGGAGTGGCTTACAGTTAGGCAGTGTAGTGGAATAGAAGAAAAGATAAGACAGGTTAAAACCTAAACGAGTGTTTAGCTTTCCTTATGAGATAAGGAGGTTTTGATCAGAAATCATTTGGTTGAGGTGGTGGGATGGCTGACGATTTCCTTGGTTCAATCCTTGGGGACCCATATGGTGGTAGGAGAGATACATAGTTTTAAGTTGTTCTCTGACCTCCACATATGCACTATGCTATATGGTTCCAACATGAAATAAGTAATATAATTACTTATATTGAGTTAGCAGAATTAACTCTACAGTACAAATGCAGCTAACCAAGGCTACTTTTTTTTTTTTTTTTTTTTTTTGGAAAATGGAGCTTTATTAGAGCACAGTTATGCAATATTGCTTCCATTTATTTACTGTTGGGTATTTTAGACAGATGATTAGGTATATTAGTTGCCTGCCCCCCCCCCTTTGAAAAGAAAAACCAACGAAGCAATTTAAGGGAAGAAGTGTCAGTTTTCAGTTTGAGGGAGTAGTCTATAATGGATAAGAAGCCCTGGCAGCAGGGGACTGAGATGGTTAGTCACATTGTATCCACCTCCAAGAAGCAGGGGAGCATGGATATTTATATCCATCTGCTTTCTTTGTTCAGTCTGTGGCCTTAGCCGTGGGGTGCCACCCACCTGAGGAGCTCTTCCCACCTCAGTTAACCTAATCAAGATTTCTCTTAGATGTTTCTGGAGCCTTGTCTCCTAGGTGATTTTTATATCCTGTCGAGTTGACAACATTAAGAGTTATGTTAGGTGATGGTTATAGATGTGAATATATGAGGATATAAAATATTTTAATTGTAATCCTTGAAATGTGACACTTGTCCTAGTAAAATTGAAAAGAATGTTAGTTGAGGCTGGAGAGATGACTCAGTGGTTAAGAGCCTTCTGTTGTTCTTGCAGAGGATCTGGCCTAATAGTGACTGACAGCCATCTGTAACTAGTTTCAGGGTATTGAATGCCTTCCTAAGATCTCCTTGGGCACCAGGCACACATGATATACACACATACATATAGTCAAAGCACCCATGCACATAATTTTTTTTTTAAAGGGATGTTGATTTATGCCCTTTACTTAGTGCCCTTTAGATTTTGTGTGTTTTCTTTATTTTGAGACATTTGGGAGGGGGCAGAACGATGTAACACACTTCTTAGTTCATCGGATATTGTTAATAAAATTATAAAAAGTAAAATACTGTAAATTCTTGTGGAAGAGATTTTCCTACTTTGTCTTGATCAATGAAGAGAAAAGAACCCTGGGCAACAGCTTGGGCAGCTAGTCACTTTATGACCTAGATTAAGCTATGCCACACCTTAAATTTCATTCATTCATTTGTTCATTCATTTTGAGGAGGAGCTGTCCTCAAACTCACTATGTAGAAAGTTAGCCTCAGACTTACAGAGCCCACTTGCCACTGCCTTCCATTAAAGCACCACTCCCACCAGTGCCCCACCTCTTAATTGAAAATATCTTCCCTATGCAAATAGACCCGATGTGTGGCTTGACAGCTTAGGCTATTTCCTGTGGTGTTTAAGAGGATCAGATAGTTTTGAAAACTAAAAGCTTATTCAAATATGCTATGGAGAAAGTCTCAGTCCCTGTGGTTAATGATGCATTTATCATTTATTTTTTCCCTAATAATAAGTGCCTTCCAAGAGGTTTTGTGGAAGCACATTGGGATGCAAATCTTATTAGGTAATTAGGATAGAGAACAAAAGAATAAATGAAAGGAGACATTACTGTGGATGGAACATCTTTGCTTTATTTCACTTAGAGCTTATGTTTTTCTTAGACACATTTTAGATGGAGGCTTTTGTTATTTTGGTTTTGAGAGGGGCGCAATGTGATAGACACAATGAATGATCTTGAATTCAGAGTTTTGCTTTGGCTTCTTCACAGCTGAGATTACAGGTGTATGATACCTGGTTCACAACAGAAAGGATTTCTAAAACTGATTAAGCTTGATCCTGCATACATTTTTCTCTCTCTCTGATATGATTTCTATGTAGCTCTGGCTGTCCTGGAACTCTCTGTAGACCAGGCTGGCCTTGATCCTCTAGGGTTCTGCCTCCCTCTATACCCCCTACCTCGGTGGGGCTTCTTTGTGGAGCCTTGTCTGTCTTGGACTCACTTTGTAGACCAGGCTGGCCTTGAACTAACAGAAATCTGCCTGCCTCTGCCTCCCTGACTGCTGGGATTACTGGCGTGCGCCACTGTTGCTGGCCCTCATATATTCATATATATATATATATATATATATATATATATGATACTATATAAAATTAGTGTGTAGATGAAAGTGAAGATCTAATTAACAACATTCTTTAGGAAGATGGTTTTTCTGTTTAGCTCTCCTCAAAGTTTTTTTTAAAGTATGTATGTGTGTGTATATATATTTGTTACACATTTGGAGGCTGGAGGTTGGCAATTATTTTTTTGTTTTGTTTGTTTTTCCCATTGAAGTTGGAGCTCAGTGATTGGCTAGGAAGTCTGGCTAGCTCATGAGGCCCGGGGAACCTCCAGTGTGCACCTTCCCCTCCCTCGTATTACAGGCATGAGCTCTGCTGTGCCTAGCTTTTTACATGTGCTGGGGATTCTGAAATCATCATGCTTCCCTTGCAGACACTTGACTGAGCCATTTTCCTAGAGCCCTCTTTCAAAACTCTAGACAGAAAAATTGAGGAAATTACTAGCATTTCCAGATACTGCATTAACAAATTGATTATGGTAGAAAAGAAAGTGTGGTGCTTGAGAAATAGTTCCACAGGTAAGAGCACTTTCTACTCTTGCAGAAGACCTGGGTTTAGTTTCAGGGAACCCAACATACTCAGATGTTTTCCTCAGGTACTAGGTATGAATGTGGCCCTAACCCTTTATCAAGAACTATTGAATATTGGTGGAGGGGGCAGTCATTATCTTCAATTGTGTGCGCACTGGTTGATCTCAGCAGAAACATACATTATTTATAAACCCTATAGACTGTCACTATGTATTTGTAGTTGGTTATTTTGTTTGTTTGATTTTAAGCTGGCTCTTGAGCTATAGCTGAGACAGATTGGGAAATTGAGGTTGTTCTGCCTCCATTTTTGTATTTGTCTCATTTTGCTTAGTTTTCCATTGGTCTATCATCTATAAGGAGGTAGATGTGGGGAAGTTTTGCTTGGTAATCTAAAGAAACTTGGCAACTTCATGTACGTTTTAATTTAGCTATGGGAACAGTGATCTATCTTTAAAAGGGCCAGGAAGTGATTTTGATAGTAAAAACCCTTTTCCACACCCCAGTATAGAAAACATCTGGCATACACAGTACCATCACTTAGCTGCATCCTCAGGCTGATAATTTGATTTACAACAGAGCAAAATAACATCCCCCAAACTATTTTTTGTGGGGGACACTATGATATAGCTAATGGTAAAATCGTAATAACAAAGAGCTATCATTATAATTGTATTATCAGTTTTTAGTGTCTATGTTGAAAATTACCTGTTCTTACTTCAAACCGGTTGTTTCCACCAGCTCAGTGGAACAGTTGAGACCCTTTAGAGACTGTGTTAGAAGACTTTGGCCTTCACAGTGCCCACACTTTATCCAGTGACTGCAGATGTGCAGTCTTCAGGAAGAAAATTCATTTTCTTACGTCTAAGAATCTCAGTTTAGAGGTTGCTGAAATATTTTCTACTGTTTGAACTCTCTTCTGTTGGATAACCTCTGAGTTTAAGAGTGGCTATTCCAGCTGGGAACAGTGGCGCACGCCTGTAATCCCAGCACTCGGGAGGCAGAGGCAGGCGGATCTCTGTGAGTTTGAGGCCAGCCTGGTCTACAAAGTGAGTCCAGGATGACCAAGGCTACAGAGAGAAACTCTATGGGGGGGGGGGCAGCGGGAAGTAGATAATCCTTTTTAAAGAGATTTATTAATTTTTTAAAAACTTATATGTGCATATGATTTGTTTTTATCTTATTGACCTCCTACTCTCTCCCCAACTATTTCCAGATCTACCTCCACCCCTAAATGTGATTGTTTCTTACCTCAAGACCTCTACTGGGGTTAAATAATATTTGTTGAACTTTGTATACATTAACATTTGGTAATATAAGGAGAATTTTAATTCAGAAAACAAGAAAAACCTTTCCTCACTTAGAGTCAAGTCTTGTTAAGAGAACTAACTGTAGGTATGCTAGTAGCTGCGTGCATTGTCTAGTTTATAAATGTGAAACAGTTTGGGATCTTGAAGTACTGTGAACTTTTTTCTTTTGTTTTTTCGAGACACGGTTTCTCTGTGTGTCCTGGACTCACCTTGAGAACCAGGCTGGCTTTCATCTACCTGCACCTATCTCCTGAATGCTGGGATTAAAGGCGTGTGCTGCCATGCCCTGCTGAAGTACTGTGAATTTTTAGGAATTCTTAACATTGAGCTCAGACTTAAACTTGGCAACAAGCACCATTACCTCATGAGCCACCTTACCACCCCCTTTGTGGTCTACCTGGCTAGGTTATTATTTCACTGAACGCTTGTACATCAAAAAGGTGTTGAGTCATTGTTAGTTAGGAAGATAGGTATGTTGCTAGTGTTCAGTGATGTTGAGTCACTGTAAGAAAATAGTGAGGTATGTTAGTGACCTGGGTTTTTTATTTAACTTCATGTCCCAGAGCCACAAACACTAGGCATCCCTAAGCTCCAAAATTACATATTTTGAGCAATTAATGTGTTCTAACCTTTTCATCTAGATACTAATCTATATGGTATTAAGCAAATGTTTTCTTTTTTCTTTTTTTTAACAACAACAAAAAAAGCATAGATAAAACCTAATTTGAACTTTTTACTCTATTTTAAGTAATCATCAAAATACTGTAATAATGGGGCTGGATAGATGACTTGAGTTAAGAGTGTAAACTGTTCTTGTAGAAGACTAGAATTTGATTCCTATAACTCAAAATCCCACAGATATAACTCTGTACCAGATGATCTGATGTCCTTTCTGGCCTCTATGGGTACCTTGACACTTCACTTTAATAATAATAATAATAATAATACCTTGACACGTGACTTTAATAATAATAATAATAATAACAACAACAACAATAACAACACATGACTTTAATAATAATAATAACAACAGTAGTAGTAATTTTAATAATTTAATACTTTTATGCTTTAATAATTTAATAACAACTTGACACATGATTTTAATAATAACAACAACTACAGTTATTTCTCATTTTATTCCATACTGTGTGCCGTTTAACCTCACAGTTGTTCTCAGAGGATGGTCCTCAAAACAGCCTGAAAACTCAACCAGTGTTACTCAGAAGTTTTATTTTATGTGTGTGAATGCTTTTCCTGCATGTATGTCTACACACCACATGCATGCAGTGTTAGGAGAAGTCAGGAGTCGGAACCCCTGGAACGGAACTGGAGTTACACCCAATTGTTAGATGCATTTGGGTGCTTGGATTATATGTGTACGTACCACACATATGCATTGTCCTCAGAGACTGCAAAGGGCATCGGATCCTTCTGGAACATGAATTAAAGAATGTTAGCTGCTCCATAGTGCTGGGAATCAACCAGGTCCTCAGAAAGAGCACTCAGTGTAATGCTTATAACCAAACTGAGTCACCAGCAGCTCCAACAGCAAGATTTTCATTCCCTTACTGGTTCAGATCATTTCAGTGAAAGAATTTATACTGTGATACTCAGTATGTCTGGTGTTTGGACAATAGAAATGTTTTAAAAGGATTATATACATGAGACTGGGAACTAAGATGTATAGGCACTATGTAGTTCACTACCCTCTGTAGCCCATACTGTAAGTTACCAGATACTAACTTTAAACAAAACAAAAAAAGCAAAAATGAAACCAACACAATTTGCTGAGTTTATTCATTTGGGGTGTATGTGTGTGAACATGTCATGGTATGCATGTGGATAGCATATAGGATGACTTGTGGGATTTGATGTTCTTCTTCCCCTCACCCACACCCCTGTGTGAGTTCCAGGGATTGAACTTAGATTGTCAGATTGGCAAGCACCTTTGCTTTCTGAGTTACCTTACTGACCCCTAGTCCATTTTTTTTTGATACAGTTGTACAGTCAGAATTAAAAAAAAAAAAAAGATTCTATTCATTTAGAGGCAAAATAGCCTAAAACTAGACTAGATTACAGGCATCCACCATCCCATCGGGTTATTATTATTATTATTATTTGTGATATAATTAATATTTTTGTATCACTTTTTAATATATGTATATATATATATATATATATATATATATAGGGGCCAGCAAGGTGGCTCAATGGGTAAAGGCATTTATTCCAAACCTGGTGGCCTGGGTGTGATTTCCCCAGGACACACATGGAGGAGATCCAATTCCTGCAAACAAATTGTCCCTTGATCTCCACAAACCTCCCCACCATCCCTCTGCCTTAACAAATAAATAAGTGTTTAATACACACACACACGCACACGCACACACAGGTTTTCTTTTTTAAATTTATGAAATTGTGTAGCTCTAACACAACTATCTAGTTCTAGAGGTTTTCACTATTTGTAAATAAATACTGTATTCCAATAAGCAAAAACATTGTTCTTCCTCATTTCCCTTGGGCCATGACTTACTTACTGTTTATATAGATTTGCTTCTAGACATTTCACACAAATGGAATCATGATATTTTCTTTCAGTGCCTATTTTCATTTTTCATGATTCTTTTAACAGTTATGGATACTAACTTTAAACAAAACAAAAAAAGCAAAAATGAAACCTGCCTAATATTGCCTATAATAGTACTTAATTATTTACTACCTTTTGTGTGTATGATTTGCAACAGGGTCTCACTGCATAGCCTTGGCTGGAACTCACTGGGTAGCCAGTCTGGCCTCAGTCATAGAGCTCTACCTGCCCCTGCCTCCTGAATGCTGGAATTAAAGGGATATGCCATCACATCCAGCTATTTAATATTTTTTGATCTAATAGTGTCCCAATGTGTGGTTCTGCCACATTTTGTTTGTTCATCTTTTAATGTGCTTTGGGTTATTTCTACCGTTAGCTATGAATACTCATGTTCAAGTTTCTGTGGGCGAACCTGTGCCTTCAGCTATGCATGTACCTAGGAGTAAAATTACTGGGTCATAGAATAACTTAATTTTTTGAAGTAGACTGTTTTCTGAAACTGTTCTATCATTTTACATTTTTATTAGCTGTGAATAAGGATTCCAGTCTCTACCCACTCTTTTTCACTGGGTATTCGCAGTCTTCCATGCTAGTGGCTAGCTTGGGTTTTAGGTTCTCTGATGACAAATGGTATTAATAATCTTTTTAAGTACTTACTGGTTATTTATATATCCATAGGAAATATCCATATAGTTAATCATTTTTATTTTATTTTAATTTGTTTGTGTATATATGATGTGTGTGAGTACATGTGCCCTGATTGCTGATCTTGCTCAGGAAGTGCTTTCCTGCTGATCGGTCTCACTGGCTCTGGTACTGTAGTGTTTATTGTTGATTTTCTCTTTATTATTACAAGCTTGCTGTACCACAGAATGTGGTATACATTGGTTGTGTCCTTGCATATTTTATGTGTACTGTGTCTTTGGATTGCATTAAAAGACCACATTGAGTGATTGCCTTATTCCATCCAGGTCTCTTTAACTACAGAGTAGGATGTTTAGACCAAGATGAGCTCATCATTCATCAATACCTTATTCTAGTTCTGTTTTTCCTTCTAGTTTTTGTGTCATAGTATAAGAAATTTTTGCCTAACTTATGGTCATGAGGAATTTGTGCTTCAATTTATTTTATTTATATAGGGCAAAGGCGATTCATTGTGAATTTGTTTTATGTGTATTAAAAATATTTCCTTGTACAAATGTTTCACAGATTAGAAATGTTAATCTAATTGTTCAGGCTTAAGTTTTAAAATTTGGGATGGGGTGTGTGTGTGTGTGTGTGTATGATTTATTCACTTATTATTTATACAGTATTCTGCCTGCACGTGTGCCTGAATGCTAGAAGAGGACACCAGGTCTCATTATAGGTAGTTGTGAACCACAATGTGGTTTCTGGGAATTGAACTTAGGATCTTTTGGAAGAGCAGTCAGTGGTCTCTGAGCCATCTCTCCAGCCTGAGAGCTATATATTTGAAGGACTCTTTTATCAGCAGAACTGCCTATATCCTCAGACTATCTCAAAATGGTGAAATGATGATTGTTATGTTACTCTTTTAAACTGTATTGTAGAATCTTTTGTGTGTGTGGTCAATTCAAGACCTCACCTCTTGGTTAAGTTGATTTACTCAAGTTGTGATGGGAGATTTTTACCTGAATGCTTTTTAAAATTTGAGCTCATTTTTAATTGTGTTTCTAAGAATCATTTCCATTGGAGAGTTAGTTCCCAGAGTTAAAGGAATGCTGTTGTATATAGATCAGGCAAAAAGGAATGAAACTCCCAGTGCCGATTCTTGGTATTCTGTTTTAGTTTTTCAGTGGTGGGGAGTATGCATGAGTAGAGGTAAGAGGACAGCTCTGTGGAGTTAGTTCTCTTGTCCCTTTGGGGATCAGGCTCAGGTTGTCAGGCTTGTATGCTGTGCTTTTTATCCACTGAGCCATCTCAGCAGCCCAGGAATTATGCTTTCATATACATTAAACATGTACACATTTTTACATGTGGAAAAAACACATACTAGATACATGGCTTAGAATCGTTGCACCGCTTATTACTTTGCTAAAAACAAGAACTAGAATCTGGTTTATATTGCTTCAAAGCCAGGATTTCTCTAATTCCTTTAACAGTGAGCAATTCATTGAGTGGTTGGGGTATGCACCTGTAGGAAGGAATGTGAGTGGCATAATAGGTAAAAGTGGTGGACAAATTAATACTGTAAACTATAAAAGGAGTAATTTTGACTTGAGGGAATTTGGAATTTTTAATTTAATGAGAAAAATTATTTTGCTTGGTATGGCATGTAAAACATTAAGCATTTATATATTTCTTTGCTTGTGAATGCTCTAGGTAATACCTAATGCAATGTAAGTAGTTATGTTACTTGTAAGTAGTTAGGCTGCATTACTTGGGCGGTAATGACAAAGAATGTTTTGTGTTCAGCACACTGATGATTTCTTTTTCTCTGGACTTTTTATTTTGTTTTGTTTTTCGAGACAGGATTTCTCTTTGTAGCCTGGACTTGCTTTGTAGACCAGGCTGGCCTTGAACTCACAGTTCTCTACCTGCCTCTGCCTCCCTTCTGGGATTACAGGCGTGTACCACCACACCCAGCTCCGTGTGTGCGTGTGTGTGTGTGTGTGTGTGTGTGTGTGTGTGTGTGTGTGTGTGTG
>OU015746.1:16562093-16572848 GCA_907169655.1 Acomys percivali
TGTGTGTGTGTGTGTGTGTGTGTGTGTGTGTGTGTGTGTGTGTGTGTAGAAAGGGGTTCTCTGTGTAGCCTTGGCTGCTCTGGACTTGCTTTGTAGACAGGCAGACCTTGAAGTCACAGATTTGCCTGCCTCTGCCTCCCCGAGTGCTGGAATTACAGGCTTGGGACACCGGGGCAGGCCATTTTATTTAGTTTTGCCTTAAAAACAAAAACAAAAAGACAGTTGTATTAAGAGTTAAGGTAAAACAACTGGGTATGGTGGCAGGGAGGCAGAAGTAGGACGATTGCTGTGAATTTGAGGCCAGCCTGGTCTACAAAGCAAATACAGGGCAGCCAAGGCTACAAAGAAAAACCCTGCCTAAGAAACAAACAAACAAACAAACAAACAAATAGCCGGCTTCCAAGAAAGGCAAAAGAAAGAAAACTTATCATTAAGTAGTGTTTTGACTATTTGAGAGTACTGGTGTCAGGCGGGAGATTAATTAGTTAATAAAAAAAACAATAAGCAAAAACAAAAGAGAAGGAAAGTCAAATGTAGTGTACCTCTGCGAAGGTTAGATGATTCTGAGTGGAAGACCAGCCTGATTTATAGTGAGGTCCTGTCTTAATGTCCAGAAGAATTTGGGGGTGAGGGCAATAGGAAAGACAGCAGTGGTGGGGGAGAATGAGGGAATCTACTTACTCTTTGTCTTATCTGTTACCATTGAGGGAATATTCTTTTTAACTCTTCATTTCTTGAGTGGGGGCACGCATGTGGAAGATTAAACAGCTTTGTGGAGTGAGTTCTATTTTTTCACCTTCATGTGGATTCTAGAGGTGGAACTCTGGTTATCACATTTGCAGAACAAATGCTTTTTCTTGCTCAAACTAGCCAATACAAGAAATAATTTTCAGTGTGAATGTTGACAATGTCAGGTGTTCCTTTCTGTTGATCATGTCAGTCCTGAGTGTTTACAGGGGAAGACACTGACTTTACCAGAAAGGAGAGGAGAAACTTGATTCTTCTCTCTGCTACCAGGAATAGTGAAACTATGGATAGATAAGCCATGTGATAAAGTGAAAATAACTTTGCCAATTTTCAGGAAAAATAACACTTTCAATTAAAGAAAGTCTCATCAGCCTAATTTGCAGTAGAAAGTATGTAGATTATGTGCTGTAGGAGCTTATATAATCATTTGTGTGGTGTGTAAGACATTGATTGGGTTCCAAGATCTGCAGGGATAGCTCAGTGCTTAAAAGTACTTCCTGTTTTACAGAGGGCTGAGGTTTTGTTCGTAGCCTCTTTCTGTGTTCAAGGACTTGACTGTGTCAAACAAGGCCCCTGTATTTCTGATGGCCAGAAACATTTCTATAAGACAGGTGTCCGGGCCATCTTTGCGTGTCCTTCCTCATATCCTGTGTCTGTTCCACTGATGAATGTTGTCAACTCTTCTCTTCAGATTACAGTCTGAATTCAAATGGCATGCTACAGTTTGGCTTCTATCACCCTAGTTTCATCTTTAACCTGGCTACCCTTAGCCTTCTATATCTCCCTGATGTTCTTGATCATCTCCAGTGTGTTCTCCAACAGCGTTCACATGATATCAAAATGTAAACAATAATATACTGTTCTCCTGCTCAGATTTCCTTCCTGTCACAATCTAAAATTCTGGTTCTGCCAAGTACCTACAGGATCCGGCTCTGCTCTTCACCATCTCACTTTTTGCCATTGTCTCACTGGGCTCCATCGTCTCAATAGGCTGAGTGTATCCCCCTCTATTGATTTTGAGTTCTCTCTGCTTAAAAAGCTTTGGTCCAAATCTACTGTCTTCTTGATTCAATTCTTCACCCTTATTCAGGTTTCTGCCACTTTCAATTGAAAAGGGGAAAGAAAGGGCCTTGATATCTAGCTTTAAAAGACAAACCTCATTCTCTATTACCCATTTTGTTTACCTTGCAGCACTCAATAACCAAATGATTTTTAAGCCCAGTGCAGTGGTGCATGCCTGTAATCCCAGTACTTGGGGAGACAGAGATAGAGGCAGGTGGATCTCTGTGAGTAAGCTAGCCCGGTCTACAAATTAAGTCCAGGACTGCCAAAGCTACACAGAGAAACCATGTCAAAAGCCAAAAAAAAAAAAAAAGTAAAAATAAGAACCACTTTTCAATGTATGCATACACAGCTTGGGCCTTTTTGGTTTCTCTTCTTGTCTGGGTTGTAGATCTCTTGTTACTGGGTTTGCCTTGTTCACCACCCCATCAAAAGTACTTTGAAACAGAATATGTATCCAAAAAGTGTTTTGATTTACTGATTAAAATTGTAGTTAATGTGAGCATAGCAGAGCCCAAATGAAGGATCCTGAAAGAAGACCTAGTAATGACCTTTACTTTGGCCAAAGCGTATACACAAGGGAGAAAGTTGAGTGTGTTTTCTAAAGATCCTAATATAAGCAGGAACCAGAGCAAATAGGAACTTTGTGGGCCATGTAAAGACTCCGAAAGGAGGGCTTTAGGTTTCTCTGAAGCAGTTACTGTGTCCTGGCTCACCATGTACCGAATGGTGCTCTCCTGCTTTATTCTTTACTAACTGGCTTGGGAAGTGTATTATAATAGTTGGGAATTGACAGAGAATGGTATGTTCAGTTACTACTAGCCTTTGGCTTTTGAAAAGACTTTGTTGTCGTTTTGAAGGTAATATTTTTCCAAGCCATTTTGTGCTTTTCTGTTTTCTTTTCCTCCTACTTTGAACCATGGAGTCTATTTCCATTTTTAGGAAAGACAGATTCTTAATATAATGCAGTTAGGTTTCTATTCAGAAAACTTCTGAGTTGTGATTAGATACCTGTCCTTAGTGTAATGGTGAGGGGTGAACATGACCTTTTGAACTCACTTGCAGGAAAATGGTGCTATTTTGTAGAAGATGCTTTGTTTAAATATATTTGTCTGCTTCCATAATGCTGCCACATTGATCTCTGAATTGGTCCACTTAAATAGACTGACTAGAGGTAGCTACAAATTAACTCAAGTAAAAGTGTTTGCTGCACAGTATTGGTGACCTAAGTTCAATTCCTGGATCCCACGGCGTAGAGAACCAGATAGTTGTCATCTGACCTTCACATGTGCACTCACACTCTCATACACACCACACCCACACAACAGTAAATTAAAAATTAAGATATGTTAACTGAAATTCCTGTAGTGTTTTGTTCTCTTAGCATCACAATTCATTTTGTTAGAATATATAGCCAGACACATTTTCACCTTTTTTCACTATTCATCAAAGCAACTAAATATTCAGGGTAGAGTAGGCAGCTGTTCTGTAAAGGACTGTGGAAGAGTAAAGTTGAGAAGTTAAAGGGTATTCTAAGATTTTAACCTCCCTTTTATTTGCTCTGATAGCCTACTGTGATAGCACACCTTGATATTATTCAGAATCCAGTTCATATTGAATGTATTTTAGCATGTAGATTGTCAGTTATACCTGAGCCTGAATTCCTGCATGCACAGACTAGGTGTGTATTTATTGAGATAATTCCATTTCTAATAGTAAGTATCCTTAAAATGTTATATTTACTTTGTTAGGTCATTAGAAAGAAAATACTGTATGTCAAGTACCAGACTCTTCAGGCTTTGAGTAAGTAGTAGCTACTTTTAGTATTACTAACACCAATGTGAAATGTATTCCTCTCTTACTATCATTGCAGAGTTTTAAAGCCCGAGAACTGAACTGAAATGGATAGTAGTGATAAAGTCTTATCACTAAAGTCACTAAAGTCTGAAATGTTTGCAATGTTGAAATTATTGTTTTAGCCACGTTGTTGTTATTGTTGTTGTTTTCAGGCAGGCCTCTTGTGTATTTCTGGCATGACCTCAAACTCATGCTCTTCCTAAGTGTGTTTCTGTGTTGAGGTTTGTGGTTGGTTGGTTTTTGTCTGACTAGGTTTTGGGGGGGCTGAGGGGTGGAGGTTGCTGTTTTGGTCGTCCTAACTTTTTGGGAAAAAATACATGCATTTAGTTGTTATGACTGACTGCCTTGGAGCATATGAAAATGTCAGAGGACAGCTTGTGGGAGTGTGTTCTTATCTCTGTTTACCATGTGGGTTCTGGGGCTCAAGCTCAGATCTTCTGGCTTTTTGGTTTGGTTTGGTTTGGTTTGGTTTTTCAAGAGAGGGTTTGTTTCTCTGTGTAGCCTTGGCTGTCCTAGACTCACTTTGTAGACCAGGCTGGCTTCCAATTCACAGAGATCCACCTGCCTCTGTCTCTAAATGCTGAGATTAAAGGCGTGCACCACCACAGTGGGCCTAATTTCTCTTGTATAAATGCTCTACCAATATGATTAGGAAAAGATGCCTTAAAGAAAGAAGTAGAGAGGCAGAGGCAGGTGGATCGATGTCAGTTCGAAGCCAGCTTGGTCTATAAAGCAAATTCCAGGCCCATCAGGAATACAAATAAAAACCTATGTAAGTAAAAATAAAGAAGGATTGTTATTTGGATGTCAGGGAGCACCCTTCTATTGACCTTCATTCTCAGCTATTAAGAGTTGCTTTTGTAGGCCAGGTGTGGTGGCACACGCCTTTAATCCCAGCACTCGGGAGGCAGAGGCAGGTGGATCGCTGAGTTCGAGGCCAGCCTGGTCTACAAAGTGAGTCCAGGACAGCCAAGGCTACACAGAGAGACCCTGTCTCGAAAAACAAAACAAAACAACAACAACAACAAAAAAGCTGCTTTTGTTGAATTAGGAGCCAGAGAGTCTTTGGAAATGAAGTTTTGTGGCCTGAGGGGATAGGCACACACTTCCTCCCACCCGAATCAAGGCATTGGCACTTGGTGCCTCTGTGGACCGGTGTATTTGGTCTAGACACTTGCTTTTAGTAGGAGTGCTTTCATTTCATGTGCCAGAGTTGCTTGATTAGGATAGGTAATGGTTTCTAAATAATCTTAGTGGTTGATAGGGACCTTTTACACATAGTATTCTTAGCCAGTTAGTTTTATAGCATTTGTGTTATAAACATGAATAAATATACCATATTTCATGGCTTGAATACATGTTTTAAGTATTTTTATAGAATCTACCTATATAATAGTTGATAGTAGATTAAATATTTGTATACTTAGTTGCTATATTAGAGCCTTGAGAAATAGATAAGGGAGTTCCCAAGAATAGAAGCCCAGCTTCAGGCCATATGCATTTCTCATAGAGGATTTCAGGCCTCTAAGCATTCTGGCCTCAGTCTCAATTATGTCATCCTAAAGATCATTTGTTTGTTTGTTTGGTTGGTTGCTTGCTTGTTTTGTTTTATTTTGAGACAAAGTTTCTCTATTTAGCCTTGGCTGTTCTGGAACTTACTCTGTAGACTGACCAGGCTGGTCTCAAACTCAGAGACCTGCCTCTGCCTCCCGAGTGCCGGGATTAAAGGGGTGCACCACCACGCTCAGCCTTGAATCATTATTTCCTTTTTGTAGGTCCAACAAATTACTGACTGCTTACTTTTGAAGGCCAAGCAGTTTTCATTTGCTGCAGAAAACAGCATATAAATACTGCCCCTATTTTTTTTGTGGAGCGGGGGAGAGGGTTTGTCAAGAGAATAAATTGTCATAAGCACTATGGTAAAAGCCTAACATACTGTACATACAGTATGAACAATTAGCCATGGAGACATAGGAAAGACGTTTGTTATAAGGATTGTAGCTCTTCCTCTAGTGCAGTGGTTGTAAACTTTCCTAATGCTTTGAACCTTTAATACAGTTCCCTGTATTGTTGTGACCCCAAACCAGAGAATTATTTTTTAATTATTTTATTTTATGTTCATTGGTGTTTTGAGTGCATGTGTGTCTGAGGGTATCAGATCCCCTGGAACAGGGGTCACAGACAATTGTGAACTGCCATATGGGTGCTGGGAATTGAACCTGGGTCCTTTGGAAGAGCAATCAGTGAATGCTCTTAACAGCTGAGCCATCTCTCCAGCCCCCCCCATAAAACTATTTTCATAGCTAATTCATAACTGTAATTTTGCCACTGTTATGAATCGTAATGTGTATCTGTTTTCTGATGGTCTTAGGTCACCCCTGTGAAAAGGTCATTCAACTCCCTAAGGGGTCATGACCCACAGGTTGAGAACTGCTGCTGTAAGGTCTGGAAAGAAAGCAGCTGCCTCCTTGAACTGATCTAGTTTGAAAGGAATGCTTGACAGCTGAAGACAGGAGCAAGGAAATGATGATTAGGAAATTGTTATATAGTGTTCTAATGAGTAAAAAAGTGGTGGTTTGGCCAAGTCATAGAGGTTGTGTGAATTAACGCAACAGTTAGCTTGCTATGTTTTGATTTGCTGGAGTTATAAAGAAGGAAAGACTTTCTGGTCTCAGAAGGTAGGTGAAAGGTGTATTAAGGTAGGAAAACTGGGAATGGTTGGTGGGGGCAGGAGAGTTCATATTCCTATGATACAGATACTGAACTGCTGGAATACATTATCTGGCTTTTTTGTGTTTTGGGGGGGGGGATAACATATAAATGCATGTCGTTACATGCTTTACTTTCTTTGGAGGGGAGTTGTTTTTGAGACAGGGTTTCTCTGTGTAACAGCCCAGGCTGGCCTTGAACTCACAGTGATCCTCCTGCCTCTGCCTCCCAAGTGCTGGGATTAGAGGCATGTACCACCACCACCCAACTACCCAGTTACTTATTCCTTAGTCACAATAAGCTTTGTCCCTCTTGATAGCATATTTCTCAGAAATTTTGTCTTGGAATGCAGATATTTCTGCTCAGTAACAGGCTCATAAAAACAGTGGCATGTAAGAAGTAGAATTAAACTGATAACTGGTTTAGAAGTACGGGTTTCTTTCTTTTCTCTTTTCCTTTTTTCCTTTTTTTTTTTATTTGTTTGTTTTTTTGTTTGTTTGTTCAGCCACTCACATGTTCTAAGACTTCTATTGCATTTTATGTACCAATCACTAATGGTCCCTATTAAAAGAATTCTGTTTAACTATTGAAGTGATCTTCCTGTGTATAAGACTGGCCCCATGGTGTCCTATTGGAATGGTCTTCCTATGCATGAGACTGGCCTGAAACTCAGACTCACACCTGCTAGAACTAGAGGCGTGTGGCGCTGCGCCAGGCTCTGACTTCCAGTCACACCTTTCTTGTGAAGATTGAATGTGGGTCAGATGGAGTGTGCTTGGATTAAGATTGTGCATGGAATAAAAGTTTTAATGGGGGAAATTTAGCCTTGGGATGGCAAAATGATTTAACAGGTAAAAAATTTGGTGTTCAGGTCTGACAGCTTGAGGATGGATCTATCTATCCCATCTTTTTAAAAAAAAAAAAGATTCATTCATTCATGCATTCATACGTTCATACATTCATACAGTATTCTGCCTGCATGTGAACCAGCAGGCCAGAAGAGGGCATCAGATCACATTATAGATGGTAGTGTGCCACCATATGGTTGCTGGGAATTGAACTCAGGACCTTTGGAAGAGCAGTCAGTGTTCTTAACCTCTGAGTCTTCTCTCCATCCATCCATCTATCTGTCTGTCTGTCTGTCTATCTAATTTATGATTTTCTCAAACTCAATTTGTAGATCAGGTTGGCCTCAATGTGACAGAGATTAACCTACTTCTGCCTCCTGCCGGGATTAGAGATGGCACCACCAAGCCCAGCTCTATTTTATTTTATTTTGATGTAGAATCTCATTGTGGAACCAAGGCTGGCCCTCACACATGGCATGTAGATGAAGCTGGCCTCGAACTCATAAAGGTCTTCTTGTCTCTGCCTCCCAAGTGCTAGGCAGGATGAAAGGTATATATCAGTACACAAGGCTTCAACCTGAGTTTCATCCCTAAATCCTGTAGTAAAAAGAGAGAAATTGCTTCCCAAAGTTACTCCCTTACCTGCCTATATGTGCAGGCATGCCACATTTATTTAAGACTATCCCAGGCTCTATTACAAAAGAGATTGCCAGCTCTGTGTTAAGCTCATTGGCCAGCTAGAATTCTTTTTACACTATAGCTCAGTCTGGGCATTTGGAGCCTCCCATCATTTCAGAGTATTTAGGGTGGCTTGTGTGAGATGAAGTGGTTAGATGAGTCTCGGTGTCATGTTCTTCTTGCCAGTTCGCCACTGCTCCCATTGGCTTTACTGAATTAGTCAATTCAGTGGACGGTTAATGTTCTAATGGAGTGTCTGCTCTCTTTTTTGGCACATGTGTTTTATTTGTACTTGTTCATATGGATGTATGGATGCAGGTGAGTAGGGGTATAGGTCAACACTGGGGTTCTTCTATTTACCTATTTATTATTTTGTTTGCTTGTTTTGAGGAGACAGGGTTTCACTTTGTTGCTCTGACTGGCTTGTAATTGATTAGTGACCAGGCTAGTCTTGAACTCACAGGCCTCAGCCTCCTTGAATGCTGGGCTTAAAGGCATGGGCCATCTTGCCTGGCTTTACCTTGTTTTTTTTGAAGGATGGTTTCTTCCTACTGAACCTGGAACTCACTGACTTGTCATGGATGGGTAGCCAGCGAGTTCAGTCCCCCAGTGCTAGGGTTATAGTGCTTACCACAATGTCCAGCTTGTATATGAGTGCTTGGTGTTGAGGATCTGAAACCAGGTCCTTGGGTTTGATCAAGAAGTATGTTATTAACTGTGCTATCTCCTTAATCTCCCTTGATTTTATAGTTGAAGAATAGCACTACTATAAACAATTCTGAAAATTTACATGTGTAAATGTGTTGTTTTAGATAAGTGATTTTTTTTATTCATATTCTATACCAGGAATGCATGGTTTCCCGTAAGTCATTACCTGTAAATATTACAATTGAGGATGAAAAAGTGAAGAACCATTATCTAATTGTGGAATTACAGTGTCATCCAGGGCATAAGACATGTTTTTATTGGCTAGTCAGAAACTGAGATTTCACTGGGCATTGCAGTACCACGCCCAGCCTGGCACACATTTTATTTTAATATATGGGACTTAACTGTAATGGACAAGAGTAACAGATGAGATAAGTAACAGTAAGAGGTGAGGATGTAACAGGAAGACATTTTTTTTTAAAGGTGTTTAAGTGTTTAAACCTCAACATTTGAAAGTTCAAGTCATCAAGAGAACTCAGAAAATTAGCAAGACGGTACAGGACCCTTTTTATTTTTATTTTATTTTTAGCGTGCGCATGTGCACAAATGCATACAGGTGCCTGACACATCTCACCTGTTGTTTTGAAACAAGGTCTTGGGGCTGGAGAGATGGCTCAGTGGTTAAGAGCATCACCTGCTCTTCCAAAGGTCCTGAGTTCAATTCCCAGCAACCACATGGTGGTTTACAACCGTCTGTAATGTGATGTGATACCCTCTTCTGGCAGGCAGAACACTGTATACATAATAATAAATAAATCTTAAAAAAAGAAAAAGAAAAGAAACAAGATCTTATTTTTGTAACCCTGTCTGGCCTAGCATGTGTAGCCCAGGCTGATTCAAACTTATGAAAGCCCTCTTCATTCAGCCTTTTAAGTGTTTGTCTTGCAGATGGGCACCATCACCCTCTTCTCTCACAGCTCTGACATCTTTAAAGCAGTATTATATTGTAAAATGACCCCCCTCCAAAAAAAAAAAAGCCTACCCAGTTATAGTTATGACCTAGTTTTGTAGACATTTGTAAGTTTACAAGTGTAAAAAAGAAACAGTTTGACTTACAGAAACTCATTAAGAAGAGTCAATATATGGTCTGTTAGGTTTCATTTATTTCCCTTAGCCCTTATTGCAGTATTTATTGTTTTTAAATACATATTTCATGCTTTTTATTTAATTATGCCTGAATATATACTAGCCTGTATTGTTAAAGGACTGTGATTTGTTTGGTTGAAAGTACAACACTCTTTTCCTACTAAAAGTATTTCATTACATGATGTAATAAATGGCCAGCATTCTGCTATTGTTCTTTGTTATATGTATTATATATACACATTTGTGTATATGTGATAGTGGATTTATTTAGATCAGAATCCAGAAAATGTCTTACCCATACTACATTTTTTTGGTTATGTGTTTTAAACTTGGCTTAATCTGTAATATTTCCCCTACCAGTACTCATGCATTTATTTGTTACAATGGGTCATTTATCCTATACTGCTCTCTACGTTCTGAGTGTGTGTCCCTGCAGTGTTAACTATGCTCTCTCTCTGTCTTACATTATATATACTGTTAATTTATTCTAGAGATGTGATTGTTGGTTTCAGATGGCAAGAATCCTTTGTAGATGAGTCTGTGTGCTCCTTATTACATCAAAAGTTAAACAATGTCCTTTATTGTGCTATTAAGGCTCATTACTAGGTTAGGTTAAGGTGCTAGACTAGGTAATGTAAGGCCTTTCTTTACATATTTTAAAGAGGTCAAAGGTGCATGTGTGGTGTGTGCTTGTGCGTATGCACAAAAGGTGCAGACCAGAGGATAGCTTTAGGTGGGTGTCATTCTCAGAAAGTCCATCTCTTTTGAGACAGGGTCTGTCAGACGTGGCTAGGCAGTTGAGCACCTTGGATGCTCCTTTAGTTCTGGTCTCAGTGCTGGAATTATGTGCTCATCAACATGAGTACTAGAGATGGAACTTAGATCCTCAGGCTTGCAAGGCAATTGCTTTGCCAACTGAGCTATCTCCCAAATCTTTTTGCTTTTCTTGGCCGGCCTGCCTGCCTGCCTGCCTGCCTGCCTCCTGTCTGTCTGTCTGTCTGTCTGTCTGTCTGTCTTTCTTTCTTTCTTTCTTTCTTTCTTTCTTTCTTTCTTTCTTTCT
>OU015746.1:16572858-16610436 GCA_907169655.1 Acomys percivali
TCTTTCTTTCTTTCTTTCTTTCTTTCTTTCTTTCTTTCTTTCTTTCTGTAGTTGTTTTGAAACAGGGCTAACCTGTATAGCCCTGGCTATCCTGGCTTTGTAAACCAGGCTACCTTTGAACTCAGAGATCTATCTGCCTACCTTTGTTCTCAAAGTGCTGGGGTTAAAGGCGTGCATCACCATGCCTAAGCCAAGCCTCCTTTTTAAAGTTAAATTTGGTTGGGGCTGAAGAGATGACTCTTTAGTGAAGAGTACTTGTTATTCTTGCAGAGGACCAATGTTCAGTTCCCAGTACTCACATGATAACTCACAACTACCTGTAACTCTGGTTACAGATATTTTTCTGGCATCTTTGGACACCATGTATACATGTGGTCCACATACGTATACAGACAAACCACCCCTATACATAATATACAAGTAAAACCTTTAAACCCTTTTTCTTTTGGTCTACATTTTGCTATGTAGCACAAGCTAAGCTTTCTCCCTCAGCTTTATGAAAACTATGGATTTATGTAAATTCAGGGTCTTTAGAAACTGGCGATACCTTATGTTGATCAAGTGGATAGTAGATCTTTCTGTTATTTGATAAATGTGTTGTGATTAGTGGAGGATGTTTAATGCTGTATATGCAAAAAAAATGACAAAATGTTCAGAGTAGATAATAAAAGATCTCTTTTCAGTGGCTCTTTTCCTGCTCTCTGAGGTTCTAAACTTAGTTCCCAGCAGCCATGTCTAGTAGCTTCCAGCCCTAAGAGGATCTGATATCCTCTGTAGTTCTCCACGGGCACTTGGACATACATGCTAATTACCACACAGGCACTTGGCCTTTAAAAAAAAAGCCAGCTGTAATGGCTCAAGCCTATAATTCCAGCACTCAGGAAAACGAAGGCAGGTGGAGCTCTGTGAGTTCAAGGCCAGCCTGGTCTACAAAGAAACTCCAGAACAGCCAAGGCTACACACAGGAACTCGGGAGGCAGAAGCAGGCAGATAGCTGTGAATTTGAGGCCAGCCCAGTCTACATAGAGTTCCCAGACAGCCAGAGAAGCCCTATCTTGAAAAAACAAAAACCAACTGGAGTTGCAGGTGGTTATGAGCCATCATGTGGGTACTGGGAATTGAACTCAGCTCTTCTGTTGAGCCGTCTCTCTGGCTGCACCATTATCACCACACATGTTTTTCTGTGAGCCCCCCCCCTCCCCCTTAAGACAAGGTTTCTCTGGAACTCTGGCAGTCCTGGAACTCTGTAGATGTAGACCAGCTGGCTTGAAACTCAACAGAGGTACAACTGTCTCTTGTTTCCCAACTGCTGGGATTAAAGGCTCCACCACTACCTCCACCTGGCCACTTTTTTTTTTTTTTTTTTTTTTTTTAAAGATTTATTTATTATATATACAGTGATCTACCTGCATGTATGCCTGCAGGCCAGAAGAGGGCATCA
Source organism: Acomys percivali (assembly GCA_907169655.1). Lineage (NCBI taxonomy): Eukaryota > Metazoa > Chordata > Mammalia > Rodentia > Muridae > Acomys > Acomys percivali. The sequence goes on from OU015746.1 coordinate 16,574,300, forward strand.
GATCACATTATGGATGGTTGTGAGCCACCATGTGGTTGCTGGGAATTGAACTCAGTCAGTGTCCTTAACCTCTGAGCCATCTCTCCAGCCCCCCTGGCCACTTTTGTTTGTTTGTTTGTTTTGGGGTTTTATTTGGTTGGTTTGGTTTTGGTTTTGGTTTTTCAAGACCAAGTTTCTCTGTGTAGCCTTGGCTTTACTGGACTTGCTTTGTAGACCAGGCTGACCTTAACTCATAGAGATCTGCCTGCCTCTCTGAGTGCTGGGGTTACAGGCGTGTGCCACAGCACCCAACTCTTTAATATATGTGTGTGTGGGGGTTGTCCCACTGGAATTGGAGTTATAGGCAGTTACGAGCTTATATGTGGGTGCTGGGAATTGAACCCAGATTTTCTGGAGGAAAGGCCAGTGTTCTTGGGCAGATCTCTGTGAGTTCGAGGCCAGCCTGGTTTACAAAGCACATCTAGAACAGCCTAAGCTACACAGAGAAACCCTGTGTTGAAAAACCAAGAAAAATTTGTTTTATTTTATGCGTATGAATGTTTGTCTGTACACCACTGTGTATGCCTGGTGCCTCTGTAGGTCAGAAGAGGGGATTGGAATCCACGGAACTGGAGATATGGGTGGTTATTAGCTGCTTGTGGGTGCTGGAAATTGATCCTGAGTCTTCTGCTAGAACAAGTGCTCTTAACTACTCAACTATCTCCATATATATATATACATATGCATATACATATAAATATATATATTGGGGGGGGTTAAATTTTATATTTTTTTCTTTTGCTAAAAGTATTATGGTGATAGAAGGGCCAGGATCTTTTAGGACATATCATCCCGGCACAGAAATTTGTAAAATTTTTTGTGATTCCACTTTTGATCTTGCTAGTATTTCTAAGCAGAAATCAATGTATTTGAGAAATAAATACATTAGTGCTTTGTATGCTGTTACCAATACTGAGAGGGAGGTAATAAAATTAATGTGCTACATTAAATCAGTAGTTATACTATTTTCCCTAAACTTGCAAGAACATTGGCTGCTTTTGGAGTGGACTGGAATTAAATTCCCAACACCCACTGGGAATCTGATGACTCAAAACTGCCTGTAACGGAAGCTCCAAGGAATCAGACACCTCACTACACTGTACCCCCAATCATGTCCACATGAGCACATGAGTGCACACAAATCCAAAATCTAGAGATTCACACTTAGTGCTTTTCCTTTGCTAGAAGCTGTAAATACTAAGTCAGTATAACAGCACTTTGAACTTGGGCAGTCCCCCCATTTTATCAAGGAAGAAACAGACTTAGAGTAGAGAGAAGAGCATGTTTTCTGCATTGCAATAATCATGCCTTTTAAACTCACTCCAGTTGGTTATTTTGCTTCAGTTCTGTTCTTCCTTGAATTGCTGCTTCTCTCACATTTTTGTTTTTTATGAGAGATGTTCCTAGCCAGTGTGGTATATGTTGATATGAGTCCAGCACTCAAGAGGCTGGCCAAGGAAGATTAAGGCCAACCTTGGCAAAAACCAAAAACAGACTGGATGTAGTGGTGTACACCTGTAATCCAAGCACTCTGGAAGGCAGAGGCAGGTGGATCTCTGTGAGTTCAAGGCCAGCCTGGTCTACAAAGCGAGTCTAGGACAGCCAAGGCTACACAAAGAAACCCTGTCTCAAAAAAAACAAAAAACAGAAATACATATATGTCACTTTTTAGAGTTTGAATATGAAATGTCACACACACTGGCCCACCTGTTGATTCAAGCCTATTATCCTAGCTACTCAGGAGCCTCTGGGAGAAGATTGCAAATTCAAGGGCTGCCAAGGTAGCTTTATCAAGATATGCTCTCAAAACATGTAAACTGGAACTGAGATAGAACAATTGCTTAAGATGTGAGGTCCTAGATTCATTACCTAATACTGAGGAAGAAAAGGAAAAAGGAGAAAAGATAGTTCTTCCACAGGCACTTGTGTTGAAGGATTGGTCCACAACTGCTGGGGGTGTTTGTTTTAGAAACTTTAGGAGGAAGAGCCACATGGAAGACATGTTCTTGGGGGGCAGTACCTTGTCCTGGCCCTTTCTTTGCTGCCATTGAGCAGCCCTTTTTCTATCATAATGTTGTGCTGGGACAAACCACTTTGTTGAAGCCCAGAAACAATGAAGCCAACTACTAACAGACGCCTACCTGAGAGCATCATTAGACAGTTCTCTAAGCATTTGTCACATCAGTGAGAAGGAAGCCTGGCAAGACAGTTCCTCTATGTTCTGTAGAAACTAAGTGGCTTAAATAAAAATATTTTAGAAAGCTTGTCCAAAATAGGGAACACTAGGGTCCTATGTAACAAGCACCTTAATTATTCATTTCAAACAGATTTATATACAGTCTCTACAATTGGGGTGCCTCATCACTTTCTTTCCTTTGTTTTCTTTTGTTTTTCAAAACAGGGTTTCTCTGTGTAACACAGGCCTGGCTCTCCTGGACTTCCTTAGTAGACCAGGTTGGCCTTGAACTCACAGAGATCCGCCTGCTTCTGCCTCCTGACTTCTGGGATTAAGGGTGTGTGCCACCATCGACAGGCTCCTCATCAGTTTCTTAACTGAACAACTGTGAGAGAAAGCTACAGTGTTTGAGTTATTTGTTGGTAAGATTCTTCTCCCTATAGAAGTTCACTTAGTGATACACACCACATATAGGGGACATGTCTCCTTATTACTTTAGAATAAGGAACTCTGAATATTTGTCACTGTTCTAAGTATAGTTACAGTTAATTATAAAAACAGAAGCGAAGCCGGGCGTGGTGGCGCATGCCTTTAATCCCAGTACTTGGGAGGCAGAGGCAGGTGGATCGCTGTGAGTTTGAGGCCAGCCTGGTCTATAAAGCAAGTCCAGGACATCGAAGGCCACACAAAGAAACCCTGTCTCAAAAAAAAAAAACAACCAGAAACGAAGTCATAGGTAAATATTTTAAGTTGAGTTTTAAGTTTTAATATTTGCTAATGGAAGTGAGGGAATTGAAAGTATGGTTTTGGGTTTTAGACTAGGCTGGCCTCAAACTCACAGAGATCCAACTGCCTCTGACTTCCTGTGTGCTGGGATTACAGGCTAGTCCTATCTCATTTTAACACCAGTGGTAATCTGGTAAAACAGACAAAAAATTAAATATTACATCTGTCTCCAGATGTTATGTATCAATAGTATATAAAAACTCCTTATGAAACAGATTTCCTATTGCTACAAACTCCTATAGTAAACTCTAACCTAGTAGAAAGAAAAATGAGAATAAACTAAGAGAAAATTTGTATCTAAAGGGCTTTCTTGTTTTGTGTGTTGCATCTAAGCCTTAAAGTTCCTCAGCCTATATATTTGAGAGGAGTGTTTAATGTTACTGAAGTTATAGGTTTTACCACTTTGGTGGATCTTTTAAATGATTATAAAACTCAAGGCTTAAGAAAGTCAAATTTGGGGCTAGAGAGATGGCTCGGCAGTTAAGAACACTCACTGGCTGCTCTTCCAGAGGACCTGGTTCAATTCCTAGTACCTACATGGAAGCTCACAACTGCCTGTGGGTCTGACACACTCACACATATCAACATCCAGGTAAAGCACCAATGGGTATAAGATAAAAATAAACAAAAATTTAAAAACTACAGAATAGGGGCTGGGGAGATGGCTCAGTAGTTAAGAGCACTGTCTGCTCTTCCAGATATACTGAGTTCAAGTCCCAGCAACCACATCGTGGCTCACAACCACCTATCATGAGATCTGGTGCTCTCTTCTGGTGTGCAAGTATACCATGCAGGCAGAACACTGAACACTGTATATGTAATAAATAAATCTTAAAACAACAAATCCCCCACAGAATATAAAAAAGAAAGTTTCTGGAATTTGCCTTAGGAATTTCTTTTCATCTTATTCTTTCACCTTTTTTCTCTTTTGTGCCTTTGTTAATAAAGAATTAAAATCCAAGGTTGTAGTTATTGCATGTTCTTCTCTAAAATACATTCTGTGCATTGATAGTAATATTTCATCATTTTATGAATAACATGACTATGAGGGAGATATTGTTATTTCCAAAGGTCAATTTATATGTTTAGGATTATAAAGAATAGAAACATTGCTTGAACATTATATTTTTGCTCGTTTCAAATTGCTTTTGTTGTTGTTGTTGCTGCTTTGGGGGTGGGGGTTGGTTTTTCAAGTCAGGGTTTCTCTGTTGTAGCCTTGCCTATCCTGGACTCATTTTGTAGACCAGGTTGGCCTTGAATTCACAGAGATCCACTTGCCTCTACTTCCCTGAGTGCTAGGATTAGAGGAGTGTGCCACCATGCCTGGCTTAATTTGGATTTCTTTCTTTTAAAAAAACATAGTTGCTTATTTTATTATTATGTATACAATGTTCTGCCTTCATGTGTGCTGCCCATCAGAAGAAGACATCAGATCTCATTATAGATAGCTATGATGGCATATAGATAGCAGCAACCATGTAGTTGCTGGGGATTGAACTCAGAACCTTTGGAACAGCAGCCAGTGAATGCTATTAACCTCTGAGCCATCTCTCCAGCCCTCCTTTGGATTTCTTAATAGAGCTCTTCTTTGGATTAGAAGGAAAGAACTGGAGACAGGATTGAAATTGGGAATGAAAAATAAAATTCTAACCCACTATTCCTGTTTTTTGTTTTAGTTTTATTATTTTATGTGTATGAGATTTTTTCTTGCTTGTACCTCTCTGTACTACACATGTGAGCCTGGTGTCTGAGGAGGTGGTGAGCTCTCATGTCTCCATGTGGGTGCTAAGAATGGAAACAAGTGTTCTTTGCCACTGAGGCAACTCCCCAGCTCCCATCCAGCCCTGCTCTTTATTGGATTTACTAAATTTTCCATTTTGAGTAAAACTAGAAGACTTTAAAAGTAACACTAGGCAAGATCAGGTGTTTGTGATGTAGTTTAGAATCTAGGTGGTGTTGTTACTTTTAGATAGATCAGTAACTTTCGCTGTAGTTTTTCTCAGATAAAAGTACCTGCTATTGTGTATTGTTCTGGTATTTTGGGGAGGACTGGTAAACACTGTCAAGATGGTACATATAAAAGTGCATAATTTTGATATAATAGTCATTTGGATTTATGGCCTACTAAGGAATTGAGTGAATTGAGCACTACGGCACTACAGCAAATTCTCACTTTTCACTATTAGCAGAAATCAAATCACCTAGCACTTCTTTCTGTTTTAAAAAGGTCTTGTTGCTGGGTGTAGTGGTATACACCTTTAATCCCAGCATCAGTAGCAGGTGGATCTTTGTGAGCTAGAGGATAGCCTGAACTACATAGCATGTTTCAGGATAGCCAAGGCTACATACACTCTGGGTGTGGGTGTGTGGCACTTTAATTTTAGCAAAACTAGTGATGATAACATCTTTGTCATTTTCTCCTGTGGTCCAGTAGGAAAGATCATGCTGTTAAGAATCCACTATATAATTTTTACTTAAACAGAAGGGCCCTGGTTCTCACATGAAGAGATACTAATCTTGTTACTACTATTCCTTCTAACAAAATAATTTCTTCTGACAGTACCATTCAGGATGATTTTAACATGCTAAAGGAACCTCAGAATAAAATCTAAAAACAAAAAGTAATCATTTCTTATTTGACATATTTAGTGATAGTGAAACACTAAGCTGAATCTTAAATTACATTTTAAAAAAATGTATTTATTATTATGGATACAGTGCTCTGCCTGCATGTTCACCTGCAGGCCAGAAGAGGATATCAGATCACATTGTAGATGGCTGTGAGCCACCATATGGTTGCTGGGAATTGAACTCAGGACCTCTGGAAGAACAGTCAGTGCTCTTAACCTCTGAGCCATCTCTCCATCCCTAAATCTTAAATTTTCAAAAAGAAAATAGGTGCTATTCAGCATATGGCTTTAGAAGAGTAGAGTTTATTTTTACAGCATTTCCCCCTCAACTACTATGTATTGGTTTGTGGAGAATATTCTTAGTTATAGGTATATGTAATACTGTACTAAATCAGTGAGAACTATTAAAATTGAAGTTCAGGCAACTAAAAAGAAACCTATTAATACTGTATATAAATTAGAACTGACATTTAGCCGGCTATATTGAAATGTGTTCTCTTTCAGTATTTTTGATTTTGTTTTTCGAGACAGGGTTTCTCTGTGTGACCTTGGCTGTCCCGGACTCACTTTGTAGACCACGCTGACCTCGAACTCAAAGAGATCTGCTTGCCTCCTTCTCGTGGGCCCCACCATGCCCAGCCTCCAAGCACATTTTTGTACATTCTTATTGACCTGTCCTTTTGTATATTTTTTTATTTTCATGTGTTCCCATTCTACATTGTTGAAATAAGTCTTTGGTTTATACTGTAATTGCTAAGCAGTGGTACATTGAATTTAATACGTGTACGTATCAGCAATATCACACTTAATTTTTGCTTTTATATATATTTTCCTCTTATCATTCATTGCCTTTGGAGCTTTAGTCATGTTGATACGTAACACTCTGGTTAATTTTATTTTTATTACCATAGGAAAATTTTTTTAAAGGAATAAACTAATTTATTTGCTTTTATTAGCAGAATTCGATTATGTAACGAACTTGTTTGTTCATGCATTTTTTTTTTTAAACCAAGCCAAATTGCTCTTGGTGGTGGTGTCGGGCATGGAAGCACACGCCTACTCCTAATCTGGATGCAGAGACAGGTGGATCTCAGTGAGTTAGAGGCCAGCCTGGTCTACAAAGTTGAAGACTACAAGAGAAACCCTGTCTAGAAAAACAAAGAAAGAAAAGTGGTTGTACCAGTTTTTATAGTTAACATCAATATAAAATAGGTTCTGTTTTTCTTATCTTACCAATTTCTGCTTTTATGGAACTTTTCCCAATCTGTTTGAAACTTGATATGTTTATGTATTTGAGTTTTTCTCAGTGAATTAAACAATATCGTGGACTTCTGTTAAATTTTTATATATAGTCCTCTTTTTAAGAATTATTGTAAACCGTGCATGGTCATGCACACCATTAATCCCAGCACTCATGAGGCAGAGGCAGGCAGATCGCTGTGTGTTCAAGGCCAGCCTCGTCTGTAGGGCGAGTCCCTGTCTTGAAAAACAAGAAAAGGAAGGAAGGAAGGAAGGAAGGATGGATGGATTCTTGTGTTTTTAGAGACAGGATCTCACTCTGTAGCCTAGGCCCTCAGCCTTGTGGTAATCCTTCATTTCTCAGCTTCCATGGGGTGGGGTTAACAGGTGTGTGCTGCCATGTCCAGCCTGATTCTAACTCTTCAGTGTGCTTGATTCAGATATTCTCTACTAACAAGTTTTGTTCTTTAACTTTGTACACTGGGTCTTTTCTTGCGTGCTCAGAACTTGGTGGTGTTTCTGTGCCTTTTTTGAAAATTCTTCCCTGCTCTAGGTCTCATATTCATTTGTATTAGCTCTAGAGGTAAAGCAGTATGAAAATCTAGGGTCATGGCAGTAATTCATATCAAAAAAGTTATTTTAATAAGTCTGTGATATCTGGTCATTCAATTTTACCTTTCTGGGTTTCTGTTCTCAGCTTTTAATTAAAGCCATTTTAGAGGTGCTAGAGAGGTGGCATGGTGCCTGAGAGTACTGGCTGCCCTTTAGAGGACCTGTATTTGAGTTGCAGCACCCACTTGGTGGGGACCAACTCCCTCTGCTGGCCTCTGTGAATACCAGGCCTGCACACTCTGTGTAGACCTATCTGCAGGCCAAACACCCTTACACACAAAATTAAAATATTTAAATTACCCCTCCCCCAAATAAGCCTCAGCAATTTTAGGTGTAGACACTGTAGCTAGCATACACCTGAGATTTCTAACTGTGGAGGTGGAGGCTGGATGATGAGTGATCCAAGGCCATCCTTAGCTAGCAAGTTTAGGGATATCCTGAGAGAAGACCCTGCCTTCAAGCAGCATAAGCAGCAGCAGTTACAAAAGCCTAAGCAAACCAAATTCAACTGAGATTAAAAACAAATATTCTTAGCTGTATTTGGGAATCACAGTACTAAAAGAGTGTATTCTGTAATTTATATAGATTATTATGACATTCTGATTTTATTTTTTAAAATTCCGTAGTATTAGCTTTCATTGTGTTGCTAAGACACTTGCCAAGAAAATGAAGGTTCTACTCTACTGTGAAGTTTTGTATTTTGATCTTTTTTTTTTTTTTAACTGTTGAATGTCTATAGTTGTAATAATTGGTAAAGCTTCTAGATTTTAAAAATAAAATCAAAGCCGGGCAGTGGTGGCACACGCCTTTAATCCCAGCACTCGGCAGGCAGAGGCAAGTGGATCTCTTGAGTTCCAGGACAGCCAGAGCTACATAGTAAGATTCTGCTGAGGAAGAAGGGGGTGGGGCAGAGACGGGGAGGGAGGGAGAGATTGAAATTGTTAAAATACTATTTTAACAAAGTAATCTTTTATCTCCTGAGAGTCTAAAGCAGTTTCAGAAGAACTTTATGCCAGTGTCAGAGTACTCCTTTACTTAGTTAACTTCAAAAGGAAATTTAATGAAGAGCCTTAAACACACATACAATACCCAATGTCGCCTGTGGATTGGATGCTTTGTCTTTTTGTCTGTCTTTACGTCACAGTCAGTCTGTTTAAGAACCTACCCACACTACTCCTCTCCCCATTTGCTATGGACGTTAGTACTGCTCTTGGATTTCACTCAGTTTATTTCCTTGTAGGAAACGCAGGTCTGAATGGAGATGGGCTGCAGACCGAGCAGCTATTGTCAGCCGCTGGAACTGGCTTCAGGCCCATGTTTCCGACTTGGAATATCGAATTCGTCAACAAACAGATATTTACAAGCAGATCCGTGCTAATAAGGTAAGGGGTACATATCTGGTGTTTCTGACCAGGTTAACAGCTGCCGTCATCCTTTCTCCACTATACCTTCTCAGTGTTTCAATAACTCTTTAATTTATGTCAAGATAAATGGTTTAACAAGTCACTATAGCTGTTTAATTTAAGGGCCTGATGGTACTAGTGTAGCTCAGAAAACAGTAGAATGTAACCCTCAGCTGACATGTGATTACAAAACAATGATGTCTGGGCAAAAATGAGAAAAAGAAACATAAAAACAGACTGATGAGCTTGTTTTATTTGAGAAAGGCTTATCTGATGAGACGTTCTCTATCATTGCTAAGCTTTTTCTTAAAGGAAGATTTCAATTAAAAGATTATCCGAAACAGACATAACAAATGATAGGAATTTTAAGTTCTTGTGTTCTGTGACTGATAATTACCTCGACAGTGACACTGAGCAGTTTTTCTTCTTGATAAGTCATTTCAGAAAAAAAGATATTTTGTTCTTTTTTTTAACTTGAGGGAAATCATGCACCAACAGCAAACCCTATGTACCGACAGTGGCCTCTGGTAAGATACACTAGTCCTCTTATGGTGCTTACATTCTTGCAAGACGTGTTTTATAGTAGTTTGTGCGTGTGGGCTCTAGAGACTGAACTCAGGTCATCAGGCTTGGTGGCATGCACCTGAACTTGCTAAATTGGCTCTTGAGTCCAATGCAAAAATTTCAAAGCTCAAGGTGCAGGCTGGAGAGATGGCTCAGTGGTTAAGAGTGCTTCTGCTCCTCCTAAGGATCTATCTGAATTCATTCCTAGCATTCATGTCAGACTTCGCAACTGCCTGTCACTCTTAACTCTTAAGTCATATGCTCTTTGGCCTCTTGAGTATTTGCACAAGTGACATACATATTAATAAAACTAAATAATTTTTTAAAAATCTGATGGTTGAGCTGCATAACTGACATAGTCTAGATAAAGTCTAATGCTCTTTGAAATGCCAGCTATCTTATCTTCAGTGTTTCTGAAGGCCTTAAAAGCTGGATGTGGTAGCTTATTACTATAATCCCTGTATGTAGGAGGCAGAGGCCGGTGGATTGCTGTAAATTCGAGGCCTGACCTTTGTTTTTAAAAAGTTGTACAGTCTCCTTACCTTTTTAAACTGTGTGCATGCATGTGTGCAGGCCAAAGGAGTTCCTTGGGTGCTGCCCATCTTTTTGTTTTTCTTTCTGAGACAAGAGTCCGTGGTGATTGTCCTAGAGCTTGCTAAGCCAGAAGTCTAGTCTAGCGGGCCAGAACCCCAGGGCTGCCTATCTCTGCCATTCTAGTGCTGCTATACTTGATTTTCTATTTTGTTTTATTTTTTTAGATGTGTACTTTTGGCGGTTGAACTCAAGTCTCTCTGCGCTCCCAAAGTTCATCAGAAACACATAGCTTATAGTGTTCTTTTAAATTTTGTTTCCGAATAACTTATTTTTTAAAAATTGGAGTAAAACTAAAATATATTCGAGGACGTGAATGTTTTAGTTTCCTGAAATGGGCTTCACCGGTGAAATCTTGAATCGGTTGCGTAGGGTGTGAGGTGGGGTGGAAAGGAAAAGCAAGAGGCAGTTAGCCGTGTCTGCCTTGTGTCAAGGGCACCTTTTCAGTGTCTACTTTGAGGCTTTTACAGCTAATAACTATAAATTTCTATATTTGAGAATGACAGTTTCTTAGTATAACTTAGTCTAGCATAATATAGTCATTTTTGTTGCTACATTTATTTTGCATACATTCAAAACATGTACCTGTGTGTATGAGTGTTTTGCCTGCATGGTGTCTAAAGAGGGCTTCAAATCCCCTGAAACTACAGTTATAGGTGGTTGTGCTGGGAACACAGCCTGGGTCCTCTGGAAGAGCAGTGCTCTTAACACTGAGGCATCTCCAGCCTCTGTCTAGAGTTTTAAAATGTTCGGGGCTGATGAAATAATTTAGAGGATCAAGGTGCTTGCTGCCAAGCCTGATGGACCTGAGTTGGTTCTCTAGGACCTCCGTGGTGGAAAGAGAACAGGCCCATGTGACTTTTCCTCTGACATCCTTATAGGCATGCATGCATACACATGCACTCCTGCACACAAATACATGAAGTGAAAATAATTTTTAATCTTAGGCTTAAGGATGATGATTCTGGAGTGTTTTTTGTTTGTTTGCTTGTTTTTAATTTTAGGAAAGCTTGGAAATCCTTTTTTTAAAAAACGTTTACATTTGTCTATACAACCCCTTTACCCCAAATCAAAGTTAATCTAGTACAAAGTTTTGAGATGTGTGTGTGTGTGAGTATATAATATGTACATATTTTAGCTACTTTTTTCCACTAGGCAGGTAAAATTTTTAATAAATTGTCATCTTACTTGTGAACTTCGACTATTTCCATATCGTTTAAAAAATGTTTTTCACTTTCGCCATTACTTTTGTTGTTGTTGACTGTTAAACGCTTGTTCAGATTCCCTGTGCTGTTCCTAGATATGCCTCCCAAGGAGGTGAGGGGACACAAATTAAGAACCTAAGTCATCCTTACTGTGCTACTGCTACTCACACTAATGCAGTTCTCCTTACAGCATTTAAAAATCTCCTGTTTAAGTGATGTTATGAGGAAATGCTTCATCTGCTTTTGTTGTTGGTTGTTCATAAACAAATAGCTTACGCTGGCCTTGAGCTTCTGATCTTAATGCTTCTGCATACAAAGTGCTAGAATTACAGGTGTGCCCCATCTTGCCCATTTGTCCTTAATACTTGACTTTTGTATTTCATGCGTTTGACTGCTTTGGAGGCATGAGTGCCTGATGCCTGTGGAGATCAGAAGAGGGTGTCACAGCTTGGAAGTAGAGTTGTGAATAGCTGTGAGCGACCATGTAGATGCTGGGAACTAAACTCTGTCCTCTACAAGAGCAGCAAGTGTCTTTAGATTTAATTTAATTATTTATTTCATGTGTTTTGCATGTGAAAGTGTCAGATTAGAGACAATTGTGAGCTGCCATGTGAGTATTAGAAATTGAAGCCCGGGTCCTCTGGAAGAGTAGTTCAGTTCTCTTAACCATCGAGCCATCTCTACAGCCCTTGTTCTGAAGATATGTTTTCCCCCTAAGGCTGTCATAAGAAAGTACCCCAAACTGAATGGCTTAGAACAGTAGAAATAAGTTTTTTCAGAGTTCTGGAGGTTAGAAGTTAGAGTTAGATGTCAGTGTCACCTGTAAAGATCCTACTGTGAAATAACTGCATAACCTCAGGTTCTCAGCATAAAATTTGAAGGGGTACTCTTCACCTCAGCCTAGCAGATAAGTCTTAAAACTTACTCCAGTGATATGTTAGCATGAACTTGGTTTTTATATAGCACTATAGAGGCCTTTTTTTTGAAAAAGCATGCCAGGCCTTTTCCTACCAAATTTATTGTTATCTGCGTTACTTTTAATGAATTAGTTTAATTCTAGAGGTTGAATTCCTGGCCATTGCATGTCCTGGACAAGTACTAATGTTGTGCCATATATCTAGGATCTGACTAATCTACCCAGGCTGTTGAGATTACAAATTTGTCTTGCATCTTTGGACAGACAATTAGAAAGCTCAACTGCGTTTTTAGCTCTCTGTCCTGTAACAGAGTCACACTTAGCTCAGACTTGCTTCAACTCACTTTGTAACCAAAGATGACCTTAAATGACAGATTCTTCTACCTCTGCCTCCCAGGTTTTTCAGTTAAAGTTGTCTGCCATAATATTTGGCTTTTAGTTTTCCTTTTTAAGGTGGTACTGTGTTGTGTGTTTAAGTTTTTAAATGTCTTTCACTTATGTACCACACTCTAGCCTAGAACTCAGCTGTGTAGCTCAGATTATCCTCAAACTTGCAGTTCTCTTCTCTGTCTGCCTTAGTGACTGGGATTATAAAGGTGTGTCTTACCACTTCTGATTTACTTTGCCATAGCTGACATTACCCTCCTTTCTCCTTCCCTCTCTTCCCCCACCCCTTTGGCTTTTCAAGACAGAGTTCTCCATGTAGCCCTGGCTGTCCTGGAACTCAATCTGTAGACCAGGCAGGACTACCTGCCTCTGCCTCCCAAGTGCAGGTGTTAAAGGTGTGCACCACGACCTGAGAGTGTTACCTTTCTTAAAAGTGGTCTATTCCAGGGGCTGGAGAGACAGACATTCAGCAGTTAAGCATTGACTACTCTTCCCAGATTTTGATTCGCAGCATGCACATAACAGCCCGCAACCATCTCTACTCCAGTCCTTGGGGATCAAATGCCTTCTAAAAGGCATTGTACCCATGTGGTTCATAAACACAGTTTCAGGAAAAACACATATACATATAAAATAAAATTAAATAAAATAAAAAAGGCAGTATTTGAGGACTGTTGTTTTGCTAGGGTGTTCCAGGGTACAGACAACAATTCCTGTTCTGTCAAAAGTTAGCAGTTAACCTTCTAAGTCTTATGTACTTAATAGTCCCAAACGTTCCTTTTATAAATTTGTATTTTTGTTGTTCTCTGACAAAAGTGCAGTTTCTAGTATATCATCCTACTCTTTCCTTTTATACGCCATGGTATCATTAGATTTTTGTCTTGGGAACAGTCTGGCCTCTAACTTGTAGCCAAGGGAGGACCTTGAACTCCTTACTCTCTTGTTTCTACCTCCTTAATGCAGCACCAATTACTGTTTGTGTTGCACTCAGGGCCTCATGCATGCTTAAGTTAGTGTTTGGATTTTCCTAGGTCAGCTAGTTAGGGCCCTCTCCTCCCTTTCCTTGCCTTAGAAAGGGAAAACAATGTGTTATTTTAAATCATAAAGGTTTTTGCAAGGTTCCACAGAGAAGTGCAAAGATAGCTTTCAGGTAAAATATTCTTTAGAGAAGCTAAGATAGGAAACATCACAGCAGCAACACAGAACAGAGGAAATTCTTTAAATACTTTCAAAGGGAGTGGTTTCTGACTAGAGATAAGCTGATCTTGTCCTACCCACCTCTTGGACTTCTGCCTTGGAAACATAGTGGATAGTTGTCTGTTGTGCCTGGATGGGAAAGAAACTGCGAAAGGGTTCTGGTTAATTCCCTCTAAAGTAGCAGCATCTGAATTCTGACATGCACTTTAATATGTAAAAGTTCATTCATGTATCTTCATCTAAGGTTTAGAGAGTAAATGTCTCTGGTTAGAGGCTTAGACAGATAAATTTAAACTATTTTTAAACTACTTTCGTTTTAACACATTCATTTGTTCACATCATTTCTTTGGAACATGTGTGTTGAAAATTTACTTTAATTCAGGGAGATCTCTGAGGTTGAGACTAGCCTGGTCTACAGAGTGAGTTCCAGGACAGCCAAGGCTACACAGAGAAACTCAGTCTCAAAAAAACAAACCAAAAAAAAGTTTAGCGGGACATGGTGGTGCATGCCTTTAATCCCAGCAGCACTCCAGAGGGAGGCAGAGGCAGGTAGATCTTTGTGAGTTCAAGGCCAGCCTGGTCTACAAAGCAAGTCCAGGATAGCCGAGATAACGCAGAGAAAACCTGTCTCACGATAAAAAGAAAAGCAGAGCTTATCCTAGACAGTTATGATGGTGATACATTTAATCCCAACCTCTGAAGGCTTTGATAGGAGGGGCGTTGTGTGTTTAAAGCCAGCCTGGAATATGTTTCAAACCTTGTCTCAATTCCCCCATTAATCACCGTTCCACATACCTCAGCCTTACAAGAGTTTTGTTTTGTTTCTTTTCTGAGCAGGGTCTCATATATCCCAAACTGGCCTTGAACTGGAACTCGAGATGCTTTTGTCTACTCTTTCCAAGTTCTGAGAGTATAGGCATTACCATCATGCCTAGTTTAGATGGAATATTGTTCAGCAATAATACACAAGAACATTGCTTTGTGCAAAAGCACAAAGCTTTTTACTTTTAAGTAGTAAGGTTTAGGAGGTTGCTTTTTATGTTTATAAATTAAGGAAGAAAATATTTTCAAGATTTCTGTTTTTTGAAACAAGAGTCCTGTTATGGGCTAGAAAATGACTTTGAATTTGTGGCCCTCTTTCCTTCCCTTATCTTCCTTAATGCTGTGATGTTGGGTATGAGCCATCAAATTCAGATTGAAGTTTCTCTGTGTAGCCTTGGCTATCCTAGACTGACTTTGTAGACCAGGCTGGCGTCATAGCAATCCACTGCCTCTGCCTCCTAACACTATGCCTGCCTCAATGGAGAAACTTTCAATGGACACATGCTGCTTTTTATTAAATTTGGAAGGTTTTATTTTATACATACACTTATGGAAATGTTTTCAAGTGCCTGTTTTGTGGTTTCATAATGGACTTTTTCATGTGCTGAAAATTGAACTTAGGGACCCTCACACCAAGCAGAGATTAACTACATCACTGAACTTTATCCTGAGTCCTGAGTATATGGTTTTTATGTTTTGGTTTGGTTTGGTTTGGTTTTTCGAGACAGGGTTTCTCTATGTAACTGCTCTGGCTGTGCTAGAACTCCCTCTGTAGTCCAGGCTGGCCTTGGACTAACGAGGATCCGCCTGCCTCTGCCTCCCAAGTGCTAGGATTAAAGGCCTGTGCCACCACTACCACCTGGCCTGCATATGAAAATTCCAGTATTAGCTTGGTGTAGAACCTCATTTCTCTAACCTTGAATGTTTCTCTCATATGAGTTACTGGTCTCTTTTTTCTTCCCTCGCTTACGTAGACCAGGCTGGCCTCGAACTCACAGCATCTACCTACCTCTGCCTCCCAAGTGCTCCCAAAGACGTGCGCCACCACCGCCTGGCAAGACTGTATTTTTTTATCTACTGTGTTCCTAGTCCCATTCTAGTATATTCGGATACTTATCTTTCAGGGAGAGAAAACAGACCCCCTCCTCTCTACATTTTAAATTAAAGGTTGTTTTCTTGGTACTTTGTTGTTGTTGTTTTTTCTCCCTTTCTTTTTTCATCTTAATTATATTTACAAAATTTTGTTTTATGTCTTTGGGTGTTTTGCCTGCACGTATTTCTGTCCACTGCTTGTATGCCTGGTTTCCACAGAGGCCAGAAGGCAGCATCTGGATCCCCAGGAATTAGAGTTACAGACAGTTGTAAGCCACCATGTGGGTGCTGGGAATTGGACATAGGTCCCTTAGAAGAGAAGCCAATGCTCTCATCTCCCTTTTTATCTTTTAAAACCATCTTGCTTCATAAAGATGTTGAGTTACACCTGGTCTTGGTGGTGCACACCTTTAATCCTTTAATCCCAGCTCTTGGGAGGCAGAAACTACGTGGATCTCTGTGAGTTTGAGGCCAGCCTGGTCTACAAAGCGAGTCCAAAAGACCAATGTTGAGTTAGAAAGAATTCTAGTATAGTAAAGCAGTTGGTTTAGTCATTCAAAAAGCTTATAGTTTGACTCAAAGAGCTCAACACTCAGAATCTTCAGGTGAATGTTGTAGCATATGCCCGGAACTCAGGAAACTGAGCCAGAAAGATTGCTATGAGTTCAAGGCCATCCTAGACTTCATAGTGAGATACTGTCAAAAGGGAGAAGTATTAGGGAAAGGTAGAGACAAAGACACAACCCATGAGAAACTGGTGAGTTAGACTGGCCAGAAGTGACCAGCTTCAGGTTCAGTGAGAGACTCTGCCTCAGTAAAATAGTGTAGGATTCTTCAGAACTCCATTTCACATTCACAGTAGATGCATACATGCACACGTACCCCTCATACAAACCAAAGAAAATGAAATTGCTGCTGTTGTTTGAACTCATGAATTCATTATTTACAAAAGTAGCCCAGTTTAGTAATTCTTTATACACATACAATTAAAAACCTTCCATTGCTGATGTTAATCTTATAAAGTGTAGTTGATAATGTATTGGGTACAATAAACTAACCTGATAAGATTCTAGATCTGGTAGGTCAGAATAAAAGGAGTGACTTTTGGTTTTTCAAGACAGGGTTTCTCTGTGTAACCTTGGCTGTCCTGTAGACCAGGCTGGCAGCAAACTCACAGAGATCTACCTGCCTCTGCCTCCCAAGTACTGGAATTAAAGGTGTGCATCACCATGCTTCACTAAGAGTGACATTTAAGACAAGCCATGTAGGTGTTTTAGAGTGAAAGAAAAAGGGGACTTGCTGATCTGAATCTTTCTTTTAAATTTGTATTTACTTATCGGTGTGTGTGCACATATGCCACAGAAAGAACTTGGAGGCCAAAGGACAACTCATAAAGACAGCCTTTCCCCTCTACCATGAATCAGGCACAGCAGCAAGCTCAGCTACTTACTGAGCCATCTCTCTTGCTCAGTTTTGAGTCCTAACATCTTAGGGAAAATCATGCTACTCCTCAGCTTTTTGTTGAATCCTCTTTGACAGGGTTAGAATCCAGGGCTTTGCACAAATGGGTGCAAGTGCTCTACCACTGAGCTACATCTGCAGCCCTGAAATAAATCTCAGAAAAGTAAAGCTACTGCTTTTCCAGGCTATTTTTAAGTCATATGTAAGAGAAAAGGCCTCTGGTTAATGCAACTCCTGCCCTAAACAATTTTGAGATTAATCCCTAAACGTGTAGTTTATACTACTCACACTGTTTTTCTACTCTTTGTCCTACAGGGGTTGATAGTCCTTGGGGAGGCACCTTTCCCAGACCATACCACAGACTTATTTTCACTTAGTTCTGAGGTGAAGACAGATCATGGGAGTGATAAATTGGTAAGTATAAAGGTAGAAAAGGGGAAAGAAACAAGTTAGCTCCTAACAGGACAAGAAACTGCAGCCAACTCAAACATGAAGTTGTAGAGTAGTGGTAAAATCAGGGCACATAGGTATAACATGCTCATAGAGCTTTGGTAGGGTGACTTTTCTGGACCAGTATAACCGGGGGCGGGATGGGGAGGTGGATTGAGAGAGAAAATATGAGAATATTTGTATGTGTAAAGCATTTTCAGTAAACTGTTAGGTTAAGGCTAGGGATGAAACTTACTTGGTAGAGGGCTTGTCTGTCATGCACAAAGCTCTGGTTCAGTCCTCAGAGCTGGGAAGGCAGGTGTGGTAGTGCTCACCTGTGGCCCAGTACTTGAGAGGGGTGTCAGACTATCAAGACCAGCTTTTGCTACATAGTGAGTTTGAACCAAGGTTAGGAAACACAGGACTTTGTCTCTAAAATCAACAACAACAATAAACATTAAAAATTGGATTAGGAGTGCTCAGTCCTAAATGGAACATCTGTATAAAACCTCCTCACCAAAGGCTCAGGGGTCCTTGGGGTAAAAGGGTTGTAATGGCCAGAGATGGTGCGTGGCAAGTATGAAACCAGTTGTCTAGTCACATCAGGGCAATTACGCATGTACATTCAGAATGGTTTGTGAAATATGCACAAGACATGTACAGACTTTCTATCCAGACAAAATACCAGCATAAAGAGGGGAGTTGGGCACAAAGTCCTATCTCTAGCCAAGGAGCTCCTGTCTACTGATAGCTGCTGAGGGAGTTAGTTTTTTCCAGCAGAAGGCCACATGTTCATGGGTGTATATACACAACACAATTGTACTTTTTTTCAGGGGGGGAGGCAGGTGGTTGAGACAGGGTCTCTTTATGTAGTCCTGGCTGTTGTGGAACTCACTATGTAGACCAGGCTGTTCTTGAACACACAGAGATCCTCCTGCTTCTGCTTTCCAGAGTATTGGGATTAAGGTCATGTGTCAGGAGACCTGGCTAGGCCCCCCCCATCCCCCACCCCAAAGGACACACACAGTTGGATGTGTAGGGAAGGCCAGAGGAGGTTAAGTATGTGTTGTGTAAATATTATCAAAAAACAGTACAGCAGATTGCTGTGAGTTTGAGGCCAGCCTGGTCTACAAAGCTAGTCCAAGATAGCCAAGGCTACGTAGGGAAACCTTATCTCGAGAAACAAACAAAAAAACATAGTACAAAAAAATTCTCAAAAACCAAAAAGAGCAAAGGGGGGGGGGGGGGGGAATGTTGGATTAAAGATTCTTAATTCGAGACAGGGTTTCTCTGTGTAGTCCTGGCTATCCTAGACTCACTTTATAGACTGGGCTGGCCTCTAACTCACAGCAGTCCTCTTACCTCTGCCTACCAAGTGCTGGAATTAAAGGCGTGCACTACCACACCCTGCTGAGATTCTTAATTCTTAATGAGAATAAAACTGTCTCCTATATTATTAGCTTTAAGCTAAGATCTTTATCCTTTTTCCTTGCTCTTGGCATCATGATAAATCTCATTCTGGATTCTAAGAGTACTCATTTTTACCACTTTTCAATTTTCCTTAAAAAGGTACTGGGTATTAAGAATTTTAACATTACTTAACATAAATTTTGGTGACTTTGAAATTACAGACTTTCTTAATGTTACTGTTTTCTTTTAGCTCTGCTTCCTATGAACATGAAATTCTAAGGTAGTGGTGTTGTTTATGTTAAACTAAGTTTGCTTTTATCTGCAATACATTGTGTATTGACTCCATAGAGGTGGCATTTGTGGCTACAGTGAGCCAATTATAAATAAGTGAAAACCCATATTTTTATTTTTAAAAATTGAATTTATATTTGTAAACCTTTCCAACTAATTTGATAAGTCCAGTGTACCCAGAATCTGATGAAAAAAGTAAAAGGAAAAATTTCTACTCACTATTGTTCCTTCTGAACATAGAAGCAAAAACCCTGATTAACAACAGGCGTAGTATTACCTGCCTTTAATCCAAGGCAGAGGCAGGTGGATCTCTTGTGAGTTCAAGCCAGCCTGGTCTACCCTAACCCTAACCCCTGAGTCCAAGACAGCCAGGGCTATTACACAGAGAAATCCTATCTCCAAAAAGACAAAACAAAACACTGAGTAACAGTAGCAAGTCAAATGAATAATTATAACAGGATGTGTCATAAATTAAAAAAAGATTTCTATTGGTGCATCATTAGAGTTAGAGGCCAGCTGGAGCTATATGATGGCCTGCTTCAAAAACAAACCAGGCCGTGAGTGGTGGCTTAGCCAGTAAGAATGCTTGCCATCAAGCCTGATGACCTGAATTCAGTCCTTGGGACTCTCACATGGTAGAAGGAAAGAAAACTCCACAGGTTTTCTTATGGCCTCCTCATGTGTACCAGTGGTGTGTACTTGCTCACATGCAAATAAATAAAATTTTAAATGTTTTTTTAAAAATAGTAAACTCTGTGTGTGTGTGTGTGTATGTGTGTGTGTGTGTGTGTGTGTGTATGTTTTGCCAGTACTACTTGATAAGCAAAATTGACTTTTGAAAACCTTATGAAGAAGCATTAGACCTTTAAAATAAAAAAGGTCTCAAGATAAAAGATCAGTATGTTAAATTCAGTTGTATTTTAGTTTTATTGACAGCAAGAAACTGAATAATTACCATCAAGAAACATAAAGCCAGTAGTGGTACGAACCTTTAATTCCAGCAGAGATAAACAGATCTCTGAGTTCAAGGCCAGGCCTGATCCTACACAGAGAAATCTAGAAGAACCAAAAAGAAAGAAACAAAGCTGTGTATATGATAGTACACACCTTTATAACATCACATGCTAGATAGGAGCAGAAGATCAGGAGTTCAAGGTTAGCATGGACATGTTTGAGACTGTGTGTGTATGTGTGTGTGTGTGTGTTTTATTTATTTATTTATTTATTTTTTTGGAGACAGGGTTTCTCTGTCCTAGATTCACTTTGTAGGCCCGGCTGGCCTCAAACTCAGAGATCTGCCTGCCTCTGCCTCCCTAGTGCTGAGATTAAAGGTGTGCACCACCACACCCGGCACTGTTTTCAAATTTTTAAAACAAACAAAGGCCAGAATAGAGAGAATGGCTCATGTGTGCAGTCAATTACTTTTTGTCAAGTCACCAGATGTTAGGATAACTCCTAACATTTGGAAGGGTGAGGAGTGTGGTTCAGTGCTAGCATGCTTGCCTAAACTTGCATGAGTCACTATATCACAAAGTTATTAAGAAAATAAAGGGCTGGACCTGGAGAGATGACTGAGTGGTTAAAAACACTTACTGCTCTTGCAGAAGACTACGGTTCAGTTTCCAGCACCCACATCAGGCAGCTTACAATTCCCTCTAACTCCAGTTCCAGGGGATTTAAAGGCCTCTGACCTCTTTGGGCACCCGCACAGTATGGTATAAATAAACTTATGCAGGTAAATACATATAAGTTAAAATAAGCTCTAAATCTTTTATGAAGAGGAAAGAACCCTCTACATCAAGTAAGTTGTGTTCATATGTAACAGCCCTTATTTCAAGAAATCTGTAAGGAAATTTGAGGAATTGTTTTGTTCTGAGACAAGATATGGCTGTGTGGGTCAAGTTAAGCATTAAATTCTTTTTTTTTTTTTTTTAATTAAGCATTAAATTCTCAATCCCACTACTAGATGCTTGCTCGGGGCCTCCCTGGTATTATGGGAGAGCTGCGACTCTCACCCATGATTTATGTAAACACTAGGGGTCTTCATGCTTGGCAAGTGTTTTACTCCCTGAAGCACGGTCTGTGGGCCTCTGCTGGATAGGGCTGAAGCCTGAGTTCTCTGGACAACCGTTTTGGGTCTGTGAAGGTGGAATCCCTTTTCTTAGCAGGGTTCTCACTTCACCTGACCTGGTAACCCTGAATCTTGTAAGACAGCTTCACTTATCCCTCAGGGCAGGTGGTAAGCTGAACCCTATGCTGGTGAGGAGCTTGATCAACAAGCACAGGGAATTCCTGAAAGTGCCCCGCCCTATGCTGAGCAGTCCTAGCCTCCAGCAAATGACTAGTCATCCTCTCACACGTAGTATAATTAAATACTGTTTTCCCCTCCTTGCGATAGAGCCCCATGTTACAGCAAATGAGGCACTGTACCACGGTATGTTGATTAAATATCCTGACACTCTTAGCCCTAGTAAATCAGTTAGTTACCCTCCACACCTCTCCCCATTGTCCAAGGTTTATAAATAAAGCTGGCTGCCTGGCTTGCTAGGGTGCTTGCTCACCATTCCTCCACCACAACTTTCTGAGACTTCCATTTATTCTGGAGGGAACCGCCATTGGATGCTTGGGGCCAAACTACCTTTACAGCTGCTGGGACCTGCTCTACCACTGCTGCTAGCTAGCTTGGTGCTGACTCCCAGTGAAGCTGGGCCTGCATCTCACCTGACCTGCCTGCCAGTGGCTTTTGGATATCTGCCTACTTCTTCTGCCATACACAGCAGCTCAAACAAGGAGCTGTAACACGTGCTATCTATACCATCAGGGGCTTGTCGAGCCCTTGAGTCTCCACTGCCTTCTGAGACCTGTAGTCTCACTCCAGAAAGGCTTCAAGTGTAACACCCCATGGAAAGCTCATTTTCCACCTCCCCAGAGAGGCCAGGAACCTGGCTTAGCACCCAAGTGCCCAGAGCCTCACTCTGAGCAGCCTTCTAACCTGCCCCTGAGCAAAAAAACCTTGGGACCTTTGATTTCTGGGTCCCTCAGTTCTTGTCCAGAAGCAGGCAGCACCTGGGCTGACCCACACTGCTCAGCTTTTCATTTTGTTATTTCAGGATAGATTCATTACCATTAATCTTATTTTATATGGGTTTAGATTCAGTTGCTTGAATTACTTAGTTATAGCACTGGAAAACCTCTTCAGATTATCACTGGTGGCATTTTTACTTGTTTACTTATTTATCATAGTTTTTGTTTTGTTTTGAGGTAATATATGACTAAGCTGAGCTGACTGGTCTTGGAGAACAGTGTCTAGAGACCAAGATCAGGGCACTGGTTATAGTCAATGCTTTCTGTGTTATTGGTATAAGAGTTCTCAATAGATAAAGCCAGGAAACTTAATTGCTATCTTTAATACACCTATTTTTTTGTTTGTTTTTGTTGAGACAGGGTTTCTCGGTGTAGCCAGCTTTGTGCTGGGATTAAAGGTGTGCACCACCGTGTGTGGCTAACACATCTATTTTTATTTCTACTCATTTCTATGTTTTTAAAAATTATTGAGTTGTGCTTTCTGCTCACACTTAATCTCAGCACTTGGGAGGCATAGACAGGTAAGTTTCTGTGAGTTTGAAGCCAGCCTGGTCTACACAGCAAGTTCCAGGACAGCCAGGTTTCACAGAGAAGCCATGTCTCAAAAAAAAAAAAAAAAAAAAAAAAAAAAAAAAGGAAGAAAAGAAAAGAAAAACCAAAAAAACCAACAATAATAACAAATGGGGGTGTGGCTTATGAGTTGGTGCAATCCCAGCACTGCTAGAAAGGCTTTGAGCAGAACCAAGAGTTTCAGACTAGGGGCTAGAGAGATGGTTCAGTAATTAAGAGCACTTACTGCTCTTGTAGAGGACTTGTGTTGAGTTCTCAGCAGCCACACATGTGATTCACATACATATGCAGGCAAAATACTCATACACATAAAATAATCTAAAGAAAAAGAAAAGAGATTGAGACCAGATGGGGTACATAATGAAATCCTGTCTCAATAAACCATCCAACCTATGAGTTGGTAATAGTTCATTATAATAGTTTTTACTTTGTTGTTATTGGTAATTGTTTTTGTTTTGATACTTGGTATTTCTTTCCAAGGCTGATCTCCAACTCACAGTAATCCTCTTAACTCTTTACAAGTGCAGCTGAGTGCTGCAGCTAGAAATGTGCACCACCACATTTAACAGGAATTATGTATTCAGTAGAACACCTATGTAAAGGAGTCTAATGATTAGCAGCTCATATACTGTAAGAAATTTACTAACATAGAATGCAGTACTTGTGTACAGAATGTTAAATACAATTAAAACTCTGATTTCTGAAATTAAGTTTCTTTCGTTGTGGGTTTATTGGTTGGTTTGATCGGTTTTTGTTCATGGTGGTGGTTTTGTTTTGTTTTGATACAAGATCTTTGACACAACACTGGCTTTCCTGGAACTCTCAAAAAATTTGCTTGCCTCTGAGTGCTGGGATTAAAGGAGTGCATCACCACTTCTGGCCTTCTTTATGTCTTTTATGGTGGTTAATACTGTTTTTGTGATAGAGGTGTATTTGTTTTTAAATATCGTATTATACTTCTCATCTTAATCACCCACAAAGTGATTGAGGGTTTTTTGTTGTTTTTTTGGGGGGGGGGGTTAAAGACAATAATAGTTCTAAAAATATAGGCTCCTTCCATTTCCCCATTCTTTCTAGCTCCTTTCCTATCTACCATTAATTTTTTTTCTTTTGTACACAATTTGTCACTTGTAAATATTTGTTGTTTATGTATGTGTTGTTTGTTGTTTTGGGGATGAGGCTTCATACAGCCTAGGAATTCTGTACATAGTTGAGAAAGACCATTGCTGGAGGGCCAAAAATTCATCTTTTATCCTTTCCATACTCATCCTACTTTAAAGAAGCGATAGGAAAAACAACTGAACTATTGTTAGTTTTGGTTTTGTTTTTTTCTCAGAAAGGTATGCTAAAAATTGTAAGCTTTTGCTGTTTTTCAGTGACAGGATAACATTCTAGTTATCCTCTAGTTAATCAGGAATAACTTGTTTTCCTTGCATTCACTGGGGATATTGAGTGGTGTTTTTGGCCTGACAAAGGTTTGAGGGTAGAGTTAAAGAAACTAGCTAGGAAATATTGATCCATAGCAATAAGTATTGACTGATTAGGTCCTTATAGGAAGTTGGACTGTGAATAAGTAATAAGAATTTACAGAATGATTTGCAGTTGCTATTTCCTTAGGTTATACATATTTGCAATAATTATATAAAGATAAATCTTAGTTGTAGGTTTGTTTGACTTAAAACATTATTCCTTTAGAAAATTTGAAAAATAGTAATTCAAGGGATATAAACCCCTGGTTCAATTGCTAACACCATGTAAGCCGGGTAGTGCTGCATACCTGCTGTCACTAAACTAGCTACTGTTACAATATTGATAAATAGATGCCAAGCAACAGATCTGATGTGAAAAGATTTATTTGTGGGAAGGGAAGGGGAGTTAGGGCCTATATTGGAGGGGGGTTGGCGACAGAGTGAGACAGACAGAGACACAAGACCTGGGAGAGATGGGGGAAGGGGGAGACTCAGACCTAGACTGAAAGTTTGCAGTGACTGACTAGTAGGTCCATTATATCTGGTGTGCAGCTGAGGAAATCTGGCAGTGGCAGGTGATGATGGCAGAGGTTTCTAAGCAACCTAGAGGCAGGCTTTGTGGGGTGGGGCAGACCTGTATGCTAACAACTACATTTTGAAGTATCAGGAGCTCAAGGTCATCCTCAGCCATAGTGAGTTTGAGGCCAGCCATGAATACATGAGAGTACATGTCTCAAAATAATCAACCCGGAAAGAGAAAAGAGCAATGAGGTGTGTGTGTGACCTCATTTTAAAATATGCTTAAGCGGACACCAGTAGCTCAGTGGGAGTGGAATTTTCAGTCTTCAACTTCCATTTTGATAATTTCGTGGCTAAAGTGCTAATTTGTAGCAATGACTGGTGCACTTTATATATATCTTACAATTTTTGCTTATGTCACTTAAAACTATCTTTTGTTTTTCAAGACAGGGTTTCTCTGTGTAGTCTTGGCGCCCTTGCCTTCCCGAGTGCTGGGATTAAAGGTGTTCACCACCACACCCAGCTGTTAAAACTGTTTTAAATATCAGATGATTCAGTTGGTAAAGGCCTTTTAGCCGGGTGTGGTGGCTTTAATCCCAGCACTCATGAGGGCTCAGCCAGGCACGGTGTTGCATACCTGTAATCCCAGCGCTCCGGGAGGCAGAGGCCAGCCTGGGCTATAAAGCAAGTCTAAGACAACCAAGGCTACACAGAGAGACCCTGTCTCAGAAAAAAGAAAAGAAAATATTATTTCAGGACAATGCATGCAGTAAACCTAGACAGACACCCTGTTCAAACCTAGCCAAAGGACAACTCATTGTCCATGGTTGTGGGGGGAAGGGGGAACTGTCTCTGACCTGAACTCTGGGCAGGGGGGCCAATGGGCACACAGAGAAAGAGGAAGCAGGCTATGGGGATGAGACCTGATAGGCTGTGGTCATAGGATGGGGAGGAGGTCCCCTCTGTCAGAGGTCTAGGAGAGGGGAATTAGGAGGGTGGATGGGACCTGGAAATACAAGGGAGGGGATAACAATTTGCATGTAATCTGAATAAATTATAATAAATTAAATTTTTAAAGAAAAAGTGTTATTTCAGGAAGATATGATACAGCACTAAATGAATTTTGTTTTCTTAGTGTTTTGGCCACACTAACCTTGAATTCTAGGTAGTCCTCTCCCCTTAACTTCCTAGGTGAAACATGGTCATCATCATGCTCCTCAGGGCACCTGCTTAGATTTTCCCCATGCTGATACACCCTGTAAAACCTCTACTTAGAGTTTTCTTCAGGACTTTTTGTTACAGTTCTTTGATTTGGCCAAGAGAACAAATTATCAAGTCCAATTCCTGTTTTTTTTATTGCTATGATAATTTTATGCCTTATACTTCATCCAGTAAGAGACATCCAATACAGCATATCCCTCATTACCTCTTAAGTCTCAGTTACTCCAAAAGACAGTCTTTTGTTCCCCTGCTCTAGACAGGCAAGGATTATAAATGCATTCTGTCTGCCACCTCAACGTTTCTATGCTTTTCACTAAATGTGAGCTATATAAATCCTTAGAATGCATCTGAATATTTTTTTAAAAGCAAACTTAAGGAAACATCTTCAAAAGTGCCTACTCTGGGTAGGGAAATCTGAATATTTGGAAATCTGAATATTCTCTTTTTTTAAGATACGGTCTCAGTGTAAAGCTACAAGTAATCTTATCACTCGCAGCAAACTACTACTTTGCAGCTAGATATTTAAATACAAAACTGGGGGGCTAAAGTGATGGCTCAGAGGTTAAGAGCACTGTCTGCTCTTCCAGAGGCCCTGAGTTCAATTCCCAGCAACAACCGTCTATAATGAGATCTGGTGCCCTCTTCTGGCCTGCAGGTGTACGTGCAGACAGAGCACTGTATGTATAATAAAGAAATATTCTTTAAAAAAAAAAAAAAAAAACTGTTTTTTCCTCTGAAAGGACCAGGTACTGTTATAAAATTCAATGAGGGGACAGTTCATTACCGTTTTGTCTTCTGCTATCACAAGTAAAACCAGGATTAAAAACCAAGTACTCGGTTTTGTGTGCTTGTTAATTTTTCTTTGAGGTAAATGCTTAGATGTGCAATAAGATGGCAAGTAGATTTTGATGCTTTTATATCTTGATAAACTGTATTCTAATGTGACTATACCACTTTGGGTTTTTATCAGCAATGCACAAGGAAACCTGTTTCTCTACACCCTTACAAGAATTCTATGATGAAAGGCATGTGTACCTTTTTGTGATGGTCTTAATCTGCACTTTCCTAAGAATGGTAAATTCCTCCCATGTGATTATGTGCCATTCTTAATATATGTTAATTTGTGGCATCTTATTTCATCATGTGTATATTTTAGTATTTGCTATTTATCTAATAAATACACTCTAATATGTATCTATATATTCTCAATCTGAAACTAGTCTTATTTTCTTAAAGAGGATGAACTATCTTAAGAACAAATGTTCTAATTTTAATGAAAAAAAAAAAAAAGGTGGCCCAGGAAACTTTAGAGAGAAGTCCTGTATTAATCTGAGTTTAAAAAGCAAGAATTTTGAATAGAGTCAGTCATTTTCAAATGTAAATACCTTAAACAAAAGAAAAAGAGACCCTGTGTCAAAAAACAGAGATAAAAATGAACATCTCATCCTCTCTTCTAAAAAGACCTAAATCAAGTGGAGAGTCAATTTGGTAACTTTAAAAACATTTAGACACACAAATCAGGCTGCTTTCAGAATTTTGATACTGAAACATTTTACAAAAAGGTTATTTTATTTTGTTTCTGAGACCAGATTCTTACTATATAACCCAAGCTGGGCTCCAGCTCTTATGTAGTTCAAGCTAACCTGTAGCTTGAAGTCCTCCTAGGATTGTAAATTTACAACACCTAATAGTGTAGGCTTCATTTTAAGTGAATATGAAATTGCCTATTTGTACATACCAGCAACTAATTGACATTCAGAGCATTTTCAAGTTGATTGAAACCTCTTCTGAACCAAAAAGTTGTATATTCTCTAGTTAATACTAACCTAAACCTTAGATTTTTCTCACTTTTTTTTCCCACCACATATACCTTTACTATCTTTCAAAGTATCCATTTAAAACACTCCATAATCAGACAGCTAGGCTCATAGAGTGTAAATAAATAATCCATCCTACTGCAGGGGACAGATTAATTTTCTCATTTTCCGTGATGTGTGCCTTCCCCTCCTGTTTTTGTTCTGTTTGGGATTTGGGGAGTGGGGTGTGGTGATGAAGACAGTTTCACATAGCTGAAGATGCCCTTGAATCTCTTGGTCCTCCTGTCCCTTCCATGTGCTGCACCGGCCTGCACTATCAGATCCTAGTCCCTTTTCTTGCTGTAATACTTGTTTCTGCTCTTTCCTTGCAAATAGTAAATCTTCACAAGCATTTCAGAGGCTGTTTGGGTTTATTTGTTCTGTTGTTGTGACCTGGTTTGGCTATGTAGTTCAGTATATTCCTGTGTGCGCTCTCTTTTCCTCTTTCCTTCTCTCTCCCCACACCCCATTTTAACTGTTTGGAGATCATGCCTAGAGCCATCCTTATATTTACTTTTTTTCAAAATGGTTTTGGTTTTTCAAGACAGGGTTTCTGTGTGTAGCCTTGCCTGTTCTGGACTTGCTTTGTAGACAAGACTGGCCTCGAACTCACAGTGATCCACCTGCCTCTGCCTCCATTCTGAGTACTGAGATTAAAGGGTGTGTCACCATACCCAGCTTCAAAAAGTTTATTTTTAATTTATGTGTATGGATGTTTTGCTTGGATATATATATGTTTACCACATGGGATGTGTGCCTGGTACCAACAGAGGCCAGAAGAATCTATCACATTTCTTATAATAGTAAAAGACTGCTAGCCTCTATGTGGGAACTCAAGTCTTGTGGAAGAAGATCCTGTGTTCATGTTGCAGTGACCCCCAACCATAAAATTATTATTGCTGCTATTTCATTACTGTTTGCTACTTGAGCATAAGGAAGTAGAAACTGTAATCACTACCTTTCTGTGGTATTTCTGCAACTCCAGAATCAGTGATTAGCTGCATGTCTATCTTTATTGCCTATACCTAAAAGATATAATATGATTGACACTCAAACTCATTCCTTACCCCAACCTCCATTTTGTTTTTCAGTCATGCAAAAGGGTCTCATGTAGCCACACTTGATGCTTTGTTGCTCTTGCATGCTGAGACCATCACCATACTCCCAACTTTTTTACCTCCTTTGAGGTATACATACCCTGTAAATACAATATTTGTTTTGAATACTGAAATTCAAACTATGGGATTTCCTTACACTGCTTCCTTACTTGTATTCTAAATATTACATGATTTGTATAAAAGTAGTCATTAGTCTAGCATGGACAAGTTCCTGGGTTTGATCCACAGCACTGGATAGAAATAAAACAGTAGTAGATGATTATATTCATTTGAAAATTGTATGTATATGTGTGTGTGCATATGAGTATTGAGGCAGGAGGCAACATCAGATGGCCTCTTAGCATTCAGTCTCTTACTGGATTTGGCACTCACTGATTGAGCTAGGCTAGCTGGCCAGCAAGCTCCAAGAATCCACTTGTGTCTGTCTCTCCAACTATATGCAAAAATATATATCACCAAATTTTTAAGGTGTGCTTTTAATTTTTTTTATGTGTATGAATGTTTTGCCTGCATGTAGTTCTGTGTACCACATGTGTTTCTGTTAACTTTGGAGACCAAAAGAGGTCATAGGATTCCTTGGAATTGGTGTTATAGATGAATTACCATGTGGGTGCTGGGAATCAAAACCTGGTTCTCTAAAAGAGCAGTCAGTGGTCTTAATTGCTGAGCCATCTCTCCAGCCCCCTGCCGTTTTTCTATATATTTGTGTCTGGGTGTGAATTTGTACACACTAGCGCAGTGCCTGCAGATGCCAGAAGAGGGAGTATCCTGCATCTGGACTTATAAGTGGTTGTGAGACACTGGGTGTGGGTACTAGGAGCCAAACTGCAAGAGCAATATAGTCTTTTTGTTGTTGTTGTTGTTTTGTTTTTTGAGATAGTGTTTCACTTTGTGGCCTGGCAATCCAAGAACCCACTCTGTAGATCAGGGTGGCCTCAAACTCGAGTGAGATCCGCCTGCCTCCACCTTCTGAGTGCTGGGATTAAAGGTGTGCACCACCATCACCCCAGAATGCAGTCTTAACCACTGAATTATCTTTCCAGCCCCTGCACCCAACTTTTTTTTAATGTATGTACTGCTTGAGCTTATTTTTTGTTCAGGAATCTCTAAACTTGGGTTATCATGTGTATGTGGCCATTATTTGAGATTTTGATTTTGTTTTCTGGGAGTAGTGGTGGTTGCAACACTCAGGAGGCAGAGGCAGGCCATTCTCTTGAGTTCAAGGACAGCCAAGGCTAGATAGAGAAACCCTGTCTCAAAGCAAAGCAAAATAAAAAATACATATGTAATGTTTGTGTGTGTCCCCCCCTATCCCCCCCCCCATCCGTCTGTCCATATGGAGCTATTTTAAAATAAAATACAACTGAGGATTCTAGCTTTTTGTTCTACAGCACTTGCCAGGCATGCTCAGGGCACTGGGTTTGATCCCCAGTACCATGACTTGAAATAAAATAACAGTTTTTGAAAAACGATTTTTTTGGGCCGGCTGTGGTGGCACATGCTTTTAATCCCAGCACTTGAGAGGCAGAGGCAGGCAGATTGCTTTGAGTTCAAGGACAGCCTGGTCTACAAAAAGGGAGTCCAGGACAGCCAAGGTTAACACAGAGACACTGTCTCAAAACAAAACAAAACCAAAAAACCCACAAATTTTTGTGATATAGCAGCTAAAGAAATTTTCTTTTAGCTGTCTTGATACTTAGTTACTGTAACTTTATTTACCCTTTTTGAAAGAGTTATGTTAGTATGTAGTAGTTTTGTTAAGGTTTTGTCCCATAGAATTAAGACAGAGGTCTTTCTCCTCTGTCAGTATGTAACACTGGTAAATATTTGAGTTCCTCTTTCTTCCAGAGCCAGTTCTCTTAATTATTTTATCTCAGTCGTATTTGGTTTGGTTTTAAAGCTCACGATCAGAAATTTCAGTCAAGTGGTGTGCTACTGGGGTTAAGTGTTAATGAGTTTTTTATATCTCTTTCCTTTACTCAGATTGAGTCTGTTTCTCAGCCATCAGAAAACCATGGTATTCCTGTTAGTCATAATTCAGAGTCATTGTCTACCAAATCACTGAGGCCTGTCAATGGAGTTGTGAACAGGTAATTTTTATTTCTTCTCCTTCTCACACTTAATACCCTTAACAAAGGTTGAATTTGGAGCCTCTAGTTATTCCCAGCCAAGGCTGACTAGAGAAGCCCTAGTACTCATTAAGTCTTGTACTATGCCAAGTATAGTATCTAAAAGGGACTGGCCATGGAGTACAACAGTTCTGCAGTTAAATTATGTGCAAGTTCCTAAGTTCCCTATGCAAATGAATAAAATATATTATCCTTAGGATTTGTTATTCACAGGAGAACTGTGACTGTTCATTAATATTTCCAACATTGTTTTCTTATCAATCATGATTTTCTATAGCTTTTGCTAGTCACATTTGTGTTATGGAAGAAAAACTAACAGTAAAAACAATGAGTTTGCTTATTGGCCTTTGCACCTTTCAGGCATAACAGGCATTGTGCACTCACAGCCTCATGAGTGAGCATAGCCAAAGTACACACACTTAGATTGGTGTGCACTATCATCCAGAGTTGGCCTGCTTCTGTAGGACACAGCCTGTTTGTGTCTGTGAACATTTGAAAGTCAGGAGATGGAGCCCACATTGTAGACTTTGTTTTCTCTGTGTTCTGAAAAGTGAGTGTCTTCCTTCCCTTTTGTAGTCTTCAGCCTGTCTTGTCAGACCATGTTCCAGGTGACAGCTCTGATGCTGAGGAACAATTACATAAAAAGCAAAGGCTGAATTTAGTCTCTTCCTCGTCTGATGGCACCTGTGTGGCAGCCCGAACGAGGCCTGTGCTCAGCTGTAAGAAACGGAGGCTTGTTAGGCCCAGCAGCATTGTTCCTCTTTCTAAGAAGGTGAGTACTCAGAGGATCAGTCTGTTCTCAACCTCACTCCAGTTTTCCTGGGAGTCTTCAAAAAATACTAAGTTCCTAAACCTCTTTCTCTGTCTCTCGCTCTGTTTCTTTTTGAGTTAGCACGTTGTGTTTGCTGTGGTAGTTTCTCATTTACCATTAGACTTCATTCATAGAAAGGTCTTAGACCTCTGTAGCCAAATACTCACTCGAGTTTTGAAACAAAATGGAAGAGCCTGAAAGTGCTGCTGTGAACACTTTAAAGGGAAATCCATTCCTCATGTGCACTATTCTCACTGAAATTGAGAGTAGCGTTAGCCAGGCATGGTGGGGCACATGTGCAGTCCCAACACATGGAGGTGGAAGAGGGATCAAGGGTAAAGATCAGCCTTGACTAAAAAGTAAATAATAAATTTGAAGGCATCTAGGCTTACATAAGGCCCTGTTTTAAGCAAACAAATAAAAACAACAACCAGGCGTGGTGGAGCAATAAATCCTCTTGACCATGGAGCCATCTCTCGCTTCTCCCTCCCACCTTTTCATCTTGAGACAGGATCTCTTGTAAACCAGGCTGATACACTGCCACTTTGCCTCCTATGTACAGGTGTGAACCCCCAGGCCTGAGATTGTTTGTTGTTTTGATACAAGGTCTCATGTAAACCAAGCTGGCCTGACCTTCTAGTCCTCAGCCTTAGATCCTTGAATTACAGTTGTATGCCACACTCTGCCAGAAGTGACAATGACAGTGTTGAAAGTTTAGCTTTATTTTGTTTTTTAAAGAATTTTGTTTTAGGGGCTGGAGAGATGGCTCCGAGGTTAAGAGCACTGGCTGTTCTTGCAAAGGTCCTGAGTTCAATTCCAGCAACCACATGGTGGCTCACAACTATCCATAACGAGATGCCCTCTTCTGGCCTGCTGGCTCACAGAATGTTGTATAAATAATAAATATTTTTTTCTTTTTAAAATAATTTTGGTTTAACTGGGCATAATGGCACGCCTTTAATCCCAGCACTCAGGAGGCCGAGGCAGACGGATCAGTGTGAGTTTGAAACCAGCCTGGCCTCAGGACAGCCAAGGCTACACAGGGAAACCCTGTCTCAAAAAAAAGAATTTTGTTCTAATGTGTTTATTTTGCCTGAATATTTGTATGTGTACCATGTGTGTTGCCTGGTGGATACCGTCTTCAAATAGTAATTAATGGTGTCCACGTAGACCATCATATTCAGTTAGTATCATTTCTCTCAGTAGCTTCTACCATTGCAACTTATTAGAATTTCCCTCTCAGTTTACCCAATCATTAGATTGGCTCCCAGCATTTGGGTGGTTGGGTGATAGAGGTAGAAGCGTTAGGAGTTTGGGATCAACCTTACCTATGTGAAACATTGCTCACATATTCATAAAAAGGGGGAAAGAAAAGAGAAATAATAAATCAAGCCCGGTATGGTGCACATACTATACTCTAGCACACTGGACAATAAGGAAAGATTTTGGGGTGTTGATGTCGAATATTGGAAACATAGTACAACATTGTCTCAAAAAATAACAGAAACCAGCATTGAATGGGGAAAACCAACACAAGAGGATTTTTGTGAATTCTGAAAGGAAGAGAAAAGAGTTTTGGTGCTCCTGTTTTGCTTTATTATGATAACTGGGCTTTCTTCTAGCATTCCTTTTTCACAGTGCATATTCTTTTTGCAGGATTAGGTGTTGCCTAGATGATGTTATGAGTCATGCTTTGGCAAAACGCATGACTTAATCTTTGTAACACAAGATTGTAGAAATTGCACATTAGGCATCTCAGCTTTTTATCTCAAAGCCTAAAATGTAAAAAAGAAAAGGTTTGTTTTACATAAAACCTTTGAGGACTTAAATTTGTTCATTTAGCTCTACCTTATCCCTATATATGTAAAGGAAGTTTAAAGAAAATAATTTATCCTAGGAATTAATCTAACATAAAAATTCCTAGTGGAAATATTCAGCATACATAATTTGGTTTCATTATGTAGTAATGAGTTGTGTTTTGACTTTTGAAGGTGGAGGACAGTTTGAAAGATCCAGGTACTTGGGACTAATAGCATGCACCACTCATACTCATCAATGGTACCAGAAACAAAGTGTCAATTTTGTTTTACTTTTCACAGGTTCACCGGAATAGCACCATCCGCCCAGGCTGTGACGTGAATCCCTCTTGTGCACTGTGTGGTTCAGGCAGTGTAAACACCATGCCTCCTGAAATACACTATGAAGCCCCTCTGTTGGAACGTCTTTCCCAGTTGGACTCTTGTGTTCACCCTGTGCTAGCATTTCCAGATGGTAAGAAAGTCAACAGAATTTACAGTCTAGTCAGTAGGATCTAAAAGGGCTCCAGGTCAAAGAAAATCAGTGATGTCAGATACTCAGTATCACTAACTGTCAACAAATTTGTCAGAGGTGACCTGCCTCACCCTCCCAGGTGCTAGGATTACAAATGTGGGCCACTAGGCCTAACTTTTGTTTGTTTTTCTTTTTTTTTTAAAGACAGGGTTTCGAGGGGCATGGTGGCACACGCCTATAATCCCAGCACTCGGGAGGCAGAGGCAGGCGGATCGCTGTGAGTTTGAGGCCAGCCTAGTCTACAAAGTGAGTCCAGGACAGCCAAGGATACACAGAGAGACCCTGTCTTGAAAAACCAAAAAAAAAAAAAAAAGACAGGGTTTCTCTGTATAGCCATGGCTGTCCTGGACTCACTTTTATCAGGCTAGCCTGAAATTCACAAAGATCCTCCTGCCTCTGCCTCCCTCAGTAATGGGATTAGCAGGTCTGCACCCCCATGCCTATCAAGTGTTGTGCTTCTGTGTATGTGTGCCAGGAACATTCCTGGTGCTCACAGAGGTCAGCCAGATCTAGAATTGGAATTAATAGGCACTTGTGAGCCACCATGTGGGTGCTGGGAATTGACCCTGAATCTTCTTTCTTTCTTTCTTTCTTTTTTTTTTTTTTTCTTGCTTGTTTGTTTTTGTTGTTGGTTGGTTGGTGGGATTTTTGTTGTTGGTAGTTTTTTTTCTTATTTGTTTTGGGTTTTTTGTGGTTTGGTTTGTTTGGTCTCCCCCTTATCCCCCCCCCCCCCCCCCCCCCCCAACACATGGTGTCTCTTATGTAGTCTTGGCTTTCCTGGACTCACTTTATAGACCAGGCTGGTCTCGAACTTACAGAGATCCGAGTGCTGGGATTAAAGGTGTGTGCCACCACACCCCATGAGCCTGAATCTTCTATAAGAACATCTAGTTACCAGGCAGTGGTGGCGCACACCTTTGATCCCAACACTTAGGAGGCAGAGGCAGGCGGATCGCTGTGAGCTCTAGGCCAGCCTGGTCTACAGAGTGAGTCCAGGACAGCCAACACTACACAGAGAAACCCTGTCTCGAAAAACCAAAAAAAAAAAGGCAACTAGTGCTCTTAATTGCTAAGCCATCTTTCCCACCAGATTTTAATTTTCTTGAGTCAAAATATATTTGTAATACTTATACTTCTAACCATAGCTTTGGAGTTTAAACAAGAGAATTAGATTTGGTAACTAAGCTTAGTTTACAAGACTGAATGTGAACATACGTACTATACCAGTCCAAATAGGATATTGAAATACTCTGTTTGCCTATGGGTTAGACTTATGCAATTTCAATCATAGACATAACTACCATATTTAATAATGGTCATCCCCAAATATCCAAAAATAAGTAGCTGTATAAAGCCTTTTCTGTGTTTAGCTGTGGAAGGTGAAAGATTAGGGTGTGGTTATTTATTAGTATTCCAGCAGGAGGACCTTTGTTTCCTTAACACCTTACTTAGTAATTTCTACCTGGAAATACTGTCTTGAGTTTGTTTTGGGAAAAGAGAGAAGACCTGTTAAGAGCACCACCTGCTGGCTGGGAAGATCTGTGCTGTTTTGTGAGACACTGCCAATATGAGTACTTTAGGTACTATGACTTCCCAGCAGGAGGAAGTGAACATTGCAGAATAACCCAAGAAGAGCAGGCTTGGGGAAAATGGTGGAAAATAAATAGCAGAATCAGCCAGTGAATACAGAATATCAGAACTTAGTGAACTAGAGACACAATCTTTCAGTCACCTTTCTTTCTTTCTTTCTTTCTTTCTTTCTTTCTTTCTTTCTTTCTT
>OU015746.1:16610446-16636440 GCA_907169655.1 Acomys percivali
CTTTCTTTCTTTCTTTCTTTCTTTCTTTCTTTCTTTCTTTCTTTCTTTCTTTCTTTTGGAATTTAAGATAGAGTTAATCATTACGTAGATGGCAAGCTACAGGCCTTGTTAAGTTTGTTTTAATTTTCAGTTTTTAAACCCAGAGCCTTTTGTATACAGGCAAGCACTCTGCCAATGAGCTACAGGCACAGGCCATGTTCAGACCTTTGTTTTTGTTTTTTAATGTCCTAGGAATAACTGCTATTCGGTTACTGTGCGTATTCCTAGGGGCTTGTACTTCCACTTATTGAAGAATTTAACAGGCTGCTGCTCATCCTTTTATTAAAATGGTTAAAAGAAAATACAGTAACATTCTGGCAAATATGTATCTATTTTATATTTTGTTGTTGTTTTGAAATAAGGTCTGATATGTAACCTTAGCTATTAAACTTGCAGCAATTCTTCTGTTTTCTGCCTCCTGAATCCTGGGATTTAGGAGTTTATTTTAGGAGTTAGGATTGGTAAAAGTTTTTCCCTCCTCCCTTGTCAGCTTACCCCCTCCATTTGTCTGTCTTCTGTCCCTTACTCCCTTCTTTTTTGTGTCCTCCAAATCAAACCCAGGACTTTGCATATATAAAAGTATTCTGCAACTGAACTATAGCCCTGAACACCTGCTGGGTTTTTGTTTTGTTTTTTGTTTGTTTTGAGACATAGTCTTTATGTATCTCTGGCTATCCTGGAATTATCTCTGTAGATTGGATCAGACTCAAACCCAGGACGATTTACCTGCCTCTCTCCAAAGGACTGAGATTAAAGGTGTTTGCCCCACCGCTTCTGGCTTGGTTTTTTTTTTTTTTTAAGTCTGTGTCTGACCTCTTCTATTTTTGACTGAGAATAACTCATTTTCAGTGCTCAGTCGCCTTTGTTCCACACTTATGAGGGAAATAGGCCCCACATGTGGTCAATGGTTGTTAATAAGAACCCATTATATACTGGGTGTGGTAGTGCACACCTTTAATTCCAGCATTCTGGAGGTAGTTGGAGGCTAGCCTGGTCTACAAATCAAGTCCAGGACAGCTAGGGCTATACACAAAGAAACCTTTTCTTGAGAAAGTAAAAGAGAATGCCAGGCGGTTGTGGCACATGCCCTTTAATCTCAGCACTAGGGAGACAGAGGCAGGCTGATCACTGTGAGTTTGAGGCCAGCCTGGTCTACAAAGTGAGTCCAAGACAGCCAAAGCTACACAGAGAAACTCTGTCTCAAAAAACAAAAGCAATAAAAGGAAGTATGGAAACTAATTTTTTTTTTTTTTAATTCATGAGCACAGCTACAATGCATTTGTTCAGGGGCTTGGAATATAGTGCTTGCCTTGTATGAAGTACTGAATTCCAGCACCGTGTGAACTGGAGTTGGTGGTACAAGCCTTTATCCTAGTACTTGGGAATCAAAAGCAGTTGGGTCTCTGTGGGTTCTAGCTCAGCCAGGGCTACACAGTGAAACCCTGTTTCAGATAAACAGCTAGACCAAGCTGAAGCAGTACTTAGATACACCACCACCACATTTTTCTTTTTGGTTTTTCAAGACAAGGTTTCTTTGTGTCACACTTTCAAAGGCTTATCTGTGTTTATCTATGCCTATGTTTCTGGGTGTGGTTGTAGATGCTCGGAGGTAAGAGGGTTGTAAGTTTTCTTTAAATAAGCACAGTAAATCCATTTGTATAGGGGTTTGCAGTATAGCTTAATTGGTGTAGTTACATATCCCTTGTAACTTTGAGCCACCTGACATATAATCTGGTATCAAAAATGTAGTCCTGTAATGGAATAAGTGCTTTTAGCCAAGCCATCAATTTAGCCCCAGCATACACTTTTTCTTTTTTTCTTTTTTTCTTTTTTCTTTTTTTTTTGGTTTTTCGAGACAGGGTTTCTCTGTGTAGCCTTGGCTGTCCTGGACCCACTTTGTAGACCAGGCTGGCCTCGAACTCACAGCGATCCACCTGCCTCTGCCTCCAGAGTGCTGGGATTATAGGCGTGCACCACCACGCCCGGCCCTCCAGCATACACTTTTTGATTAAAAGATGGCACTTTAAAATTTATTAATATAATACCCATGATATTTGTTTGTTTGTTTGGAATCATTTTGAGTCTCTTCCCACCCACACCCACCCTGATACAGGGTTTCTCTGTGTCGTCTTGGCTGTCCTGGTCCTGGAACTCACTCCAATTCAGAGATCCAAGTGATTGCCTCTAAGGCATGCATGCCGCCCAGCCTAAAAAAATTCTAATGTAATACATTTGGGTCATATTCTTTCCTCTCTTTTAGGTCCTCTCTATCTTCATGCCCACCCAACTTAATGTTCTTTCTCAAAAAGAAAGAAAGAAACCAATAAATAAAAATGACAGGACAAAATAAAAATCCCTCATAAAATGAAGTCCAACTGGATGGTGGTGGCAGCACATGCCTATAATCTCAGCACTTGCATCTCTGAATTTTAGTCCTGCCCAGTCTACAGAGTATTCCAATTCATCCAGGACTACACAGAGAAACCCTGCCTTTTAAAAAGAAAAAGAAAGAAAGCAAAAACAAAACACCATGAAATCAGTTATGTGTGGGACAACTACTCTCGGGCACGGGCCATGCCCTAGGGTGTGGTTGATACACCCACAATTAGAGAAAAATGATTTTCTCCTATCAACAGGTATCAATTACAAATAGCTTTTTGCTTAGAAGTGGAACTTTATGTGTCTACTTGTACTCCCAATACTGCAATTTGTGTGGTTTGAACCTGTGAAGGTCATAATGTATGCTGCCACAGTCACTGAGTTCATACATGTGGGTCCTTTTGTGTCTGGAAGATGCTGTTTAGTTGAAATTGCCTACCACCACTGGCACTTAGTTGTTCTACACTCTTTATCTCATAGATCTTTGAGGGGAAAGAGTTTGTTTTTTTTTTTTTTTTTTTTTTAAATCCCATTTAGGGCTTAGTGACTGAAAGTCTCTCATCAGCACATTTTACATTTGTGGGTTTCTGTGTTAATTACTATCTCTACTGCAAGAAGGATCATGATGAGGGACGAGTAGTGTTCTGATCTATGAGTATAGTAATATGTCATTAAGATTCCTTTCATTGCTGTGTTCCTTTAGCAGAATAATAGTGGGTTTTCTCTTCTGCTACTATTATGGGTTCATGACCTCTATAGTCTCAGGTTCTTGGCTACTTTAGCAGTATCAGGTATGGGTTCTAGCTCATGAGGTAGGCCTTAAGTCCAGGTTGGTTGGTTTTAAATGGTTGGTTACGCCCTTAACATTTGTGTCACTATTGGGTAAATATATCTTACAGATAGGTTGTTTTCTTTTTTGTGGAGTGAGGTGGGTGTTTGTTTTTGAGACGGTGTCTCTCATGTAACCAGGTCTTTGACTCAGTATGATGATGACATGGTGGCCCACACTTGGAGACCAGTGAATCTCTGAGAGTTCAAGGCCAGCCTAGTTTACATAGCTAATTTCAAGATAGCCAGAGCTTACATAATAGACTCTATTTCGAATGAATTAAAAAAAAAAAAAAAAACCTACCAAAATTGAGGGGTCTGGAGAAGATGGCTCAGCTGTTAAGTGCATATTGCTCTTAAGAAGACCAGAGTTCAGTTCCTATTGCAGGATATTTGATCTCATTGTGAACCCCGAGATTGAACTGTAAAAAGCTCGATTTTTTTTTGTCCTAGAGCTTTCTGTTTACTTAAACAAGTGCTTGTGGCCTAGCTTAACCCTAGCACACACCTTTAAATCCAAGAGCTTTCTGTAAACAGGATTAAATAACTGTAACCCTGAGTCAAGAGGAAGAGCAAGTAACCAGCTGACAGGCATTAAAACAAAAGAGGGACATTGAGAGGAAGGTATTTAAGACAGCCTGGAGAAGGAGAAAGGGCTTTTTCTTTCTGGGATTTTTTTTTTTTTAATGGTTTTTGAGACAGGGTTTCTCTGTGTAGCCTTGGCTGTCCTGGACTCACTTTGTAGACCAGGCTGGCCTCGAGTTCACAGAGATTCACCTACCTCTGCCTCCTGAGTGCTGGGATTAAAGGCATGCGCCACCACGCCCGGCTCTTTCTGGAATTTTGGCTGAGGATGAAGGTCAGCTGGGTGCTTTCTCTGCCTCTCTGAGCTAGCAAAATTTCACCCCAGCATCTGGCTCCTGAGTGCTCGTTGGTAAAATCCAAGACTGAGACTTTTCTTTGATTATAACAAGTTCCCAGAAGTCATGTTGATCTGAGGACATTTTGAAGCCTTTGGCCTCTATAGACACCTGCGCTATGCACCTTACACACAGCACACACATACATACAAATTTAAAATGCTTCTTCTTGTTGTTTAAAAAAAAAAAAAACAGACATGGGCTGGGTGTGGTGATACACGCCTGTAATCCCAGCACTTAGAAGCAGAGGCAGGCGAATCTCTGTGAGTTCAAAGCCAGACTTGTCTACAATGAGAGTCCAGCACAGCCAAGATAACAACCACAGAGAAACCCTGTCTTGAAAAACCAAAATAAAACAAAAGAACAACAAAACCAGTAGATGATGGCATGTGCACTCTAGAGGCAGAGGCAGGCGTGTCTTTGAGTTCATGCCAGCCTGGTTTACACAGGTCAGGACAGCCAGATACATAGAGAAACCCTGTTTCTAAAACCACTCACAACCATCTAAAATGAGATCTGGTGCCCTCTTCTGGCCTGCAGGCATACATGCAGGCAGGACACTGTAAACATAATTAATAAATAAACCTGTTTAAAAAAATAAAACAACAACAACAAAACCAAAAAGAACCTTATAATCTCAGTACTTTGAAACCCCAAGGTAGGGGACCAGTCTCTGGTACATAGCAGGACAGTTTCTCAACTTCCATTGACTGGGTGAAGGGATAAACTTTATTGATTACTACCAAATGTCATAGAAGAAATTAAGAAAATCTAAATAGGTCTTGGGGGATTTATCTTGAATACACGTAGAAACATATGGCCAGAGTTCAATCTCTAGCACCACAAAAAAGAAAAAAAAGTAAACAGGGGAAGAGGTACATGTTCTAAACTGTTCTGTCCAGAGGGTGTATTGTATCACAGAACTAGCTTACGCTCCGTGGGAGCATAAATAATTGCTGAATGAGTACATCATGCTCATACATATAGAAGTGGGTTTAAATGTAAGTTTCTAGAAGAATCATAATAGGACGTTTATAATCTGTCACACCAGTAAGACCAAAAAAAACTTAGAGTAATACATGGAAAGGGAAGTCTTAGTATCAATAAGTTTTACCTTGACTGGAACTTGTAAATAAAAGGCCAACGTGATAACACTGCTTCCTTATTTATGACTAGAATGACCATCATTAGAGTTTACAGTAAGTGGGTCTTCAAGGACAAGAGGAGCCCAGAGGCCAGGTTTTTTGACTAACCTGCAATGTTTCATGTTTCTTACAGATGTTCCCACAAGCCTGCACTTCCAGAGCATGCTGAAGTCTCAGTGGCAAAACAAGCCTTTTGACAAGATCAAATCTACCAAAAAGTTTTCACTTAAGCACAGAGTACCCATGCCATGCAGTCTGTCAGATCCAATTCGTAAAGACAGGCACAAGTTGGTCAACTCCTTCCTTACAACAGCCAGTAAGTTTCAGGAAATTGAGAAGTCCTCTGAAGTCACTATTGCTGTGTGGTATACCGTTTATATTTTTAAGTTACTGGTTTGCTATGTCAGGATTCTAGAATTGGGAAAAGCGTTTAGTAATTCAGTAGAAATTCAACTCTGAGCTTACCACGTCTGCTTGTTTTGGGTGCTTGCAGATAGACTTTGGAAGCTGTTTTAAACAGGCAGGACCCAAATTGCTCATTGAATAGCCAGCAGTAAAATGATACTGGGTTCACCTGTGGGCAGACTGACTTCTGAAGCCTGGTATTAACATTTCTGTTTGTGACTCCCTGTCCCTATTCCTAGCTATTGTGCCACTAACTAGAAGATTAAATTGTAAAGACTATCCTGCGCCCTGGGTATATAACATTGGCCTAAGGAGAACTGAAGAGCTCAGAACTCAAATAATATTTGAGTAAATGTACTTCACAGCTCTTTTTTGTTCCCCTCTTCAGAGCTGTCCCATCACCAAACCCGGCCTGACAGGACCCACAGGCAGCACTTAGAGGATGTGGGGGCTGTGCCCATGGTGGAGCGAGTGACAGCTTCAAAAGCAGAGCGCTTGCTCAACCTACCACCACCTGTGCATGACCCAAATCACAACAAAATGAGATTGCGAGACCATTCATCTGAGAGAAGTGAAGGTAGGGCCAGGCCCGGCACCTCTACCTGCATTGGCACTTGCTCAGAGCTTTCTGGGACAGCCCAAGCTTTGCCCATCACTCTAGAAAGGCGTAGTAGGAGACACCATTGCTTCTAAATGCAGGTTACTTCTTACTGCTGTAATATCCGCCCAGACCCCTAGTTACCATCAACTAGTTTGCTGCAGCTTTTTATCCTCTAGGCTTTAAAAAGCTTTTTTTTTTTTTTTTTTTTTTTTTTGCCTTTAGTGTGTATTGCTGGCATTCCTAGCATATGTTAGAAGTCAAACTGGTTACAATAGCCACTTAGCCATGTATTCTTCTTTTCTGTTGACTTGTGCAGTGTTGAAGCATCACACAGACATGAGCAGTTCGAGCTACTTGACAGCTACCCACCATCCACCACACAGCCCTCTGGTGAGACAACTCTCCACCTCATCAGACACCTCCACGCCCACCAGCTCTAGTTCACAAGTTGCAGCCAGCACATCTGTAAGTACTTGTGTGGATTAATAGGACATTCTACCAAACATAGGGCACTCATAATTGCTGTAGAGACCAATGTAGAGTATAGTTACAGTACTTGATCCCCTGCTAAGCATGTGTTGTAGAGGCAAGGGTGTGTTTTTTTGTTGGTGGTGATGATGGATTTGGTTGGTTGGTTTTTGAGCAGGAGAGTACTAGGGCCTTGTCCATAGTAGGCATGGTCTGACCTACCCTCAGTCTAGAGACAGGCTTTCTGAAGGTGCTCTGTGACTGGGATCTGTTTCACCCAGAACTTGAGTACTGTGGCCCTAATCTTTTTAGGCCAACAAGTGAACAGGGATAAAGGAAAGCTTTTTATAGGCATTCAAGACAATAGTCAATTTCCTTGTTTCTGTTATTGACGAATGGCAGTAAGATGCTAAGAATGAACACTGGGAAAAGGCAGAATCGATGCTTTTTCAGGTATACAGAAAAGTTATGATGCTGTAGGCTACTGTGGCCATGCGTTCATTTATTATATGCATAGCTTAACGCATCCTTCCTACTTTATACTAGCTTGTGAGGGTTGTGATTGTGATTGAAACCCTTACAGTCTGACTGCAGAGTCTGCTTTCCCACCAATACTGTCAAATGCCATTCAGGATTGGCTTAGCCCTTCCAGACATAGTCTCATTAAACACATCTAAAAGCTGAATATAAACATTCCTCATGTAGTAATTACAATGACAAGTGTAACTGTATTTGTAATAATAAACTCTGGACCCAGGCATGATACTGTGTGCCTGTAATCCCAGCACTCAGGGAGGCAGAGGCAGGCAGACTGCTGTGAGTTCAAGGCCAGCCTGGTCTACAAAGTGAGTCCAGGACAGCCAAGGCTACACAAGATAAACATTGTCTTTAAAAAACCCTAATAGTAATAACAACAACTCTGATGTTGTGATATTTATTAATCACTTGTGCTACTGATAGCACAGGTCTGTAATTCTAGCACTCAGGAACTTAAGGTAAAAAGATCAGTGTACATATGTGCCATCCCATTTTATTCTACCCTATCCTTTGATAGTGTTATGAATCCTCATTTTTTGTGGACATGAAAACTAGGGCTTCCCACCAGGCAGTAGGTAGCACATGCCTTTAATCCCAGCACTGGGGAGGCAGAGGCAGGTGGATTGATAGGAGTTTGAGGCCAGCCTCGTTTACAAAGTGAGTCCAGGAAAGCCAAGGCTACACAGAGAAACCTTGTCTCAGAATGAAAGGAAGAACACTGAGGCTTCTAAGGTTGAATGTATTTCATAAGGTCAGGCAACTTGTGAGGGTTGTGATTGTGATTCAGATCCTTGCAGTCTGACTGCAGAGTCTGCTCTCTCACCAGTATGCCAGCCTGAGAAGGGGGGTTGTTAGAGAAGCTCTGAGCTTATAACACTGCTCACTAAGCTCCTGGAATCAGGTACAAACTCACACTATTCTTTGCTCTTACAGAGCAGACTGTCTCTTCCAAATAGCCTTCTTCACCTTCTCCACTCACAGACTTTGTGTACACACAAATGAGGTGTATAGTAGTCCTCACATACTCAACCAAATGCTAGCAAAGGG
Organism: Acomys percivali; assembly: GCA_907169655.1. Lineage (NCBI taxonomy): Eukaryota > Metazoa > Chordata > Mammalia > Rodentia > Muridae > Acomys > Acomys percivali. The sequence continues at coordinate 16,618,816 of OU015746.1, forward strand.
TTTCATATAATCAGAGGATAGAGAAGAGAATCAATCTCATTAAAAATCTGAACTCAAGCCAGGCGTGGTGGTGCACACCTTTAATCCCAGCACTTGGGAGGCAGAGGCAGGTAGATCTCTGTGAGTTCGAGGCCAGCCTGGTAGATATAGAGTCCAGACCAACCAAGGCTACACAAGAGAACCCCTGTCTCGGAATCTGAACTCTAAGGTCCAAGACTTGATAAATAAAGACTTTATGCATAGCATTGTGCTAATCTTTTAGGCCATTTTTTCTTTGAGACAAGGTTTCTCTGTGTAGTCCTGGCTGTCCTGTATAGCTCACTGGCCTCAATTTCACAGAAATCTTGCTGCTTCTGCTTCCCCAAGTTCTGGGGTTAAAAAGATAATTGCTACCACACCCAGCTTCTCTAGATTCTTTATTGCCTCATTTATTCAGGGAAACAAAAGTTATTTAAAAGTAATTAGTAATACAATAATTTAGGGTGAGAAGCAAGGTGTTTTTCAAAGTGTTTGTAGCTGTGCTTCCCAGTGGTCATTGCTTGTATTGAAAACATCTTAGTGGTCTTTAAAGTAATTTTGTTTACTTTGTGTGTTTCTTGAAATCCAGTGACTTAAAAAAAAATCCTTAGAAAAATTTAGAAACCAGGCAGGAGGAACATGAGTTTGAAGCTATCCAGCTTGGACTACGTAGTAAGACCACCCAAAAAATATGTAGGAGGTAGGGCCAGATTTTGTGCAACAAAGTTTAGAAATGACTTGCTGTTCTGTTTTGTTTTGTTTTTTGAGACAGGGTTTCTCTATTACACAGAGCCCTGGCTATCCTGGGCTCTTCTTTATAGACCAGGCTGGCCTCAAACTCAGAGATATCTACCTGCCTCTGCCTACCGGTGCTAGGATTAAAGGCGTGGGCCACTACACCCTTCGTCTTGCTGTTCTCGATGCTCTCTCACACAGATCTTTTTTACCTTAAATAAGAAAAGGTAGTTAGGGCTGGAGAGATGGCTCAGAGGTTAAGAGCACTGACTGCTCTTCCAGAGGTCCTGAGTTCAAATCCCAGCAACCACATGGTGGCTCACAGCCATCTATAATGAGATCTGGTGCCTCTTCTGGCCTGCATGGGTATTGTATACGTAATAATAAATAAATAAATCTTTAAAAAAAAAAAAAAAGAAAAGGTAGTTAAATTGAATTGAAAAGAGTGCTAGCAGAATCAGGTATTCAAGTGGAGGGTACAGGCCAGAGGCCTGGGAAGTTCTCAGCTTTGGAGCACAGTTTCCCAGAATCTGTTGAGTGGGGAGGAAGAATGGGTCCTTTATTTTGGCTAAGATTCAGGAATGCTGTCTCTCCCAGGGCTTCGTCAAGATTCATGTCTTGTGTGGATCATAGAACTTAAGCAAAGATGTAACAGTGACAGAAGCCTATGCTTCAATTAGGCTGTGCTTACTTTAGTTAAGCTGTGACCCAAAATTTGTGAGGTCATTGACAGTCTAGTCTTACGATACAGAAGGGAATTGAAAAATGTGACTTGAAGTCATTTATGACACCATCTCATATCTTTAGTTAGTCTTACAGTGTCTAAGATAATGAAATGAATAAATTATCTCACCTTCCAAGGAAATCTAGTAGTTGGTGGTAGTGGCTCATCTTTCTTACCCCCTCCCTGTGGGCTCACCACACTTGGTGGTTTGGGTATGAATGCAGCCTCTTGGGTGTTTCCAGCTGTATTGTTGCCATGACAACGTGTTTGTCATCTCACAGTTTCCCTATGGCCTCCTACAGGTCAGGTAACAGGCTGTTTCAGGATAAGGTATTTGTTCTCTGGGCAGAAGCAGCTAATAGAGTTTTTCTTCTAAAGAGACTCAAGTCATTTGGCTCTCTGCTTTCTCCCTCCTTCCTTCCTTCCTTCCTTTCTTTCTTTCTTTCTTTCTTTCCTTCCTTCCTTCCTTCCTTTCTTTCTTTCTTTTCTTTCTTTCTTTCTTGAGTCTTTCCTTATAGCTCTGGCTGTCTTTAGAACTTGAACTCACAAAGATCTGCCTACATCTGCCTCCCAAGTGCTGGGCTTGAGGATGTGCAGCACCACAACTGGCTTTATTCATTCTTAGTGTCCTATCTACCATAGATGCCCAACTCTGCTTCTGTTATTGGACCCTTGAAAGTCTTGTTTTCCCAAAGGTTTAATGTTGCCACTTACTGTGGAAACACATTTCTTTTTTTCTTTGTTTGCGGGGGTGGGGTGGGGTGGTGGAAGCTATAGACAGGTCTTTCTTTTCAGTATCCTTCCATTCTTCTCTTCCCAAAAATAATAGAAAGTTGAGAGTTATGTAAGGGCTGAGAAAGTGGTTGGGACAGACTTAGCTGAAGAGTTGAGAGCTTCAAGAGGAAGGTGTTTTCATGGCAGCTAAGGTAAGGTGGTTTATTAAGGTGGACCTGCTCTTTGAGCGTTTTTTCTGGCGAGAGAATTCAGTGCATTTACTCTTAAGTCACTAATAATTGGAAACATTGTGTTTAGCAGCCAAAGTCGTTGTCAAAAGAGGAAGGGGTAAAACAAATTTTAAGGTTTATTTTTATTTTTATGTATGTGTTTTGCCTGCATGTATATATATGTACCACATATGTACCCGGTGCCTGTAGAGATCAGGAAAGGATGTCAGATCTCCTGAAACTGGGGTTACAGACAGTTGTGTTGGTACTGGAAACTAAACCCTGGGCCTCTCTAACAGTAGCCAATGAGAGCTGTTAACCACAGAGCCATCTCTCCAGCTCTGAGACAGGGTTTTATTTTTACTTATTTATTTATTTTACTATTTAATTTTAATTGATGTGCATTGGTGTGAGGGTGTCAGATCTTGGAGTTACAAACAGTTGTGAGCTGCCATGTGGGCGCTGGGAATTTAACCTGGGTCCTTTTGAAGAGCAGGCAGTGCTCTTAACCACTGAGCCATCTCTCCAGCCCTTGAGACGGGGTTTTAAAAGAAGAATGTTAAAGCCAGACCATAGTGGCAAAGGTAGACGTATCTCTGAGTTCAAAGACAGCTAGGGCTACACAGAGAAACCCTGTCTTGAAAAACAAAGCAAAAAGGAGGAATGTTAGTAGGATGACATAATAGAGACACCCACCTGTATAATGTAATAATTCTATATCCACATAGAGGAGAAGGAAGGCCAGGGAGCATGCCTTGTGAACGGAATTTACTCTTTGGGTTGACCTCTGGGATCTCCTCCCCTGCCCTCATGCACCCCAAGAACCCTGCTGCCAGAGACAGCATCAACAGATATGAGTTGATGCTGTGGTAGCCACTGCTACCCTGTGTGCATGGTCATTCTGTCATATGATTGATTTTAAATTTGTAGCATTGTGCCTCTCTTAAAACTTAAACTTCTGTCTTACAGCAGCCAGTGAGAAGAAGAAGGGGAGAAAGCTCATTTGATATTAATAACATTGTCATCCCGATGTCTGTTGCTGCAACAACTCGCGTTGAAAAACTACAATACAAAGAAATCCTTACTCCAAGGTAGAAACCCTATTTAATCAGTTCTTGTCCTATATTTCTTTTCTCTTCTGACTGAGCAGTCCCTATCTTTGAGTTGTTTTTGTTTTAAAAGAAGGAAGGGTCTGGGGCCAGGCATAATGGTCCACACCTGTAATCCCAGTTCCCTAGAGTGCACTTTGGGCTATGGGTTTACACCTTATCTCCAAAAACAACAGTAAAAGGGGATCAACAGACATGGTAGATAGCTCATGCCTGTAATCCCAGACATTGGAGGGCTAAGAGTAGACATTTCAGGGCCAGCCTGGCTACAGAATGAGACTTAGCCTTGCCTATAGAATGAGACTTATGTTTGGGGTTTGTTGTTGTTGGGTGTTGTTGATTTAATTGGGGGTGGCCTCTTGCCAGGTGTGGATGGTGCATACCTTCAGTCTTCACAATTGGGAGATTGAAGCAGGTGGATTGCCACAGGTTTGCTTCCAGCCTGGGCTACATAATGAGAGGCTACTGTTTTTAAAAAAGAGGGTGTTAGTGGAGGATGGGAGTGCCTCATAGGACTAAAATTATTTCTATGTTAGCTTCTCTTAATCCATTGTATGAGCCGGGTGTGGAGGCGCATGCCTTTAATCCTAGCACCTGGGAGGCAGAGAGGCAGGTGGATCACTGAGTTCAAGGCCAGCCTGGTCTGTAAAGCGAGTCCAGGATAGCCAAGGACACACAGAGAAACTCTGCCTTGGAAAACTACACACACACAAAATCCATTGTATGAATCCACCAACCAAAGATCAAAACCTGGCACGCTACATAGACTATGTTTTAAAATACTGAATGTGTTGTCTCAACACAAACCAGACTTCTTAAAAATTTTATAAGGCCAGTTCAAAGATTATGTCCTGCATGACACAGATTGGCTAATATTAAATACTGTTTATTTAAACAGTTAAAACTTTGAGTATGGCCGGGCAGTGGTGGCGCACACCTTTAATCCCAGCACTTGGGAGGCAGAGGCAGGTGGATCCCTGTGAGTTCGGAGTATGGGGGCTGGAGAGATGGTTCAGTGGTTAAGAGCACCGCCTGCTCTTCCAGAGGTCCTGAATTCAGTTCCCAGGAACCACATGGTGGCTCACAACTATCTATAATGTAATCTGATGCCTTCTTCTGCAGAGAAAGCACTCATATACAATACGTAAAATAAATACAAAAAACTTTGAGTATGACAGTCTTATCAGCCTCACTGCTAACCTCAGCTTGCTGCTTCTGTTTCTGGCCTTTGTGGGTGTTTGCATATGAGGCTTCATTCAGAGGGTAGTGGTAAGGTTAGCCTTCCTACAATCCCATGGTTTTCTGTTTTAATTCTTCCTGGGTTTTGCAGCTGGCGAGAGGTTGATCTTCAGTCTCTGAAGGGGAGTCCTGATGAAGAGAATGAGGAGGTAATACCATAGTTACACTATCTTAGAGGAATGCCTTAAGACACAGCGGTGGGGGCTGGAGAGATGGCTCAGTGGTTAAGAGCACTGCCTGCTCTTCGAAAGGACCCCGGTTCAGTTCCCAGCAACCACATGGCAACTCACAACTGTCTGTAACTCCAAAATCTGACACCCTCACACCAATGCACATAACTTTAAAAAAGAAAAAGACACAGGATGTCAAATGCAAGATTGTAAACCGGGTGTGGCAGCACACGCCTTTAATCCCAGCACTTGGGAGGTAAAGGCAGGTAGATTGCTGTGAGTTCAAGGCCAGCCTGGTCTACAAAGTGAGTCAAAGACAGCCAAGGCTACACAGAGAAACCCTGTCTCGAAAAACAAAAAACAAACAACAAAAAAAGCAAGATTGTTGTATTCTGTTTCTTAACTAGCAGTATCTACAGTGGGGTGAGACTGGTTCTAGGATTATTCTGCCAATTGATAACCTTAGCTTCCTAGAGAAAAGAGATTAATGAAACTGCTCTGTTGTAGGTCGAGGACCTGTCTGATGCAGCCTTTGCTGCCCTACATGCCAAATGTGAGGAGATGGAGAGGGCAAGGTGGCTGTGGACCACAAGTGTGCCACCCCAGCGTCGGGGCAGCAGGTAATGGGCAGGCACAGGTTCTCAGAATCTGGCAAGTGGGGAGGAAGAATGGTACCCAGGGAAAGTATTGACCTATTGATTGTCATGGTGATTAAGCCAGAGGAGTTTAGAAGGCCTCACAAGTTGATCATCTTTTTGATGGGGACTGGTTTTGCAGCATTAACTTTGGATGGCTCAATGGGTTAAAAGTACTTCCCTTCTAAGTCTAATGGACCTGAGTTCAATTCCTAGAACCCATAGTGGAAGGGAAGGACCGTTTCCTTAAAAGAGTAGCAGGATGGGGCTGGAGAGATGGCTCAGCGGTTAAGAACACCGTCTGCTCTTCCAAAGGTCCTGAGTTCAATTCCCAGCAACCACATGGTGGCTCACAACCATCTGTAATGAGATCCGGTGCCTTCTTGTGGTGGGCAGGCACACATGTGGGCAGAATATTGTATAAATAATAAATAAAATCTTTAAAAAAAAAAAAAAAAAAAAAAAAAAAAAAAAAAAAAAAGAGTAGCAGGAGACCACCTATTTTTCTTTGACTTGTTTTCAAAACCTAAACCAATCCCTAATATGAATTCACTAGGCAGGGCTTTCTCTTAGGCTGACAGTTACTCTACAGCTCTTAGACAGTATGTTATATGTACCCTATGTGGGTAAAGTGGGAACAAGTACATACAGTGAATGGCTCTTAGAAAAGCACAGTTGATGTCAGTTTGAATTAACTGCTTTGGTGTAGATGTTTGTTTGGGTTGTTTGTTTATTTGTTTGTTTTTAAATATACCTCCTCTCACTACCCCTCAGAAAGAAACAGATGAAGTGCCTGTGATCAGGTACTCATTCATTTGTGTGTTCCTTGGTTCATAGGTCTTACAGGTCATCAGACGGCCGAACCACCCCTCAGTTGGGCAGTGCCAACCCCTCCACCCCACAGCCTGCCTCCCCTGATGTCAGTAGTAGCCACTCTCTGTCAGAGTTCTCCCACAGTCAATCTCCTAGGAGTCCTATTAGCCCGGAACTGCACTCAGCCCCCCTCACCCCTGTGGCTCGGGACAGTCTGCGACACTTGGCCACTGAAGACACCCGTTGCTCCACACCAGAGCTAGGTCTAGATGAACAGGTGAGGAGTGCCTCCTTTGAATGAGGGAGGGCAGGATATGAGGAGGAATTGGGAGGGGACAGTAGTATGTGCTGAAGATAGAGCTTTCCTCTCCCTTGTTTTGAAGTGCGGTGAAGTGTGGTCGTCACTGTTTAGATGGTGCCCACCTTGGGAGGAGTCTTCCTAAGTTTCCTTCAATAATAGTAGACAGGCTGGTCATAGGCTCCAGGCCACAAGCTTGCGCAGGTCATCACCAGATCGTCTTGTCTGTCCACAGTCTGTCCAGCCATGGGAGCGGCGGACCTTCCCTCTAGCCTACAGTCCCCAGGCAGAATGTGAGGAGCAGCTGGATGCACAGGACATAGCGGGCCGCTGCACTCGCCGCGCCTCAGGCAGCAAGACTGGCCGGGAGACTGAGGCGGCGCCCACCTCGCCTCCTGTTGTACCCCTCAAGAGTCGGCATCTGGCAGCAACAGTTGCAGCTCAGCGCCCAGCTCACAGATGAGCGGAAAATGAGACTATACAGACTCACTACTATTGGCATTAAAGCTTCAGAAATCTCTGCGTTTGATATTCAAACATCATATGCTGGAAATTTTCACAGTTTTTAGTGAATTTAAGGAATTTAGATCCTCCTTTGGTTGGTTTGGTTTTGTTGTTTCTGTTTTCTTGTTTTGTTCTCATGTCACACCTGAGCACTTCCTCCAGTTGGCAGACACGTTCAGGAAGAGACCCTGCTGGCCTAGTCCTGCATGTCCTCTGCACTGTTGCCTCACTGGGCTTCCCAGTGCTAGGTGATCACCCCTCCCTTGCACCTGTCGGGCAGGGTGTGCCAAGTGGCAGTGGGTGGAAAACTCCAGGTCAGTACAGCCTCCTTAGGTTAGGGTGGGGTAGAACAGGAACAGTCTGGGCTCCTGCCCTTCCCTCCAATATGTGGCTTGGCTTGCTCTAGCTGGGCACCCGCTCCTTGGTCATCTATGCTGGAGCACCCTTCCAAGCCAGCCTTTTGACTATGATGGCCATGTCTTCTTCACTGAGCTCTGGGCCAGCAGGACAGCTAGTTTCACCTGTCACTTGGACTTTCAGTTTCATCTGCATTTGGTCATCCATCTTGACTCCTTGACTGCAGCACCCTGCTGCAGCTGCTCAGGTCACCCTATCCTACCTGTTCCCCATCTTCCTCTCCCATCCGTGCACTCACACAGACGTGTTAATCCTTGCACTCAGAGCATCTATGACAATAGGGTTTGGACTCTTAACCCACTCCCACTCCCCTACATATAGCATCACTCTGTATCATGTTTTCACTGACTAGTTGACGTGTCATGTTTCCCTCACAACCCTGTCAGACAGTCACGTAGCCTGTCCCTCTTCCCCGCTCCCCTTGCCTGTGGAACACTGTCTGGTCCTAGCTGTGGTTTCCATCCTTCCCCTCCCCATCAACCTCCTGTTAGCCTTGTGCCTGTCTTATGTATAATCACATCACCAAAAAAGGGAGGGGGGAAAGGAATTTTCTTTTTCTGCCATTTTATAATCGTACAAAAATAGTAGACAGACTGCTTAATGGTTGGGGTTTTTTCACAATTTTCAACATTAGTGATTTTTTTTTTCTTTCTGTTTGCAAGTTTAAAGGTTTGTCATTGTTTCTTTAAACAATAATGCACCATATCCCTATGCATAAAGTGCTTCTTCTATTTATAAGGTTGAAAATTCTGAATAACCCTTTTAGCATTGTAAAAAACAAAACAAAAAAAACCAAAAAAGACAAAAATTTAAAAAAAACTTGTATTTTGTAAATATTTTCTTTTCCTGCTTTGAGCTGTGTAATGGCAGCGAACATGTAGCTGTCTTTGTTCTATAGAAATGCTTTTCTTCAGAGAAGCTGATCTTTGTTAATGTCTTGATTCTGTTCGCAAAGCACAGACTAGTGCTTTAAAAAAAGGAAGGAAAAAATGAAAAAAATAATAATAAAAAAAAGATACAGAAAGTTGTGTCAGGCTTTTCTTGATATACTGGACTGTGCCTCTGGCTCAGTTGACAGCTCCAGCACCCTCTGGCGCTGCACTGCTCTGAGCCCTGGCAGTCTCACACTCTGTTCTGGGAATGTTGGGTAGGTGATAATGAGTGCCTGACTGAGGGAAGAAATGCCATCTGCTCCTGAGGGGAAAGAGTTCATTCATTACCTCTCGTTTGTTCCTCTAAGAGGTCGGGAGTATAGAATTTCAAGTTCTTTCCAATTGGAATTTTTACTTTCTACCAGTCAAACTTTGGGGTGTAGGGATCAAATGAGCCATATGTAATTTGCATGGTATTTGAAGTTGGTTCTTGTCCCCTGGGAGATACCACAGCTACTTACAAGGAGGGGCTACAAGCCCAATTCTCTAGTACAGGGTCAGTGAACAAGTGGGGCTTCTCCAAGGCCCAGAGCTGTTCTTTCTTATCCCGTTTTCCTGCCTTCGTGTTGCTTCTGTTTACAGTATGATATACTGGACTGCAGCAGCTAGGCACATTGGGGGAACTGAGGGAGACAGAGTAAGGAAGATGGCTCAGTGCATGAAGTGCGGTCTAAGACCCTGAGTTTGAGTGTAGAACCAACATGAAGCCAGGCATCTGTAATCCCAGTGTTCCTCTGAGAGCTAGGAAGCTGAAGCCCAGGACTCTTTAGCAGCTAGAAGGCCAGAGAACATGGCACATGCAGAAAAACAGACTGTCTCAAACTACGTGGATGGACTGATGCCCACCAAGGTCCTCTGACTACATGCCGTGTGGCATTCAACTAGAGGCTGAGGCTGGGCTACTGCTTAGTTGGTAGAGTGCTTGCCTAAGCATGCATGAGGCCCTGCACCTCATTAGCAGCGTGATAAACACCCCTATTATCCCAGCACTGAGGAGGTGGAAGTAGGGTCAAGGCCAGCCTGGGCTGCGTGAAAGATCCTGTCAAAAAAATGTGGGCTACATCTTTTGTTTTCCTTTGTGATATTGCAAGCAAAGAGCTGCCCTATCCCTACCAGAAACATTCCTTGATTTATAGTAAGATTGCAAGGTATGAAGGCAGCAAGACAAATGAGTATGCAACTGAGTTTGTTTCAGCCCCAGGCCCCTGCACTTAAGTTCTAGTGATGAAGGATCTCATATGCCCTGCCCCACCATAGACTTCTTCAGTTTGAATGAACTGGCCTAGGTCTTACGAACTTTTGAACCCCGCCTGGTGAGGTCAGCCACAGAGTACTACTGATGGAGGATAGAATGCCAACAGTCGGATGACAACCAAGAAAGCTGACGCTTAGTGTCCGGCTTTTTCATTTCCTGTTCTGAGTTTACTTGTTATCTTGTAATTCATGAACAGAGATTTTGTTTTAATCAGAGTAATAACTTTATTTCCAAATTCACTTTTACAACAACAGTCAGTGTAAATCATTTGTTAAAACAATACACTATATGGACATTCACAGACAGGAAGCTAAGCTAAGATGATTTCATGTCCCCCCCACCCCCCAACCACCCTCAAAATCACCAAAGAAATCATGGGACTTGCAAGAACTGGAGATGATGCCCAGCACAGTTAACTGTACAGACTACAGCCCATCAGGAGGGTGAGATTGAGATATTGCCCTAAGTAACCCTTTCAGAAGCCAGAGAGAAGTTTTGAGGGCGAAAAAAGCCACAAGCGTATAGTTGGTTACCAACCACCTCTGCATTGGCTTCAGATCCACAGCCTACACTACTAGCAGTGGCCAAGACTTTATCCGAGTCTGTTCTCCAGTAAAGTACGTGGGGATGAAGGCAGAGGTGACAGTGATGTGCCAGTGGGTTAGAGGGAAGGAAGCCGCAAGAAGGCAGCAGGCAAGAGCAGTTCATAGATTTCTACACAGACCTGAGAGCTGCACCTGGCTGGGAAGGCAGGGAACTAGCTAGTTGCCTCTGCCTTGGGGAAAAGCCTGTCAATGGGACAGCCAAGCCTCTTGGCTTTAGCCTCATGGCACCTCTTCTCTCTAGCCAAGGGGTCAAAATCATGAACGGGGTTACAGATGGCTTAACTGCTACACTCCAAGACTTCCCTTTGCCCATGTGAACTATCTTAACATGTTCCTCGTCTCCCTCCCCCTCCCCCCACAGCACAAGCAATCCTCAAACAGGATACAGTCTTACCACTGAAGTCGATTGAAATGGAAATATTGATGAAGTGAATTAAGAGCGTGGAGGAACCAGGCAAATTGTACACCCTACCTAGCCCACTCGGAGACATTGGCTCTGGAGTAGGAAGGCATGAGGGAAAGGGACAAGTGTTGGGCCCCTGGGGATTGTCCTCACTGAAGTCACAAGCCTGTCAGCACTGACCAGTGATCACTCCATGATTTGGGGGCTGATTACCCTGCAAGAGATAGGGCAGAGTACCCCCACTCAAGGATAGAAACTGCAGGATGGGTAAATGGGTGTGAGAGATAAAAACCAGAACAGGTGACCATGATGAAGGGACCACAGACCATCAAACCACACCTTTTCTCCATTGGACCCTTCATTTCTAAGGACAGATAAAGTCCACCAGCAGTGGGGAGGCTTATTAACAGGGAGCTGTGGGCACACAGAGTTCCTTAATAGGGAAGGTTGGCTGCTTCCTTCCATTCTCCACCTCATCCTTAACTGTACCCAAGCCAGACGTGGCAGACGTGGGCCTGAGGTTCCTAGTCTCCAAAAGCCTGTTCCTGCCGCTGTAGGAGTTGTTCATGCAAAGTCAGTGGGCTGACACCTTGGAAATCAAGGGACTCTAAGATGTCCCCTTCCTCGGTGGGGCAGTCCATCCTAATCCCTGTGGTGAGGAGGCCAAGGCTTGGAGAGGACCCAAGGATGTCTACTGGAGTCATGGAGTTTCTAGGGCCACAGCTCGCTCGCTCTCTGCTGGCACTGGTGTCCTTTTCTCACAGTGCAGGAATTATCCGACCGTCTTTCAGGGCCACTGTGGGACTTGAGGCTGTGATTAGAGAGGACCCGCTTCACTCTGCAAAACAGACCATCCACAAGCTCTCCCTGACAGGAGGAGCCTGCTGCTTCAGCTAGTGTCCTGTGACAGGACAGCTCAGAGACCTCCAGTGTCACAATCCAGTGTCTGTGAGGTCCCAGGTGCAGAGGAAACCCTTCAAAACATAGGATGTCCCAGCAGGGTAACACTGCCCTGGCCTGGAGCCAAGTCCCTATGGAGACAAGGTGTCCAGGTCCTCCATCCACCTGTGGTGGGTTAGAGCCTTTTGACAAATATTTCAAGACACATGCATCCCTTTTTTTTTTTTTCTTTTTCTTTTTTTCTTCTTTTTTTTTTTCTTTCTTTCTTTTCTTCTCACTATCATAGTCACTCTGGTGAACCCAGACAAACAGACAAATCCGACTACAACGCAACAGGGTGCAGACAGGAAAGGAAGGGAGATGATCTGGCTACTCCCCAAGGGCAGGCAGTACCCCCCCTTCCCATTCGGGATTGGAGGCAAAACATTTCAATCCAGGGGTATGTTCCCCAAATCGGGGTGTGGAGGGCTGATTACGTGCATGAGGACTTAATGGCGGCTGGGCTCTGGGAGGCTAACAATCACAAGGTGTGTATGTGGGGGCAGGGGACGGGGAGCAGAAGATAGAGAGGAGTGTGGCCTTGCCTGCCCTGGGACTCTTGCCTGCTCATACTGGTACCAGTACATTGGCACCTGACTTGCTGCCTCCAGCTCAACACAAGAAGGGGATCAGGCCTAGGAGGCAGCCACTATCTAAAGTTAAAAAAAAAAAGCAGAAGTGCCCCAGGGTCATCTCCAGACACACACCGGCTCCCATCTAGAATGGGAAGTGATGGACAGACCCAAACAAATTGATGAGGTTCCTTATGGGAGGCACACTGGTTGGATTAGTGGGGCATAGGACTAGAGACTGAGCCCTAAATCTTTGCCTTCCCTGGACTCCACCCCTTTAGTATAGGGCAGGATCTACCCAGGGGCCAGGGCCGGGGCTGGGGGAGGCGGTACGGCAGTGACTGGCACTCATGGCAGACATGTGAGCAATGCAGGACAGGTTGAGGGGGCTGCAGTGGCTCTGGGAAGGATGAGAAGCCTGAGACCCACCAACCAGAATACCACCCCATCCCTCACACTGCAGAAGTGCCACGGGATCAGGCTTGAGAACAGGTAGATGTCCCTCAAGAGGCACGAGTCCTTACAAAGAACTGGTTAGCCCTAAAGTCCCAGGTCCGTGAGGTGGCCAAAGTCATGGCTGCAGTTCCAAACTCCAGAACTCAAGAAAGCAGGGTTTTTCCTGGGAAAGCGTAAGGAAAGGCCCTCGGCCGCAGGACTCCCGCCCTCCAGAGAGGCAGGAAGAAGCTGGTGCCCTGAGATATCAAGGGCAGCCTTCAGAGAACCAATCCACAAGCCGCCACCTTCTGACCCGCCTTCCTTCTGTCCAGTGTCCCCTCTCCCTCAGGCTGCCCTACAGAAAGGGCACCCGGACCCGCAGCACTGGGCAGGGCCTTTCCAAACAGGCGGCTGGCTGTGCCATCTAAGACTGCTGCAGCAGGCAGGGAGGGCTTACCTGTGGTCCCCACGCTGCTTGGCAGGAGCCAGTGTCCCCTCTTCCAACCTGTCTTTGTCACCTCTCCCCTGACTCCCAGGCCACCCATCTCCTCAGCCTTGCTACCTCAGCCCTCCCTCACACTCACACTTTGTTAACATCACCTGCCTAAAGCACCACAAACACACCAACTTTCAAATCTCTTGCTGCTGCCGCTGTCCCTGATGCCCCTAGGATGGGGCCATTAGTTGCCCTAGTCTCTCAAAACTCCCCAAAAGCAGCCTCCATAGCCTCCTTCACCCTCAGAGAGGGAGGGGAGGGGAGGGGAAATCAATAGTAATTGCCCAAGGAAATGTTGGGTTTGGCCATGTTTTTACATGTTTTTTTCCCCCCTTAAAGAATATTTTATTACTAGCCCACCAACCAATTTGGAAAGACGAAATTTACTCTTATTCCCATCACTGATTTTGAAGTCCCGAGCCAAAGCCGAGCCACAAAAGCAGGTTAGGTGACAAGCCGGTCAGCCGATCAGCCGGCTGTGAGGAGCAGCGGGGAGGGCGAGGGTGAGGAGGGACCGAATCATTCCTTTTTTTTTTTTTCTTTTTTTTTTCTTTTTTTTTCTTTTCCACACTCTCACTCTCTCTTCTCTCCACGATTACTGACCGCCCCGGGGAGGCTGATCACAAACCCTGCTTGGCCAAGGAAGCGGACACTTCGTCAGCTAGTGTGGCAAGCTGCGGTGAGTCCACCATGTTGATGCTGCCCGTAGAGGACACGTTGCTGAGGTGCCGTGGTGACGTGTCCCCGGACACCACAGGTGACTTGTACACGATTTCTGCCCCATGGTCGGTTTTGGCTTTAGCATTCTCCCGGAAGGTCAGCTTGTGGGTTTCAATCTGCAGGAAGCAGAGGGTGGGAAAGAGAGAGATGACAAGCACTGACTGTCTACGCACCAGAGCCAGTCTGCGTGGGAAGAAACTGCTGTTCATTCATTCACTCACTCATTCATTCACTCACTCATTCATTTATTCACTCATTCTTTGTTTTTGTTTTGCTTTGCGTTTTTTTCCCAAGGCAGGGTTTCTCTGTTTGGCCCTGGATGTCCTAGAACTTGCTTTGTAGGCCAGGCTAGCCTCTGAAGACACATGGGAACGCAGCTCTGGGGACTGGTTAGGGATGTACACACAGTGGCTGCCCAACATGGCCAAGTGGGAAGACAGCTGAGCCACCTTGGCTAAGTGGCCCTTTCTCATGCTAGGCTGGGTCCGATCCCAGGACATTCCTCTGTTCAGTCATTCACTAGGAGGACCCTGCCTAGGAGGCCAGCTCCACAGTTCAGGGACAGACAAGTGCGGGGACAGGACAGCCTCACCCTGTGATGGGGGCAAGAGCAGCTTGCTCGGAGCCACACACACCCGTGTGTTCCCTTACCCCACCACCCATACCATATCCACTAAATATCCAGTCCTCAGCCTGGAGACCAGACGTAGTTGGGAACTGCAGTGTAAGCACTTCTCTCTGCATGTGCAGAGGTTTCAGCACCACTGGGTTTGTCTATCTGGTGAGAATCTGTGTAGCACAGTCTGGCCTGAAACTTATTTGCTGAGGGTGGTTTTGAACTCCTGATCCTCCTGCCTCCACCCCGGATTACAGGCATGCACCAACTATGCCCAGTTTTGTGCAGTGCTGGGGTTGGGATCTGGGGGCTCTGTGCAAGCTGGGCAAGCTCTCTGCTAGCTGGGCCACATCTCAGTAAGCACCCCAATTTCTGCTCTAGCTCTCTGGTAACCACAGGAAAAAAAGATCTGGCTTTTGTCTCCTGTTTGTTTTGGTGTGCTAAGCTGAGGGTGAGAATCTGTCTTCAGATGGTCTATGTGGGACCCTAAGACACAACCCTCCTGGTGCTGCAACCCTTTAATACAGTTCATCTTGTGGCAACCCCCCCAAACCATAGAATTTTGTTGTTGCTACCTCATAGCTGTAAATTTGCTACTCTTAGAAATTGTAATATAAATATCTGGTATACAACCCCCCCCCAAAAGGGCCATGACCCACAGGTTGAGAACCACTGCTCTAGGACCAGCCTTGCCCCCTCCATTAGCCCCAACATCCCCATGTGACCTCCCCCATGTGCCCCCCCCACCTCTTACCTTCTTATTCCCTCCTCCAGGAACATGGGTGATATTGTCCAAGGAGCCAATCTTTGACTGGACTCTGTCCTTGAAGTCCAGCTTCTCTGACTTTACTTCCACCTGGCCACCTCCTGGAACACAACCCACATAAGAGCCTCTTGTCATCTTCTGTGGTCTGGGGTTGGGGAGGGGGGGACACTCAGCATATGTTAAACAAGCTCTGAGCTGGCAGAGCAAAGTGCCTGGGGGCTGCTTCGTCAAAAAGTAGGTCAGGCAGTACCATTCAGGAGGGGAGTACTGGAAAACATGGCCACTCTGCTTCCAACAGAGGCTGGGCCAGCGATCACAGAACAGCCCAACCCTTGGGGGTTGTTGCCAGGGCTATGTTTTATCTAGAAGGAGGCTTAGCCACAAGGGAACCTTTGTAAGGGCTTGCAAACTACCTGCCTCTTCTCTAATTGAGGTGCACACGGGATATTTACTCTGCGAAATCTTTTTTTTTGAGAGGTACATGAAGCCTGGCCAAGAAGGCATGATAACTTCTGAAGTGGATGCCTTCTAGTGGGGGAGGCTCTCCTATGAACACCCTGTAAGCCACGGTCCCTCAAGACCTTGGAATCAAACTGCTTGCCCAATGCACAACGAGGCAGGATCCTAACCTCCTCTCCCCACTTTGACTCGGGCCAGCACACTGGGGTGCGAGCAGAAGAGGGGGTGACCTGCACTGTTTTCTTGGGAAAGGTGCTTTGTTTAAACACAGTCACAGCAAGCACAGGATGACAGCCCAGAAGGTCTCATTGCTATGGCTGGTGCAAGTGGATGATGTGTTCCCCATGCTGGCTGGGAACAAAGCTGAGATGCCCACAGAGCCCACCTTTGGGGCCCCAATCAGGCCAGTGGCTGGTCCTTTTTGGAGAGCCACAGGATGGAATCTTGAACCAGTTCCTCCTCTTCTTCCCATCCTTTGTCTAGGGTGACAAACGGCCCTTCTCAGGAGCCAGCAGGGACAGTCACTGTCCTAGGCCACAGAGCACTTTCACATTTTACATTCACTGTCCATGTTGGCCCTACTCCAGGAGGCACCCTCCAGCCCAGCCAGCGCTCTCCTGTCCCAGAGCCTGCCTTCCCCAAGTGCTACCTGGTTTATGGTGGATGTTGCCTAAGGAGCCGCACTTGGAGGTCACCTTGCTCAGGTCCACTGGCTTGTAGACGATTTGCACCTGCAGGTCAAAGAGGATGGGAAAGAGACAGCGAATAAAGGCGGTTATGTCACTAAGGGTGTAAGACAGTGCAAAGCCCGATGGGCCACTAGTCAGTGGTTCCCATCAGCCACTGGATACATCCCACACAGGGATGGAAGGGAGGAAAATATGCTCCCCAAATCCAGCCAACCCCATGCCCCCGGAAGCTGGGCCCTCACAAAGTAATTGTGGGACCTGAACATCTTCAATCCCAGAAACACAAGCGACTTTTATGGAAAAGCAGGGGTGCCTGGTCCTTGTATGTGACCATGGTATCTATTTAGCATATATTTAAATATTTTTTTAAAAAACCTATAAATCCTTGTATTGAGGAAAGACCAATGACACCCAGTGGAGGAAGAAGTGAAAGGCCCACACAGCCCTGCAGACAATCTTCTGAAAAAGGAGAGGCTGATGAGGACAGGTGTGCTTCATCCAGGAAGCTCCCACAATCCTGGACCACTAGTCAGCAAACAGGACCCAGAACAGCTCTATGGCTCAGGGTGGGAGGCACTTGGTGTCTGGACACAGACAGTGTCCTGGACACTTCAGCCTCTACTGAGAAGAACAAAGCAACACCAACAGGAAGGGCAGGCGCACAGCAGAATTCACAGGTTTAGTAAGTGCCTCAGCAAAGCACGTTTGAGCAGACAGGACACACAGGGAGACCGGCCAGCCTAACGATCCTTCACAGGGCCCAGCAGCAAGGCTTTCCTGATGGAGACCACCAGGCAGATGAAGCTCCCGGAAGCCAGCCTCTCAGAACTCAGCTTTACAGCTTAGGTAGCTGGTCGCTACTGCCACCTGCTAAATCCCACAGGACCCCCCATGTAGCTTATGGGTGGGGTCATTCCAGGGAGTGAGGAATTCATCTCCCATCCTGGGAAAGGGGTGGCCTTATGTGTGAGAGTCAGCAAAGCAAGGTGGACTTTCCACAGAGGTCTCGATGGACAAATCCCTCTCATTTTCATGTATGGTTGTGCTGATGTTATGTGTTATGGTGTGTGTGTATGTGTTGTGTGTGTGTGTGTGTGTGTGTGTGTGTGTGTGTGTGTGTGTGTGTGTGTGT
>OU015746.1:16642225-16652309 GCA_907169655.1 Acomys percivali
TGTGTGTGTGTGTGTGTGTGTGTGTGTGTGTGTGTGTGTGTGTGTGTGTATGTTTCTTATTCTAATCCCACAGGAAAGGAAATGTGCTTTTGTGGGGTTTGGCACTAGGTAGATAGTTACAAAGCAGACTCAGATTACTGCTAGAGGTCCTGTTGAGCCAATACCCTTTAAAGATGCTCAGGGTTACAGAGAAGGGAGGGGAGGGTGGCGGCTGGTGTTGTGAAACCGGAGTCCTTGAAATGCCACTTCTCAGTGACAGTGGCATATATGGTGCTACGGCACTGCGCTTTCGCTATGACTAGACACTGGAAATATCCCTGAAGGAAGGGAGTACATTTTCATCTGAGAGCCTTCCATCCGGGAGGGAAGTGTCTCTGGTCAGTCAGGGAGCGGTTCTAAGAAGCAGGCTGGGCCCTCTTTGGTTTACATTTCCCAGAGACCCCAAAGCCATTCAAGCCCTAAAGGGGCTTTTTTTTTCTCCCTTCTGCTTGGGTTCAGAGCTCTCAGGGATCCCTTCTTGGCCCCCAAGCTTCCAAACCAAGGAGCCCCACAACTGCTGGTGCTGGGCGGGCGAGGCCGCGCCTACGGCAATGCCACGACCACGGCAATGCCCCATTTGGGAAATGAACCTGGTGTGGGCAGCTGAGGCCCATAGAAAGCCTGTCTGTATCCAGGCTAGCCAACCTGTAGAAGGCAATAAGGAACCATTACGGCTGCCTTTCAACTGTGGTGGTGTCTGGGGACGTCCGTTAGGAGAGGACTTTCCCAGCATGCATAAGGCCCAGAGGTCAAGCCTTCCCACTGTATAAAACTGAATGTGTTGATGAAAGCCTCTGTAGTCTTAGCACTTGGTGGGTAGAGGCAGGAACATCAGAAGTTCAAAGCCATCCTCAACCACATGTGAGTTCGAGGCCAGCTTGGAATATACGAGCCCCTATCTAAACAAGAGAAAACACCAAAAACAACTCTCTTTTTCTGTGTCAGTATGTTGTATTTTAAACACTTCCAACACACACACACACACACACACACACATATGTTAACGTTAAAACAAACAAACAAAAACAAAAACAAAAAAACTCTCTCGGGCTGGAGAGATAGCTCAGCGGTTAAGAGCACTAGCTGCTCTTCCAGAGGTCCTGAGTTCAATTCCCAACAACCACATGGTGGCTCACAGCCATCTGTAATATGATCTAGTGTCCTCTTCTGGTGTGCATGAAGACAGTGTACTCATATACATAAAATAAATAAATATTTTAAAAAACAAAAAACAAAAGACCTCTCTCATATCTCTATATGGTCAGTGGTGAAGGAGGCAGATTGAGACAGAAAGAAACAGGCAGAGATGAGAGAGAGAAAAAGGCCTTTAGCCGGGCGGTGGTGGCGCACGCCTTAATCCCAACACTCGGGAGGCAGAGGCAGGTGGATCCCTGTGAGTTTGAGGCCAGCCTGGTCTACAAAGTGAGTCCAGGACAGCCAAGGCTACACAGGAAACCCTGTCTCAAAAAACCAAAAACCAAAAACTGAAAAAAAAGAAAGAAAGAAAGAAAAAGAAAAAACAAAACAAACAAACAAACAAAACTCCCCAAGGGTCAGGGAAGAAGACCACTGAGAAAAACTACAACACACACTTGCAGATAAAGGAGCAACGCCTGTGGGTGGTCCAGGAAAGGAGGCTGCTGTCTACAGCACTCCATCGCCATCTTGTGGTCACTTGCCGTTGGCGCTGCCAGGCTTTGCAAGCTTTGGCGTGAGGGACCTTGCATGGATCTACAAGTCTTCAGAGGAGCTTGCCGTCTGCTTAGTCAACCAGGTGGACACTAACCAAAAACCCAGGCCATCCTTGAATTCTTCATGTAGTGAGGGTTGTCCTTGAACTTCCCATCTTCCTGCTTCCATCTCTGGAACCTAAGGACTACAGGTCCGCTCTACCAGGAAGTGTTTGTCTGGTGCTAAGGACAGAACCCGGGACCTCATGCACACTAGGCAAGACTCTACTAATGGAGCTACATCTGGCCCTGTTCTTCAGACTCTTGGAATTTTGCCTTTTCACGGACAAGAATTATTTTGAGACGGGCTCTCTTTAAACAAACATTCCAGGGACCCAAGATGTCAGCTCTTGTCCATCAACCCGGAATAAATGGTTTGTCAGAGTTCCTGTAGGTAGCAACACTGCTATTTGCTTGCAGGGCCTGGGGCTTGTGCAGACAATCCTCCTGCCTTCGTGGAGTGTGAGGGAGGCTGTTCCATGGCTCTGTCACTTCCCCTGCTGTCAACCCTGAAGTCCCAGAGCAAGTCACTTCGCCTCTTCCAGCCCTCTGTGGACACGGGCAAATCATCACAGCCCAGAACGGCTTCTTCGATGGGGTTAGCCAAGCCCCTCCTTTTAGGGAACATTGCAGGATGTTGTACTCCCTGTTCAGGCCAGTTCCTGTACACATTTTGTTTTGGTTTTGTTTTGTTTGTTTGTTTGTTTGTTTTGAGATAGGGTTTCTCTGTGTAGCCTTGGGTATCCTGGACTCGCTTTTGTAGACCAGGCTGGCCTCCAACTCACAGAGATCCAGCTGTCTCTGCTGTACTGGGATTAAAGATGGCCACCACCAAACACGGATTCCTGGTACTAATTTGAAAGAACTGCCCAACCTGGTAAGCCACCCTGTAATGGGCTTGCGCTGACAGAGCAGTGGCCCATGCTGCGGGTTCTGCTGAGTCCTGGATAAGATCCAGCAGCCCTATTCCATGAAGGCACACTGCCCGCAAGGGCTCATGGGATTCAGAGTTCCCTCAGTTACTACACATCAGGAGCTCAAAGCTGATTTAGACAGGGGAGAGACTAGGGTAGATGAGGGAAGGTTGGTCTAGGCTGATCCCCCCCTCCACCCCCTGATCAGAACAGAGCAAGGCAAGAACTGGAAGTTCCCAAAAGGAAGGCAGCAGAGGTGAGGGCTGCAGAGTCACGGAGGTCACTGGACACAGTGCTGGAAGAGGCAAGGTCCAGGTTCCGAACAGAACCAACGGGAACAGGATTAAACAGGGAAGGAAGGAAGGAAGGAAGGAAGGAAGGAAAGGTACAAACAGGAAACGGACACAGAAGGGACAGGAACCTGCCTGACAGCGGTTGAAACTGGAATGGCATCTGGGGTGGTGGAAAGAGAGGAGACAGGCTGTGTCTGCCTCAGGGTCTCTGACTTGCAGGTTCCATGTGTCCATGTGTCCCCTCAAAGACCTTGATGGATCCACTTTCTAGTCTGGGAGCTATGGCTGGAAAAGGAGGTGGGAGACCCAGTCATGGTGTCTCATAGATTCTGGGCAGCCCTAAGTCCTCACACTGACTGTGACAGTCACAGGGGTCCTGAGATGCAGCTTCCAGGAGGTCACTTGTTTTTGTTTTGACATTTTAAATTTATCATGAGTGCGTGTGTGTGTGTGTGTGTGTGTGTGTGTGTGTGTATGTGTGTGCGCGTGCGTGTCAGAGGACAACCTGTAGGTTCTGGAGAGCACACTCAGACCATCAGGCTTGGTGGCATGTACCTCTACCCTCTGAGCCATCTTGCTGACCCCGACAGTCATTTTTGTTGTTTGTTTGTTTTGTTTTTGTTTTTTTTGAGACAGGGTTTCTCTGTGTAGTCTTGGCTGTCCTGGCCTCCCTTTGTAGACCAGGCTGGCCTCGAACTCACAGCGATCCGCCTGCCTCTGCCTCCCGAGTGCTGGGATTAAAGGCATGCGCCACCACGCCCAGCCTCTGACAGTCATTTTTGGGAAGTGGATGAAGATCCAAAGTCTGGCGACCATGAAACCAAATGATGGACGGCAGCTGCAGTCGCTGGCCAGAGCCTCCATGTGGCTTCAGAGTCCCGTGACCTTTCCTTCTCTAAACTGCTTGCAAAGCCACAGTGAGGACACACTCAGGATCATTAACGTAACTGGAGCTGTTGCTGCGGAGAGAGAAGCATCCTTAGCAATGCAATGAGTGGCCAATAAGTGAGCAGCCATCTTTTCTTCCACAGGAGGAGCCTTTGCGGAGGCTGGTTCCAGGTGGGACTTGGCACTCGTGGGCTGCTGGCCCAGGCGTTCTGAACATACATCCTCCTCTGCCGGAAGAGCTCCAGAGCCTGGGGACGGTGCTGGTGGTCACCGCGTCCTTGTTGCTACACCAAATCATTGTGACCTCACTGTTCATTTCTGTCAGAGGTGAGCATGTGGCTTTGTGGGCTTTCCTCCTTCTCTTCCTCTTCCTCTTGTTTGAGGCAGAGTCTCACTGTATAACTCTGGCTAGTCTGGAGCTCATTGTATAGACCATGCTGGCCTGGAACTCAAACGTCACAGATCTACCTGACTCTGTCTCCTGAGTGCTGGGATTAAGGGTTTGAGCCACTATGCACTTGTCTCTTGTTTGTTTGTTTGTTTGTTTGTTTGTTTGTTTGTTTTGAGGCAGGGTCTTATCACATAGGTCAAGTTAGCCTCAAACTTGTAATCCTCCCAAATACCATGCCTGGCTTTTAGGGCCCTTTCTGAAGGAGGCAGATAAGTGTCTTTGGTGACGCTGAGGGGAGTTAACACAACCTAGGACCAAGCAAATGGTCCAAGCCGATACTCAGTGACATGAGTGGGACACAGCACTGAGCCTAAAGCCAGCCTCTGGCCTGGAGAAAAGTCACATGAACTATGCAGTCTAACCCAGATGCTGTACAAAAGCACTCAGCAGAGCCAATGGCAGGGCCTAGGGCTCCCCAACAAAGCACAGGGTCCAGGGAAGGTGCCCACAGGGGTTACAGCTAACTTCTGTCCAGTGACTAGCCTCAGTCAAATTCAGCAGTGGGGAGTATTCACTGTGCTGATGGGGGCGGGGCAAGCGCATCGGCCCTAAACTCTGAGGGAACTCCTTTAGTACTCAGAGGTGTGTTGTCCCTTACTCCACTACTGCGTGGAGAGGGGGACATACTGTGTGCTCCCTCATTTATATAGTGACACCCCAACCTCACAATGTGACTGTGCTTAGAGATAAGGCCTTCAGAGCAATAGGAGTGTTGAAATGAGGTCAGTAGGGTGACCCTAATCCCACAGGGCTAGGATCTTCATGTGAGACTGGGACTCAAGGTGAGATATCAGGGGGGCACAGAGGAGAGTTCGGGGAGTCATGCCTGCTGACAACCCACATAATCTCTGTTGCAGATTCCAGAACCCTGAAGACACGTCAGTCTGCCCGAGCAACTCTCAGATGGAAAGCAAAGAAGGGGAGCCTCAGGGTGCCTCAGGGTGCCTCGGGGCCAACGGCCTAGACATTTCATAACAGCCATAGAACCAGTTGTTCCTATTAAAACCTTGGGTTTCCCCAGAACCAAAGACAAAAGCCAAGCCGAACAAGGGCGGTACCCAGCTAAATCCGTAGGCCACCGTGAGTGGGCCCCGTAGATGGTCAGCTGTCACCTGTCCAACTGGCAAGAATGAAGAGAGGAAAGAAGGAGCCAGTGCTCGGGTGGCCTGTGTGCTCTGGCTAGTGTGGGAGCCGCCTGCCCGCACCCCATCCGCGAAGGCTGGCCACGCCCTCACTTTCCCGCCTCCTGGCCACGCCCTTACCTTCCCGCCTCCTGGCTGGTGCTTCAGGTTCTCAGTGGAGCCAATCTTGGACCTGACGTTCTTCAGGTCTGGCATGGGCACAGGGGCCGTCTGCAGGCGGCTCTTACTGGCAGATGGTGACTTGGGGGGCGTGCGGACCACTGCCACCTTTTTGGGCTCCCGGGTCGGGGGTGTTGGTAGGGATGGCGTGCGAGAACGGCTGCCAGGGGTTCCGGGAGAACCTGGGCTGCTGTAGCCGCTGCGTTCTCCGGATTTCGGTGGTTCGCCTGGAGGATGTGGAGAGAAGAAGGGACTGAGGCCAGGCGGATGGGTGTCCGCAACGTCCCTGAGGCTTTGGGACTGGGGACCCACTGCCAGGATCCAGAGTGAGATCTCAGAGAGGACCATTTGTAGAAAAGTATGCTTCTGCCCTGTCACTTAGATACAGTGATAGAAATTTCTCAGTAAAGCAACATTGACACCCCACACAGGATACATGGCCCCCTCACAAGGATACTCCATCTCTTCCCAAGCCCCAAAGTGTCCTGAAGTCAGGGGATGGGTTCTAGCTAGCCGGGTGTCATTCCTCTTCCCCGAGCTGAGGGTAAAGGAAGTGATTGGTACTGGTCCACAAACTCACTTCTGCCTGTCCTTTACCTCACCTGGGGGCAAGAGGGAGGGTGATGCTGGGATCCTCCTGAGCCTTCCCTCACGGGGCAGATCTGAGGCCCTACCTGACTCCCCTAACTGTGAGCCTGCAGAATGGTGCATGAACCACCTGCCCAGAGCTTTCCACTCAAGCCACACCCCACATTGCCAAACCCCACCTTGCTGTTCCGGTCCTGGAATGCCCTACCCCCACACGCCTTTCCAAATACCGTCAGGTGCCAGGAAAGCTGCCTGGACTTCTTGAAAGACTCTGTCCCCACCCTCCTCCCTGCATCCTGCCCCCACCCCCGTGTTCCTATGACGGCATGCCTTGACACACCTAGCAGACTGAAAACCTCTGATGTTCTTAGCAGGAGGAGGGACTTGTGCTATGCAACATTTTGGGCCCCTATCCAGATCTGATAGACAGAGGCATCAGACCTGTAAAACTGGTCTTTCTCAAGCTCCCCAACCCACAGCAAGAGCATCCACAGCAAACACAGGGCGGCAATCTTCATCTAAGCAGTCCGGCATCTCAGGGACCCCTAAGGCCACCAGGCTCTGGGTTATGCAGAGCCACAGCTACTCTGGGCTCCAGCTCTCTGCCTCCATGTCTCCAGGGACACGGAGAGGTGGTGGCTTGGGCCCTTTCCCGAACACTTGCCAAGTCACCGTGGGTGAGTCGCTGACCCTCACTACACTTGTGTCTTCATCTGAAAAATGAGGGCGATCAGAGCCCTCAAGACCTTGCTTTGAGAAAGGTATCTGGGGGATTGGAGAGATGGCTCAGCAGTTAAGAGCACTGGCTATTCTCCCAGAGGACCCAGGTTCTGTTCTCAGCACCCACGTGGTGGCCTCACAACTGTCTGTCTGTAACTCTAGTTACCAGGGATAAGAAATCCCTCTCTGATCTCTGTGGGTACCAGGCACGCATGCGGTCCACGGACATATGTGCCAGCAAAACATCTGTATGCATAAAACAAAAAAAAAAAAAAAGAAATCTTTAGGAGAGGTGAGGCAGGGAGGTCACAGAGAGGCATCTGTTATACTGGGTGAGCACTGAGTAAATGTAAGTAGAACCAGGTGTGGTGACACACATCTATAGTGCCAGCTGTATGGGAGGCTGAGGCAGGAGGATTATTTGAGGCAAGAAACCAGCCTTGGTAAAGAGAGTGAGATGCCACAAACAAACAAACAAACAAACAAACAAACAAACAAACAAAACTCAGCCCAGCAAAACCCCCAGCTTGCCACTGATATTTTCCCACTGGAATTTAGATTAGACGATCCAAATCTCCCAACACCCCCAGAGGTCTCCAGGCACACGTTCCCAGTGCCACAAACCACACTTGAGCAGTACAGCTGATAGTTCAAGGCTGGGCCTCCCCTCAGTAGCCCAGGCTGAAGCAGCGGGCCCTCCCAGCCTTACAGACAAGCCTGAGGGCAGGACACACACCAAGAGGGTCTGACCATGCAGTGGACCCAGAATTACCTCTCTCAGATTTTGCCCCTGCACGGGGTAGTTTTCTCTGCACTTGCTTGGAAGCTTAAAAAGAAAAAAAAAAAAAACAAAACAAAAACAAAAATCCACAGATAGCCTCATTATAATCAGGCTCACAGGGGGCCGCTTGTGAATACCTCAGGTGGCACAGTACTGAGCAAAGTGCCAGGATGAAACCCCAACTAACATATCACTAACGCTCCCAGATCCTCCATGTAAGAGAAACACACCAGACACACACAGCCTCTTAGTGAACGCACAGCCCACTTGGCAGGCAGCACCCTTTACAATGGCAAGCAGAAGCCGGGCGTGGTGGCGCACGCCTTTAATCCCAGCACTCGGGAGGCAGAGGCAGGCAGATCACTGTGAGTTCGAGGCCAGCCTGGTCTACAAAGTGAGTCCAGGACAGCCAAGGCTAACACAGAGAGACCCTGTCTCGAAAAAACCAAAAACCAAAAACCAAAAACCAAAAAAAAAAAAAAAAAAAAACCAATGCCTCGGGCAGTGGGGGCTGCCTCTGGCGAGGAGAGCAGGGACACAGACAACACAGAGTCACATCCAAATGCCTTCTGGGAGCAGGTCCCTAGGGCTTCTATTCCTGCTAGCTCTACTGGACATGAAACAACCCCACTGTAGCCTGGCCAGGTTCTTAATCAATGCTAACTGCATTTCAGTCACAGGAAGTTGGAGGAATGACCACAGCATACCACTGCTCAGCTAAGACCCTTACATTTTTACTAGAAGGTTCCCAACATCCCAGCTGCATGAGGCCAAGATGCCGGAGATCCCCCCCCCCCCACGATGTCCTGGCCGGTTTACCGCTCCTCCGAAGAGGCAGGGGACCTGAAAACACCTAATGCTGGGGCTGTCCCCCAGAGCCATGGGTCAGAGGCCATGCTCCTTCTCTGCGACTCATTAGTCACCTGATTGCAATTTCCTCGTGCTTTTAAAATGAGCAAGATTTCTTTATTGATTAAAAGGCAAGGATTCATTATCTACCTCAGATAATTGTCAAGAGGATTAAGAAGACAAACCCTCCAGTGCTCAGCAAACCACAAGGTGTTTGTTAGTCGGTCTCAGGGGTTACTAATTGTTGGTGGCCTCTTGAGGCAAGTGTTATACCTTTTGGAAGCTTCTGGATTAAGACTCCAGAGAGCACTCTCACCTGAGCCCGGAGGAGTCTTTGGGCTGGGTGTGGTCTTGGCTGGGATCCTGGTGGCATTAGATGTGCCTTTCTGGCCTGGAGGGGCTCCTCCCCGAGGTGTGGCGATCTTCGTCCCAGTTTTCCCATCAGCCCCCTGTAAACCGAATCACAGTGAAAGGTTTTCATCACTGGGAAAGGTGACTGTCAGCCAAGGAAAGGTCAACCCCATCCTCCCACTTTGACTGGAAGAAGGCGAAGGTGGAGATGGATGCTAGAAAGGTCTTGTACAGTCCTGAGAGTTTGTGGGGCACACAGCCCCTCAGTGCACCCACACTTCAAGCACCAGATTCCTAATTCTTCTTAGACGGATTGTGAGCTAGCCTGTGGTAGAAAATGATAGTACTGCTAGGAACAAGATGAAGGCCAGGCTAGATCAGTAGGCTAAGCCCGGAAGACCACACCTTGTGGACACCCTCTTTTCCAGACTCCTGGTTATGAATGGGTCTGACTGACAGAGGCTCTTGAAGACCTGTGTTTCAGCCAGGTCACGCCAACAGCCTAAGCATGCCTTTTCTGCTTTCTCCATGGTGCTGGGGTCTCTGCGACTCCTTAGGAGTGCCACGAACCCTTGGCCATGAACACTGGCTGAAAGCTGTGAGCCGGAAGTGGAGCGGACACAGTCAACTGATTGTGGGTCTGCTGGTCAGTAGGTGACCGTTAGACGTGGCGTGAACCCACACAAAGAAACCACCGGAACCACAGACTCTGGAGGAAGGGAGGAGAGAGGGTGCGGCTGGAGGTCACGCCACCCACTTGGAGGTGTGGCTAGTTACCATGAGAACTCTAGATGGAGTTGAGGCTTTCTCTGTCATTTGTTTGTCTGTCTGTTTTTAAGAGAGAGAAAGAGAGAGAGAGAGAGAGAGAGAGAGAGAGAGAGAGAGAGAGAGAGAGTCCTTCTATATATTACTGGCTGTCCAGGAAATTGCAGCAATCCCCCTGCCTCTTCCTCCTGGGTGCTGGAATTATAAGCATCACCACACCTGGCTTCTTCTTTTTTTTTTTTTTTTTTGAGACAGGGTTTCTCTGTGTTAGCCTTGGCTGTCCTAGACTCACTTTGTAGACCAGGCTGGCTTCTAACTCACAGAGATCCGCCTGCCTCTGCCTTCCGAGTGCTGGGATTAAAGGGGTGTGCCACCAACACCCGGCTGGCTTCTTTTTTTTTTTTTTTTTTTTTT
>OU015746.1:16652709-16672100 GCA_907169655.1 Acomys percivali
GAGAGAGAGAGAGAGAGAGAGAGAGAGAGAGAGAGAGAGAGAGAGAGTCCTTCTATATATTACTGGCTGTCCAGGAAATTGCAGCAATCCCCCTGCCTCTTCCTCCTGGGTGCTGGAATTATAAGCATCACCACACCTGGCTTCTTCTTTTTTTTTTTTTTTTTTGAGACAGGGTTTCTCTGTGTTAGCCTTGGCTGTCCTAGACTCACTTTGTAGACCAGGCTGGCTTCTAACTCACAGAGATCCGCCTGCCTCTGCCTTCCGAGTGCTGGGATTAAAGGGGTGTGCCACCAACACCCGGCTGGCTTCTTTTTTTTTTTTTTTTTTTTGGTTTTTTGAGACAGGGTTTGTCTGTGTAGCCTTGGCCATCCTGGACTCACTTTGTAGACCAGGTTGGCCTCAAACTCACAGCAATCCACCTGCCTCTGCCTCCCGAGTGCTGGGATTACAGGCGTGCGCCACCACACCCGGCTCTTCTTTTTTTTTTATTTCTCAAGACAGAGCCTTGCTCTGTAGCCCAGGCTAGCCTGGAACTCACTATAGAGCTCAAGCTATCCTCAGACTTACAGGGATCCTCCTTAGTGTTGGGGGTTGGTTCTAGGCATCCGGTACCATGCTCAGCTTAGAGCTTCAAACTCCAAACCGGGATCCCCTGGTTATCTTGGGGACTGCTGCCTGGAGGAGAGGCAGAGGCAGGAAGCACAGCTCTGAGTCCCCAGTCCCTCCAAGTCCCTTCTTTAACCACCTAGTGCTGCCTGTGAGTTAGCTGAGGAAAGTGTTTGAACACCACGGTCCAGCAGCCTGGGCCTTGCCAAAGCCGGTTTCCTTACCTTGACTTTCATCTGCTTTGTTCCGGGACTGCCATTTCGGGGTGTGACAGAAGAGACGTGTTTAGGAGAGGTGGCTGGCTCAGGGCACACGGCAGGGCTGGAGGGTTTGATCAAAGGGTCTGAGCTACCAGGAGTGGGGCGTGTGGGGCTAAGGCAGGGCCTATTGCTCAGGGTTTTAGCAGGTGTGGATGTCTTAAACATAAACATAAATAAAATCAAAGTAAAAGTCAGCAAACGGGTGAAGGAAAAAAACGGAAAAAAAAAAAAAAGGACCAAGAAAAAAAAAAAAACCAAAACACCCCTAAACATAAAGAAGGCGGGTCACAGCTCAAAGCAGCCCTCTCTACTGACGCCCTTCCAGTAAGAAAGGACGGTAACCCTGTCCCCTCAGCACCGCGCTACCCATCAGCTACATACATGCTACACAGCTGACGAGGGATGGACGTAATTAAAATCACACAGCACAGAACTTCTAAAAGAGATGCTGAAACACAGACGCTCTGCTTCATCCTCTCTCTAGCAACTGGGTCTTGTTGTGCCTCCTACTTGGAGGACTCCGCCTTCGGGGGGGCTTCTCGCTTGGTGAGCGCATAGGGACCAACAGAGAAAAGGCGGCAAGATTTTCTCAAGAGAGAACACCAGCGCACATGCGTGGTGTCCCCTTTCTTGCTCAGTCTCAGAGGAAGCACTCACTGACACCCACCTTCTCTCTCTACCAGGCCCACAAAAATCCTAATCCTTCAAAGAGGATCCTGCCAGAGTCAACCAAAAGCTTCTGTCAGATGTCACCGAGGACACACACATGCCACACGCACACATGTATGTACACACGCATGCACACACACACACATGCACGTACACGCATACTTTCTGATTAAACAAGGACCCAAATAAAGTTAATCTTTAATGCTATCTACAGAGTCTTATCTGGCCAAAGTTAGCTTCAGAACCTATTCCACTGAGGGAAATAAAGTGTCTGTGGGGCTGGATGCCCTCTGAGAAGGACCTAACCAGGGTACCTGATGAGCCCCCCAGCGTTGCCTCTGGGGACTCTGACTGGGAAGTGTGGCCCCAGTGTGGTGACCCAGTGTGAGACCATAAGTTTTAAAATAAAGAACAGAGCGGCCAAGCAGGCGGTGGTGGGTCACACCTTTAATCCCAGCTCTTAGGAGGCAGGGGCATGTAGCTCTCTGAATTCGAGGCCGGCCTGGTCTACAGAGCAAGTTCCAGGACAGCCAGGACTACACAGAGAAACCTTGTCTCAAAAAAACAAAAACAAAAACAAAAACAAAAACCTGAGGGGGTCAGAAATAGAACTGAGAGGCCAAGTGTGGGGTGCTCTGGAATCCTGACCAGAGGTTCCAAGGCTTTCTCCCCTCAAACGGTCCGCTGAAGGGGGTCAGAGCACAGTCTGTGTCACCAGCGCCAGGAGGAGAGCTCAAGGGAAAGCCCCTTTCTGGGGCTACTTTCATAAGAGAAAAGCTGGGGTTACAGAAGCCCACTGTTCCCTGGCTGGGCAAGACCTCTCTCCATCGACAGCTTTCTCTGCTCAGCCTAGATCTGTAATAGGTTTGGCCCCACAATCTCCTGTGAGTCAGTCCAGGGCAGGGACTGTGTATCCGTGTGTACACACGAATGAGGAATACACGCAGGCTTGTGCAAGCATGAGGCCAGGACTCCTTGCCCCTTGCTCTGGAAGTAAATGAGCACCTTGACGGACAAGCAGCTATCACTCCCGGTTCAAGGAGTGGGGTGTGGTTGGGGGGGCGGGCGCAGGGAGAGCTAAGTCTCTGCAGGAGGCAGGTGACAGGAAACCCTGGTGAGTGTAGAACAGGCCCTCAACCTTGGCTGTCAGACTCTAGCTAGCACCATCACCCACATCTGGAGACTCACTGGGGCTCTGGTACCGGTTACAGGCCAGATGTTGTGGGCAAGTCACAAGAGCTACCCAGTTGATGCGGTCTGGGCCGTGGTGGGATTTTCCAGGAAGACAGCACTGCACACATAGCTTCAGGGTTTTCTAAGATAAACAGGCATGGAGGGGAGGGGACTACAGATGAAAAATGGAGGACAGGTTGGGCCTGGGATGCCGGTCTGTGGCCAACAGGTGCTTTATTGACCAGGCTTGGTTGCAGAAGATTGGCAAAGGCTTACCCTGAATCGCATTTTCCAACCCACGCTTTTCTACACTTCGTTTAAAGGAGGCCCCTGCTAATTCAGAGTCCAAGGCAGCCGCACATACAACTTAGCAACCGAGGCCACCTGCCATTCCCCCTAGACGAGACTCTGTCTGTTCCTCCTTCAGCTTGCCGTCCCCTGCTCTGGTACGTTGACAGCACGCTTCCTCTCCTGTTTGCCTCCCAGCTCTTCTCCCTGAGGCCTCACCCATCATCCTTTCTGCCTCTGTCTGGAGATCACTTCTCTCCTTGCTCATGGCTCTCTGACACCCAGCGTGCTCTGTGTATATTAAACACGCTGTGTGTACTGAGCCTAGATCTGTAGTGGGAAGGGTCAGAGTGCAAACTGCAAACTTTATGCACACCTTCATTTAAACTAGGAGGAAATGGCTAGAGGTGGGCGCGGGGGTGGGGGGTGGGGGGGGGGGGGAGGAACTGAGTAACCTGCCGATCACCCTTTCCTGTCAAACACTGCCTTTGTAAAAAGCAATGGCCTTTAAATGACAGCTATACTCCAGTGACAAGCACTTCCCGCACATTATAGACAAGCACAAACGCAGGCATGAAGCAGAGCCTCTTGGCAAATGAGACGGGCTGGTCGGTAGCTTACCTTCGCTTTCTTCTCATCGTTTCCGGTCCTGTCCTTGCTTACACTGGCCACGCGAGCTGGTAAAACACAAAACGAGAATGCATGTGACGATGCCCCGTGTTCAAGGTTCCGGAAGCACCAGAGTTCAGAGGTTGGGGTACGCGCGTGCCCTTTGGTTGAAACCCGGCTGATTTTCTTAGTCCTCAAATCTGCGAGGTCTCGCATCGTTAGTATCACACAGCACACAGGGCCACTGCTCAGCGCAACCTGGTAAGAGGGGGCAGCAGGCTGGCCGAGGGTGGGGACATGCGGAGGGAATGCAGCAGGTGCTGTTAGAGGCGTGTGGTGACACAGGGCTGTGGGGAGCTCACTCTCCGCATCTGTCAACCCCACTGAACACAGGGCCATCTAAAAGCCCCAAGACCACAGGCTCAGGACAGCGGGATCCTTGGATCAGGATCGGGGATTTCTTTCACTATGGCCAGGTTTGGCCTTGCTTTCCTGTGAGATCCCCACTTACCCCAAGGCCCAATTGAATCCACCTCTATTTTCCTGCTTTATTCTAGGAAGGATCTCAGACCCACTATTTTTTTTTTCCAAGACAGGGTTTCTCTGTGTAGCCTTGGCTGTCCTAGACTCACTTTGTAGACCAAGCTGACCTCGAGCTCACAGCGATCTGCCTTCCTCTGACTCCTGAGTGCTGGGATTAAAGGCGTGCACCACCTACTTAGCCATCTTATCCTGACCATCCTAAACCCTATTCTAGGCCATTCGCTTCCAGAACAGATGAGCCCAGTGGAGCTGCCTTCATCTTTGTTATGAAGTTTACATAGCAGTTTACAACAGGGACCTTCCACACCGGCCCTGGCTGCTCTCAGAGAAGCCCTTCTCATTCTGACCCAGCTCTGAGGGTGTGCCTTTCCACTACTGAGGGGCCTTCAAACATGTCACATCCTCCTCACCTGTGGGTCCCTGCAGGCGGATGAAGACTGGACTTACAGAATGAGCAGCACTCACTCTCCAGCCCAGAGGTCTCCCCATTTTACCCTGAAGGAACTACGTAGGAGGTAATGTGTAGACTTTCGGGTGCCCCGAGGCTAGGGGTGCAGCCAGCAGGTACCCAAGAGTCCACATTGCTGTAAGAGTTCGGTGGATCTTACGCGTTCCTTCTTCTGTCAACCATGTGTGTCTGCTGAGGACAAATGGCTGTACTGATGCATTTCTGACTCAGGGAAAGACCGCCATCTCCTCAAGGCCAGACTGTCACTAACCATAAAGGCTTTGTTCCCAGGCTCAGTGACAGCGGAACTCTGCCTGACTAATTCCCCAGCCTACGGGTGATGGAAGCTGTCCCATGGAATGCTCCCTCAGTTTCTGCTGCATTGTCCTTTGCGTCTGAACCTCAGTGCAGCTAATAAACTCTCCCACTTTTTGTGTTGGTAGACTCTTTCACTGGAGTAACCTGCCGATCGCCACCATCAGCTATGTTTGGGGACACTCCAGGGGAGTGTCTTCTTCTTAGAGGGTCCCTGTGCACAGCACAGCAAGGGCTCTGACAAGCCCTCCAAGAGTGGGGAATGCTTGAGCTTTGCTCAGCCTGTTTATTTCCTCCCATTTCTAAATTCACTGTGCCGTGGAATCCCCCAGCCCCACCCCAACCTCAGACACACCTGCTGACATTTGGAGGACCAGAATTTGATAGGACATTACTTTGGAAAGCAATCCAGGCAGTCATTTGTCCTCCGTTGCCTTGGAGTCTAAACGGACACAGGCTTCCCCTCCCTCTGTCTTAGCGTTTGTTTGAAGACAGGGTCTTATGTATCGGAGTCTGGTCTTGAACTCCTGATCTCATCTTCATCTCCATCATGAGTACAGTGTTGACTATAAGCATGTGCCCAGATTAAAAAATGTAATAATAACCTTGCTAGGTAGCCCAGGCTAACCTCATGTAGTCCAGGTTGGCCTTGAACTTGCAGTGATTCTTCTGTCTTAGCCTCTGAAGTGCTGGGGTGGCAGGTATGGGCCATCATCCTGACAGGCTCTTTTATTTATGATGTTCTATTGGAGTGTTCTCTATAAGTAGGGTTTAATCAGTAGGTAAAAGATGATTTTGACTCTGAGCTTAAGAGGCATCAGTTTCTTGGCCCTGCATATAATCCTAAAATGTCAGGTAGTGTGTGTGTGTGTTTAAAGATTTATTTATTTATTTATTTATTTATTTATTTATTACATACAGTATCTGCCTGTCTGTGTGCCTGCACATCAGAAGAAGGCACCAGATCTTATTTTAGATGGCTGTGAGCCACCATGTGGTTGCTGGGAACTGAACTCAGGACCTCAGGAAGAGCAGCCAGTGCTCTTAACCTCCGAGTCATCTCTCCAGCCCCAAGTAGTCTATTCTTACATTTGTTTCTTGTACAAGAACATGTGAACGTGTGTGTGTGTGACACACATGCAAAACATGTGTATGGAGGTCAGAGAATAACCAGAAAAGTGACTCCCACAGTTGTTCTCTGCTCTCTACACGCACATGGTGGCATGTCCTTGTACCCCGTGGGTCTTAGGGATGGAACTTAGAACAATTGTTTTGGTAGCAAGAAGCTTTGCCCACTGAGCCATCTTTTTTTTTTGTTTGTTTGTTTTTGTTTTTTGTTTTTTGTTTTTTTGAGGAAGGGTCTCCTTATGTAGCCTTGGCTGTCCTGGACTCGTTTTGTAGACCAGGCTGGCCTCGAACACACAGCGATCCGCCTGCCTCTGCCTCCCGAGTGCTGGGATTAAAGGCGTGCACAACCACGCCCGGCCACTGAGCCATCTTGAAGGCCCACATGTCAAGTATTTTACAATCTCTTTGTTTGTTTGTTTGTTTTTGGTTTTAGAGACAGGGTTTCTCTGTGTAGCCCTGGCTGTCCTGGACTCACTTTGTAGACCAGGCTGGCCTTGAACTCACAGAGATCCACCTGCCTCTGCCTCCCAGATGCTGGCACTAAAGATGTGTGCCACCACTCCCAGCTGCAGTCTAGAATCTTTTTTTTTTTTTTTTAATATTTATTTTTATTTTATATGCATTTGGTGATTTGCCTGCGTGTATGTCTGTGTGAAGTCCCCTGGAGCTGGCATAACAGACAGTTGTGAGCTGCCATGCAGGTGCTGGGAATTGAACTCTGGTCCTCTGGAAGAGCAGCCAGTGCTCTTAACCGCTAGGCAATCTCCCCAGCCCTGTTTTCTAGACTCTTAAAGCCATGAATGCCCCTGTCTAGAAGCTGTTCCCACCGTGCAGCCTCCAAAGGGCTCCAGATGGGGCTGTACACAGGGACCCTCTCCCTGACGTTCTGGACTGTGAATGTCAAAATACATCATAAGCCCTCAAAAAAAAAAGAGTGAAGCTGTTATCCACTCTACATAGTGTGGGCTGGTGGGCCTGGGCTGGTGGGCCGCGGCGGATACATCAAGTGGGCAGAGAACAACTAAATAGGACAGGAAGCACAGGGCTAGGTGCTGGTGACATGCGGAATGAGAGCAAGCGTGAAAGGAGCACGTGCTACCAGAGGCTGCAGGGCAGGGGCTGGGGAGGGGGCGACAGCCCGGGCGGTGGATTTAGTGGCTATCCTGGAGTCTCAGGGTGCCGGAGTCAAGGCCAGAAGCTCGTGACAGTGTCCACAGCCTGGAGGGTACCAGGGAAAGAGTGAGGGAGCTTAAACCACAGACCTTTAAGTTGAGGGACCCGACTGACCGGCCTTCCTGGCAGGCCAGCTGCAGACTGCTTGTCAAGTGGTTCCAGAAGGCTAGCCTCTTTGCTGCCCTTTCCCACAGAGGGGCCTTGGGCCTGTTGCTTCTCTCCGGGGGTCCCCACCACTGTAACCCCTTCCAAATCCTGCTCCTTCGGCATGCCGGCTTTGATTTCCACGTGGAATGTGAACTCAGGGGCAGCCTCCTGCCCTTCCTCCATGCTCCCGGTGCCAGGCCCTTCCGGCTGCGAGGCCTGGGTCTCTGTAGAGACTTTGGAGGGGAAATCAACAGGAAGTGGGATGGCACCCTCAGCTGGGAACCCAGGCATGCTAGTGGTCTCCCGGGAGACAGGCTGAGGGGCTGCCCTGCCAAGGACCAGGGAGGCCTGGGAGGGAGGGGAGTCCTGGGAGGACACATCCATGTCACAGTCTTCATCCACCTCCTCCTGGCTCCCCAGCCTGTCTTTGCCCCAGCCCTCCTTCTGAGGCGACTCTTGATGCAGCAGCTCAGAGGCTGGGTGGCTTCTCTCTACGTCCTCCGGTCTTGTCCCCAAAGGTTGGCATGTAGCCTCTCTGAGGCCTTGTGACAGGAAGGAAGCCCCAGGCATGGCAGGCACTGGGTGGTGGATCCAATCTGAGATCCCCAAATCTGGGACCTGGCCTTCACGGCGCCCTGGCTCACCAAGCAAACTTTCTGGGTAAATTTCGACCTTCTCTGGCTCTGTGTAGAGATGTCCAGCAGAGGATGGCTTCAGAGTGGACAGGCCCTCTGGGGCAGGTTCTGCTCCCCGCTCCTGGATGGGCTCCTGGGGACGGTGAGTGACCAACGCCAAGCCCGGAGCATCTGACTGTTTTTCACCTAGAGGTGGCAGCGAGACCCCAGAAACTTCTGAGCTCGGTCAAGGCTGGACTTGAACATTGAGCTTCTGCTCAGGGGCCTCTCAAGCACCTCTCTCTGCTGCCTGGGAACTCTCACCTCCTCAGGGTTTGAAGAGGCAGTGGTGGCAAATGGTTAGCAAGGTTACAGATAGTGTTCAAAGGGGGTATCATCATATTCGGCATAAGAAAAGACCCCTCAAAGGGACCAGGACACGCCTAACAAAGGCAGGAGCCTGTCCTAGACCCAGCTTGTGGCTTTTGTTTGCTTAGAATAAATGCTTTCTTGGTCTGTCTGCCACTAGGTTTCTGTATGATCATCTGGGCCACAGTTTTCTTGTCCAAAAAAAAGGGAGACCTGGCGACCTCTGAGGTCCCTCTGGAGGTCAGCTGGGCCAGAGGCTGCTGGCATCTCTGTGGCTACCAGGCATGTGACTATGGGGTCACCTACCATTTTACAGAAACCAAGCTCCCAGAAGATTCTGGGCTCCAGATGGCCTGGCCTGGGTTATGACCGTGGCCCTGTTCTCTCCTCACCTTCTTCTCTGTTTCCTTCTCTCCATCCTCCCCCTCCTGTGGTCCCCCCCCCCCCCCCCCTTTCTCCTCTGTCTGGGCCGCTGAAACCAGTGAGTGCCATAA
Organism: Acomys percivali; assembly: GCA_907169655.1. NCBI lineage: Eukaryota > Metazoa > Chordata > Mammalia > Rodentia > Muridae > Acomys > Acomys percivali. Next base: position 16,661,546 of record OU015746.1, read on the forward strand.
ATCATCCAGTCTGCTCTGACAGATTTGGAAAACTCACGAGCGGTGGTGGAAGGGCTTGAGCCTTTATTGACAGCCCCCCCCTGTGCGGTACCTGTATGTGGAACTGGTGGTCATCCTTCAGGGCCGGCCTGTTGCCTCAGGGGAGGCACAGAGCGTTGGGAGCCCTGCTCTGACGCCTCACCCAGCACGCTGCCCGCCAACTCAGCTAGTCTAAGCACACTGTTGGTTTTTTTTTTTTCCTGGACCAGTCATCCAATAGTCAGTCATGTAAAACCTCTTTAGGGTATCTGTGCACTGAGGATGGGGTGTCCATTTGGAGGTCCTCAATAAACATCCTCTGATTTTATTTGATTGCTTGTTTGTGACAGGGTCTCTCTCAGGGTACCTGAAGCTGACCTCAAACTCACTACGTGGCCAAGGGTGACCTTGAACTCCTGACCCTTGAGCTCTTCTTTCCGAGCTGAGATTAAAGACACACGTGCCACCACACTTAAATAATTCTGAACTTTTTGAACACTGTACTTAGGTCCCAACAAAATATCCCAAAACTCCTCAGTTCCCCTTTAACAAAACCTATCAACCTCTCAAAGGTTTTGAGGATATGAAAAAGAAGCCTGGGTAAAGGGAGGGGAGGGGACGGGGAGACATGTGCATCTGCATACATGCCTAACTCTGGACACACACAAGGGATATGTACTCTACTTCTGTCTCTAAGCCGGAGTGGTTGGATGTGGCTGGCCCACTACCAAGGGACCCCAACTCCGGCCTGGCCCCTCCTTCTTTATGTCTGGTTGAGTAGTTCACAGTTAACAGTTTATGGTCCCAATATCAACGCTCTCACAAGGTAGCACCACCTAAAACCGGATGTGGTGGCGCATACCTGTAAACCTTAGCTCTCAGAAGGTAGAAGTAGGAGGACCAAAAAGTCAAGGTCAAGGTCAAGGTCGCCGGGCGTGGTGGCGCACGACTGTAATCCCAGCACTCTGGGAGGCAGAGGAAGGCGGATTTCTGTGAGTTCGAGGCCAGCCTGGTCTACAAAGAGAATCCAGGACAGCCAAGGCTACACAGAGAAACCCTGTCTTGAAAAACAAAAACAAAAGACAATGCCCCATTTCTGTACAGAGCAAAGATCACCATGTCCCAGCTCCTTTGCCGTCTATAAGCCTCTCTGTTAAGTTCATTTATCCAGAAAAACCCATAGAGAAACAAAGCCAGCTTATGCTATATCTACATCAGAGGCCTGTTTCTTCTTTTTTTTTGGTTTTTCCGACACAGAGATCCACCTGCCACTGCCTCCCAAGTGCTGGGATTAAAGGCGTGTGCCACCATGCCCAGCCCAGAGATTTGTTTCTTAAAATTAAGACTTTCTTTCTTTCTTTCTTTTTTTTTTTTTTTTTTAAGACAAGGTCTCTCTGTGTAGTCTTGGCTGTTCTGGACTCCCTTTATAGACCAGGCTGGCCTCGAACTCACAGCGATCCGCCTGCCTCTGCCTCCCGAGTGCTGGGATTAAAGGCAGGCGCCACCATGCCCAGCTCTAAAATTTTCAAAATTCTTTTTATTATTTTTTGTTTGTTTGTTTGTTTTTGGTTTTTCGAGACAGGGTTTCTCTGTGTAGCCTTGGCTGTCCAAGACTCACTTTGTAGTCCAGGCTGGCCTCGAACTCACAGCGATCCACCTGCCTCTGCCTCCCGAGTGCTGGGATTAAAGGCGTGCGCCACCACACCTGGCCAACATTCTTTTTAAAATGTGTATCTGCGACACACAGCTGCAGAAAGCTACTTGCCTCAAACATAGCAATCAGGTTCCTGAGAAGAAAATTATAATAAGGTGTGAAACTTGCAGAGAGGAAGGCTCAAATGAACAAGTCTGGTGGTGATGTGATTGACAGGCCAGAAAGCACCTTGTGGGAGCATCACCCAGTGTGCTCATCCCCAGCCTAGCCAACCCTGTTCCCTTCAGGACCCCGCCCCAGCATCTCCCCTTGAAACTCTGTCTGTGTCTACAGAGCCCATCTTTGACAAAGGCAACCCCCCTCAGCTCTCCTAGACTTGTCCATTAGAACCCAGGGCTAAGATGTCTTTTTGAGGTGGGGCCCACTGAGTGCTTCCATGTCCCTCCTCCCAGGCCCTGAATCTTACAGGAGACTCAGGCCACTGACCTTGAGTCACATGCCCAGCGGCTTGGTCCTCCAGGTTCGGGGTGTCTCCAATGCCTGCTTCTTCAGCTGGTCCGAGGCAGCAACGGGAGAGGGCAGAAGAGAGACTGTTAATTTTTGCTCTAAGTCATGCTTTCTGTACCTTGAGTTTCTCACAGGAAACGAGCAACAGGTGTGTGCATCCTGCTGGGCCAGCTGCTGCGCTGCTCTGCTCCTCTGCAAAGGCCGTGGCTTGGCTTGACAATGCTGACAAGGGATGCACCTAAACAAAACCCACAGCACCCACACACCTGTCCAGGTGACTGCGACCTAGGAGGAAAGAGCTTTCCCACAGGGGTTCAAGGCCCTGCTGCCTTGCCTGGGATTTGCAGAATTCCAGGGGTCAGAGACCAGTCACAGTGGGAGACAGAGGCTCGGGGAGAGATTGCGCTTGCTGGAGTAGACCCAGGAGCCGCCACTTGCCTAGCCTCACTGAGCCTCTATTTCCTCTTTGGGAACCTCAATGAGATGACGTGGGTTTGTCTTGTAGGAGGATAGTAAAGGTCTGGAGAACAGAGTCTGACATGAAAGGGGTACCCCAGGTTGCTGAGTGTCTTCTCTCTAAACCCCTCACATACCTGACGCCAGTACTACCTGGCTGGAGCGAGACTAGCAGGGCCAATGGGCAGCTTTTGGTGGTGGGGTGGGGAGGGGTGGGGAAGGGGTGTGGTTGGGGTGGGGAGGGGTGGGGTGGGGAGGGGTGGGGTTGGGGTGGGGAGGGGTGGGGAGGGGTGGAGTGCCTTTGTATTTCTATATACGGAGCCAACAGTCACTCCAAACAAAGAAGGCTGAGAGAGTGTCCGGTCACATGAACAGGACCCAAGTCTGTATGCCCTGATCTCAGAAGTCAGGACACAGGTATGGGAGGGCACGGGCTGTAATCTAGAGGTGGGGTTTGCAAAGCAAGCTGGCCTCAGGGCCTTGAGGCACACAAGAGGCTGCTGCCTTCAAGAAACGTTCACACAATGCCAGCTGGGCCACCAACCTTGTCTCTAGACAGAGGTGCTCAGTCGCTGCAAGCCAGAACACTGGCCACAGAAAGCACAAGAGGAGAGAGCCTGAGTCCCCGCCTAGTTATATGTAGCCAGATGGCTGACTGAGGGTGGGGCCATGGGGAGGCCACTGAGAACTTGGAAGCTCTCCACCCACCGGCTTATCAGCTCAGACACATCTAGGTCCTCTGTGCTAGGTCTTTTGGTGACAGTTCCTTGTCAGATAACACAGCGCTGGTCACACATTGTGTCAACTGTTGGAAGGCAAAGTCCAAGTGTGGATTTGGTCTGAGCAAGGTTCCAGAAGGAAAGGGAAGCCAGACTCAGAGGCACAGTGAGTCCAGCTAAGCAGTCACTGAGGCCTTAGCGGACATACGGAGGCGTTCTGGGATTCCAGCACTGCCCTGACACCGAGTTTATTCGTCTTTCCATGACAGTGCACTATGGGGCTTACCCTGCCTCCGGAGGGTGGGAGGCAGAAAAGGTGGGGCATATTTAGATGGGGGAAATCAAACATCTCCATCTCACGGAGCAGAACAGAAGGCACCGCATGAGTTGGTATCTTAGCACCATGTTCCCGGGGGAGCATTTTCAGGGAGGCACACGGTTCCCTCCTCCCTAGGAAGACAAGTCTCCTCCAGTGGAAAGTCACGCAGTGGTCTTGAGCGGCTTTACTGAGTGCCAAGAAGCAGCAAACACGTGCTCAAGAGAGTCCAAGGTGAGGCACCAACTCCACCGACAGCTGGAAACCTAATAAACTCTAGACCCATCAAGAAGTGAACGGCCCAGGGCTGGAGCAGCTCCAAACAGTCTTGCTATGCAGCCCACTCTGGCCTTGCACCCACTATGTACCCCAGGCAGGCCTTGAACTTTTGCTCCTCCCATCTTAGCCTGCCAAATGCTAGGATAACAGACATGTGCTGGCGTGCCCAGCCTGGTCCCGTGGTCTTCAATGCACCACCTAGAGACAGACAACTTGCCTTCTGTTCCCTCTGGCAGGGGAGCTGGTAAACTGCAGTCAGGGCCCCGTCTGGGAAGGACTGGTCCTGCTGTGATGGCTGAGCAAAGATGTGTTGCAGTAGTCTGCCAGTAGGTTCTGGGGCAGAGGTTGCTGACACTTTCTCCCATGGAACCGTGGGCACAGGCCAGAGGTGGCACCGGGGCATCTAAGATCATGCCCAATGGGCCACCAAGGGGAATGAGCCATCCTCCAAGGGGTGATGCTGTAGCTATGCCCCTGAATGGAGGGATGACATCTCCCTGCCCCCCAGAACCCCCAGAATCCAAGGCAAAGGAATCCATCTTTATGGAAGCAGGAGACAGGAGCTGAAAGCAAACTCTGGAAGCATTCGAGAACCATCTCTGAGGTGGCTAATCTTCACAGTCAACTCAGTTAGAATCACCTAAGGGACTGTTGGGGTACACATGTGGCTCTCTATGTCTGACGGCGTATGTAGGTAGAATTAGCTGAAGGGGAGGCCCACCTTGAACGGGCTGGGGTTGAGAGCAGCAATAGATAAAAGCAGATGGAGAAAACACACCCAATGCTACACTCCTCTGGGTTCCTGAAGTGAAGAGCTTCCTCCACCACACACAGCTGGCTGCCACAGCGCTCTCTCCGCCTAAGGCCAAGGAACCAAACAACTACGAACCCTCTAAGCCCACGAGAGTCGGAAACAAAGCTCTTCCCCCAGAGTTGTCTCTGCCAGGTATCTGGCCACTTAGGAGACACTAGGTAATACAGTCTTCCTGAGAGAAGGGGGTCCCCTCTATGCCCCTGAAGAGAGCGGGAAGCAGCCACTGCCTCCTCCCACCTGCCTGCCTCACACTAGCCCAGAGCAGGGGCTGGCTTAGAAAAAGGCTGTGGACCCGACTGTCACATCAGACTGGCCCACTGACGAGCATGTATAAGCTGTGAGGTTCCCCCCCACCCCAACTCAATTTATGACATGGTGGGGACCAAGCCCTGGGATTTATATATGCTTAACCAGGCACTCTACTACCTGAGCTACACCCCAGCCTTTGAAGGCTGCTTTGTGGCCGTGAAGACTAGGAAGCATTTCTGATTACCCAGGAGAGGCAACAGAGTCTAGAATTTTCATCCCAAACAGAGGACAACATTCTTCAATGACAAAACTTCAAAGGGACAGCAGGAGACAAAAATCATGTCACCCACGATCTCACCTCTGTGGCCTTCAATCATCCTTCAGGCTCAAGGTTGAGGCCCTGGCCATGCTTTAAGAACATCTACCCCCACCTGCCTCAGAAGACCTTACTGTCAGTCATTTTGCAAAGTGGAAACACATTTCGAAAGATGGGATGGCACTGTGGAGAACATTCTCGGCGAACATGTGAGAGAAAGCTTGCTATAGGCTGAGTTGGAACCACCTTAGGAGACACACCTCTGGGCGTGTCTCTGAGGATATTCACAGAAAGATTTAACTGAGGGGGGAAGACCTACCCTGAATATGGGTGGCACCATCCCATGGGCTGAGGTCCTAGGGAAAAAGGAGAAGGCCAGCTGAGCACCCGCAATCACTGCTCTCCGCTTCCTGACTGCAGAGGCAGTGCGACCAGTCACGCTACCACCATGCCTTCCCTGTCACGTGGACTCCATCCTGTCAGACCACGAGCCCAAACAGACCCCTCCCTTCCTTCCATAAGTCGCCTTTGTCAGACATTTGGTCACCACAAGGAAAAGAGTAACTAGCTAGTACAGTGGCAGAGAGCCGGTCCTCAGGAAGGGGCGCTCCCACCGCTGCCACCACAGTGCTCAGGCGGTGCTTGGTAGATAACTGGGCACCTCAGGGTCATCATACTAACTGCGAGTACACAAGAGGAAGGATGGGGGGGGGGCCTCTGGGCTGTGACGACTCTTGCCTAGGGCCTTGCACAGGATGACTCACGAAGGGCTGAGTGCCCCAAGCCCAGCGCTTTTTCTGCTGAGGTGCGGTCTGACCACTTCCCCATCGTCCACATGGGTAGAAGAGTCTACAGAGACAGGGTTGGAAGGCAGCTCAGCTCAGCTCTAGAGATAGGTGGGAGTGAGATTGAGATCACTCTTCTGAACTCTGGGACCATCCCATTAGACCTTCAGAAGGATGCAGTGACGACGTGGTCACAGCAGCATGCTTGGTGCTCCCCTGAGGTAAACTGTCCTCTAAGGGTGATCTGCCACTTGCTGCAGCTACAACTGGAGAAAGTGTAAGGAAGGCAGAGGTCTATCCCCTCTGTCCCCAGAAAAGCCCGTTGAGAACCTGTCTACTTGACACATTGGCTGAGGCAGGAGCCTGCAGCCATCAGGACACTACTGTGGGAAGCAGTCAGACTCCAAGGCAACCACGGCTAATTAGCCAAGATCCAGAAGCCAGACTCATTCATCCCTCTCCTTCACATGACTATGAGGACGAGCTGTCCATGAAAGTCAGCTGGGCCCTGGCAGCCCTGGGGATCTTGGGGGGTTCACCCTCACCTGTGGTTCCTTCTGGGATCTCCATGTGGGGCTGGGCAGCAGCCTGCTTGTCGGGAGCTGTCTCTTCCACTAGGGGCGCAGTCACGTCTGGAAACCACCAATAGACACCCTTCTGCGTATGCAGGGGCAGTGCAGGGAGAGAGGGGGGCCTGCCAGCCACATGCAAGAAAAGCCAGCTCAAAGCGGGGGTGGAGGGCATGGCGGGGCACAGTCTTCCTGGCTCGCTCCCCAGGAAGTAAGTGAGGCAGCAAGACACCTGCCTGGAAAGCCCAGAGGGGTCATGTAGGCACTACAAGGGACACAGCCTGATCCCTGGGGGTTCTACAGAGGACTCATGAAGTCCTGAAGGCAGCTATGTGATCTTTACGGCAAGGCAGGAGGCCCAGCTGCGACTCAGGCAGTGTGAGGAAAGAGACCAAGATTTTTCTGTGAGGCTTTGAGTAAGCACCCTGTCCCCGCTGAGCCTCTGTTTCCGCTTGTACAGGACTGCCATCTCTAGGTGACCTTTAAAACTTCTACCAGCTCTAACCCCCTGCCCCCAACCTCCTAACACCCAGTTAAAAGGCAGAGTTCCTTCAACCAGACCAGATCCCGTCTTCTTGCTGAGGCGAGAGATAGGAAGGAATCGCAGGCCAGGAGCTGGGGGCAGCATCTTTTCAAGGCAAACGCTTTAGCTCAGAGTTCCTCCAGACCCCTCCGCCTCTCCTCCAGGTATGCCAGCCACAGCCGGGGAGTGGCCAGCTTGCAAGAGATTCCCGGAATTCCACACAGCTTAGTTCACAAAGGCCATTTTTCATTACGATCCTCTCTGGTGCAGATAAAACAGCTAGCCCTGGCTACCTCCCACCCTGAGGGTGAGAGTGAGACGTGTGGGGCCCACACATGTGCAGGTCCAGACTGCAGGAGTGAGAGCGTCTGTCTTCTGGGACAATAGTGACAGAGCACTGAGAGCCGAGTTTGGGAAGCCGGCACCCACCGGGTTTGGCAATGAGTGTCAGGGCTTTCTCAGGGTGGCAGACAGCTTGCAGAACTGTTCTAACTGGACGAGCAGGAAGTGTCTTGCATCAGTGGTTTTCAGAAGGGCAAAGGAAATCTGGCAGGGATGTTCTCACCAGGCTAAGGGCCATGCCATCTGCATCCTCCAGGGTGAGCCAGCACGCCAAGCCATTGGCAGGAGCATGACAACCATGTTCTGGATTTATCCAAAGGCAGGCAGACGCTGGGGGAGGTGCAGAGGCCAAATTCTCTTTCTGTAACAGAATTCCCAAGCAGCGTGTAAGGCTGGAGAAAGGGTTCAGAGTGGACGCTCCAACCTCCTTGGAAGGCTGGAGAGACGGAGGACAGATGTTATGGATGGTTAGTTAAAAGCTGTTCTCAAGTCTCCTTTTTCTTTGATTTTTTTTCAACTCAGTGGGTTGAAAAGCAAGATGCCCAACATCCCCAGCCTCGCAGCCCGCAGTGGCCAGAGACCCAGTTCTGGCCAGTGAGTGAAAGTGGAAACTGCTGGGCGTGGTGGTGCACGGCTTTAATCTCAGTGCTTGGGAGGCGGAAGCAGGGGAATCAGTGTGAATTCAAGGCCATCCTTGTCTACAGAAGAGTCCAGGACAGCCATGACTACTCAGAAACCCTGTCTAGAGAAAGAAAGAAAGAAAGAAAAAAAAGAAAGAAAGAAAGAAAGAAAGAAAGAAAGAAAGAGAAAAAAGTAGAAACTTCCAGGTAAAAGCTCTCCAATTCTTTTTTTGTTTGTTTGGTTTGGTTTGGTTTGGTTTTTTGAGACAGGGTTTCTCTGTGTAGCCTTGGCAGTCCTGGACTCACTTGTAGACCAGGCTGGCCTTGAACTCACAGCGATCCGCCTGTTTCTGCCTCCCGAGTGCTGGGATTAAAGTATGTGCTACCACGCCTGGCCATGGCTCTCCAATTCTTAATTCTGGCAACACATCTGGCTTCGGGGCCCTTTTGACTGCTTTGTACTTTTTTTTTTTAAATTTCATTCTCCTCCTCTTCCTCCTTCTTCTCATTATTATTTTGTTTCTTTTTCTTTTTATTTGTTTGTTTGTTTGTTTGTTTGTTTGGTTTTTTGAGACAGGGTCTCTCTGTGTAGCCTTGGCTGTCCTGGACTCGCTTTGTAGACCAGGCTGGCTCCGAACTCACAGCAATCTGCCTGCCTCTGCCTCCCGAGTGCTGGGATTAAAGGCGTGCGCCACGATGCCTGGCTTCTTTTTCTTTTTAAAGATTTATTTATTTATTTATTATTATGTATACAGTGCAGGCCAGAAGAGGGCATCAGATCACATTATAGATGGTTGTGAGCCACCATGTGGCTGCTGGGAATTGAACTCAGGACCTCCAGAAGAACAGTCAGTGCTCTTAACCTCTGAGCCATCTCTCCAGCCCTTGTTTTGTTTCTTTTGAGACAGAGTTTCTCTGTGTAGACTTGGGTGTCCTCAAACTTACTCTGTAGACCAGGCTGGCCTTGAACTCAGCAATCAGCTTGCCTCTGCCTCCGGAGCGCTGGGATTAAAGGTGTGGGCCACCTGGCTTTCGTTCATTATTATGGAACATGTGCATAATGTGTCTATGGGCACATGCCATGACACCGTGTGGAACATGAGCATAACGTGTCTATATGGGCACATGCCATGACACTGTCAGTTTGCTCCTTCCTCCTTTACGATGGTTCCAGGGCTTGAACCCAGGCCGCCAGGCTTGCACCTTAAGCACCTTTATCCTCTGAGCCATCTCACCAGCATGGTTCGTGGTTCCAAGGCAGATACGCTGTTTGGGAGCACGGCAACCAACTTCAAGCTATGAAGCAACAGTGCACGCACTTAGGATGGCAGAAGATAAACACAGGGACACATAAATGACACTGGAGAGCTGTGCCCATGTGCGGACTTCTTATGATAAGCCTTTTCCAGGGCTTTGGGGTTCCTGCAGCCAAATGCAGTAGTCTTGACTGGCCCACATGGGAAGCAAAGAGAGATAACTTGGAGCATTTTGGGAAAAAGACAAGGGGCTTTGCGACTAGCCAGACACCGCGGATCTGAAGCAGACAGGTGAGGAGAGATGACTTGCCGCACACTCCATGGCTGAAATCCAGAGCCCAAGAAATGAAGACACCACACCAAAAGCATTCTTAACACATGAGCGGGGAGATGCCTGGCCTGCCCCGGCCCCCCTCAGCCAAATGAGCATTCTGGGCTTTGGTTGATCCCTGAAAGAAAAGTAAGCTGGACACTGCTTCTGAGGGGGTCACGGAAGGTGGTGGATACCGGATGGGAGCCCTACAGAGCTGTGTGTGAGCCCCCACTGTGCCACACAGCCCGGCTTCTCCCAGCATGGGATATCCGGAGCACACACACGATGATGACGACGTTCAAGGCGCGCACTGTTGAGCCAGGCATAGAAGCGAGGGGGTCCAGCTCCCGCTGCCCTGCAAAGCACTGAGCAGGCACATCTCAGCCAACAAGACAGGAAGCAGCGAGTGCAGGCGGGAAGGGTAGCTCAAAAGCAAGCTAAGTGCAGGCTGAAGGAGGCGGTGGGGGTAGGGAGGCCCCACCTTCAGCAGTTGGAGTCCTTTTAGCCTCAGAGGTCTCTGACCCTGGCTCCTCGGATCCATCATCGGCGGGGGGCTGTAGGGGAGAGTCTGGAACATACATAGTGAGCCCTCAGACCTTAAGAGGAACCTGAGAGCTGAGTCCTGTTGAGCTGCGATCCCTTTAATGTGGATACTGTAACTTCTTGATCAAAGCAAGAAGGGACCAGCACCCCCAAAGACAACCATGCTCCACTCTGGGGGTTCCTGGGGTGGTGGTTTGTGTCTCTGTTCCTGGGCAGGAGAAGATAGACCTTATTTATTTATTTATTTATTTATTTATTTATTTATTTATTTATTTA